>VHKM01000746.1:0-1200000 GCA_007210695.1 Neogobius melanostomus
TGCTCTGTCCGTTTTCCCCGAAGCAGATTGGAGTAAAAAGCAGAAAGATTAAATCTTAGTCCACCATTTCGGTTCATGGAGGGATTTTCTTTTCTGACAAAAATAGCTTCTTTTACTCCTCTTTCAAACCAACGTTCTTCTTTAGCTAGAATTTTGACCTCCCCGTCCTCAAAAGAGTGATTGGAGGCTTTAAGGTGAAGGTGCACAGCCGACTGAGGGCCGCTTGTGCTTTCTCTTCGGTGTTGATAAAGTCTCTTCTGTAAGACTTGTTTGGTTTCTCCAATATAATGTTCTTTGCATTCTTCTTCTTTGCATCGAATAGAATAAACCAAATTGCTTTGTTTGTGGCTCGGCGTTTTGTCTTTGGGATGAACTAATTTTTGTCTCAGTGTGTTCACAGGTTTGTGGTACACTGGAATCCTGTGCTGTTTAAAGATTCTCTGGAGTTTCTCTGATACCCCGGCTACATACGGCAGGGGTATCAGAGAAACTCCAGAGAATCTTTAAACAGCACAGGATTCCAGTGTACCACAAACCTGTGAACACACTGAGACAAAAATTAGTTCATCCCAAAGACAAAACGCCGAGCCACAAACAAAGCAATTTGGTTTATTCTATTCGATGCAAAGAAGAAGAATGCAAAGAACATTATATTGGAGAAACCAAACAAGTCTTACAGAAGAGACTTTATCAACACCGAAGAGAAAGCACAAGCGGCCCTCAGTCGGCTGTGCACCTTCACCTTAAAGCCTCCAATCACTCTTTTGAGGACGGGGAGGTCAAAATTCTAGCTAAAGAAGAACGTTGGTTTGAAAGAGGAGTAAAAGAAGCTATTTTTGTCAGAAAAGAAAATCCCTCCATGAACCGAAATGGTGGACTAAGATTTAATCTTTCTGCTTTTTACTCCAATCTGCTTCGGGGAAAACGGACAGAGCACGGCCAGTCCAAGAAGACGATACCTCAGCTAACAATAGAACAATAGGCAGGTAATTAGCAGTGATCAGCCATGAATAGGACAGGGCTGACCGATACTGGGGGGAGCAGGTCGTTACAGACGCTCTACTTCAAAGGTGTTTACCCACAGGTGAGAGTAGCTGTTATTAGAGGGGAGGAGCCAACTCCTCCCAACTGGTCTTTATCTACGCTGCTTGCTGAGGGAAACCTTGTTCACTGACGAAGCCTTTTGGATGAGAGGCGAAACGTTTGGAGACCTCAACTACCAAGTACAGAAGATGACTCAAGTACCTTCGTTGTTTGGACTAATAGTGTTCTGTTTACCCATTCTCCCACTTTTAAGTCAAATATGAAGATTTTAAAGAGGGGGTATTATGCTTTTTTCAATCACATAGCACCAGTCTATAGCATACTACAATGATGACGTAACCTTCTGTTGGTCTGTATATGCAGTAAATTAAAATAACTGCCTTAAATAAAATTGCTCTCTCAAAATGGCTGTACTGAACGTCTTGAAATAGGCCTCTGTCTCTTTAAGAAGCTTTCCGACACGCCCCCTTCAGCACACTGCTGTGGCATCTAAACAACACTACTGTGCGGGGAGGGGGCTCTGCTGAGCTGAGGAGCAGTGGTTGGTGGCTTGGCTGGTGACAAAAGGTCCAGAGGCGTCTCCAGGAGGTGGGGGCGTTCCTAGGAGGACTGAGGCATAGCTACACCTAAAATGGCTGCCGTCTAAGTTTTTACTGATTACTCAAAAATATGTGAATGAGCCAAGGCAACACTCCAGGCATGTGTTTAATGAGGGAATGACATAATAACATGATATAAAGCTTGAAAAAGTCGATTTTACATAATACCCCCCCTTTAAGTCAAATATGAAGATTTTAAAGGCCAGACAGAGAGTAATCGGCCATTTTTTTCGAAAGTCAATGGGGAAAATATATTGATGATAAACAAATACATAGCTGTGTGTTGTTACATTGGGAGATGTGCCAAATGTGCCTCCTTGTACATGCTTAAATGTCTGTACTTTGTCTTTATGTTTTGTTGTAAGATTCGTGAGATCGCGTACCGGATCTACCTCTATCCAAATGCCGACCTGATGGAGTGCCTGGAGGAGCTGCTGAGGTGCAGACATAAACTGGCCAAACTGGTGGGTTACGAGTCGTACGCGCACCGGGCGCTGAAGGGGACCATGGCCAAAACACCGGGTTAGTCTGAACACGCAGCTGCCAGTTACTAGTGTTCATGTGGCAACGCAAGCTTTACTTTATTGTAGTAAAGTCAACTTCTGTTTGTGTTTTTTTCAGAGATGGTGATGAATTTTCTTCAGCTTTTAACAGACAGATTGTCAGACAAGTGAGTCTTAATGCTTCCATCTTTTGCTAAAACATTTTTGACCCTGTTATGTCATGTTAGCTCTTTTCCAAAAGCCTACACACACATCCCTACTATTGCCAATACCTGTCACTACTTCTAATTTACTTACGACTTTGACCAGTAGGTGGCGACAAAGACCTATTCCAATCACAGCATCATATGGCAACATTGCGTAGGTGGTTAGAGTAGCCAAACGTTTGATTCATGTTTCAGTAGTAAATTACTTATGAGAAACAATACTTGAAATCCTGGAAAATTTTAATATTTTCAAAGAAAGTCACATAAAAAATATAAAAAGGAATCATGAAAAATTCAGTAACAAAACACAAAGTACATAATTTTTATGCGTCAAAATAAAGATTTTTAACTTAAAGATTTACTCAGTGTCACGAGTTACTATTTATTTTTACTCAAGTAAATCTAGAGATACTTATTGTTGATATTACTCAAGTAGAAGTAAAACGTACTGTATGAAAAAACTACTTGCAAAAGTACAGTTACTTCAAAAAGTTAAGTACATGTACTTGAGTTAATGTAACTGAGTATTACCCACCTCTGCTACAATATGTTACAAATGTAAAGAAACAACATTTTTACATGATTATTGGGGAAACTAACTGTTCTATATAAACATTAAGAATCAGCAGCAAAATTACGCTGACAAATTTCAATTTAGCAAAATATACCCATCCCATATAGGGGGCGACGGTGGTGCAGGTGGTAGAGCGGGTCGTGGGTTCGAATCCCAGCTCTCGCATATGCACACTGTCCATGTGTCTTTGGGCAAGACACTTCACCCTACTTGCCTCCAGTGTCTGCGCACATTGGTGTATGAATGAGTGTGAATGGGTGAGCGGTTCCTTACTGTAAACGCTTTGGGCCTGATGAAGGTAGAAAAGCGCTAGATAAGTTGAGTCCATTTACCATTTTACCATATAAAATTGTTTCATTATACTCAATGCAATATTTTGTCACACACATTTCTGTAACTCTTTAAAAAAAAAAAAAAATAAGTATCTGTATTTTCCCCTTTTAACTAGACATATAGTGCATGATTTCACTTTTTATAACTTACATTATTGTCTGTTTATGGAAAATACACTCAATCAGCAAGAACTATGCCCTCTGCAGGCAGCAGTGGGAACTATCCGTATATTAAACTTTATTCAAGCTTTCACTTTTTGGCCAATGGCATGCTACTAAATCAACGGGGCGGAGTAAACCCTGTCGGGGCGCAGCTCAGAACAAGTCTAGTGATGCTTTCTGGACTTTAAAAAATGTGTGGGAAACCTCTGGGCTCAATTACACAGCAAAGGAAACATGTGCCGTGTGTAAGCTCTTTTCAGCAGTAGAAGAAGAAACAACTAAACAGAGGAACTCAAATCTGCCTGAATTAAGTAAAATATAACTCCAGGTACTTTGTTTTTGACAAGGAAACAACATTGTAACCTTGTCGAGAGCTCAAAGGTTGATTCTACATGATATTTCCCTTTAAGGACATGTTATTGTGTATATCCAGGAGCCTTTACACTAAATTGTTTAAAAAGTGACATTGAAGTTTGATACTCTCTGTCTAGTTTGTGTGTCAGTCTCTTCCCCCATATGTCCTCGTATCCCTCCTAACGTCCTAAACTATGTAGGAGAGGTGAAAGCGAGCCTCTAAATACCCCCCAGGTGTGAACGTAAGCCTGTTAACCTGGCAGCCTGTCCAGGGTGTTTCCCCGCCTTCAGCCAAATGCATGCTGGGATCAGCTTTAGCCCCTGTTGACCCCGAGTAGAACAAACGCCTTCAGTCACTCGCTCCTGACTTTGTGTGTGCATTTTCTGTTGTGATACAGAACTGCAAAAGACTACAGGATGATGAAGGACATGAAGACAAAACTCAACCCTCGTAACGCTGTAAGTGTAAACTACTAAACCATAAGCATTTTATTTCATTGAATAAATGTGGAAGGATGGCTCAATTCTTCATTCTGGGTTGTGTCCGATTGTCCACACTGTTCACTATGTTACGGTCACGCCATTTTGTATTGGTGTCCGAATGTCCAGAGAGAAAAAAGTATTACACCCAAAATGTACCACAATGCATTCTGAAAAGTAATGAGCAGCGATGAGCTCTATATGGATAAATATAGCCCACAATGCACTGCGAGAGTCGGAGTAGACCAGACAGCGACAGGTCTTTGCACTGAACACAACACGAATGGATGAAAACCGCAGTTTTTTATTGTGCGTTGCATATTTTTTCATTAATAAATCACTGAAATATAAACCGGGTGAAAACTAACATGTTGCCAACATTAGCTGTTGACCTTCAGCCTGAGCTGTTGAATGATGACGCTTCCTCTCTCAGGCAAAAAGGCAGTAATCCAAGCAGTTTTCTTCATTCATGTAAAATCCATGTTAAAGGGACTAGATCCAAGTTGGTCATTTTTATACTCACTACTGCCACCTCAGGTCTAACAAGTAACTGCAGTCTCTATATTAAAGGATCTGTATCATGCTATTTTAGCCATTCCAAAGTAAAGTATAGGCATTTATATGATATATTGTACCTCTATCACTATAGAGTACTAATTTTTTGAGAGAAATAAAAGTATTTTCTGGGGGTATTTTCCAAACCCGGAAGACCAGACGCTTCGATTCAGTTAACTCCGCCCCTCTCTCCGTTCATTCCACATTTGCAGTATTATAAATATAAATATCGCTGCAAAAAGTGAAGTTACTTCACATAATGCAGTTATAAGGAGTTGACATGTGCAACACAGTTTCATAAATGAAAATAAACACACACGCTAACACACACACGCTAACACACACGCTAACACGCGTTTTGATTGACTCACCGCTCAGTCTGGCCTCCCCATCGGGTTATGGGATCGCGTTGGTTATAAAAGTGAATCCACTTTGATTCTGGCCAAGGTTCACCAAGCATCCATCAGGTTGGTTGATATAGTCGCTAGGGGTGGGCCATATCGTATCGCATATCGTTATCGCGATATAATTTTTTGATATCGTTGTAATTTTTTATATCGTCGTGGATACGATATAATTCATATTACGCTCAGCTCCATCAGCAGCATAAACACTGACTCTAGAACATGGGGACAGGTGCTTATGAAGTTAAATGAAATGAAGGATGTAAACCGCTTGAGTAGATCATATTCGCGAGGAAAGTAGTATGCCGTTAAAAAAAAAAAGAATGAAATATCACTGAATTAATCTTCCCAATAGGCGTAAGGCTGGGATTTTGAAGTAATTTGTCCATTGTCAATAATATCGTCAAATACATCGTTATCGTGATATTTCTTTTTATATCGTGATATAGATTTTAGGCCATATCGCCCTGCCCTAATAGTCGCTGAATCCCAGAAAGAAATTCCAACTTCTGGCGAGTGCACTCTTCTTTAGGAAGGTTGAATAGTCCTGTTCCTCTCGTAGCCAAACCATGGATCTAATATAATATCACCAAAAGCGGATCCGTGACATTATCATTGGGTAAGAAAAAAGAACAGGCGTGTCCAGAGTAGGTTAGAAAGAGCTCCGTCTTCACAAACATGACTTCTGTTCGGATCCTCCCGAGGTGCGTTTGTTTACCCTCCCGGGACGGCACAGACGGGGACTTCCTTTTTTTCTTTTCTTTTTTTTTTCTTTTCTTACAACAGAAATAATGAAAAAGCTGTTTTATAAATTAAAATCAGGCCGTAAGGCATTACATTACAGACGTAGAGCACTTCCGTTCCTTTCTGACGACACAACAGAACAATTCAGTTGTTTACCAGGAGAGGGCGGAGCAGCTGCTCAGAGAGCAGGATTCAGGAGGATTACTTAGAACTGCGTGAATGTAGCCAAAAACCGCTCTGGGGGTGTTTTTGATAAGGAAATAGCATAACAACATGGTTAAAAACTCCAAAAAGTCGATTATGCATGATATAGGACCTTTAAGCTCGTGCATGACTTTTTGAGTGGCAGTGCGGGATTTTAGAGGCAGTTGTGGTGAACCGGTCTGGGCTCATTCTACACATTAGGGCATTGCTGGAACATGTAGGGGAATGAAAATACATAATTTTAACATTTTTAAACTCCATATAGCCCCTTTAAATATAACTGTTCTGAGTAATAGGCCTGTTTATTTATCCATTCATACTAAACTGCCTCTTGAATTCTAAATTAAAGTTGTGCAAAAAAAAAGGCAAAAAGGGGCAAAAAGTTTATTGAATCTGAGTGAAAAATGCAGATACTGTTCTAGTTTTTTCACTGATAACAACAGAGGTGCCATGGTCAGAATGGAAATAAATATTTACCCCATTTGATAGATTTTTTTTAATGTACACAACCGCTCAAACGTTTGGAGTCACTTAAAATGTCCTTGTTTTTGAAAGAAAAGCGCTGATTTTTCTGGAAGCGATCCCTGGACCACCTCCTGAAGATCCTTCCACCATTTCATTTCAACATATGTTTAAGATTTACTATATTTCATAATAGATTAGATTCCAACTGGCATTAACTCAAAATTTCTTGGAAAATGACGACATCATGTGACATCTTTTCGTTAGGAAAGTTAATCGACAAAACCAAAACTATGCTCTAAAACACATTCAGCAGCAGTTTTGGCTCAAAAGTTACCCATTAATTCCTCTGTTTGCAACATGTACCATTTTTGTGCGTTTGTGGCATTAAAAATATCATCTTTGAGCGTTAACCTCTTAACCGTTATCCGAGCACATTTTCTCTGGTTTGTCATTACCCAAATGTAAAAGCTTCTTGACAAAAAGTGTTAAAATAGCGACAAAAAAAACGAGGATGAAATTGCAAGAAATAACTCCATCAAAAACGTCACAAAAAAGCCACAAAAGAGCAACAAAAAAGCGCCAAAAAATTGCTAAGAAAAAGATCAGTTTAGATCAGTTTTGTTGGTCTTGGCTGAGGGCAGCTTTAAACCTTGTAGTGGCTTTAAAATTGTGACTGTCGCTATAATAAACATGTTTAAAGCAGTACTAAGTAACTCGTGCCCCTAGAGGCCATAAGCGCCACTGCAGGTGTTTTTTTACTCATTAATTGTCCGTGAGAGTAAATACTACTCTGACAGAAAAGACAAAAGCAGAGAGGGATATTGTACATCCAACTACACAATGGAGATGATTTTTTCACTCAAACTTGGCTGTAAATACTGTTTAAGTGGCGCTAGCCCGCAGTTAGCGTTGCCTGTTAGCCTGTTAGCTTCTTCTTCATCATTCCATTAGTGTGTATTGGTGACTCCGACCCGGTGGCAGGAAAGTTGCAATTGTGGTTTTCTGGCCAGAGACACCAGGGGGAGATGAAAGACCCCCAATCCTCCCATTAACACTTGTATTACCCCCAGAGGGACTAAGAAGAGGATTTATTAACGTAAAGTAGTAGTTCTTTCAGAAAAGCCAATATAATGTAGACTGTTCTGATGATTATCACAATGTAAAAAGGCTGATTGGATATGATGATCTACATTTTACATCTGTTTTGATTCTAAATTTCCTTTGGCGATGTCATTGACCCAATACGAGTCATTTGCCCGACTGTGTTTATTAATTTTCCTGTGTTAGAAAGGGTTGAAATGGTTGTTCTATATCAGTTGTCGCCTTAGGTCCTCATCCATTTAAGTTTTATGTGCTAATCTAATTGCAGGAGCTGATGCCCTGGGACCATCCGTACCTGAGCGGCGTCATGCGTGCGGAGAGGTTTGGCATTGTTTTCATTTCACCCGATCGTTGTTGGATAAAGTCAGGCTGATCCATATCTGATTTCATATTTCACTGCACCGCCCTCTCCTCGTGTGTCGCTCTGCACAATAGGAGAGAACACCGTGTAGCTTCGTGTGGCGTTCATTATGTTTTTACTTATTTAAGGTTTCAGACTTGTAGGCTGTAAAAAAAAAAAGAAGTGGTCTGTTCACGACACCCGCCCACTCCCGTCTTGTTTCTGACATTTGTTTGGGTTTTTGTAGATACAACATCGAGCCCAGCCTGTACAGTCCGTACCTGTCTTTGGGCGCCTGCATGGAGGGTCTGAACAATCTCTTCTCTCAGCTGTACGGAGTGTCCCTCATGTCGGAGCACCCCAGAGCGGGAGAGGTGTGGAGTGAGGATGTACGCAAACTGGTGCGTTTTCAGGCCGGCCGTTCATTTCCTCAGCTAATAGAGGTCATAAGTGAGAGGTGTGAGGTTTTCAAAGTTCCTGATGGGTCACAAAAGCTGCAGTTTTTTCCTTCTGAAAATAATTTGATGACAAAATATCGTGTCTAGATCCAGTTCAAATTGTAAATTAGTAAATTAAGGTTATTGTTCCGGTAGGGGAAAGTCGTCCTCTAGATTTGACCCATCCTTTGATGCCGCTGGGGCAACCGGTAAGGAGCAGTTCCACGCCTTACGCCAGGGGTCCTCAAACTTTTATCTCTGGGGGCCACATTATCGTTCGTGACTGTGATGGGGGGCGGGGCCGGGTTGGCTATAACATAGAATTGTATGACCCAGACCTAAATGCAGCAGGCCTCATTGTGAAGTAGAGATTACTAGCCTGGCACAGTCATCCCCACGACTATATCCACAAGATCAGCACTTCCAGGCACATATTTGTTTAGCTGTAAGGCAAGGCAAGTTTATTTGTAGAGCACAATTCATACACAAGGCAAAGTGCTTCACAGTTGCAGAAAATTACAAGAAAAGTAGTGGTTTGCTAAAATAGTAATCAAGTCTTCACACTTTGTTTTAATTTGAAATGCCACAAGTATTCCATTTATTTTTATTTTTAAATAAAACATCATTGCGTAATGTGACCAAAGTAATAACTGCTTACACTTGTATTGTGCTTTACAAGCCTGTGTCACAAGTTTCTCAAAGCAAACTGTAGTCATTATTCATTCACTTCACACACTGGTGGTAAGCTTCACCAGTGCCTACCTTTCAGACGACACGTAGATACTTGGAAGGGGTTTCCTGTAAACTAAGCTGAGTGCATCAGATAAACAGTATCAGAGTTTAGCTTGGTGCAGGTTTGGCTCCTTTGAAGATACAGAATTGATTTGATAAACACACTAAAAGGAGCACTTTCACTTAGCTTTGACTGAGAGGAAACTGACCTGAATTCACTGGTCTCTGCTGTGTTTTAAAATACTGTCAAAGGCGGGAAACAAAGCGAGAAATGAACTGCTCTTTCACTCCACTATTACGTTAACTATTGCTGAATTATGAATATATTTTATACTAGATAAAGATACAGAGAAATGGGAGCAAATTGGTTCAACAGCCCATAAATGCATAGATAATAGAGAATGCTAACACTAGCTTCATGCTACATGCTAATGCTTGCTTTGAGTGCCTGTTTTTCACTTCTACTGGACCAGATTCTGACTTGACTTTATTTGTGTGTGATAAATGTTGATAGTGATAGTGGAAAATTGTGATTCCCATAACGAGCTTCCTTTTCCCTCGGCTTGGCCACACCCACTTGTGGTAATTGCAGACAAGGGGAGAACATGCAAACTCCACACAGAAAGTCCCCGTCCAGGTGGAAATCGAACCTTCTTGCTGTGAAGCACAACTGTTCTGCCAATAAACACCTCCTGTGTGTTCATCCTTAATAACACACAGGTCTGGCTATAAGAACATATTTGCATCATTACTAGAAGACCTAATGAACCTAATTGGATTAATCCGAAATAGTTTCAGATAATCAACAGTTTGCGGTTTAGTTCGGTCATTAAGCATCTTTAGCCAAACTGCATAAAATATAAGTAAGCAAGAATTAAATTGAGTTTTTATATGTAAAGAAAATGGAGATGTTGCTGCTACGCTAACATGAAGCTTAAATACATTTTAGTCTCTTCCAAATGCTTTATTTTGAGGAGCCCCTGCAAAAAAACGGCATGGTCTGTGTTTCACTGCTCATAAAAAGTGTTTTGAGTTTTACAACGTTCAACAATGTTCCGCAGTGTGGCTTTAAAACGTAGCCAGTGTTTTACTCCAGAATCCTGTTTTTGTTTTGTTTGTTACTCCAGGTGAAATGTAGGGCAGTGTGAGTTTCAAAGTGTGAGATTACGTTTCTGCCTTTTGTGTGTGATGTGGCTTAATCCGTGTGTTCTCTTTTAAGGCCGTGGTACATGAGACCGAGGGATTACTTGGATACATCTACTGTGACTTTTTTCACCGCCAGGATAAACCTCATCAGGTGCGCAACTGTTTGGCAACCACAATGCCGCACTGTGTTTTAGTTTGGAGCGTTAACCTCGACGCTAACGCCCAACAGCATTTAAGACTTTCATGACTAATACTAATTTAGCATTTAGGCGGTTTTCAAGCCTCGCTCTCCAAGTTCAACATCAGGTCACTGTCTCAGAGGCAAATAACTCTGTTTTTCTGTTTCCAATATAAATAAGACATACTTACAAAATAAGACAACTTAAAAGGCCAATGTTGAGCTAAATCTGTCTTTTGATCATGTTAATGTTGTTTTATTATTTATTTATCACAAAAAACATACTGAGACTTGAGTAATTAGGAATATTCAGTTTGTCTCCTTCTCAAGAGATCAAAATGCTCTGTTCCACCTGCTGATGTCATGAGGGGGTGGTGTCTTCTTTTGACAGGAAGTGCTCCTCCATACACACGATCATTTCAGCACTCAAATTGCCTTCTCTTCTCTGTCGCAAATTAGTGCCATACCTCTTCTTGCAAGATTGTGGCTAAAATAATGCTTGTTTTCCCTTGATGCCTGTTTGTGCACATCCATGCCGTACCTAGGAACCTTTGCAAGCACTAGTTTCTCGTAGGACTGGTTAGAGAAGGAACCACATCCGGGTGTTGGTAGCTACTTTGCGGAAATACTGTAGCATTTCTGCAAATCGAGGCTGCAACTTCGATGAAATCTTCAAATGTAAGTTGAGTTGTGCTAAAATAAAATTATGTAGCTGCTCATCGTTTCCATCTTTAGATTATTTATTGGAATGAACTTCGTGTGATGGATATTTTCTTTGTTATTAGACGATTTAGGTACGTCGCGAATTAGCAACGTCAGTCCATAATGGAAAACTACAATAGCCATCTGGTGGCATTCATACAGCCACAGAGACCACATTTTAGTAGTATTTAGATCTATTACTGTGCTAAAACGTGGTTTAGAACATGCCATTCTAGTGAATTTCTATAATTATTGTAACAATAACATACAAGGATATATTAAAAAAATGTATCCCTTATTTTACACAGAACAAAATGAAACCGTTCATGTTGTATGCAAAGCGACCACAAGGTGGACCTATTGGACCACAAACAAGAGTTCCATTGTCTGAAAATAATGTGCAATTACAATATAATTTGAAAATAAGTAATGGTAAATGGAGGTATCTTATGTACAATGAATAATAAAACCTCAGAAAAGGGAGTAAAATATGATAATTAGTAATAAAAATGGTGGCATGTCTATGTTATGTAGATACATTGTCTGCACCTTTCTAAAGTGCTTTTTTTTCCCCTACATCAGGTGATGAAAGCAGCAGCAGTGAGCTGCTCTATTTATGTCTGTTGTCGCAAATTAGCGACATGCCTAAAACTATATCTGTACTATGTTAATTTATCTGTAGCACAATCTCCACTTAATTTAGCATCGGCTTGAAAGCAAAAACACTGATAATATATTTTTTTGTGTGATTGGAAATAAATTCAGGCGTTAAGGGGTTAAAGCCGTGTCTTAATGATAGCGCTTTTTATGCTCATTTAAACTCACTCCAGTTCATGCTAAGCCCCCTGCTGGCAACAAGGACTTTTGTGTTAACATAAATTAGGGCTTAATTACAATATTAAGCCTAAATAGGGTTTTAGCAGAGCATTGAAAACAGTAAGTCATTAAATAAATTGTGCCAGAGTTAAGGACTTAAATGTCATTAAAAAACAACATTGAATTTGAATTTTAGCTGAATTAAATCTAGGAGAAAAACTTCGCACATCAATTACTTGAGGCAGGTGCGTAGGAGATGAGGGAAAATCAAAAATGATGGTTCTCGCACACTGCCCTTTTAAAACAATCAATCAATCAATCAATCAATCAATGTTTCCGTCCTGAGAGACCTTCATCAGGCAAATTGCTAAAGAGCTCCAGGTGACCAGCCTTAAAGCAGTACTAAGTAACTCTTGCCCCTAGAGGCCATAAGCGCAACTGCAGGTGTCTTAGCAAGTTACGATATTTTAACTTATTAAATGTCTTGGAGAGTAAATACTACGCTGACAGAAAAGGTGAAGGGAGAGAGGGGTGTTGTACATCCAGTTATACAATGGGAATATTTTTTTTCACTCAAACTTGGCTGTAAATACTGTTTAAAGTAGCGCTAGCCCGCAGTTAGCTTTGCCCGTTAGCCTGTTAGCTTCTTTTTCGTGATTCCATTAGTGTGTATTGGTTGCTCCGCCCCGGTGGCAGTCAAGTTGCAAGCATGGTTTTCTGGCCAGAGACACCAGGGGGAGATGAAAGACCCCCCAATCATCCCATTAACACTTGTATTACCCCCAGAGGGACTACGGAAAGGATTTATTAAGGTAAACACGTTACTTCGTACTGCTTTAAGTAGGGTGTGGCTGGCACCCAAGATTGAGCTGCATGAAATCTACATTTCTTTGAAAATAATGGCACTGCTTGTCTTTTATTTAAAGAGTACCTAAACGGGCGTGCCCCACCCACAAACAAAAGTCAAAAATTGCCACGAAAGAGGCGGTCTCTGAAGTTTGGGGGTGACATGCGGGGGGTGAGTGTGTGGGCCTTTGCATTGGCACAATCACAGCAGACTGATTACGTGGGAGGGACTTGGTTATAAACCACAGGTACAGGGGCAGGACAATGGGCAGCACCTGGTGACGATGTGTGGAGCTGGTGCGGCTTATGACGTTCTGTGGAGGCCGTGGACACGTCTCCAGTCAATCAGGAAATTGTCATTTAGTAGCAGAGTTGGAGCAGCTGGGTGGGGGTTTGTTGAGGGGGAGTTACTGCCCTCTTCAACTGGCCCGTTCTACACCTGGCTTTTTAATGCACCTCATTATGCAGGGCTTACATCACACTTCACATATAACTCAATTAAACAAATATAATAATAAAGATAATTAAACCCAAATTAAATTATATTAAGGATGGTAATGACAACTGGGAAGTAGCAAGATCTCAGAGTATAATATGTATTAATGAACCTTTATAACATAAAAGTAGCACATTCTTTTGTTCTTTATTTTGCTGTTGTTTTTGTTTTATTCATCATTTATTGTTACTTTGCCCTATGTTCCTTTGTTTATGATTTGCTACCTTGTAAATATTAAATGTAATGTTATTATTTTTATTTTGGGGTGGGCGCTTATAAGCCTTTGGCTTCAGCCCACTCCCTTTGAGCAGGTTAACTGCTCAAACAAATAAATAAACTAAACTAAACTAAAGAGTTAACCCTGAAGGGGGCGCAACCCATTCGTTTTCAGGCCAAAGTTAGGATTTAACACATGTTTGCGCTATAATGTCAGGGACCAGTGGACAACACTATGAGACACCCATTGAGACAGTTTATCAGTAACAAAAACTTGATTTGGTGTTTAGTTGCTCTTTAAAAAAGACAAGCAGTGGTCCAAAACATGCTCCACTGCAGGTTTAACTAAAAGTGTATGTATATTTCTTCAAGTTTCTTCAAGTTCATGGAACTTTTTATGTGACCCAGCGGCTGTATGGGTGGTCAGCATGGCGCCTTTATTTTCCGTCGCAATGGCCTCTATGATGTTCCAGGATCAATAGATTTTTTTTAGTTTCTGGTAGGATTTCACGGCTGACAGGCCCTCATCAGAAAACCTACAAAACAATTGATCCTGGAGAGTTGTAGAGGCCACCGTGATGAAAAGTAAAGGAGCCTCGTTAACCACCAGTACAGCCATTGTGTTACAAAAAGATATCAAGTTATATCGAGGGGTTTTTTTCTCTTAAAAAGTTGCATAATGTACCTTTTAAAATCTCAAATTTCCCGACATTCATTGGTTCTTGCATTTGTGGCAATGAAAATCTTGGCATTTGGCTCTTTAGGTGTAACAATCAGTTTATAGGAAAAGAAAATACACTTTTAATTGCTCTTAACTAAATATTAGGCTCATTTACCAAAAGCATAGACTTTCCAGCATGAGTACGTATTATCCCATTGACCATGAAAGTCAAAAGTCATGAGTATAATCTCCTGTTTGTGCAGCTTCACCAGCAGCAACGCTATCAACCAGATCACAGCGCGACGGTGCATCTGAGTGCGCCATCAACAGCCCAGTGCTTTGCGGGAGATGAGGCTTCTGTGCCTACCTTTCAGACAACACGTAGATACTTGGAAGGGGTTTCCTGTAAACTAAGCTGAGTGCATCAGATAAACAGTATCAGAGTTTAGCTTGGTGCAGGTTTGGCTCCTTTGAAGATACGGAATTGATTTGATAAACACACTAAAAGGAGCACTTTCACATAGCTTTGGCTGTGAGGAAACTGACCTGAATTCACTGGTCTCTGCTGTGTTTTAAAATACTGTCAGAGGGGGGAAACAAAGAGAGAAATGAACTGCTCTTTCACCCATTACTCCACTATTACGTGAACTATTGCTGAATTATGAATATATTTTATACTAAATAAAGATACAGAGAAATGGGAGCAAAGTGGTTCAACAGCCCATAAATGCATACATAGAGAATTCTAACACTAGCTTCATGCTACATGCTAATGCTTGCTTTGAGTGCCTGTTTTTCACTTCTACTGGACCAGATTCTGACTTGACTTTATTTGTGTGTGATAAATGTTGATAGTGATGGTGGAAAATTGTGATTCCCATAACAAGCTTCCTTTTCCCTCCGCTTGGCCACACCCACTTGTGGTAAGCTTGAGTTAAAGTTGAAGACAGTTGTTTTCACTTGTAATTTTCACTTGTTTACAAACTTTTTGAACTAAATGTACATCCTACACTTCAACTACAGAGTACAGACGATGACTCAAGAACCTTCATCTAATTAAATAATGGCTGAAACAACATCACTTATTGAAATGGTTGACAATTTTATTATTCGATTGATCGTTTTCTGCTTTACACAGACTCTAAAAGGGCAACAATTACACTCAGTGGTTGAACTCAGTGGTTCTTAGCTTTCAAATGACTTGTGTTTGTGTTCATGTGCAGCTTTAAGCAAACCAAGTTCATTTGTAGTGACTTTTTTAAAGCACCTACAGCCTCCTGCAACCCTTCACTCTAAGTTTACCCCATGAACACGTCCTCAAGCAGCACAACTTTAGCTTTATGTGGTAAAAAAAGTTTGAAAAAATACAATTTCTAAGCAATTAATCGTACAAATAATCTGCAGGCTATTTGTACTATGTGTGACAATTTATCGATTTTCCGATATATCGCAATATTTTGCGGGACGATACGATACTTTTTATTCCGATATCGATACTTTTGATGACGCCATGCATATTAATGAGCAACGTCATGCATACTAATGAGGCAGCAGTGCTCAACTGTTTTCACAGTCAATAGAGGCCAATAATGATCTACAATTCAGTCAGGACAGCAGGGGGCAGCACTACAGTTTTAAGCACTTGGACTAAACACTGTCACACAAATAAATTACTTTTAATGATTTTATAATTATAAAGAAGATTAATTTGGGGTTGATTTATTACTTTTTAAATAGGACTGTGGTTTTCCTGTTTATTTAAAGGGGGGGTATTATGTAAAATCGACTCTTTCAAGCTTTATATCATGTTATTACGTCATTCCCTTATTAAACACATGCCTGGAGTGTTGCCTTGGCTCATTCACATATTTTTGAGTAATCAGTAAAAACTTAGACGGCAGCCATTTTAGGTGTAGCTATGCCTCAGTCCTCCTAGGAACGCCCCCACCTCCTGGAGACGCCTCTGGACCTTTCGTCACCAGCCAAGCCACCAACCACTGCTCCTCAGCTCAGCAGAGCCCCCTCCCCACACAGTAGTGTTGTTTAGATGCCACAGCAGTGTGCTGAAAGGGGCGTGTCAGAAAGCTTCTTAAAGAGACAGAGGCCTATTTCAAGACGTTCAGTACAGCCATTTTGAGAGAGCAATTTTATTCAAGGCAGTTATTTTAATTTACTGCATATACAGACCAACAGAAGGTTACGTCATCATTGTAGTATGCTATAGACTGGTGCTATGTGATTGAAAAAAGCATAATACCCCCTCTTTAATTGTAAATGAAGTCACTGACAGATCTATAGTGTGGGATCATTTATAAAAGTGGTACAAAGCACGTGAAAAGAAATGTAAATGATGTATTAATATGTCGTATATTAAAATAAAGGTTAAAAGTAGCATGTTTTTTTTTTAATGGTGATGTATCGTAGATTATTTTTATGCAATATATCGATTATCGCAGTATCGACGTATCGTGAGGTAATCGTTATCGTGAGCCGTGTATCTTATCGAATCGTGAGGTACCCAGAGGTTCCCACCTCTATTGCAGACTATTCGATTACCAAAATAATCGTTATTTGCAGCTCTAAATTAAATCTATTCTATATCTGATGTTGCGTCTGATTGATCTACATGAATTCATTCTGATTTCTGTTCTCCCTCCAGGACTGTCACTTCACCATCCGCGGGGGCCGCCAGTGCCGGGACACGGGGGAGTACCAGCTGCCCGTGGTGGTCCTCATGTTGAGCCTGCCTCACCCGTCCCGCTCGGCGCCAGCCCTGCTCACCCCGGGGATGATGGAGAACCTCTTCCACGAGATGGGACACGCCATGCATTCCATGCTGGGACGCACCCGCTACCAGCACGTTACAGGTGACCATGAGTGCTGCGGTTATTATTCAGAACAACTTAATCTCTTAACCCACAACAGAAAAATGACAAAACACAACAAAAAGTTACAAAACACAACAAAAAGTTACAAAACACAACAGAAAGGGATGAAAAGGCAACAAAAAGCCACAAAAGCATCACGCCAAAAACACGGCGACGACACAAGAAAAAACATTATGATCAGTTTTGTAGGTCTTGGCGTTATGCTGGCCTATAGGCCGTAAGCTCCAGTCGAGAAGATTTTAGATTTGGCTAAAGCCGACCTGGAGAAAATGGCCGCTGTTAAGCGGCGGGTCAAGAGGTTAAGAGCTCAAATTGCCTTGACTGGAAAATGGCCGCTGTTATAAAACATGAAATGCGAATCCTAAAGCGTGCAAAGGTATTTTTGAAAGCCTGAATGAAGCGTAATAGGACTTTTAAAAATGATTAGTGTGTAATTTCAGGAGCAACATTGGAGTGATATTAACGCAGGGAGCTGTTGACGTAAAAGCCCCAAGGAAGGATCTGGATCAGCTTTAACTGTCAGACCTGTCATGGGATAGTGTTAGTCTCAGGTCGTGTTGTGCAATTACACTATGAACACAACACTAAATCAATAAACTCCCTAACAACTACCTGAGCAATCCCAGAACAAAAGGGAAATTGTGAAAACGTCGTCAACTGGGCCTTAAAGAGCAGGTATTAAGCTTATTATCGATTGTTCCTGTCTCTGTCGAGTGTGGACATGTTTTCTCACTTCTCCTGGCTTTCATGTTTTTTTCCTGCCTCTGCGAGTGTCTTGTCTGACTTTTATTTTTCCTCTGGGACCACCTGCTCGCTGTCCTCCCGAACCGTTAAACTATGGAATTGATTAACTGGAGTCTCAGCGCAATTGATAAGTTTTCTTTCACAACTGGATTGTCCCAGCTTGGTCTGCGATGTGGATGCGGTCCCGTCGGTCGGAGACATCAAAGATATTTTATTTGGACTCTTAATAACAGGGCACCTGCTTATTGGATGAACTGCCCTGGATTATCGGAAATTTGACCGCAGCTTGCAATCGGACCACGCTGCTGTCGTTTGAAATTAACAAGCACTTTGGAGCAGGGAGTGACCGAGTGATGGAATTACACCGGAAAGTAAAGCACAACGATGCAACGATGGACTGTTGTATCCGACCTGGCAGCTCGCTGTGGAGACGGACAATAGATGGACTTTATTTCTGGGAGGAAAAGGGATGAACTGTGAAGGGAACTACCTGCTCTAGAAAACTGAACTAATGCTGAGACCAAGAAAAAAGCTAATTCATTATAAATTTATGAACTGTTCATGGCTGGACCCCGCTGATCTCTCCTACACTGTCAACACTTCCCTTCAAGGCCAAGCCACGGAGCTAAACCTGATAAGGACTGAGCTCTCTGGGTCTTATTTTGCATAATACTGACTTTCAGACTGTAAGTGACCGCACATACATATACCCCCTCCCTAACCACGCCCCGTCTTTCTGCGTCTGCCTCAACACGTTTCCTCTGCCCCGCCCCCCGATCAATGGCCGGTCATCCTTCCTATCCCCAAGAAAAAATTCTGCACGTGACCTCGTGTTCTGTGTATTTCACATGTCTTGATATTTCTATATATGTTCTTTGCCTTAACTTAACCTGATTGTAATTCCGTGTTATCTTCTTTTGTAAGGCGCATTGAGTTGCCTTGTGTACAAAATGCGCGGTATAAATAAAGTTGCCTTGCCTTGATGTATTGGTCTCTTCACTCCTTTACAAATAGTTTGAATTGAATTAGAAAAGTTGATCTGTTGATTGTAATAGTCAAATAATTCTCTTCCATTTTACTCCAGTTTTAGTCGACTAAAATTGATGAATTTAGTTAACTTTGCATTTGTGATATTTATTATAATCGTATTTAATCAAGGTCCACTGTTTCGTGGAGCTTCTCCCACATGAACAAAGCTCAAACATGTTCCTTTGGCACTGGATTTCAGATTACATTTTAGATTTGGATAAGTTTTAGTCATATTTTAGTCGAAAATATCTGGGCATTTTAGTCATAGTTTTAGTCAAAATGTAACACTACAGATTCTTGAAGCTCTATCTCCAGGTCCTACAAACCTCGCAAACAAGGCACTTAAATAGTTAAATACAGGTTGTTATCATGTAGTATTGTGTGAATAGTGACAATACTTAAAATGTCTGCTCTGTAGGAACACGGTGTGCGACAGACTTTGCAGAAGTGCCTTCCATCTTGATGGAGTACTTTGCTACAGACTACAGGGTCATCAGCCAGTTCGCTCGCCACTATGAAACCGGACAGGTAAGTCATCTCTACGTTTTATCCCAGCATCATTACACCTAAAGGGTTTTTAACGCCGCACGTTTGTGTCCTCAGCCGCTGCCTGAGAGTATGGTGGCCCGGCTGTGTGAGTCCAAGAAGGTGTGCGGCGCGGCTGACACCCAACTACAGGTACAAGACGATAATATTTATAACATCATATATAATGTAAACAATTGTGGGAAACTATTAAATGAATGTCCTGCACATTTAAGAAGTCTACAATGAGTATATTGGAAGCAGCTCAGTAAAATAACGTACTCTTTACTCTACTCAGGGATAGATGCAGACGGCAATGCGTCATACAAGGGGAGCGGCTTAGCCGAGGGGGACGGAATCTATCATGGGAAACACAATTTTTCACTCTTTTTATCTGTTTTCTTTTATAACAGTATTTATCACACACAAATGAAGTCAAGCCAAAATCAGGTCCATGTGGAGGTTTTTCACTGAAAATTGTTCAGTAGAAGCGAAAAAAGGCCGCTTGCTAACATTAGCATAATGTAGCATGAAGCTAACGCTAGCTTCCTGGTTAGCATTGTCATTTTTTAAAGTATTTATGGACTGTTGAACCACTTTGCTCCTTCATGTCTCTATCTTTATTTAGTAGAAACATACTTTCATAATTTGCCTTAACCAAGTGCATGTTCTCCAGTTCAGCTTTACCTAGGGTGACCAGACGTCCCAGTTTTGAGTCCTCTGTCCCATGTCCCCACACATTCCTCTAAAACCATTAATTTGTCCCAGTTTTACACAGGATCTGTCCCAAGTGTCCCAGTTTTTGGCCAATATGATCCACGAAGTAACAAACTGCTTGAAAATTCATGTCTTTGGGCCATGCAAATGTCCATTACCAGGTAGAAACCAATAACAAATATCAAGTCTATCATGCTAATGCTGACTGGTGCATGGTGTAAGATAGTAACAAGCAGATTTACCATTTAGCTTAGGAAAAACAGTCAATAAATAGCTCCCTGGTTGACCGTGCAACTAAATCCCAAATAGTGTCTCAGTTTTTTAGTCAGAAAATCTGGTCACCCTAGCTTTACCCAAATCTAAGGGCTTACAGCCTATAGGCCATAGTAACCTACAAAACTGATATAAACTGCTCTTTTTTTGTCACGTTGTTGCCGTGCTTCTTTCATAGCTTTTTGTTGTATTTTTGTCAAGTTTTTGTTGCTCTTCTGTGGCTTTTTGTCACTTTTTCATCGCTTTAATGTTGCATTTTTGTCACTTTTCTGTTGCTCTTGTGTCGCTTTCATGTTGCATTTTCATCCTCGTTTTCGAAGCTTTTAGATTTGGGTAAAGCAAAACTGGAGAAAATGTGGGAGGGGTTAAAAGGTTAAAATAATGATGGAGAAATGGGAGTGGCAATAAAATAGTACTTGAGCTTTAGAATGACATAGAAAAGCGTTCAATTTGACTTACACTTTTGACAACCAGCAACATTTCAACGCTCATTATTCTACTAAGTACATTTTGATTGGTTGCAAGAATGAACCATTGCTTTTTAAAATGTTTTCTTTTCTGCAGATTTTCTATGCAGTTTTGGACCAGATCTACCACGGCGTCCCCCAGAACCGCTCCACCACAGAAATCATCCGAGACATGCAGCACAAGTTCTACGGCCTCCCCTATGTTCCCAACACGGTATTCTCCCCTTTAAACCTCCTCTCCTTTTGTAACTGTTTCACCTTTATATGTCAAATGTAATTACGAGCGAAAATCGCGCGTTCTTTGATGGAACTTTTAAAGATTTTCCACTCGCCATTAGCGGATTAAAGCCTGTTTGAAGCTCACAGTCGAGTGAGATCTCCCCGGGGGAAATATTCTGAAACGTTTCATCCAAGAGCTCACTATTCCCCGACTTTTGCAGCTGTGGCGGGTGGAAGAATCCAAGAAATACTCATAACTTGGTCAGGATTGGCTCGTACGCAGCACTGAAGGCTGTGATTATGTGGGAACCATCTTGAATAGACATTAAAGAACTGCTGTGTTGCGCAGTTTCTGGTCATTTACTCCTCATAGGTTTTGTGCCTTTGGTGGTTTATGTCTTAGATGTAGCTTTCCGCTCATCTTCAAATGTTTAAGCAGGAAACTGATACCTTTAAGAGACACTCTGGACGGATTGTTTTTCTCATTTCAGCTAAATATTGTGGGAAATCAGCAGATGTGTGTGATTATAGGGATGTCAAGATTAACTGGTTTTACGATTACCGCGATTATAAAAGGACGCGGTAGGTTATCCGTAAGAATTTTAGAAGCCACGGTTTACCGCGGAAATTTTTCACGCTGACGTACGAGACGCTGCACGCCATAAACACCATAACGGTAGTTGAGCAAGGCAGAAGGACGCTCTCCTCCAGTGTTGTATCCACCCAAAAACGATTGAAGTCAGCAGAGTGGGACTTCTTTAGGATCCAAAACATGACCAAGGCGTTGTTGTTGTCGATGGACATTCGTTATGCAAACCCTGTCGTCAGAAAGTTGCAGCAAAAGGCGCTGATATCGGCTACGTCGAATACAAACAACATCTTGGAGATAATCCTTTGCTGTAAATGTCCAGGTCAAGGTAACGAACTGCATAATTAAAAAAAAACTTGTAACTTGTCCATATATTCGGAAATGGCCGCCTCAACTGGATGTAAACAAAAAGCTAACGCGCTCCGCTCTGCTTCACAGTAACAGAAAGGAAAGTGAAACTGCGCACATGTGAAAATCAGCTGTTCAAAAGAGTCTCCTTAGATGTTTTCAAGAACAGAGAATGAAGCGTGTTTACAAAATGGCTGACAAATAATTAAGCAGCAGCATAACTTTTGAGAACATTAAACCTAGCCTAGACTGTGGCCTAATAATATATAGTACAATAATTATGAGCATTATAAAGTAGTAAAGTTGACATTGTTTTGTATTGTTCAATGTAGGCAGAGGCGTGCTGGCCATAGGGAGAGTCGGGAGGCCACGGCACAAGGGGGAAATGTGTCAAAATCAGAAAACATTTTCGCATCTAACTTTTCATCCTTGTGGCGGGGAGATACCATTTGACATTGAACTAACTCAGAGGGGTGTTTAAGTGGAACACCCCTCTGCTTTAGTCGAAGTTGGTGCAGTCCAATCCTGCGGAGACAAGTGTCCGCGCGAGTAAAGAGAGAAAGAGGCAGTGAAAGGTAGAAAAGTGGACAAATAAATATTTTAATCTTTATAACTTGGTGCTGATTGTGGAGTTGTATCAGGCTCAGACTGTGTGTGCAGCGGCCCATGTAAAAAGAGAAAGCGTTAGAAAAATGTCGAAGTCATACTTGAACCGGGGACCTCCTGCACCAGAGACTAGCGCACTATCACTGAGCTATAAACCCACAGAAAAGTTGGCCGGTCTTCTCTAAATTCCCGCCTGAAATGAGGTCCCAGCACGCCACTGAATGTAGGCCTATTTATTTTAATGCAAAACAATCTTAAAGCATTTTTCATTTTTAGAAACAGTGAAAGTTTACAAGTTCAAGTATTTTAAAAGCTTTTTAAAGACAAAAACTAAAAATATCAGTTCTTCCCTTTCATTTGGTCGATAATCGTGAATAATCGTAAAATCTCAATATTTTCTCTCACAATAATCGTGACTCAAAAAATTGAAATCGTGACACGCCTAGTGTGATATTTTTAACAACAACACATCAGTTGGGTAAAACTAACCAGTCTCACAACGGTCTGAGTTGGAAATTATTCAGTCAACATAAGTAACTGTTAGGGGACATATCTTGCAAAATTTGTGCAGTGTATGACTAATAGTAGTTCTGTGTACAGTTTCTGCCACCTGAGCTGTAGCTCTCTGCAGTTCATCCAGGGTCATCATAGGCTTCTTGGTAACAGCTCTGGTCAGTGCGGTCCTTGTTCGGTCAGTAAGTTTAGGAGGATGGCCGAGTCTTGGTAGGTTTGCAGTGATGCCACACTCTTTCTATTCCTGGATGATGTATTTAACTGTACTTTGAGAGATGTTCAAAGGTTTGGAAATCTTTTTATAATCTAACCCAGCTTTATACTTCTCAATAACTTTATCCCGGACCTGCCTGGTGTGTTATTGGACTTCATGATGCTGTCTGCTCCCAATAGTCTCTTAACAGACCTCTGAGACCATCACAGAGCAGCTGTATTTGAACTGAGATTAGATTACACACAGGTAGACTCTATTTAGACATTGGGTCAACATGTGATCATTCAGAAATCTTCATTCAACTTCTGAAGGCAATTGTTTGCACTAAAAGGAAAGGGGGGGCCGGTACTTATGCACATCCCACTTTTCAGTTTTTTATTTATAAAAATAATTCAAAATCATGTCTACATTTCATTTCACTTCACGATTGTGTGTCACTTAGTGTGTGTCTTTCACAAAAGATGCTTTGTACCAGACTTTAGCTCTTGGAGCAAATTTCCATCTGCAGTCCCCAATACTTGCTTTTCGATACGGTTATTTTTCCATACCAGTAGCACCTAAACTTTTTTCCGATACCGTACTGGTATCGTTTAATGCGCTAAATATAATTTCACCAGCTTATTTAGTGCTTTTCCACCTACATTAGGCACTCAAAGCGCTTTACAACATGGATCCACTCATCCATTCATACACCAGTGTGTAAGCTATAATCATCAAAATTATAACAAAGGCTTGACATATTTCTATTTCCATTTTATTTATTTGGTCGGGACAGTGCATGTTAATGAACATACATGGGTCTCATGCATGTAAACAAGCCACACCGGATTGTAGCCTTGGGCTAATTTGCATCCGTTGTCCCCCATGCGCACTCTCACACACTCTCTCATTCATCCTGGCCTATTGTACGACACTTTGCAAGTAATGAGTCTATATCATATATTAGTCTCACATTTGAAGTTGAATTACAGAAATAAATGATCTTTTTCATGATATTCTATTATATGACACCTGTATTGTTTTCAATATTCGGCAAGCCATTGCTGTATTCATTCATTCAATTCATTTTGGGCAAACGGTTGAGAAGTTGGTGCTTGTTAAAGTTTGGAATTTTACAGACTGACGAGCGCACTTATTATTTCACAAATTACAAAAGAGACCTCCTCCAAATTTCACACACTCAGAATTGTGTTCTTCACCTACAATCATGCCAAGTGTCAAGAGAAGCGGAACAGTAAGTGGCATTTGAGTTGAAATAAACCCTGAATTTTAGCTGAATTGAGCAAGCTGTTATTTGTTCCGTGTCCACATCAGTTTGTTTAAAAGGAATTTGTCTTTTTTGTACTTTCCTACTATCTTCATTCACTTGACCGGAGCCGCGTTTGGATCCAGTTTCCTCTCCATAGCAGGACAGTGGAGTGGCTAATAGGTTCACGAGGGCCCCAGACTGTAAACACATGGGTGCACGCTGACATATAGTTTAGGGAGTTTAGGGTCACTCGCCCTGGATGTGAGCGCGCATCAGCTGTGTGTAATACAGAACACATGCTGGCCCTTGAGACGGGAATAATATTTGGAAGTATATGGCAGAAAGTCAGACGTTCCGCTGGCTTTTGTTGACATTTCTCTAATCTGCGATTCTTGGCTCCGGCGCTTTACGACCGCGTGTTTCTTCCTCTTTTCCCCTCTCCTCCGTCAGGAAAATGAGGCTAACGCTTGTGTTCTCAGTCACGCACAATAAACTAGGGCCGCGCCGGTACTGAAAGATTAAAAAGCAGGAAGGTCATAAATGATCTGAAGTGAGGAAGAGCAAGGGTTCGACAGGCTCTGACAAGATTTGTGCACGAAGATGCTGAAAAGGACTTCCCATCTGTCTCAAAAATACAACTTAAATGATCTGTCCTTTTAGCTTGGCTCCAATTACATCCAACTTCCTCCATGCAGTGACATTCAGTTAACTCAGATTGAATATCATTTTAAGGTGGGACATAAAGATGCAGAGTAAATCAATCAGAATGGTCGATGGAGTTGCTGGGGCAAGAAGATTTCACGTGCCCCTCCCATACCTTCTGTTTGCCATGGAATCAATGTTTTGTGAGCTGATTTTGGACATCCAATGGAATCCAAAAATTACATTGGTTTTGCTCAATCGGAAATATTTAACCCCTCAGCCAAATTTTCTAACGCGTATAGTCTTTATAATGTCTTCCATCTTAGGGCCTGTCTGTCCAGAATTAGGGGGGGGACTGGGGTTGGTTGTAATTTATTAAAGCTATATACTGGCACTTATATTATTTGATACGTTAGTTCACTTCTTAGAAATGCCAAAAAATATGAAAGAAAAATTAGGATTGGTCTTAACAAAATGAATGAAAGTAAAAATGATGTGCCTCATGGAATACAGAGATTGTAAAATCCACTGTCGTCAAAAACCTGACCTCATTTTCAGATTCTACAATGCATTCTACATTTTATTTTATTTTTCAATTGTCAGGTTTTACCTGGAAACAAAAAAAAAACGAATCTTCACAATAAGATGTTTAATTATTGCACTGATTCAATGTTTCTCCATAGATTTATTTGGGAAATTGTAATTTCTAGGGCCATTTTCTCAAAATAATTCCTGGCCCGATTCATTGAGTTTTGAATTTCAAGAAACAAGCAGAAATTTTATTTTTTTACAGATTTTTTCTACTATTAAACAGCTTATTTTAAAGGAATAGGCCACCGTTTTTACATACTAAGATATGTTCTTACCTTAGCTTTGACGAGTTCATTTGTACCTGTCTGGTCTTCACGTGTGCTTTCCATAACATAAACACAGCACAGACGGCGTTAGCATTTAGCCTCTCTCTTCTCCTCTATAGCTCCAAACGAGGTGAAGATAGAAGCTACCAAACTCTTCCACGTTTTCCCTATTTAAATATGGTTACGTGAAGTGTTACACTACAAAGTATAATTAGAGTACACAGTATAATTGTGGATTTTCTAAGCGGATAAAAAGGGGAACTATATTGTAAGGCGTAATAATACCAGGAGTAATTCGGCATCCGCGCAGTAAAGTGAAGATATCACTGCGTGGATGTCGAATTACTCCTGGTATTATTACGCCTTACAATATAGTTCCCCTTTTATCCACATTGTTTAATTTTGTGTAATTATACTTTGTAGTGTAACACTTCACGTAACCATATTTAAATAGGGAAAACATGGAAGAGTTTGGTAGCTTCTATCTTCACCTCGTTTGGAGCTATAGAGGAGAAGAGAGAGGCTAAATGCTAACGCCGTCTGTGCTTTGTTTACGTTACAGAAGGCACACGTGGAGACCAGACAGGTACAAATGAACTCGTCAAAGCTAAGGTAAGAACATATCTCAGTAAGTAAAAACGGTGGCCTATTCCTTTTAAAACTAAACAAGATCCAAAATCCCTTCTGAAAAAGTGTGTGTAACTAATACGTTGACAATATAAAACCATAAATGGAAACCTGGCTCCATCCATTATTCAGATTCCGTCGTCAAAAATATGGGACATTTTGGGCATTTGTAGACATACAGTGGGGGAAAAAAGTATTTGGCCAAAATCCAATAGAAAGTCTATTGGAACCAAATACTTTTTTCCCCACTGTAGAAGGATAGAAAACATAAATTGACAGAAAACTTGCAATATTTTTTTTCTCATTTATTCCAGTAATCTACAGCAAAGGTTTCACATTGATGTCTCTAAATTTAAAAAGTTTCCTTATTCACCTGCAGTGTCTAAAAACAATCAATGAACTTTTATCACCCCTCACCCTTTTAATATTTTATGGGTTCACTTATTAATAATCAACCATTTATCATTTACAATCTAACAACCGTTGGTTTTATTTGTCTCAAGTCGACTGGACGTGCTCAGACTCAACCCCATAATGGAGCCTTTATAAAAACAGTCCCATGTGTCCGCTTGGCGCAGCGAGCCTCCTCAGCAGTTTACAGCTCTGGCGCGTACGGGTCACGCCGTCGCCCCAGCGCTCACATCTGTTATCGCTTTTGAACGCTCCCGACGGACACTCGTTTAGCTCGCAGATGAAGTGTTAATCATTATCCCGCTCTGAAGTTTTATTCGGGAGGTTTGAACAGTAACTGCCTCCTCCAGCTGTTTCCAGGTGCTGTGTTGTGTTTGCCAGTTGAAATCCCCTGACATCCCCCACTCGCAAAAAAACGCATCATAAAAGGAAGCTCATCTTTTTACAGATACGGAGAGTGGGGCCCCCGAAGGCACCGCCACCACAGAGAACAGAGGAGCATAAAAGAGGGGGCTTTCTGGCGTTTAGGAGTTTCCGCATTTTGTCTTTTTAAGTTGGCAGGTCGGGATGGTTCCGCCTCAGGATGATAGCGGAAGGGTGTTTTTGCCAAGTCGATATAATGGCGACCACAAAGACAATGGGAGAAAGATGAAAGCCGTGTTTGCTCTCCGCAGCGCCGAGGTGGTTCAGCTGGAGAACTAGTCCGGGCATAGTCCTCAAACGGTCATGAAAGGGTGCCACACAATTAACTTTTATACGCTTAGAGAAAGGTTTTAGAGTCGATTGCTGTTTAAATGAGGCATATCGTGCAAAATCAACTTTATTGTGCTTTAAAACTATGTTATGACCTTGTTCCCGGGTCAAAACACGTCCTCTTAACGTGGTAATATCTTCCTGGTTTCTTCTTCTACTGTTAAAGCTATGATCTGTCCTTGCTTGGTTAGATTGTGTCATAAGAAAAGCATGAAACTGTATTCCACATCTAACCTGCTGTAGACAAATGCATGGATTAGTCTCTAAGTCTGGTTTACCTCTGATCTTGGCAATGTTTTTTCAGATGATAAAAAGCTGCTGATGTTATTGCTTTGATGTGGGTGTTTAAGTTCAGGTCTAAGTCCATGATTACTCCTAGATTTCTAACCTGATTTTTTTGGTTTTAAAGGAAGAGACTCAAGGTGACTGATAACACTTTCTCTTTGTCTCTTTGGGCCAAAAACAATGATCTCTGTTATGTCTGAGTTTAATTGGAGAAAGTTGTTTTGCATCCACAAACCGATCTGTTCGAGTGTATCTACAGGCCCATTGTTCCCCTGCCATCAGTGAAACATAGACCTGAGCTAGTATGACATTATCGCTGTCTATTAGATGACCCTGTGGAAGCATGTGTAGGTTGAATAAGAGGGATCCCAGGATTGACCCCTGGGGGACTCCAATTCATGGAAATTTTGGTCTGAGACACAGTTGCCAATTTAAACAAACTACGTCCTGTCCTTGAGATGGGACTTGTACTAGGTTAGAGCTGTACCAGAGATTCCCACAGTTTTGTCACCTCTGAAGTAAAGATCTCATGGTCCACTGTGTCAAAGGCGGCGCTCGGGTCCAGCAGAACTAAAACTGAGACTTTGCCTGCGTCCATGTTCATGCAGATGTCATTTGTTTTAAGCGCCATATGCAGGAATTGTCAATTTTTAAATGATCAAAATCCAGTCTCATGTTAAAGTAAAATTAAATTGAGGATCACTTATGAAGGTGCAGATTAAAAATAGTCTCACTGGGATGGGATTAGATAATGCTCTATTTGGTTTTCTTTTCCGAATAGATATTGGTGGCCTTAAGACTTTATTCATCAAAGCTGTACTTCATACCCCAAAATTCAGTAATAAGTATGGGCGTGCAGAGAACGTTTCTGTTTAATATCCAACCTTTGTGAAAAAATATCGGTCCAAAAGAACATCATTATGGACAAGACGAGAGCACAAAATAGTCTCATAAAATCAAAGCTTTGTCTTGGCCTCATGTGGAACGCGTCAGTGAGAACTGTGTTGTGACTTCTTTTGCAGGCCTGGCAGCTGAGATTCAGTCACCTCATTGGCTACGGCGCCAAGTACTACTCCTACCTCATGTCCCGCGCTGTGGCCTCCATGGTGTGGAAGCAGTGCTTCGTCCAGGACCCTCTGAACAGGTGAGGCGGCTTTTCCATCCTCCGCTCCAGACTGTGAGCAGCTAAAACCATCTCCCTATTCTCCACAAAGCAGGACGTAATTCAGTTCATATTATGCAACTCAGGGGTTCCCAAACGTTTCAGGTGAAGACCCACAAAATATCAATATGAACAAACAGTGACCACTACAGTTATAGTCAGTGGTTTCGCTATAGGGATCATTTCTCTCCGGGGTCGTACAAATTCTCTGATGAGATTTTTTTTTTATCCATCATGAATTAATCTCTCATTATATGCATTTTGTGTTTAAACATATTATTTATGTTAGGAAATAATCTGAGATTGCAGGATAAATGGAGATAAACTACTCATGATTTCTGAACAGAATCATGGAGTCTCAAAGGAGGACGACCTATTCAGAGCATCATCTGCTCGTCAAGATTAAAGGGATATTTCAGGATTTTTGACATTGGGCCTCATTTCCTAGTTATCCAGAGTGTTGTTGATGTCTGGAGATATTTTTTTCTTAAATTCATGCAGTTCTTATATTTGAAGAGTCTAGTGGCGCTAGGCTAGGGCAAGGCTAAAGCATTTCTATGGTATCAGTTAGCCTGCATTAAAAACAGTCTGACCCACTCCACAGTGCACCTGAGGCAAATCACTTATAACATGAGACTAACGATATAAATGTCTGTGTCGATAGAATAATTTTAACCATTTTGCATTTAAAATAACTTGAGCAGCATCAGCTTCGTGGCTGTAAGCTAACGCAGCGGCAGAGTGATCTGCGAGAAAATAGTCCCTCAAAATGCGGTAATTCAGTTATATTTCAAAAATTATTCTATTAACGCAGACATTTATATCATTAGTCTGGTGTTATAAGTGATTTACCTCAGGTGCACTATGGAGGGGGTCAGACTGCTTTTAATGCAGGCTAGCTGTTACCATAGAAATGCTTTAGCCTTGCCCTAGCCTAGCGCCACTAAGCTCTTCAAATATAAGAACTGCATGAATTTAAGAAAAAAATATCTCCAGACATCAACAACACTCTGGATAACTAGGAAATGAGGCCCCATGTCAAAAATCCTGAAATATCCCTTTAAGGCTCATATTTCACTACTGGAAATGCAAATTGAAGCTTATTATTTGCATTTCCTCAATTTCAACTTAATGTTTAGGAAACACAGTGGGCGAATGGGGCAATATTCTGCTGTTCACATAGTGCGTCTTTGAAGCCTGCATTACACGCGCTCGCTCCGTGTCCATGTTACTTCTGTGCCCCACGCCTCGTTCTCTGAGTATTTATCCAAGTCCATGCGCTCTCAGCTCCGATGTGAGTGTGCATCATGTTTAGTTTGCGTCTGAAATACAATGCCACAGTGAGACAGAGCAGCGCTGTGTCTTTATTTTAATTACGGCTTGATTTTCAATCCATCAAAATGACAGACGGCCTTCAGAATTTTCTGTCAAAGCTAAAAATCTTCAGCTCTGTTTCATTCTCATTGTTACAAACACAACCTTCGTTTTGCAGATCCTGACTAGCTCTAGATCCGTTTTGTCCTAAAATAGTTTCAAGTTTAGGTTTGTCATTCAATGTGCCCTGTGTGGAAAGATTTGTCTTTGACTTTTTTCTGAAGACACATGGTTGGAAGAGGGATAAAAGTCTTTGTTCCATCAATAGCACCATAGTTTCTTTAATGTCTGCAGCTTTTTTACGATGTGGTCATATCAAATTAAACCGTTAATACATCAGGCTGGTTTGTATTCCTTATAAAGACCAGCAGACAGACGTGTATGAGGCCGCTCTCTGGATTCTCTGGATACTGTTGCATGTGGTGGAGTCTGGGGGTTCGACACAGAACATGACATTAATATAAAGCGCATGTCGACTTGGCAGGTGTCTGCGGTGGCTCAGCAGACCAGCCACTATCTGCCCCTGGACACGGCTCACGGGACTGTTTTGAAAAATTAGTCCTGCTTGTGTCTGAAAGACTTTCCCCCGCAGCTCTCCTCCTGATTAGCCTGTCAACGCTTTTCACGACGGCTTATTCTCAGCGATGCATCTATTGACATTGTTATTATCCTTTATTTATACAAGCAGTCTTGAGAATAGGGCTGGGTACTGGAAAAATGTTTAGGTACTACTGGTATAGAAAAAATAAAAGTATTGAAAGCATGCGCTGAAAAAAATATGATTAAGCTCAAGTTTTGATGCCTGTTGGTCCAGGGACAGCACTAAAGAAAGTCACTTTGTTGTTTCAGCTCAAATAAATTATTCAAATGTAAAAGAACTTGTCTTTTATGGAATAAATTATCATTATTGTTCCATTTTCTGGTTATAGATTCGATTCTAGATATCGGTATTGTAAACCAAGTATTGTAAAAGTACTGGTATTGATAAAAATGTAGTGGTTCCCAGCCCGAGTTCAGAAAGTACAAACTCTTGTAAAACATTTTATCAAAGGAGGGGAGTTGCACATCTTCAAAACGTCTGAGTGCTATTGTACATCCAATTACACAATGGAGATCTTTTTTTTTGCTCAAACTTGGCTGTAAATACTGTTTAAGTGGCGCTAGCCCGCAGTTAGCTTTGCCCGTTAGCCTGTTAGCTTCTTCTTCGTGATTCCATTAGTGTGTATTGGTGACTCCGACTCGATGCAGGGAAAGTTGCAATTGTGGTTTTCTGGCCAGAGACACCAGGGGGTGATGAAAGACGCCCAATCATCCCATTAACACTTGTATTACCCCCAGAGGGACTAAGAAGAGGATATATTAAGGTTAACAAGTTACTTAATACTGCTTTGAGTACTTCCTTGTGCTGTTCGTATTATGTTTGGGATACCTTTCCCCAAGACCACCCTCTACAACTATACAACACTTTGTCACATTGTTGTTCCTATATACATTTTGTGCAAGACTCTGGATCTCAGGAAGACAAGGGACGGGAGGTTGTTGGACAGTCCATTCAGAAAACATTTGTAGCTTAAAGGGGGGGTATTATGCTTTTTTCAATCACACAGCACCAGTCTATAGCATACTACAATGATGACGTAACCTTCTGTTGGTCTGTATATGCAGTGAATTAAAATAACTGCCTTGAATAAAATTGCTCTCTCAAAATGGCTGTACTGAACGTCTTGAAATAGGCCTCTGTCTCTTTAAGAAGCTTTCCGACACGCCCCCTTCAGCACACTGCTGTGGCATCTAAACAACACTACTGTGCGGGGAGGGGGCTCTGCTGAGCTGAGGAGCAGTGGTTGGTGGTTTGGCTGGTGACGAAAGGTCCAGAGGCGTCTCCAGGAGGTGGGGGCGTTCCTAGGAGGACTGAGGCATAGCTACACCTAAAATGGCTGCCGTCTAAGTTTTTACTGATTACTCAAAAATATGTGAATGAGCCAAGGCAACACTCCAGGCATGTGTTTAATGAGGGAATGACATAATAACATGATATAAAGCTTGAAAAAGTCGATTTTACATAATACCCCCCTTTAAGCTTAGTAACTTTCAGTGTCTACTTGTATAACTTTCAAGGTTCATTTGGTCAGACACTAGGATTAGAGAGGTTGAATTCTTTATCTTAGGCTTCTGAGGATGGCCTGCAGATAGTGGCTGAATCATGTAAAAGAATTCAACATCTCTCTTATACATTTGTAGATTGTGCGCATACAGCCCGATTATTAGCGATACAATCTTTCAAAGTCACTCTACAGTACTTGAGTATTTGAGAACTTCCTTCATTCTTCCACGCTTTATCAAAACAATTAGACTTTCCCCCCGCAGCGATCTCCTCATTCTCCTGTTTACGATCTGCCCGGGCCGCTCCTGTCAGGTGTCTGTCTGCCGTCACACGAGCAGACACAGCCGTGGGGGGAGCAGGGAGGAGGCATGTATAGAGTGTGACGGGACAGCATACCTGTAATGGTAACCTAATCTGTGTCTTTTAGGGAGATGGGGGAGCGCTACAGGAGGGAGATGCTGGCCCACGGAGGAGCGAAGGAGCCTATGCGGATGGTAGAAGGTAACTCACTAAACACTGTGACACAAGCTCCTAATCCTCATCATGTTGCACTATTGAAGTTTGCAACAGTTTAAAGGATTCCCCTAAACTCGCCTTCTGACTGTAACTCACCGCCGTTTCGCAAAAGCAGCATGTGTTGAAGCATTTATCCTCTCTATTGTTTGCTGTGGGGTCGTACGGTTCAGCAGCACCATCTTGAATCTCTGTTTCAGCATCGGACGGAAAACTTTTTAGAAAACGAGCTTTTCATATTTTTCCAGAACGCTGAGGCTTTTCTTGCGTGGTTTTGTGTCATTTGAGGAGACGTTGGTAATTGCTTGACAGTTCACGGAGGCAACGTTGCGGACAGTAACTTGAGAAAGTGGTCATACCTCTGACTTATTTCTCTTTTATTGCGTAGGAGTTTGATACTATCACCATATTTCTTTACAACCACAGCAGACCTATCCATGGCTCTCAGTCATTGCTGTGCTCTTTGTGATAATTCATAAAAAAATATTATTTTTCTATAAAGTCAACGGGGGAAAAAAGAGATTCACCTTGAAACTGTCTGGGATCTGGAAGTCCATTCAAATTCTCATAGATTTTCGAAAAAATTGCAATGATATGAGTTTAAAGAAGAATGGATTGAGGCTAATCGGCTTCATGGTAACTGATTCAAAAGATTTACTCCAAACTGTATCAACTGAAAAGCTATTAAAGGGGGGGTATTATGCTTTTTTCAATCACATAGCACCAGTCTATAGCATACTACAATGATGACGTAACCTTCTGTTGGTCTGTATATGCAGTAAATTAAAATAACTGCCTTGAATAAAATTGCTCTCTCAAAATGGCTGTACTGAACGTCTTGAAATAGGCCTCTGTCTCTTTAAGAAGCTTTCCGACACGCCCCCTTCAGCACACTGCTGTGGCATCTAAACAACACTACTGTGCGGGGAGGGGGCTCTGCTGAGCTGAGGAGCAGTGGTTGGTGGCTTGGCTGGTGACGAAAGGTCCAGAGGCGTCTCCAGGAGGTGGGGGCGTTCCTAGGAGGACTGAGGCATAGCTACACCTAAAATGGCTGCCGTCTAAGTTTTTACTGATTACTCAAAAATATGTGAATGAGCCAAGGCAACACTCCAGGCATGTGTTTAATGAGGGAATGACATAATAACATGATATAAAGCTTGAAAAAGTCGATTTTACATAATACCCCCCCTTTAAAGCTTTTTTGGGGTGTATTTTCAAGTCTTTGGTTTAATATATTTCCAAAAGTGGAAGTGTCGAGGTGGGCAGGAATGATGAGCTCCATCCTCGGTACCAATTTTTAACAATAAAGCTGCCTTTACCCTTTTCTCCAGGAGTATTTTTTGTCAGTAGAGGTTAATAGTAGTGGTGGGCCGAGATACAAATCCCACGAGAACGAGACAAGACGAGATTTTGACATAATTTGCAATAATAAATAATATTTTGCAATTATGTTTCCTTTGTATGGAGCCATTGTATTGTTTGTAACAAAATGAACAAACTAATAACGATGGGAATTGATAAGATTTTACTAATATCATCAGGCTCTATTTGTGTGCATACAGTTTAATATTAGAACAAGGCTAATACATTTGGCTCTTTTGACATGTGTATTCTGATTACATTTCCAAATTATAAATAATTAGATATAATTCGAAGCTTAAAAGTTGATTTCAGGTGGAGGAGGAGACGGGTTTAGATTTAGTATCTAAACAGTCTGTGCCAGACACTGACGCACAGGAGGCTTTAAACATTAAACAGAGAGTGATTCTACTGTAGTTAGAATGACCTCTTCCTTAAATGGCCCTCTGTAATCATCCCTTCATATTCAGCGCGCTGCCTTCTCCCTCGTTGTCCACGCGCGCATGTCACATCCGTGAGCAATTGCCTAAATATTCCCATGAGTCATATAAGCATCTACAGGAAGAAGGTATACATCTAAATTTCAGCTTATAAAAAAAATAAAAGAAAAAAAATATTACGAGATCATTTTTATGGCAATTTGATCTCGTGAGATCTCGTGCCACAAGATCTCGGCCCATCCCTAGTCAATAGTAAACCCTGTTCTACACTCCTCTCCAGTCACCTGGCTTTCCCCCTCACGCCCCTCCACAGCAGCCCTGATGATGCATTTGAAGAAAAAGGAAATCTCATCCATCTTATGTGCTTGTGTACTTGTATTTGTTTCCTAAACTACAACTTTCATCCAAGTCTGTGTTTTTTGGCATTTAGAGAATAATACTTCCATTTAGAACTAAATTTACAGTGCAGAAGTTTTATTTCCCGCAACCCTTGAACGCCTCATGCACTTCCCAGCGGTGCGTGCTCTGTAAACAGAAACATTACCTGTAGATACTGGATTATTAAACAAACGACATGGACATTTCCCGAGGATTTCAGCAGGTGAGGGGTGTGTTGGGGGTGTACTGAGAGAGAGGTGAGGTGTGGAGCTCGTCTCTGCTTCTGCGGGACAAAGTTAACAAGATGGTTCGAAGGGTGGTGCATACTGTAGGGCTGGGCGATATGACGATATTAGACCGTCTTACGATCTCCAGAGCTGACGATCTGTCATTTTTGTGGGATCGTTTTATCACGGTTCTAAGCAGGTGACTCTTTTCACCGTCAGTGAAGTAAACCCAAGCCGTGCACTTACTGCTACGCAATGTCGGACGCTAATGCGAGCGCTTGGCAGCGAGCCGCTCCTCTACAGTCGCATACATCACCAGGCTCCTCAATCTGGAGCTTTTAAACCCAGCGTTCTGTCTCTATTTCAGCTGTATTTATGTCTGTGTCTTTCCCCCGTAACGCTTCCGCTCTGCTCAGTGTGTGTTTATTTATTTACCTGGCGACACATGTGTGAAGAAGCGAGTGTGTCCTTCGTCCTTTCAGTTCTGTCAGGCGCCGCATCCTTCTCATTTGTTTCATTTAAATCCTTGATCGTGTTCACAAATGCGCTGTTTATCCATGTCTTTGAAAATATAAGACTTGTCCAACTTTGGTGAATTACTTAGTCAAGTAAAAACTTATGGTAACTATCTGCTTCCGGGTTGCCTTTTACACAGTATGTTAGCGCTTTAGTAAGACTCTTATTGTGAAAGGGTCAGACTGCAACAGAGCGCTGTATCACAGTAACTTGACGTCATGAGAGAGACTATTTTACTTTTATTGTCTGGAGTTTTATTGTGTTTTTTAATGTATAGAGTTGGTTTACTGTAGTCCAAGGCAAGGCAACTTTATTTATACCACGCATTTCGTACACAAGCCAACTCAATGTGCCTAAGTCTAGTCTAAGTTCTAAGTCTATTTTTGCTGTGTTGATTATCACAAAGTTGAATAATTAGTATATTAATTCAATCTTTTTCTTCTTCAGTGTGTAAGTTATTTTAGTTACTATAAAAAATTGTGAGTTTATAATTCAAAAATCTTGATATTTTTGTCATCGCCCACCCCTAGTGGCGCATGTAGCGATGCAATGTGGGAATGCAATGATTTCGGGACGGAAAATGATTCGCTTAGGGTCGGCTTTAAAGGGGGGGTATTATGTAAAATCGAAGCTTTATATCATGTTATTATGTCATTCCCTCATTAAACACATGCCTGGAGTGTTGCCTTGGCTCATTCACATATTTTTGAGTAATCAGTAAAAACTTAGACGGCAGCCATTTTAGGTGTAGCTATGCCTCAGTCCTCCTAGGAACGCCCCCACCTCCTGGAGACGCCTCTGGACCTTTTGTCACCAGCCAAGCCGCCAACCACTGCTGCTCAGCTCAGCAGAGCGCCCTCCCCGCACAGTAGTGTTGTTTAGATGCCACAGCAGTGTGCTGAAGGGGGCGTGTCGGAAAGCTTCTTAAAGAGACAGAGGCCTATTTCAAGACGTTCAGTACAGCCATTTTGAGAGAGCAATTTTATTCAAGGCAGTTATTTTAATTTACTGCATATACAGACCAACAGAAGGTTACGTCATCATTGTAGTATGCTATAGACTGGTGCTATGTGATTGAAAAAAGCATAATACCCCCTCTTTAAGTATAATAGCATTAGAAGGCAAGCCCAGTTTTTACTTTTTTTTTCCACGGTCGTCAAATGGCAAAATATGGTTAAAAAAAAAAGACAAGATGCCGACATCTAATAGAGGAGAATGAATACTTCCCAAACCTGTCTTCTGTAGTAGTTGCTTCAGTTTTTGGGACAGCCGGGTAACGGGAGCGCTGAATGCCTGGCCACCTGCCTCTAGATGTTCCCGGTGTTGAAACGTAAACCTCAAATGCAGAATAAGCTGGAGAGGAGAAAGTCGCCCGGTGGAGGAGAGGCTCAAAGGTGACACCGTTTGGGAGGTGATCCGGGAGGTGATACAGAGGGAGCTTTCATGGGCCGGTAAGTTCCCATAGAAAACGGCACCGAGAGGAAAATGGATATACGCTTCTACTGTAGCGCACACAGCTTTGGTTCTGGAAGGGCTTTGTTCACGTTTACTAAATTGTCAAGTCATCGGGATAAGAAGGTAGAGTTGGATTAGTATATAATGTCTTCAGAAAGTATTCAGACCCTTCTGTTTAAAGGCTTTAACAAAAAATACCCCTTAGCATTCACATTATATTATTATGTAACTTAAAAAGGGCGACAAAGGAAAAAACAAGGAAAAGGAAAAACAAAACATGGCTACTCTACTTTAGCAGTGATTCAGTATTATTTGAATCCATACATTTAATATTTTATTCTAACCAGGTTTAATTTAACACAGAAGTGAGTTTTTGTCAGGAAATATTTACCCAGAATAATGTAGATGAAATATCAGTATTATTGTTATTGGGATATTTTTAAAAATGATACTGTATATTGACTTTTTTTTTTAAATGTCATGACAGGCCTAGTTCAAACACAGAACCTGGTGAGAGAGTAAGTTATGTTAAAAGGTTGAGAAGCACAGATGGATACAGTGTCCTAGAATATATCGACCCTTCTAGTTTGCACTTTGTTTGGTATAAGGTGTTAAAGCAGTACTAAGTAACATGTTTACCTTAATAAATCCTTTCTGTAGTCCCTGTGGGGGTAATACAAGTGTTAATGGGATGATTGGGGGGTCTTTCATCTCCCCCGGTGTCTCTGGCCAGAAAACCATGCTTGCAACTTGACTGCCACCGGGGCGGAGCAACCAATACACACTAATAGAATCGCGGAGAAGAAGCTAACGGGCAAAGCTAACTGCGGGCTAGCGCCACTTTAAACAGTATTTACAGCCACGTTTGAGTGAAAAAAAATATTCGCATTGTATAACTGGATGTACAACATCCCTCTCTCCCTTCACCTTTTCTGTCAGCGTAGTATTTACTCTCCAAGACATTTAATAAGTTAAAAAATCGTACCTTGCTACGACACCTGCAGTTGCGCTTATGGCCTCTAGGGGCAAGAGTTACTTAGTACTGCTTTAATATTGAATGCCAAAATTTCAATACATTTCAGTTAAAATAGTTGCTTACAGTTTTCTTTTTATTGCCTACAGTATTTGCATTACACTCAATATGATCGTTTATCGTGATATTTTTTGAGACGATATATCGTCCTCAAAATATTTTTATCGTGGCAGGCCTAGCGAGGGGGAAGAGAGTTTGGCCACGGACAGGATTAAAAACAAGTTTTTGTGAAAGTGTCTGTGGCGTAAACAATAGAAAAGATATCACTTTGTGTGACATTTATCGGAGTATGAGCTGGCGTTTTGAGTATGCAAGATCCCAAATATATGTGCGAATGAAACAAAACACTACTTAAGGTTTTTTTTTTAAATAATATAACATAATAACATGGTAGAAACCTTAAAAATGTCATGGTATACATGCCCTTAAAGTTCAATTCATATATGAATATATATTTGTTTTCATTCTTAAAATATCTACACATAAGGCAAGGGCGGCACGGTAGCGCATCAGTCAGCTCTTGTGCTTCACAGCAAGAAGGTCCGGGTTCAATTCCCACCTGGACGGGGCCTTTCTGAGTTTGCATGTTCTCCCCGTGTCTGCGTAGGTTTCCTTCAGGTACTCCGGTTTCCTCTACCACTAAAAGCATGTTCAATAGGTGAATAGTAATAGTGTTGTGTATCAAATGTACAAAAGTTTAATTAATTCAAACTCATACTCTTGGCTCGTGTCTTGCCAGAAGAAACATTTTGTTCAATTAGTTATGTTTTCCATAAACCTTGTACATCATTTAAATTTACCGTATCAAGTTGCACAAGTTAAAAACCTTGAATAAATCATCATGTAGGACTTTTCCCCATGCGGTGCGTCACATTGTGCCTTTATATTTAGCCTGTAATGTTGTTAGAATAACCTTTATCCCGTGTTGACTCTTTGAGCTTGGCCGCTTCCACGTCTTTTGTTTTGAAGTTGGCTGAACAAAAGGCTCTCCCGGTCGCTGTTTGTCATCGCCCTTGTCTCGCCCGCTTCTGGGGCCTGTCTTAAGTGTGATTTGTGGAAGACGCTTCCTGAACTTCAAAGCACTTCATTACAGAGCTTTGCCTGCAGCCTGCTCAGGTGACTGGAACATGTTATGAGCAGCAAGAGGGATGTGCGCTTCAAACAGGGCAACAAGATAAAACGCAATTAAATCAATTATTCGCTATTTAGGTGATAAGTCTTTTCAGAGAACGAAACATCCCTGTGTCTTTTTATTCGGTTGTATCTGGAGTAAAACCTGTGGGTTAGATCACTGTTTTTCAACTGGTGGGTCGGAACCCAAAAGTGGGTTGTGGACGGTGTTGGGTAGTAACTGAATACATGTATTTAGAATACATATTTTGAGTAACTGTATTCTGGTAATGTTACTCTTTCATTTGAGGGTACTTAGAATTAGGGCTGCCAACTTTGGTCGTTTGGTCGACGCCGTTGTGGTCGACCAAGATTTTCATTGGTCGACTAAATGCACAGAAGCTCTCAATTTACACCAGAGGCCTGTGGCAGGTCTATCTTTTACTTTGGGCTAATATTTCATTATAAAAACAGATATATCAAAGTTTTACAGAGTGATGTTTGAATAAGCCAAATCAGCATCATCAGTACGCATGCGTGATAATGTTCCGGTCAAAGTTCACAACTACCCACGGTGTCAACAAAGCCCATTAAAACCAAACCATCATAGTGGAACAACCGGCTATTTAGTGACTATTATGGCGCTTAAAGTGGTTTTACAGTGATATGCCAGGTTCACATTCATTCTCCATTGTAGTGCGACTGTCCTCATGGGCTTAATCAGTGTATTTATTTTATTTTATTTATTTATTGGTTTATTTGGTCGGGACAGTGCATGTTAATGAACATACATGGGTCTCATGCATGTAAACAAGCCACACCGGATTGTAGCCTTGGGCTAATTTCCATCCGTCGTCCCCCATTCACACTCTCAAACACACTCATATCCTGGCCTATTGTACATGTTTTTAGTGGTAGGGGAAACCGGAGTACCCGGAGGAAACCTACGCAGACACAGGGAGAACATGCAAACGCCACACAGAAAGGCCCCGTCCCTGGTGGGAATCGAACCCGGACCTTCTAGCTGTGAAGCACGAGCGCTAACCGCTGTACACCGTGCCGTGTATGGAAGAGTTTTGCCCTATTCACGAGGGCAATAAAGGAACCTCACAGCGTTTTATGCGAGCCGCCATACGCACTCATCAAATTTCCTACTAAAAGAAAAGATCCAGAACGTCGTGACGAATGGATTAAATGTGTAAGTTTGACATATAGCTAACTAGTAATGCTATTTGTAACCAATACGTCTATTTACTTAATTCTCGAAGACGGCGTGCACGTTACAGTCACTGATTACTATGACAACGGATAGCGCCATTTTAGCGTGGTTTCCAGTTGCCTGACATAACCATGGATCAATCATGAAATACCTACATCTGGCAGGGAAAGAGGTGCCAATTTTAGCTACTAAACGAAGCAAAGCTATAACTAGATAAACTTAGGCACAGCCGCGGTCTGTGGCGGGTCTGAGGACTAAACCGGGACGTAGACTACACCGGTTACAAATCAGGACTGAACCATGACTGAATAAGAAACTAGAGGTTTTAGACCAAGAGAGAAGCACAACACAGCAGTGACAACAAGAAAGATATAGGCTATTTACCTTTAGCGACAGAGCCAGAGCCTGAGCTCACGTACTGTTGTTATTAAGTTTACTCCAGCTGCACCGGAGGAAATCAAACATTTGTTTGTGGAAGAGTGAGTGCTCACTCTGTATTACACATTTTTGGTAAAGTTTCGGTAATTTATTAGTGACATAGTGAGCGCTCGTACTCTGTGGAAAGATCTTTGACATGTGAAGTGCTTTTGCTTTGTCAGAGCGCAGTGTGAAAAGTTGAGCTTGTGGCTGAAAGAAAACGGTGTCATGATGTGGATCTGATCTGTCCCTGCCGCTCAGGAGGTAATACTGTCATTTCTCTCGTTTTTATCGCTGCTTAAATGGAAATTCCTCTCAAAACATGAAGTTACAAGTGCCAAAACCACGCTTAACTGGTTGCTACGTGTTGCTATGTCAGACTGCACAATGTCATACCTGATTTCAGAATCAGAATCAGAATGGGTTTTATTGCCATGGTTTGAGAACAGGTTCACAAACTAGGAATTTTTCTCGGTGCAAACGTGCGACATAGAACATATAACACAGTTAAGATAAAAATAAGCTAAAAAACTTTAAAACTATAAGGCTATAAGGGCATGCGTGAAAAATATTAAATAAGATAAAATAAAGTGACATATGACATATAGACAACAACAATTTGACATTGAACAACAGCGGGATTGTATTAACAGATGTAGGCATATGAAGTGATAAAGTGATAAAGTGATTTAGTGATAAGTGATAAGTGATAGCAGTGGGTCTAAGTGTGGACACACCACACAGTGCAGTGCAGATACATCCATGAGTCTGTAACTGGGTTATTGGGTCTTGTTATTGTTCATGAGTCTGATGGCGGAGGGGGAAAAACTGTTCAAGTGGCGGGAGGTATGGGTCTGGATAGACCGTAGCCTCCTGCCTGAGGGGAGAGGGGTGAATAGTCCATGTCCAGGGTGAGAAGGGTCAGCTGTGATCCGACCCACACGCCTCCGGGTCCTGGAGGTGAACAGGTCCTGGAGAGATGGGAGCTCACAGCCAGTCACCTTCTCAGCAGCACGCACAATGCGCTGCAGTCGATGCTTGTCCCGTTCTGTAGCGCCGGGGAACCACACGGTGATTTCGGCCATTTGTCATGTCCGTTGTCATAGTAATCAGTGACTGTGACGCACACGCCGCCTTCGAGAATACAAACTGTTCTTTTTTATTTATTTATTGGTTTAGCAAGGGCCAGGAGTTCTTTTTTCTCTCCCCAGTAACACTGTGTTCCCGTTTCTTTCAGAATTCTTTTAAAACATCAATTTTCAACGCTCAAAATAATCAATATCTGTGTCACACTCAGTCATGTACACAGTTTGGGATACGAGCTGGGTAGTCCTGACCTTTAACCTGGACCAGCATGCTTTGCGCTCGGTGAAATGCTGAATCCGCTTATTGTTTGTGTTAAATGCTTTTGCTGAGATCAGGGGCTCTGTGTCTTGGCGAGATGTTGCCTTCAATAGGCCAGACTTCTACAGTTGTTTAAACCACAAATACCCTGGTTCTACAGTGAAATAGCCTAACGCGAGTCTGACGTCTGTCCTCTGTCAGCGGCTCTACTAAAGCACATGGGAGAACAATACGAAAGTCAGGCTCCACAGCTCATGGACCTGCTGTGTTTTTCTCCGCTTCATTCTGGCTTTTTCTGAGATAAATAAGACGAGGAGATCCGCGTAACGTGAACCGATTCATCACTACATCGTGCAGCCCAAAAGTCAAAGAAATGAAGCGGCCTGAGAGGACGTCACACAGAACCATTTCACAATAAAGCACATGGCTCGTGTTTACATTACGGCGAAACAGAGATGAGTGTCATACGGTGTTACCCAGAGGACATTTGAGAACAGGGACGATGATGGAAGAAGAACTACCGCTTTATTTGGATTATACGGACGTATGGACAGCACATGTACAGCAGCAGATGCAGGAGTGAGGCAGGGAGCTGGAGTCTGAGATTAAAGGTGAAATTAATGTGACTTTTTTTACACATAAATGCACCGTTTACGATGCTTCTATGTAAAAATAGTAGTTACAGCACAAGCTCCCAAAGTTTTATGTCTTATGAAAGCAGTTTGGGTCAGAAAAGTTGTAGTTTTGTCAGCGTTATGCCACGCCCCCTTTTTAGTCGACTAATCGTTGGTCAGAGAATGTTTTTGGTCGACCAAGAAAATCTTGGTTGTTGACTGCCCTACTTAGAATACAGTTACTTTCCTAATATCAAAGGAATACATTGCAGTACTTAATCATAACATTTCTGTTTCATATTCATAACAATAAGTGAGAAAAGATCAAAACAGCTGGGGCAAAGTTTCGCTCTGATATTTTGGGCTGTGGGCATTTGCAAAGTGCTTTTTTGCATTCTGAATGAGTGGCAAAAAAGTGTATCCGCATGTTTTTAATCATACGCTGCTTTTAAGCATGAATATAATGTTAATCAACGTGAAAGTATTCTAAGGATTCAGAATACAGTACTCTGATTGGACAAAGTAATGGAATACGTTACAAAATGCATTTTAAAGCAGAACTAAGTAACTCGTGCCCCTAGAGGCCATAAGCGCTACTGCAGGTGTCATAGCATTTTGCATTTTTTCTCATTAATTGTCCGTGAGAGTAAATACTACGCTGACAGAAAAGACAAAGGGAGAGAGGGATATTGTTCATCCAATTACACAATAGAGATACTTTTTTTTCACTCAAACCTGGCTGTAAATACTGTTTAAGTGGCGCTAGCCCGCAGTTAGCTTTGCCTGTTAGCCTGTTAGCTTTGCCTGTTAGCCTGTTAGCTTTGCCTGTTAGGCAAGTTGCAATTGTGGTTTTCTGGCCAGAGACACCAGGGGGAGATGAAAGACCCCCCAATCATCCCATTAACACTTGTATTACCCCCAGAGGGACTACGGAAAGGATTTATTAAGGTAAACAAGTTACTTAGTACTGCTTTAAGGCTAGTATTCAGTATTCTGTAACTAAATACAGTTTCAAAGTATTCTCCCCAACAGTGGTTGTGGAACCGTCTTTTTTTTAATATTCATACAGAAAAAGTGTAGAATCACTACTTGAGTCTGTTATAATGTCTGTTATCGGGTTGTTTTGATCATAATTTCTACTTTTTTGGCTGATCTAATACTTATTCATATTCAACAAAAAATTTTGAGGAAAACACAATATTTGACATTATATTTTACTAGTCTAAGTTGTATTTGACTGTGGGTTTAGTTGAGAACCACTGGTTTACATCGAACGTGTTCCTAAATAGATCTGAGGCGGGTTTTTGTTTAGCAGTTCACATTTCAGTCCTCTCCCTAATGTTAACTCCTGCACAAGATCTGAAGGCAGATTTTTAGACGGAATTCTCAATCGGACATTTTCCCCCCAAATCCTGCAGCGCTGGTGCCAAGTTGTTGTAAATTAGATCAGTTTAATGGGACCGGACTAATAGCTGGAGGCTGAGGAGCATTTTTCTGTGTCATTATCAAAGCTCAGAGCCACAAAGGTCATTTGATCGATAGACATCTCTCACCTCCCTCCAAATAAATAAACACGTCCTTCTGTCTGCGTTTTATGCAATAGGAATAAGCTTTCAATCATTTATGACGAGATGGAGGTCTTTTCATATCGTCTATACTTTTCTTTTAGTGATTTTTGTTTTGTTTTTAATCCAAGTTAAAGCTGAGGTACCGGTTTGTTTAAGCTCATACAGGAGTTATTTTATCGTTTTGCAAAACATCAGAGCCTCCTGTGGCTGTGATCTGAGGAAATGATGCCTATTAGAGAAAGTGCGGCAGATGTGCTGACTACGGTTAACTTCTGTAAACTCTGCAAGCGTCTGCATGTTGGTGCAGACGTGGAGGTGAGAGACGACCGTGAGGGGACGATATCAGAGCCTTTGTTTGGATTTACTCCGCACAAAAGCACAGGGTCAGGTGTTCAGGATACTGTCGTCACTTTCCGCGGCGAGACATTTCACCCACATCACTGACTAATGTGTAATTAAGTCTGCAAAACAGACTGCAAATTAGAGTTTAATGGGAGGCCTCAATGCGTCATGGTTTTATCAGCTTCTTGTAAATTATTAGGTTGATTTCGAATGTTATACAAACATTTAGAGCTTTAATCCCGAACATTTTGACCCCCGATACTCCTCCACATCATAGAGGACCTAGCCTAAAGCAATTTCACTCTTTTTGGATGTTTTCTGGCTTAATATAAGCATATTTAGCACATACAAATAAAGTCAAGTCAAAAATGGTTCCTTATGGCTGTTTTTTGTCTCATTATTGCCTTAGAAAATATTGCAAATTGTCCAGTAGACATGGGAAACCAGCACTCGAAGTTAGCCGTTAGCATGAAGCCAACCATTAAAGTGAAAAGGAGAAGCGGCGTTCAATGCTAACGTGTGCGGAGATTCAGCAAGTCGGCTAGTCCGGGAGACTTTTAATCGTCTCTTAGCCTGCTTAATGTATTTTTCCTATAGCCGTTAGCTTTAGCCATCGAACATCCCAAATTATGAATGATCCAAATGCTTTCAGCTGTTATCAACCCATGGACTACATTTAGATTAGGTCAAAGCCGAGTTAGAAATTGTTAATGAATGTACAGACCTTTTGAGATTTTACTTAAGATACAAATTTGAGTATAAAAGTGTCCTCTTGTAATGTATATGTTAGTGAGGCGTCTCTCACCCAGCAGGTTGTGGGGTTTGGGGGCGTGTCTAGCCCTCACTGATGTTCGTCCTGTTCTCTGGACATTTTAGTTTCTAGTGGCTTTGGAAGATTAAAGTTGACTTACTTGCAGCTCGCATGTGTCCTTGTCTTTCTCGCCACATTGGTGACCCCGACGTGATTTGAACACGCAAGCTAAATGCTAACTGAAATTCAGTTAAGTTTCTGCTTTTTGTGGAGTCGGAATCACATCCAGTGGCCCCTAAACATTATCTTATAATTCATTTGTATGGGAATTTTTTGGCTAACAGAATGTGCGCATTTGTTCGAACAGGTTCAAACCGCTAAAGGCATTTCTATGGAAGCTAATGTTAGCATTATGGTTAGCATTCTGGGTTATGTATGTATTTATGGACCGTTGAACCACTTTGCTCCTCCCATCCCTCTGTATCTTTATTTGGTAACATATGGAGTAATTGTTGAAGGAGTTGTTCTTTTCCCCTTTTTTCCTCTGGCAGTTTCGAACATGATGTCGTCTGTAACTATAACTAATGGTATGTAAGCAGTTTTAGATCATTGTACCGTTTTCCAAGTAACAAAGTCTTAGATAATGCTCACAGTGTTTTTCAGATTATTACCAAATACCTGCAAAAGCATAATACCCCTCTTTAAGATTGGAGGGATCCATCCTTTCAGTCTCTAATCCGTGGAACCCCTGTAGTTGACTCTGTGGACTATTCTTTTGAGTTATAAATTCATACCAGCAGTTTAGAGTGACACTAGAAATGATTTGAAAATAAAATTGATGTAAATCAAGACACCATTCAGCTACACATAACATACTGTTAACCTTTTTTCCCCCCCTTTATAGAAGTTTTCCGCCTTTCAGATCAACCTCTTTGATATCAAATCCCATTCCTGCACTTGAGCCGATAAGTTTGGAGTATTCAGTCCCTGAGCGCTGGTGGACGTCCCAGCAGAAACAGTGCTTGAGCTCATAATGACTGCTATCATTTCTGCTCGGGTCCCGCTGCTTTCATGTGGCAGCCATGTTCACAGAGACGCGGGAGTCTTGTGGTTTGCTGGACTCCCACACATCGGTGTCGTCTTGTAGCCGAGGGGCAGGGCGCGCCGTAACAAGAGACCATCCCCCAGACTGCAGACTCTTATCAAAAGCATACCTGGAGTTTGGTTTGGTCGTCATCTAAAAATATTATCTGCAATAGACGCCTCCTATTTGACGGAGAGCTTACAAAAAACAGACGACAAATCATTTCTTGAGGATTAAAAAACAGCCCGTTGTATCGAACTGTTGTGGTGAAAAATGAGCCGAAGCAAAAGGTGAAGCTCTTGATTTCAAGGGCATTAAAAAGCATTAACTCGTGCCGAAATGAAAGGCAATTGTCATTAAGAAACACTAAACTAGATTAAAAACTGGTATTAAAGTAGACTTCTGTGAGATTGAAAAATGAGGAGAGAGAGACATTTTAAAAGTGATCTCGATGCCTCCCATTCCCTCCTGATTGGACCTGAAACACACTCCTTGTTCCCTGTGCACATAAAACCTTATCTCATTGGTCTATGCGTAATCCTGCAAGACTCTCAATTTGCTGCTGAGATCAGCAAAGGGAAGGACTTTATAAAAACATATAATTATTCCATGCTATGCTTGACCCAGCCCAGTGTCCGGTCTACCCTATTAGGCGAGCGTCCTCACTGCCCAAGCCAGGACCAGTCCGGGCTCTTGCCTGGGCACTGATGCTAACGTGGCGTGGACAGACTGCTGGCCTCTGATTGGCCATAGGAGAGAGGACAGCCCTCACTAAACCAAGCAGGTCATATGGGATTTAAAATTTCACATCATCATACCGCTGTTGCAACAGTGTTTTTAGCCGCTGTTAGCACAACTTTAGCTGGTGTTAGCATAACATTAGCATGTAGCTCACCTTCATAGTTCGTCTTTTAGCTGCTTCTTTCCTCTTGTAATTGCCTTGGCACCTCTGAGTAATTCCATAAACCCCACCAATGTGATCATTATTTGTTCTCATTGTGGCCGTTCAGTTGTGCCTTCAGTATTGTGTATTCTAGCGTGCAACCACTGCGGTCCATTTGCAGTGGAAACGCTACACGTGAAAAAACTTGGCCAGTGCTGGGTAGAGGCGCGCTATGTGTAAAAGCCCTATTACTTTACATCAAAGTGCAGGCCCAGGAGGTCAATTTTACACATTGTATTCATTTTGTAATACATTAACAGACAATTTAAATCTAAAATGGTTGGGAAATCGTGAAATTGCTCAACTATTTTTACTAGTTAGAAAAATGAAAATGCTATGGTCTAAAACACATTCACCATTTTCGGGTCAAGGTGTCCCGTTGTGTCAAATGGAATTAAATATGCACCGATTTTTACGTTTGTGGCATTAAAAATGTTGTAATTGGACATTAAATGTGACTGCCAGAATGTCAGCAGAGGAAGAGTGCAGGCGTTTTGTTCAGAAGTTACCAGTTTTCATACATGTATAATATTTTAGGTTAGAAAATGTGGAGCGGCTGAGCTGAGAGGCTCATAATTACTCTGAAAATCCTCAGTGAAACACAATGTAGGACCTTAAGTATATGTTTGCCCTCTCAAAATCAGCTCCTTGTTTCTCGTTTAAGCCCTAATTTGTGCATCATTTGAGAAAGCGTTTAGCAATAGCAATGCATGAAGAGAGTGGGGACGAGGGGGGGGGGATGGGGCCTATTTACACTGGCAGCCACACAAGGGGGAAATGGAGGGACTTCAAAGCGCCGCCGCAGCTCAGCCGTAAAGAGAGCAAGGGACTCCTCCACGCATGAGCGGGCAAACGGCGGGACACACACGGTTCCCAGGCTCCGCGAACGGGCTCATACGGGCGACCCATTCCAGCACTTCTACTCTGACGTGTTTTGAAACTAGTTATAAGTTCACATCGGAAGGAAACATGATGCAAAATCGACTTTTTTGAAACTTTTACTCATGGATCTTCATCAAAAACAGGCCTGCAGTTGTACTATTCTATATTTACTTTGCTCACTGCTGCTTCCCCTTCTGCTGATTTGAATTTCCTGGGTTTTGTTGCATCAAAACACAAAAGTTCTCCACGTTTTTAAATCACATAATCTATCCGTGGACACGTTCTACTCTCAAAGTGTGTTAAGGGTGTGAATGAAAGCAGTTTTTACAAGCACTTTTACAAGTTTCATTCCCACTATTGTCTGCAGAAGGCGCTCCAGGACGATTCTGAATCTACACAGCACTGTATTATCTCGACATAGACATCATTTCAAATTTTAAAACATAAATATCAATGCTTTTTTGGCCTCAGTTATGCTTTATATATTAGTTTTAAAAGTAGGTTATGAAGCAGGGTTTCCACTGGGAATTAAAGTCATTAATCGGATTGTGCCAAAATGTATGAATTTTTCTATACATTTTCTCTTGAGTAAATCATTCATTTGTGCCCAGTCTTTTTATTCATCCCATTTTCACCATTAAATAATCGGATATAAATATTAAAGGAAAAAAATGCATAGATCTTACAAATGTTCAGTCTCCATGAAACTAACAGCTGCCATGTGCGTTTGTGCGACAGGGATGTTGCAGAAGCAGCCCACCATTGAAGACTTTGTGGACGCTCTGGTGTCCGAGCTCAACCCCAACTTCGAGACCTTCCTGATGGACTCTGAGAGCTGAAGACTGGCCCGTCCCGAAGACTAGAGCGCACAGAGGAGACCTGCCGTCCACTAACACAGACGCTGGACAACTCTAGACTTGTTTCACTTCAACATGCTGTCATAGCTGTGTCTGGCAGCATTCAAGTCCACAGTTTTTAAGCATTAGATTAAATACAACTCTGGGTATGTTTTCTATCAAGGAACAACAGGGGTATTATGCAAAATGGACTTTATAGAGCTTTTTCCCCCTATGTTATAATGTTCTCTCATCATATCTGGAGATGTGTTTCATGCCACTCACGCATCTTTGAGTAATCTTTGAATCCTCCTGAGAGATATTAGCAGTGGCAGCAGCTCCCAAAAAGCTCCTCCTGAGCTCCTACTTTCCTCACCTCGACAAAGATATTTAATAAAACCCTTGATCAGACATGAGGCTCGTTGACGTGGCAAATGTGGCGGCCATCTTGTGACTGACCGGCGAGGCTAACCCCTATAGCAACCAATGCAAAACCAGGAGCAACATTTTCATTAATTCAACAATAAAATGTGAGATACAGTCATTGTTTGTGATTGATTTATTACTTTTAAGTCTTGGTATCTCAGTCAGGACGTCATTTCTTTTTATTCGTATTGTTTAGCCGTATTAGCATTGTTTTCTCCATTCATTCCCAGGGTTCAGTGGTTGGCGTTCATTGTCCCATGTTCAATGAATATTGGTCACGTTGTCTTAAAAGGTACAGAAATACTGTTTTAAAGTAGGAAACATGTTATATTTGATATAAATAGAAGTGAATGATTTGAAGACTTTGACAGAGGAAAAACTGCAAAAATGTTATTTTTTTTGCCAGATATGACATAAGGTCAGTCGAAATTATCAAAGTGTCCTGGAATAACTAAAAATAGAGTAAAACGGTATCAAGGAAATAAGTGGTGTTTCCCATTTGATTACATTGCACTGGGTTAGAAGGGCCAGTCACAAAATGGCCGCCAGAATTGCCATTCGTTCCAACGTATTACTATGGCCATGTCCTGTCTGGAGTTCTATTAAATATCTTTACCTCCATCTCTTTCTAAGCTTAAAAACACTCGGCATAACTTCACTAAAGCCACATGGTTCATTTTTTTTTTTCTCTATTGAAGCAGCTGCACAGCAAAGAGGAGCAAGAGAGGAGGTATGGGAGGGGCTTATGGTGAGATTGCTTGAAAATCAGGAAGTGAAATTACAGGATATTTTGTTTCAGCTGTTTTCTAACCACAAAGTGTAAGATAGTGATTAAGATGTGTTTGCGATTATTACCAAAAAGCATAATAAACCCTATATTCTACAGTTTTTTAAAGCTGTTCTAAATGAATTGTGTCCAAATGCAGTCGAATCATTTCAATATTAGTGTTCAGAAATATCGAGCTGAGAACTCTCTTATTTCAAGCTGCAACAGGCCGCGAGAAGGGCTTAAAAAGTGTTTTAATTGTTTCATGATCGCTACCCTTCAGCGAATTAGCCCCGAATTCTTCCCTGAAAATAATCTTGTGTCGAGACTTGTCTGTCATCGTGTCTCTGGGTCCGGACTGATCTGTAATAACAGTTTTCAGTTCAGCGAGAGGCGGGACGTTGTTTTTTTCCTGCTCTAATCAGTGAGTGAAAGAGTGACTAATCTGCCCTTCCTGTCATGTGACCAGTGTTTAGGCTCTCGATTATTGCCGCTCGGTGCATTTCGTCTGCGGGAGGTGAACGGGGCAGAGGCGTTTCTGTGTGTTTTACTGGGACGCCATTTTGAAAGTGTCACCCAATTGTTAAGCGTTTGTTTGTTTCTGATATGCAAACATGTAATAAATGTGATAAAAGTGTCATTTTGAATCTCTGTTCAGTAAGTTGAGTGAAGAATCCCGGGTGAATTCGAAAACAACCCAATACAGATGACTACACGGAAACCTTTTACTACTTGACTGACTTATCGCAGCTGATCTCCATGGTAACCTAGGACAGTCAGCGCCAGTGGTGGAAGAAGTACTCAATATTCTTAAAGAGGGGGTATTATGCTTTTTTCAATCACATAGCACCAGTCTATAGCATACTACAATGATGACGTAACCTTCTGTTGGTCTATACAGTAAATTAAAATAACTGCCTTGAATAAAATTGCTCTCTCAAAATGGCTGTACTGAACGTCTTGAAATAGGCCTCTGTCTCTTTAAGAAGCTTTCCGACACGCCCCCTTCAGCACACTGCTGTGGCATCTAAACAACACTACTGTGCGGAGAGGGGCCTCTGCTGAGCTGAGGAGCAGTGGTTGGTGGCTTGGCTGGTGACGAAAGGTCCAGAGGCGTCTCCAGGAGGTGGGGGCGTTCCTAGGAGGACTGAGGCATAGCTACACCTAAAATGGCTGCCGTCTAAGTTTTTACTGATTACTCAAAAATATGTGAATGAGCCAAGGCAACACTCCAGGCATGTGTTTAATGAGGGAATGACATAATAACATGATATAAAGCTTGAAAAAGTCGATTTTACATAATACCCCCCCTTTAAGTAAAAGCACAGATACAGGACCAGTAAGTAAAAGTATCTGATAAAATGTACTTTATTAGTAAAAAGTATTTAAGAGTTTAATGTGCAGGATGTTTCAAAATCATTTGAATCAAACCAGGTCTAAACGAGTAAACCACTAAGCCAGGTCAAAACAGGAAGTAAAGTGGGTCTAAACCCGGACTAAACTAGGTCAGGTCTAAACCAGGTCTAAAGGAGTAAACCACTAAACCAAGTCTAAACTGGGACTAAACCAGTTCATCGTAAAGAGGTAACTTTGAAAATAAAATACTTTTAACCCAATTTAAAAACGTAGTGGAGTAGAAAGTACAGATACAGGCTCTAAAATGTAGTGAAGTAAAAGTAAAAAGTATTCATCATAAAATGTACTTAAGTAAAGTAAAAGTACTTATAATTTGTTACTTTCCACCACTGGTCAGCGCCATACATTACTGCAACTTTCCATGCACTTAAAGTTGTCAGAAACTGATCAATATCTATCTATGAAAGTTTAAAATGGCGTACGTAATACCTCTTAACCCCCGCCTTAGTGCATTTTCTCCAGTTCGGCATTACCCAAATCTAAAAATGCATGTTCTCCCCGTGTCTGTGCAGGTTTCCTTGGGGTTACTCTGCTTTTCATCGCTTTGTGTCACTTTTCTGCTGCTCCTTTGTGGCTTTTTTTGTTGCCTTTACGTCTAGGGTTGCCACCTATGTCTGACAGAAAACCTGGACATTTCGGCAACCCAATCAACCATTTTGCTTACAAGCAGTGGCGCCCTTCACACCTAACCCAAGACAAAAATGACCCTTCTAAAGCGAAATTGGACATAACCTTGTGATGGAGCTATATTGGTTTTGCTTTAAGTATTTACTTTGTGGTTAATGTCCAGTGGTGGAAAGAGGACAGAAAATTTGTACTTACGTAAAAGTACAATTACATGGCTGACATTTTACTCAATTACAAGTACAAGAGTGAAGTATTAGAAACTTCACTCTTCATTCAACTGCTCTAAATTGTTTATCTCTAACAAGAATATCATTGCACAGATTAATTCAAAAATACATACTGTAGAATGAGGTGAAAATGCGTTGTTATATTGAGGTGGGGAGAGCTAGCTCCTGTAAACTCCTCCATATATGTTCTGTGCCTGATTACTGACGCATATGTGTCCTAGTGTTTGTAAGACCGTCTCCTCGCGTTGTCGATAGTACAGTCTCTCTTTCCCCGCGGTAAAAACAAACAGAGCCACGCTGAGTCATAGGAGCGGACGCACGTGCGCACGGCCAAAGAGCGAAGGGAGGAGGCGGGGACGTGCGCCAGAACAGCCAATGTCAGCCTCGCTCTCTTTGAGCTCTGGCCAATCAGAGCAGGGAGCTGCTCTGTGTGGGGCGATCAGCGGAGAAGAGAGAGAGACGGTGGAGGACTGCGCTGTAGTAGTGTCCCGGGAGAATATTTTATTTCCCCGGGACAGACCATTAAAAAGAAGGACAATCAGGTAAAACCGGGACAGGTGGCAACACTATTTACGTCACACATTTTTGTCACTTTGTTTCAAGAGGCTTTTAGATTTGGGTAAAGCTGAAAATCCTGTTGTCTCTCTGTGACAGTAAAAATGTGAGGGATAGATGAGCAGTGAGTAGCTTTGTGATTTCAATGCAGGTTTATCCGGGTGGCGTTTTTGTCAAGTTACTCAAAACAAAAACAAAAAGTGAATAAATAAATACTTAAAGCGGGGGTATTATGTAAAATCGACTTTTTCAAGCATTATATCGTGTTATTATGTCATTCCCTCATTAAACACATGCCTGGAGTGTTGCCTTGGCTCATTCACATATTTTTGAGTAATCAGTAAAAACTTAGACGGCAGCCATTTTAGGTGTAGCTATGCCTCAGTCCTCCTAGGAACGCCCCCACCTCCTGGAGACGCCTCTGGACCTTTTGTCACCAGCCAAGCCACCAACAACTGCTCCTCAACTCAGCAGAGCCCCCTCCCCGCACAGTAGTGTTGTTTAGATGCCACAGCAGTGTGCTGAAGGGGGCGTGTCGGAAAGCTTCTTAAAGAGACAGAGGCCTATTTCAAGACGTTCAGTACAGCCATTTTGAGAGAGCAATTTTATTCAAGGCAGTTATTTTAATTTACTGCATATACAGACCAACAGAAGGTTACGTCATCATTGTAGTATGCTATAGACTGGTGCTATGTGATTGAAAAAAGCATAATACCCCCTCTTTAATATTGCTTTCAAACGCGTGAAGCATGATATTACTACTGTATCAGGATGATTGATTTTTAGAACCTATGAACATTTGGGTGATTCGTAAGTTTAAAGTGGAATAATTCTGGTCCTAGGTCTGATTAATGAATCCACAAACTGTGAACCAAAGTGAACAAGAAAAATGGGAAACTGCAAATGAGGCAAAATACTACGCCGTGAAAAGGTTGAATTTGCATATGCCTGTAATACTTTGAAACCATGTGTGTACTGTCACCTATATGTGCATGGAGATGAGTGAAACAGTTAAAAGTCCTGGTTTGGCATCATGCTGACTCGCTGACATTAGTTGAAGCCTGGAGGCCGCTCTGCTTCACCGCTTTGCCCAGAGGCCCTCGTCCCGCTGCATCTGTCCGGACACATCCTGCTGTAATTACGGCGGCCTGTTGGCTGCTCCATGTCTGCTTCACATGACGAGGAGACACTGCATCACCACCGCACTGTTACTGTATTCACCTATTCTTTAATTTACAGACAGGCTTTTATTGCAGCCTCAGGCACATATTCATCACTCAACCTCGGCACCTTTTTAATGGGACAAATAATTATTTGATTAAGTGTGAATCGTGGAAATGAAAAGCTTTTATGTCGCTGTCAGTCTGAATAAAATATAGTCACATTTTGGTGGATTAGGAGGTGAATCTGGAAATAAGTGACTTGCTCTTTCCAAATACAAAAGTATCCAATGAGAAGGCCGTGCTGTTACTGTGTCCTTAGGCAAGACACTTAACCCAATTTGCCTAAACATAAATGTGGTGCAACTGCAAATAAAGTAAAAAAACAACCATCGAGTCAGTGACTAATGGTCCACACTGTCCATGTTATGCAGTAATTGTGTCACTTTCTTTATGTGAGCGCTATTTATCACTGTGAGGCGTCTAAAACTGTTTAAGTGGTTTATAAGGTCAGACGGTGGCGCAGATGGTAGAGCGGGTCGTCTCATGATCTGAATCCCAGCTCTGTCGTTGTGTCCTTGGGCAAGACACTTCACCCGCCTTCCCTCCAGTGTCTGTGTACATTGGTGTTTGAATGACAGTGTGTGTGAATGAGTGAGTGGTTTCTTTTTGTAAAGCGCTTTATAAATAAATTTAAAATAAGTTGAGATCGTTTACCATTTAGAAAATGTTTGCAACACAGAATCTGAAAATTACAAACATTTTTCTGTATCAGGTCAGGTTTCCCTTCTTTGTGTTTCCTTAAGGCTCATGATTTTGACTTTCTGAAGTAAACCAGTACTAACTCATGCCCCTAGAGGCCATAAGCACCACTGCAGGTGTCGTAGCATGTTGCGTTTTTTACTCATGAATTGTCCGTGAGAGTAAATACTACGCTGACAGAAAAGACAAAGGGAGAGAGAGATATTGTTCATCCAATTACACAATGGAGATCTTTTTTTTTCACTCAAACTTGGCTGTAAATACTGTTTAAGTGGCGCTAGCCCGCAGTTAGCTTTGCCTGTTAGCCTGTTAGCTTCTTCTTTGTGATTCCATTAGCGTGTATTGCGCCTCCGACCCGGTGCAGGTAAAGTTGCAATTGTGGTTTTCTGGCCAGAGACACCAGGGGGAGATGAAAGACCCCCCAATCATCCCATTAACACTTGTATTACCCCCAGAGGGACTACGAAAAGGATTTATTAAGGTAAAACAGTTACTTAGTTCTTCGTTAAATCAGCCCTAAGAATGTCACAACCAGCTCCAGCTAAGGGGCCGACTTCAACAAAATGTTTCTGTCATATTTTTTGGCATTTCTAAGAAATGAACTTGAAATGAGCTTTCATAAATTGTCACCAACACACGCTAGTTTGTAAGCAACAGCCGCTTTGTACCAATATATCTGCACAAATGCAAAATTATGTTACAACCAAACCCCTGTCTCCCCCTAACTGTGAACACACAGCCCACCAGGACGGTGGACATTATGAAAACTGTCCTGATTTTATTGGCCGGGGCAGAAGGGGGTGAAAAGCCTGAATTGTTGGGGATGAGACAGCAGCCTTACCTACAAGGCATGGGACACTAGCTGCTTGGGCTTCTTCAGGTAGAACTCAGAGTCATCTACTACACTTCATCATTTCAATTAGAGACTATATTATTCATGCTTTAGTCATGGATTTAGGTCTTTTTCTGGTTTAGACATTAGTTTACACCCAGTTCAGACTAAATGTTTGTAAATTTGACCCTGTTTAGCCCTGATTTGATCTTGATCTAGGCCTGGTGGTCCTTGGAAAATAGAATAGTTTGAGAGCCACTGTAATAAGCTTAAAACTTCATCTTCAAAAGTGCCGTGTCAGCGTAAACACAGTGAAAGGTCTTACCTACAAGAACATAAAGACAAAAGAATGTGTAAAAATCCGTCATGTTTATTTACAAATCAAGTGAATGACTTTTTCCACAAACTAAAACTATCTCTACAGAAGTAACACTGCATCTTACGACTATGTTAAAATACGATAACAGCCTCTACACTATATGATACAATACTTACAGCATTTTCACGTCGACATTCCACGTCTTTAAAGTGTTTAGTGTCAGAGATTGTCTTCAATGTGCAACAGTTCATTCTTCTTCACACACGAAAGCTTCATCACACCAGCGGCTAATTCAGTGGCTCTTCTACAAAACAAAGGCGCTACAATAAAAAGAGGACATTCTCAAAGCCCCGTGCGGAGAGTCAGAGCTCGGCAGACTTCATTCAGTTTCGCCCTCAGGCCCCGGTGCTGCTCCTCGCCGGTCGTTGCAGAGCGTGGATGTGGAGGTGAGTGTGGGGGGAGGACCAGGGGGATCTGCTTCTGCCGTAGAGGAGGGTTCATCCACCAAAAGGAAAGAGGCAAAGGATAAAGGAGCCGCCGCAGTCACAGGTCAACATCTGCATCACAGACAGGTTTTATTAGTCTTCATTTCTACTGTATTTTATTCGTTTATTGAACATCAGCGCTCAGAGGGCAATTGGGAGAGTTGGGACGTTTCCCAGTGGACTGTTTAAAGGGGGGTATTATGTAAAATCGACTTTTTCAAGCTTTATATCATGTTATTATGTCATTCCCTCATTAAACACATGCCTGGAGTGTTGCCTTGGCTCATTCACATATTTTTGAGTAATCAGTAAAAACTTAGACGGCAGCCATTTTAGGTGTAGCTATGCCTCAGTCCTCCTAGGAACGCCCCCACCTCCTGGAGACGCCTCTGGACCTTTCGTCACCAGCCAAGCCACCAACCACTGCTCCTCAGCTCAGCAGAGCCCCCTCCCCGCACAGTAGTGTTGTTTAGATGCCACAGCAGTGTGCTGAAGGGGGCGTGTCGGAAAGCTTCTTAAAGAGACAGAGGCCTATTTCCAGACGTTCAGTTCAGCCATTTTGAGAGAGCAATTTTATTCAAGGCAGTTATTTTAATTTACTGCATATACAGACCAACAGAAGGTTACGTCATCATTGTAGTATGCTATAGACTGGTGCTATGTGATTGAAAAAAGCATAATACCCCCTCTTTAACCTCTTTACCGACTTAACCCGAATCTTAAAGCTTCTTACAGCCTCATTTGAAAGCTAGTTCTTTTGTGGCTTTTCCCCCCACTTTTTTGTTGTGTTTTCGTCACATTTTTGTTGTGTTACTGGTGCTTTTCTGGCACGTTTTGTTGCTCTTTTTTTGCGTTTTCATCCTTGTTTTTGTCGCTATTTTGACACTTTTTTTCAAGAAGGTTTTGGGTAAAGCAAAACTGGAGAAGATGGTTAAGAGGTTAACTGATAAGAGACTCCCACAGTTACTATTTCAGGCCTAAAGGCTTTAACTGCAGCAGGTTTTTTTGGATCATGTAAATCTATTAAATAATGACTGATGATCAGAATTAGAAAGAACTTTCAAACTTTTCATTCACTGTGGCAGGGAGATACCATCTGACGTTGAGCTAACTCAGAGGGGGTTTAAGCAGAACGCTTTAGCTCAAGTTGGGGCAGTCCAGCGTAAAGAGTAAAGAAGGGAACAGAAAAAGGCAGGTCAAAGGCATTAGTGTTCAATGTAGAAAAAGTGGATAAATAATGTATTTTTCATCTGCAGAACTTGTGGATATGTGTCGGCCCACATGAAAAGAAAAAGTGCCATAAGCAGGAACCGAACCTACAACCTCTGACTTATAAAGCTAACGCCCTACAAGTTGAGCTAAAACTACATGGTGCGCGGGCCGGTGTTAATCATTAAAGTCCCAGCATGCCCCTGTCAACGCTCCATCTCTCTCTCACAGGAAGAGCAGCTCTCATAGCCTTACACTGGAAAAAAAATGCAATCTTATCTTGAACAAGTTGCTTAAAAGGTGCTTGAATAAAGACCATTTATCCTCTTGGAATAAGACTGCCAATGGAGGCAAGGCAACTTTATTTATACCACGCATTTCGTACACAAGGCAACTCAATGCGAACTCAATGGAACAATCATTAATTAATCACACAAAAATCTGCACTTTTAAGACCTTTTTTTTTTTAACAAAGCTGATGATTTTTTCCAGGAGCCGCCTAATTCTGTGGGATTATCGCAGACCTGGCAACCCTGAACCCAAAACCCGGCACTGATTTGGCTTGGCAAAAGTCAGATTGATTGACAGGGGAGATATCATGAGAGCAGTGATATCTGTCTGGAAAGGCTCTGGTTTTTCTGGACTTTTCGGAAGATACTTGATTCAGTTTAAGATTTTTTCATACTATTTATATCTCATTTTGTTTTAAAACATGAATTAAACTACACTTTAGCTGAATAAAAACATATTAAATCTATCTATATCTGTGCTAAATGTGCTAAGTAAAGAATGTATATTAGATAAATAAAAGCACCTTGCTGCTGATTGGATGAAGTGCACCTCGTTTTAGCCAATCACAGCTAAGTCTCAACAACAAAAGCACAAAAGCAATGAAAAATTTAGTTTTCAAAATGATATTCGTGTTTTTAAGTCCGCTGTTCTCATGTTTTTAATTAGTATCATTTAAAACCCGCCCACTCACAGCTACACTGCCACGTGATTGGTCCAAGCCTGGAACAACAGATTTGGGGGAATTGAGTGGAATAAAATGTGTTTTATTCCTTTAGTACAAGCGGACATTTGTGAAATAAAGACCTTTGAGCGGCACGTCTGATTATAAAGCCGTCTTCATTGATCAAACTCAAAGGCTGGTTGATGTAGTCGCAGTTGTTTCCAATAATTTAACAGTATTTCTCCCTGAAAGTCGTGAAACGTGCTCATGAACTCATCCCTGTGGAGAATTGTGACGTTTGAACACAAACTATTTAAAATGAATTGTTTGTAAATGTAAAGTCTGGTCTTCAGTGACAGTTTCCCCTCGTACCTTCCTGATGCGTCTCCTCGTCGTGTCTGACTCTGTCGTCGCGGTCGTCCCCCTCGTCCCGCCGCCGGCCCGCTGTGACCTCCGACTCCTCCTGTCCCGTCTCCTCCTCCTCTGTGTGCGAGCGTCTGCGGGACACGGTGACAGTTAATATATCATTTCTCTCAGCCGCACCTTCTGCGCACGTTCACTGACGAGCCACGACTTCAAAGGCAGCAATTAAACACTTTTCATTTACTCCTGGACTAAAAAGCTACAGCGCTCCCTGAAGGCATCGTGCCGTGAGTGGATGTGAAGGGTGTGAAGCGCTCCTTAATTGCCCTGTTTTCTCAGTCCATATTATAGGCACAACGTTCTTCCTTTTATATCTAAATATATATAAGCAATTATTATCTTTCAGAAGCACGCGAGAGGACGGTAATAATGATGTTTATTTGTACAGTTTTATGACTTCGTGACACAGCCTGACTCCAATTTGTGCAGCAAAAACAAAAAAGTTCTTTCCTTTTTTGCTTGATTTAAGTCACAAAAAACTACTCAAAATTAGATTAAAAAAACCAAAACTTGATGTATTTGAAATTAGATCATTGTTGATGTTCTTCATTTAAAACATGTGTTTCTCAAATGACAAATGTGCTTATTTCAAGAACATTTTTTAATTTCTCCAGATCAGGCTGCTCTTTGTAATGTTTTCCCTGAACCATATTTTAAGAACTACTGCACTGTCCCACATGAAATCAGACAAATTCACTTTTACATTTAAATACACTTGATGTGCTTCTTCCACTGACAATAAGAGGTTTTAATGTATCTGAGACTAGTCCAAACTTACTCAAACCTTTGATTTAATCTCTTAATTCAGGTAAATGTATGTGATTTCTTCTTTAAAATGATTATTCTTTTTGTCTCTTCATGGCGTATTGATAATAAAAATCAGCCCAATCTGCCAAGGATCCATGAGCAGAGTTGGTCGAAGCTGGACATTTTCTGACTTATATTTATATTTCGTAATTAAACAACTCTCTTTCTTCCAAATATATTGATTTAAAGGGATATTTCAGGATTTATGACATAGGGCCTCATTTCCTAGTTATCCAGAGTGTTGTTGATGTCTGGAGATATTTTTTCTTAAATTCATGCAGCTCTTATATTAGAAGAGTCTAGTGGCGCTAGGCTAGTCTTAGGCTAGTGCATGTCTATGGTATCAGTTAGCCTGCATTAAAAACAGTCTGACCCACTCCACAGTGCACCTGAGGTAAATCACTTATAAAGCCAGACTAACAATATAAATGTCTGTGTTAATAGAATAATTTTTGAAATATAACTGACCTTGTATCACATGAATTACCGCATTTTGAGGGACTATTTTCTCGCAAATCACTCCGCTGCTGCGTTAGCTTACAGCCACGAAGCTGATGCTGCTCAAATATAAGTTATTTTAAATGCAAAATGGTTAAAATTATTCTATTAACACAGACATTTATATGGTTAGTCTGGCGTTATAAGTGATTTACCTCAGGTGCACTGTGGAGTGGGCCAGACTGTTTTTTAATGCAGGCTAGCGGTTACCATAGAAATGCTTTAGCCTAGCATTAGCCTAGCGCCACTAGACTCTTCAAATATAAGAACTGCATGAATTTAAGAAAAAAATATCTCCAGACATCAACAACACTCTGGATAACTAGGAAATGAGGCCCTTGTTTTTTAATTTAAAGATCAATTTGAAACGTCTGCTGTAGATCACTGGCATAAATATGAAGAAAAAATGTATTGCAAGTTTTCCGTCATTTTATGTGTTTAGGTGTTTTATGCCTAAAAATGCCCAAAATTTTGCATTTTTCCGGCGACGAAATCGGAATAATTGAGCCAGATTCAAATTCATGGTTTTATTTTGTTGACATATTAGTTACAAAGACTTTTTCAGAGGGGATTTGGATATCTTAGAATATCTTAGTTTTTAGTGAAAAAAATCTGTAAAAATGTTGATTTCGCCTTGTTTTTTAACATTCAAAACTCAATAAATCAGGCTAGGAATTAAATGTGAAGTCTGTAGGAGCTACTGACGTGGAGATGTTGGTGCCCCAATGGGAGAAAAATGCCTTTTGAGAAAATGGCCCTTGAAATTACGATTTCCCATATAAATCTATGGAGAAACATTGAATCAGTGCAATATTTAAACATGTTATTGTGAAGTTTAGGTATAATTTGTATCTCCAGGTGAAAGTTTATATGTTCAGAGACCAATCTGGTGTTGAATTAGTGTTGATTTAGGAAGTGAAGAAAACTATAAAGCAGAAATCATGATCAAAAGAATTCTGCCGGAGTCGTTTTCAAAGCCTCATGTGTTTGCTCAGTGAATAAATAAATACAAATATTAAGTATTGAAATCAATAACCCAGAGAACATGGCTCCGTGAACCACTATTGTGTATTGTGCTTTTTACTTGCATTGAGTAAAATCGTTAAGCAGTTTCACTCTCACTTATAAAGAAAATACTTATGCTGCCGAGTGTTTACTCCCAGTAAAGTTGGCACGTTTTCAAAGAACTCTGAAAGCACAAAGCTTCGCAGCGCAGCACCTGTCGACAGGCGCGGTAAACAGGCAGGATTTATGGTCCCGTCTGTTGCTGGTAGTTTTAGCGTGTGAGGTGAGGAGTTTGTAGTTTGTAAGTGACTCACTCTGCGCTGAGGCTCAGGTGAGAGTGGAAGGGGCTGTTGTTGTGGCTGTGGCTCAGGCTGCAGCTCTCCTCGCAGCACAGAGCGGGGATCAGGTGCACGGGGTCTGAAACAAACACACAAACACCCACCGGCCCATGAGCAACAAACACCAGACACTGACGGGGCTCCTGCACGTACAAGCAAGTCACAGTAATTACTTTATCGACTTACATTTACATATTACGTCTGTACATTTATCAGCAATTTTCTACTCTAATTAAATGTGCTTGAAAATGGTCCACTCTGTCTCCCACCATGTCCAACGTAGTGTATAGAGATCGTTTGAGTCTTTGCAGAGGTGTAAAGACAAAAGTATCTGTAGCCCCTCTCTCTCCAGTGTCCCGTCCGTGGCTGTGAACTCTTACCCGCCGGGCGCTCGGGGCCCAGGTGGCACTGGCAGCAGGGTCTGTGGTGCAGCTCGTGGAGCCAGCGCGGGTCCAGACAGGACAGCTCCGCTCCGCTGTAGGGGAAGTCCTGGGAGCAGAGGGGGGGGGCTGCACGGGACAGGACACACGGTTTAACCCAGTTACAGACCAAACATGTGGCTTTTTACAGCCAATAATGAATCAACTTTAACTGAGTTAGGACAAATCAAGTTAACAGCGAGGGAAGCACCGGAGTATAAGATTTTAAGTTCGTTCACTTTACTTCACTACATTATAAAGCCTGTATCTGTGCTTTTTATCACACTGCTCCACTGACATAACCTGGCAAGAGCTAGTAAAATTAGCACTGATATCAATCTGGGATCACTCCAGCTTAAATCATACCGGGAGAGGACACACTTTTGGAGCATCTATTTAATCATATCATATTTAGATGCCTTTAAGCGTTGGCTAACATAAAGAAAGGTAATGCTATTTGTTGTTGCTCTGTTTAAATGTGTTTAAGTGATGAAAGTCTACTTGAAACCAGAACTGGCAAACTCCACTGTGGCTCTTTCATCAAAAGTCTGACCATACTCGGATTAAAAACAAAACAGACGAGCCTCATATGATTCAAATCCACTGCCAGAGCAACAAGTCTAGTCCCTTGTCTAAAGTCTAGCCTCGTCTCACCACTGGGCTTCTTCTCCAGCAGCTGCCTCTTGCAGTAGATGGTACAGAGCACGAGCAGCGCCAACAGGACGGTGGCCAGCGCGCTGCAGATGACGGCCGCCAGAGCCATGTCCCGCGGGCTGGTCGCCATGGGGGGTAAGGGCACCAGGTTCACACGCCCACTGCCTGCAAGAGAGGGCGCACACACGGGACGGGTAAGCGCCAGAGCCGGGTTATCCGAGCTCAGGAAAGTTTAGACGTAAGAGAGTGTAAGTGTGTATAATGTTTGCAAATGACTTTATTCACATCGTGACTCAGCGATGAAGTGTTGGATTTTTCCAGTGTCTCTCTCCAAGTTTCTATGCCTCACACAGAACACACACTCGAATACTTATTGACAAACAGGTTAAGGTACATAAAACACAAACTGCTTCTACTTTATAAAGCTTTTACTCATTGGAAAGAGGAATCGTCATTTTTACTCATGTCAGAGCTCAAATACTTCCTTAAAGAGGGGGTATTATGTAAAATGGACTTTTTCAAGCTTTATATCATGTTATTATGTCATTCCCTCATTAAACACATGCCTGGAGTGTTGCCTTGGCTCATTCACATATTTTTGAGTAATCAGTAAAAACTTAGACGGCAGCCATTTTAGGTGTAGCTATGCCTCAGTCCTCCTAGGAACGCCCCCACCTCCTGGAGACGCCTCTGGACCTTTTGTCACCAGCCAAGCCACCAACCACTGCTCCTCAGCTCAGCAGAGCCCCCTCCCCGCACAGTAGTGTTGTTTAGATGCCACAGCAGTTTGCTGAAGGGGGCGTGTCGGAAAGCTTCTTAAAGAGACAGAGGCCTATTTCAAGACGTTCAGTACAGCCATTTTGAGAGAGCAATTTTATTCAAGGCAGTTATTTTAATTGACTGCATATACAGACCAACAGAAGGTTACGTCATCATTGTAGTATGCTATAGACTGGTGCTATGTGATTGAAAAAAGCATAATACCCCCTCTTTAAGGTACATAAAACACAAACTGCTTCTACTTTATGAAGCTTTTACTCATTGGAAAGAGGAATCGTCATTTTTACTCATGTCAGAGCTCGAATACTTCCTTAAATACTGTACTTTGAGCGTGTATGGAAGTGCCCGTCCAAACAGGAACGTACACAAACCTCACACAGAACAACAGGACACGCCGCCGTCCATAAAACCCCATAAAACCCATATTATAACACGGTCCCGCTGATTTCAAACACCTATAATCACGGCGCGACCGATCCCAAAGCTCTGGGGCCAATGGGAGCGCAGTAACCCGACACAAACGTCCGCCTGCAGCTACGCTCGTCTCACGCCTAATAATGAAATAAGCAGCGCGGTTCAAAAGGGAAAAGACGCTTTGGCGGTGATTTACGGCCTCCTGGCTCCCCGGGGCGTCTGCGCTCGTCCTGCCACTTTCACGCCCAAACGCAGCGAGTTTCACTTTTGTCATCACAACACGGAGAGGTCGGGCAGACGCTGAAACCTGCACATGTCACGATTTGGCCGATTTAAGGGGAACGCATGAGGTCATTATTTAAAAAAAACAGCATCATGTTAAGAGTATTGGCCTCAAGAATGCAACTCATTATACAAGTTCCCACAGATTCAGTCTATTACAGCCAGGAGCCTCTGAAGATACACTGGGAATATATGTGCATTTTTAAACTTTACTGCTTAGTCAACCTTCAGGCTTTTATTTAAGATGTATTGATTCAGCGAGAAAAGTGTGAACCTTTCTGTCATGATGGGAGATCAAAGTTCCTGCGGCTTTTTTGTTTGTTAAAGCAATACATCATTTTTTATATTGTAGGGATGAAAAATTAATTTTGTTTTGTATATTTAAAGCAGATTTTTGTTCCCTCAAAGTTGGGAAAACATTTCCAATTGGCACGATATGGTTGGCACGGCAACTGTGTGAAATTGTTTGCCTCTATCTATGTCACTTCCTGTCAGTGTCCATTAACCTCTTAACTACCACTTTAACCAAACACATTTTTTCCAGTTCGACTTGACTCAAATCTAAAAGCTTCTTGAAAAAAAGTCTCAAATTAGGGACAAAAACGCAGCAAAATGGCAACAAAAAAGTGACAAAAAATTGATGAAGAAGCAATAAAACAAGTGACATAAAAGGGACAAAGCGGAACAGACGGCAAAAAAAGTAATTAGAAAACAACAAAAACGCAGCAAGAACTGGAGAAAATGTGCTCGGTTCAGGTCGGAGTTAAGAGGTTAAGGAAGTGAAACTAAAGACAGATGGGTAAATGTTTTAGCTAAATCTTTAATATAATTGTGTTAACTATGTTTCGGCAAAAATGTTATCTAATGTGTCATATGCACTTTAAAGAGCGGGAATTACATGTTTTGCAGGTATTTGGTAATAATCCCAAACACATCTTACACTTTGTTAGAAAATGCAATATTGATCAAAAGCTGAAACAAAACATCCAATAGTTTCACTTCCTGGTTATTCAAGCGAATTAGCTCTAAGCCCCTCCTACCTCCCCTCCTCTTGCTCCCCTTTGCTGCGCAGCTGTTTCTAAAAAGGCTGTGGTGAAGCTATGGCGAATGTTTTAGGAGGAGCTTTGCCGCTGCTGGAAAAGATGCAAAAATGACTCAAAGATGCACCAGCGTCTCAAAATATAACTCCAGCTCTGTTTTTGATGAAAGGACAACATTGTAACGTAGCAAAAAGGCTCAGAGAAGTCGATTGTACATAATGGAACAAACGGAAGGTATAGTCTATAAGGCAATCTGACGGAAAATATTTTCTTACAGCGAATAACCTTAAATGTATGGGGTAAATCAGAGTCAACTGATCAGATTGATTTGTAGAAACAAAGCTTACAGTTATGATGAATGTGAATGACTCACTCCAACATTTCACAGTAAACTCTACAGATTTCTTTAGTTATAGCAGATTAAATTCAATTATTTCTCAGGAGAGTTTTGCCCTTATTGTACATGTTTAATTAATTTATTCATTTGAAACAGCATTATTCCAGGCTATAGCGCGAGTGCTTATTTCTGCCTGTCGTGACATGTTTCAGTGGTGGAGAACCTACTCTGCACAAGGACAACATCCAGACAACATTGCTGTGAGGTGATCGTGCAAAACGCTGCTCCACTGTGCCACACATTTTCTGTAGGTAAAGAATTTTGTCCCAAACTACAGCTCACATTTTTTTGTCTTGATGTTTTAAATGTATAATTAGCGGAAATCATGACCAATTCCCAATAACTATGTTTCATAGATAATGACACTAATCCGTGCCCACAGATGTTCATAACATTAAAGCGCTGACAGTAGTCGCTGTGTGAAATATCAGCGGAGCATTTTTGTACATGTGACTCATCTGACACAACAATATTTCCGCCGAAGCAGTCATTCTTCAACACGTTGACCACTACAGGAAACAGGATTTGCAGATTGATTCGTTTAACTCGCGCTAAAATAAATGATTCTCTCTGAGAACGGTTTAACTGCTGTTTGCTTTTCACTCAATCCCTCATAAAAGGGAACTGCAGCGAGCCTTTTCAGACCTGAGAGCTCTTTGTTACGCAATGTAAACATTACTTTGGCTTTGGCAGTTTTTTTTTTATCCACAAAGATACGGGATGGGGGTGTTTATAATTCCTTTTGGGAGGACATAGAGGAAAGGCCAAGAACTTCCTGCTCAAGTACACGTTCCTTCAGCTGTGACAGGTTTTAGCTTTAGAAGAATACGAGGCTAAAAAGATCATTTTTATTCTGCATTAACGTTTGACTCAATTTTACTCTGCACATGAAGCTTGTAACACTTTAGTATCTTTCATTATCTACCACTTTTTTTGCTCTGAAGACCAAAACAGCTTTATATTTAGTGTTGAGCGTTTATGTTTTTTATATAATGAAGTCATAAAGAACCAAGATCATGATTGCACTCCAAAAAATGTCTACATAAGTTTAAATGTCTCAAGTTGAGCAAAATATTTAAAATTTGAAATGTTTTGACAAGTTAAAATTAGATTATTTGACTGGTACTGACGTGTTTCTGACTCGTGTTGTTCCGATACCAGTAGTCAGATCCGATATCGATACTTGAGTTCAGAGTAGTCACCGATACCGAGTACCAGTCCGATAACACAACAAGTGAATAAAAATAATAGCGAAGCCTGTAAAATTATGCCGAAACGTACAGCACATAGCTCATTATGAATATTAAACTGAATAGTGGTGAGGACCTGAGTCCAAACGTCAAATTCCAGCAGCGTTTATCAGGCCAAATCAACCCACGGCCAAATTGAACCAACCTTTGACCAAAAAGAGTTGCCAAAAAAGTTCCAAGGTTATTAACTGGTCTGCTCTAGTTATTAATGTCGAACGTGAATTCGATTTTTGTATGGAGAGAGTATATGCAACCTAATCCATGATTGTTTTGTGGAAACACTGGTCTGGGCTCACTAACTATAATCGCTGCATAAATTAGTTATTACTTATATTATGAGTAATGTTTTGCCTGTGTTTTCATGCTTTATGTCATTTTTATGTCATGTTTTTTCTGCTATGTTTAGGGCTAGGTACCATTAATTTTTTCCAATACTGGTACTTTAACAATACTTGGATTTTTTTTTTTATATCTATATCTTTTTCTTTAAAACTTTTCTAATTTGTTTGAGGTGAAACAACCAAGTCACTTCCTTCAATGCTGTCCCTGGACCCAACAGGCATCAAGACATTAAAGATATCCTCTTTATTTTGGTTCCTGCTTTTGATACTTCTATTTTTTTCAATACCATTAGTACCTAAACTTTCTTTACGATACTGGTATCGTTCAACGGTACCCAGCCCTAGTTATGTTTTTTATGGAAAGCACTTTGGTCTGACAAGTGTTGTTGTAAAGTGCTCTAGAAAAAAACTTTGCTTAATTAAAGTATTAAAGTATATCGCTGACATGTTACAGCCATATGAACCACCTCGGGCCTTTAGGTGGTTCCTAGAGAGTCACTACTAAACACGGTGAGGCTGCGTTTCAGCTTCATGCAGCAAAGGTCTGGAACAGTCTAATCATATATGTAGATATATATGTGTATATTTTTCTTAGGTAATTATATCAATTGATTTGTTTTTATAGTATTTGCATTATATTTGCATGTGTTTGGTGTTGTTGTGTGCCTGGTTTCCATTGCATTTGTTTGCACACTGCTTAGATAGGGATGTGCATGTGTTTTTTATCGTGGTGATGTTGTGAGGCACATTGAGTTGTCTTTGATATGAAATGTGCTGTATAAATAAACTTGTCTTGCCTAATTGATTGATTGATTATAGTCAAATCCTTCATTTCAGCATCGTTTTGGAGGCTAAATCAAACCTTTTGAAAGGCCAATGTTGAACCCGTTGGCAAAACTAAGTTAAAGAGTTGCTAAGAAAGTCACTATGTTTTGCACTGGTCTTTTTTACTCTCCAAAAATAAGAGCGAGCGCTAATAAAGGGGATAAGCAGACTTTGTGTGGTGAGCTTGACTTTACAGTGACTTTGACAGTTGTTTGTCATCAATTCATTTTCGATGAAAAACACAAACTAATCATCCATTCAATAAACTATTTCCTTCGCGACAAACCACGTGCCGAAGATATACAGATATGTCTTACAAAAGTGACTTCAATTTGAATATGAATGTATGAATGTATGAATCACAATCTCAACTTTGGTCCATGGACTTTCTAATACAGCTTTTGCAGTTTGGATGAGTGTTAATGACAGCGCTGTGGAAAGCTTTTGTGTGTTGTTTGAACGAGGTTTACATAAAAAGTCCATCTCCTATTACTTATTCATGAATCAGCTTTATGTATTTGTTTCTAGTCAAATATCGAGATCAAACAGCCCTGTCCTGGTTGCAGAGATAATAAGAGTCTTTATCGCTTGTGTAAACACGAACTTAATCCATCCATTCATCGCGCCTCTGATCGACTGTCGGGGTCAGACCCTCTCCTTTGAGCGAGACACGACTGCCCCGGCGCAGACAAAGGCAGTGTGTTCCACGAGGCCGAGCACCTGCTGATCCTATCTTCAGTTCGCCACAGCCTTTCACGCGCGCCTCGCTGGTGACTTTACGGAATGCACCAGTCGCCAAAAGAATACCTCACTCTGGTCGGGAGAAACAAGAGCGTCGCAGTGAGAACACGGCTGTGGGCTGACGACTCTGGCTGCACCCTTTCCTTGGCAAATATAGTTCAGAGCTGTCTATCATCTGTTACAAGTTGAGACATCTATATCGGTGTTCAACATGACCCAACTATCAGATTAAGTCCCTTGTGAATGTGAATATCTTTAAGAAATGTGGGCCTTGAACTGTGGCATAGCTGGGGTTTCCTTGCAATAGCTGTGATCACCTTTATTACTGACAAAGCCTATAGTTTCAAAGGAAATGTTGGGCTTTTTAGGGGAACCATACGCAAGTATTTTTGGAGTACTCTGACCGGTGTTTAGATCTTTAGAGTGTCATTAAATTTCTCAACATCATCTTGGAGGCTGAGGGTATAGGCCTGTCCTTGCCTAACCCTGGCCTAGACCTAATTGGTTTGTTGGCTAGGGCTAATGCATGCCCTTACAGATTTATAGTTTTAAAGTTTGCATGAGTAATTATTTAGCTCTACCACAGCTTTTATGTTTCATGTTGAACGTTTGCACTGAAGAAAATTCCTACTTTGTGAACCTGAACACTGGCAATACAATCTATTCTGATTCTGATCTGTTTATTATGGGGCGTTCTTTGCCAAATTGTGATTGTAATGCCAAACTGGAGAAAATGTGCTCGGTAATGTGGGGGTTAAGAGATTAAGTAAAAATAAATAATAATGAACCCAGTCTGTGAAAATGCTTGAAAGAAGCTGTGAAGAAGCAGGTCCTTTGAGAAATGTTGGCTTTAACTCAAGATAATCCAGCTAGTTCGATTTATTGGGTTTATGATTTAAAAACCTGAATGTTTTAGCGCTCCATTGAGTTAAAGCTGTTCTGTACAATCCCTGAGCTGTTGTCTGAACGTGTTTCTAGCTCTCACAGACCCTCTGCACATCCCGAATATTCACTTGAGTTACGCTCGTCTCAGCCGGAGTTGACGCTGACTTTCCGGTTTATGCTGGAGGAAAATGTGCACATGGTCTGATTTTCTTTCAGAAATGTCACGATTACAATCTAGATCTATGGTGCCCAATGATGTTAATCTACCACAAGAAAACAATTTGATTTCCACAGCTTAAGTTAAAGCAGTACTAAGTAACTCTTGCCCCTAGAGGCCATAAGCGCTACTGCAGGTGTCGTAACATGTTGCGTTTTTTTACTCATTAATTGTCCGTGAGAGTAAATACTACGCTGACAGAAAAGACAAAGAGAGAGAGGGGTGTTGTACATCCAATTACACAATGGAAATAATTTTTTTTCACTCAAACTTGGCTGTAAATACTGTTTAAGTGGCGCTAGCCCGCAGTTAGCTTTGCCCGTTAGCCTGTTAGCTTCTTCTTCGTGATTCTATTAGTCTGTATTGGTTGCTCCGGTCAGGAGGCAGGCAAGTTGCCATTGTGGTTTTCTGGCCAGAGACACCAGGAGGAGATGAAAGACCCCCCATCCCATTAACACTTGTATTACCCCCAGAGGGACTACGAAAAGGATTTATTAAGGTAAACAAGTTACTTAGTACTGCTTTAAGCTTCATGCTCCTTCATAATGATGGTTTCGAGTCACAACTACAACTGTCTTGAAGTTCTTTAACCTCTTAACTCCCACCTGAACCGAGCACCTCTTCTTCTCCAGTTCAGTTTTATCTGAAAGCTTCTCGACTGGAGCTTCAGTGTAACGCCTCATTTGAAAGCTAAGACCTTCCAAACTGGTCTTTTTTCTCACGTTGTCGTCACTTTTTCTTCATATTTTTTGTGCTATTTTTGTTGCTGCTTTTTCATTCTCACGTCTCGTTTCTGTTGCTTTTTGTCGCCTGTTTTGCTGCATTTTCATCCTCATTTACATCGCGTTTTTGCCACTATTTTGACGTGTTTTTTTTTGGTCAAGAAGCTTTTAGATTTGGGTAAAGTCAAATTAGAGAATATTAAGAGACTAATTGGAGACACTACAGTAATCATTGCGTGAGTGATCTCATCCAGACCCATAAATGAGAGTTGTTGCTTCGTGGATGAAGGCACCTGTGAGCATGAGACACATTAATGAGGCTGTAGGAATCCGTAAAAACCCCACCTCACTGTTACTCCCCTCCAAGTAGAGCCGCTGGGGAAAAGGCAAAGAGAAGAAAGCGGAGGGTGCTTAAGATTTACAGTTCACCCACGACCCGACTCCGCTCGCCTCCCCCACACAGCTGCACCGCTGCCCCGGGACAGTGCGGCCCATTCCAATGATCTGGCCTTTAAGTTTTCACCACTCCGCTCGCGATAACGCTGGAAACAGGGGCACAGGACTTTCAAACATTTGGAAACGCTCCACCGACACAATGGCCGTGTTGTTCCTGCGGTATCAAACAGGGGAAGCGGCGCAGATGGACACAGGCTCAGTTAAGTTATTTCAAACCTAATATGAATTTGGCAAAAACCTTTTTACAAGGGCTGGACAAACAATTGCAACCAAATCAAAATTGTGTCGCAAAAGGCAGTTGTTGCGATTCAAGTGTATCGTGATAAGAGTGCAAGATATATTCTGACTTTAAGAAAAAAGGATCCTATTGGTGCACAACATGTAGGTTTTTATTATGATGAATAAGCTCAGCGTGCAATTTAAGCCTTTTATTGGAGTAGTTAGAGAGCATGTTGTGATACATTCTGAATAGGGCTGGGTACCGTTACATTGCTTTCAATACCAGTACGTTAACGATACTTGGTTTTCGAGACCGATACCTGAACGATTTTCTAAACGAATAATGAAATATTTGTCGCCTAGAACCAAAAAGCAGAACAATTAAGTGTGGAAGATCTGCAAATTTACAATATCGGGTTCGTCTACAATGTTAAGAAAGGTGTGGAATAATTGGGCAAAAATGGGGAATAAATTTGGTTAAAAAATTAGGGGAAAATTGGAAAAATTGAGGGAATTAGGGAAAATATTAGTAATAAAAAATTAGGAAATCAAGAAAAAATTGGGGCAAAAATATAAAAGTACAAAATTTGGGGAAAATGGGCCAAACATTGGGTAAAAAAAAATAGGGTGAAAAAGGAGAAAAAGAAGGGGGGGGGGGAAATCATTTATTATAGCTGAACCAACCAAATCACTTCCTTTAACAGCATCAAAAAGAGAGATGTTTTTTTTTTCGGTTCCTGCTTTCGATACTTTCATATTTCGATACCAGTAGCACCTAAACTTTTGTTTCGATACACAGCCTGGTATTGTTTAACAGTACCCAGCCCTAGTTCTGAATAAAGACTATGGTTTTGACTAAGATATTTGCGTATCACGATACAGGTGCCTCGATACGATACGCGTATTGTCACTTATACCATGGTCTGGGTGAATACTCGATTCTGATTGGCTGGAAGGTGTCCATTAAAAAGTGATAATGTACACCAGTTAAAAAAACAGTTAAATCACATTCTATATCACTCCACTGCAGCTGTTTCCATAGTAACGGTAAACAATTGAGATGGAACTAGTTTCTGGTAAAACTGATTAAAAAGGGAAATAACTCCTGCCCAGGACTTTAAAAAATGAGTAAACAGGTCCCAATGAACAGTTTCAGTTTGCCGGACCATGGTATAAGCGGGATACTTACATACTCAATAATGATATGATATATAATCAGCACAGCCTTAGTGTTTACCCTTTTTAGCAAACACATAACAGGCCTGTTCGTATTTTGTGGACCAGACTGAAGGGCTAGATGAGGAAAATGTGGCCCGCCGGTTTTAAATTGTGCAGCCCTAATTTTAATGGACAGGGGTATTGTGCAAAATCGACTTTTTAGAACCAAATATCTACAAAAAGCATCATACCCCGGTTCAATTATAGGCAGCATATTTTGAAGCCGTTTGAAAAGCTCCACTTTAAGCTCTTGTTTGCACAGTTGGTGGTATCCATTTCATCTTTTCAATCCCACTGTTTATTCTCACTTATTGTACATTCTGTCGGTGAATGAACACCAGCTCCGCCCCTGTAAGGCTGTGGTTCTGGTTACCCTCAGCGCCGTGTGCTGGCATGTCCCGGGATCCACTGTGGCACCGCTGTTGAGTTTTGGCTTGGCCCAGGGTTCAGCGGTGTCTAGGCCTGTCGCAATGATGACTGTATCGACTTATCATTCAGTAAAGGAGATGGGCAAGATGCTTTTTTGGCTCAAAAATGTCGGCGGGACATTTAGTTAGCTTTCTTTATTTATTTATGTGGAAGAGTTTAGAATTTGCATTTAGAAACAAGCAATACTTCAGTGTTTTTACGGCAAAATGGTGTAATGATGGACAATGAAACACCTTATAGAGTTTAAATTTACATCAGTTACTTTTTTATGGTTAGGTTAAGGTTTACTGTACAGTCCACTGCATTTTCACTGTATTTCTCACATTAGGTTTTACATTTGTCTTTATCTCAGTGAGGATTGATGGAGCTAAAAAGGGAAATATTTCACCTTTTGTGCAGCTAATTGGAAACTGTTGTTAGAAATAATCTGGACTGGATATAACCATCCAACTAATAAATGTACGAAATATATACTGGGTGTTTGCGAGCTCAGGAAACCCATAATGTCAGATTTGAAACCACAAAATGCTTTGATTCTGGCAAATGTGAAAGGAAAGGAGCCAGTGCTTACAGTGAGGTTCGTAAGGAGGTGGGGGTCGCCGCAGGGGATGCACTCCATGTCCTGGAAACCACTTAATTTGGTTTTCCTGTAGTATCTGTAAAGCACACAGGATAGATCACGTCATTATAGGTTTTTTCCGTGTTATTTATCTGTGTTTGTGCATGAGCAGTGTCTCACCCGGGAAGGCAGTCCCCGCACATGGCGTTGCTGGTGCTGGAGCAGTTGTCCTTCTGGAAGCGGTTGATGAGGCCACAGTCCAGGCAGGGCTTGCACTTTTGCACACTGCGGTCCTCTTTGAATCGACTGCTCCGGCAGGGCACGCACTGGGCATCCTCTCCATATCCAAAGCCACATTCCTGAAGGGATTAATGGGAAAAGTAGAGCTGGTAAGAGGTGGGGCGGTGGGTTTGGGGGAGATGTGCAGCTGGTAAAACGAGGACATGAATGAGGACTACGAGGGGTCTGGAATAAAGAATGATCTTGGCTCACGGGATCAAGGCCCAACAATGAGCTGCCTCTTTTGAGAGTCCATCGTACACAGGCAATAATCTGCCTGACTCTCTCAGAATGAAAGAGTGGCCTTCCGCTGCAAGACCCAGAGGGACCAGTCATTTGAATCACAAAGGCCTGCGGGACACCCACTGTTGTATTATTGCTAGTTTATTGCTGAGTTTTGTTTGGCTGCCACTCGAAGCAGACTCAGTAAGTGTCCCGTGGACAGAGGCCTTCTCACAAAATAAACGCTTGAGGAAGGAGCTGAGATTGTGAAGAAGAAGCACTAAGCCGCACAATAGTTTGAGTGCTTAAAAGTAAAGCATTCTCTTCTTCTGAGACTGATCTAAAAGCTTTACCACTTGGACAACTCTTCAAGACAAAGCTGAACTTTGAAAATATAAATCTTGTATTAGGTCCTTTTGAGAGAAATTTTGTTTGTTTAGTTGATGCCAGAAAACTGAAGAATGCTTGTTATTTGTGTTAATCGATAGTAACAGAGTTGAATTTTATTGACTGAGGTCTATCACTAAAAGAGAGAAAAGGCTGACAGAATGTTTTCCAATGTTTTTTTATTTATTTAATAGGTTTTAAGCAGAAGAGTTACTGGCTGTGGCTCCAAACAGACAGAAGCGCAGCTGTCAATCTGCAAACAGCAACAACGACTCACTCACACACTGCATTCATAGGCAAAGTGGGTGAAGTTCCTAGCACACATGTTTGATCTGGGATTCAACCCGTCAGCCTTCCAGTTATAAGACGATCCAAGACGTGCCATCTGAGCCCCTTACTATTGAATTTGCTCAAATAATATTTTCCCGACCTGACCCCCTGACCAGACTCAGCCCCAGGGCCCCTCTGCTGACCCTGATCCCCTGGTTGGAATCCACTGTTCTAAGGGTTTCAAGCTTAATAACATTTGCTCTTTGCGTCCGTCAGAGTTCAGCCCTGAGGTGAAATGTCTCCATCCTCCAGACGCCCCCTGGGAACCGCTCTGGTAAACCAGGATCTGAGGACGGATCCACGGCCGCCATGACAGTCTCGCGCTGTATGTAGTAGTTGTTTAAACGTCTGCCAGAGTGACTTCATACACAGATCGTTTATTACCCGCTCTGAGGCAGCTGTCCCGGTGTGGCCCAGTGTTGCCCGCTCTGTAATGCCAGGCCTGTAGCCGTCACTGGAGGGGGGCTCATATATCATTAAAGTGAAGGTCAGCTTCAAACGGCGCTTCTTTGGTCTGCTCTCTCTTCACCCGTGTCCCGTTTCACCGCCCGGGCATGCAGTCGGGCTGGAATGTGGGCACTGGACTCTGATACGGGGCTTGGCTTTGAGGGAATCGTTTTGGCAGGAACTAAAAGGGATGTTATAGATGTAAAGATGTGAGCGTCTGATGGCACCGAGAAGTCGGGACAGAAGATGAAGAATTTGGTGTTTTCCAGCCAAACTCATATATCCTGACATTAAAACCTCTCTGGTTGGAATGAGGCGCGAGCTGGACTTCTGCAGCTGTTGTTATGAGTCCTCCGTAAAAGGCCTTTCCCTCTGCCAGGAGCGGAAGACTTCATCTGAAGAGGAGGCCGAAGCCAAAGAAATAAAAGCTTCTAAAAGTAAGAGTTCATGCTCTGTGAAAAACAACAGAGAGACAGTACCGTTAAAGGGAGCGCCCGATCTATAGGCCCATAGTTACTGAGATAGGCTACTTTGGTAAGATGATAAGGTAAAAAATTGCCACTGTAATAACAGGGTTTACAAAGGAGGCAGAAAGTAAAATTGTATGCTTTTTTATGCCATGTAAATGCTCAAATACTATATTTCTAGCAACGTAAACACAAAACAATCTTTTCATATAGCATATTTTTTTTAAAGAAAAGCTGCATTATGTTTTTTGCTGGTATTTGGCGACAATCTCAAGCACATATTTATAACTATCTCACACTTTTAGTTAAAAATGCAACATTGATCTAAAACACGTGATACAAAATATCCTGATTACCAAGAGATCTCCGCATGAGCTCCTCCCACTCCTCTTTGCTGCGCCGCTGTTTCAATAAAGAGAGAGTAGACCGTGCGGCTCGACTGTTTCCACTCCTCGATGAAAGGATTAAGCTTAGTAAAAGATCGATTTCATGGATATGTGGGCGCTCAGGAGGAGCTGGTGCCGCAGTGCAATGAATTGCCACAAGAGAAGATTCAGAGTTTACTCAAAGATGCGTGAATGGCTAGAAACACAGCTCCAGGTCTGTTTTTGATGAGAGAACAACATTGTAACATGCTAAAAAGATCTATAATGTTAAATTTTCTTCAAAGATTTGCAAACATCCATCAATCAAAGGAATGAGGAGTTAAACTTTGAACAAAACTGCAGTTGAATGTGTTTTGGACCATATATCTTTGTATTTTTGACAAACTTGTGCAGTAAAAAGACTTTTAGATTTGATGTGGGTTTGAATCCAAATCAAGGCTTTCCATTGTCCCGCAGAAACCCTGAAAAATAGATGATTATCAAGCTGCACAAAACCTCATGGAGTTGGATCCGTATCAAGAATCACTGAAAAAACATAGAAGAACCATAAAACGGATCTTCAAATATGAATGTTAAAACGTTTTGGATTCCCCCAGAGTGATTATTTGACCCACTTCCACACGAAGGAGGCGCTCCAGGCCCAGTCATCCCTGTTAATCCCAACCAGGCCCAGCACAGCTCTGCTCGTGGGGCACCGCCTGGCAGGACGGGGGCTGGTGCCACGTAGACACAAGCGGACTCTCGAAAAACAAAGGGGATTCCGGGCCAACTTCTGCCCTCCCATCCAGCAGTGTCTCTTTCTTCCTTGTCCAAGCCAATAGAGCGGCGTATTTTACAGACCAATACACGCAAGGTCAAACAGAACGGTAACAAAACAGGAAGCCACAACCACGTGCATGAACAAGCTCCTAAAGGGTTTCACAAAAGTCTGCTTGAGTTTGGGAAATGGTTGTCAACATCCTACTACGGCTGGACGAAATGGATCAAGCTTTGATATTTGATTCAGCTTTGTTTGTTCATATTAAAAACAAAGAGCATGCATCGTATTCATGAACACAGACAAGAGACCTGGCTTTGATATAAACTTCGGCTCATCAAAAATCAGATCAACTGCAAAAATGATTAGAAATAAGTATATTGGCCTTGGTTATGTGTAAAAACACCCAAAATTGAGATTAAAGGGATACTTCGGGATTTTTGACATAGGGCCTCATTTCCTAGTTATCCAGAGTGTTGTTGATGTCTGGAGATATTTTTTTCTTAAATTCATGCAGTTCTTATATTTGAAGAGTCTAGTGGCGCTAGGCTAGGGCAAGGCTAAAGCATTTCTATGGTATCAGTTAGCCTGCATTAAAAACAGTCTGACCCACTCCACAGTGCACCTGAGGTAAATCACTTATAACGCCAGACTAACCATATAAATGTCTGTGTTAATAGAATAATTTTAACCATTTTGCATTTAAAATAACTTATATTTGAGCAGCATCAGCTTCGTGGCTGTAAGCTAACGCAGCGGCGGAGTGATCTGCGAGAAAATAGTCCCTCAAAATGTGGTAATTCATGTGATACAAGGTCAGTTATATTTCAAAAATTATTCTATTAACACAGACATTTATATGGTTAGTCTGGTGTTATAAGTGATTTACCTCAGGTGCACTGTGGAGTGGGTCAGACTGTTTTTAATGCAGGCTAACTGATACCATAGACATGCGTTAGCCTAGCATTAGCCTAGCGCCACTAGACTCTTCAAATATAAGAACTGCATGAATTTAAGAAAAAATATCTCCAGACATCAACAACGCTCTGGATAACTAGGAAATGAGGCCCTATGTCAAAAATCCCGAAGTATCCCTTTAAGATTTTTTCGATTGAGCAATGACTGATCTGGTTTGTGACAGTCAGACAAAAGGGGAATAAATAAGAATTCTGATCACACTGCGCTCTTTCCGCGGATTACAAGATATTGCCTTTTCGGTCCTGGCACTTTTCCAGCTCTAAGCAGTTCCCTCCCTCTCCTTCATGCTTGACACAACACAACAGACCGAGCGACTTGTTATTCATGAAGCGAATAAAGCCTGAAATATGGGGGACAGGGGAAGAGTAAGGGGCTGTAATGGCCGCCGCGTCTTTGTGGGTGGTTTCTTTTAGCTGCAGTCGGCGAAGAGGGGCTAATTGATGTTCGCCCGTCGGCCTTTAGCCGGCGTCCAGAGGCAAACTTCCCCGAGCAGAGTGGGCCACATTCCTCCAGGATCTCTATGGCAGCTGCACACAGGAGAATGCTTCATATAAGTCGACTCTCGCCCTCTTATCGGCCCGAACTTTCCCTGCTCGGTCAACATCCTGATACCTTCACAGAAAGAATGAGGCGGCCAATTATTAACCAGGACCCCGGGGCGCTGCGGCGGAGCGGGGGAACTACTGGAGCGTACGACAAACCACAGAGTGCATGTCTCAGATTAAAGGCAACGGGACATAAATACATGTGTGCAACAGATGTCAAGGGTGAGAGCGTTTTTTATGAAGGTTTAGCGGAGTGTGAAGTCGACCTCGGCGCAGTTTCCCGCTCCGTTACTTGTACAACCCTCAAATCTGTTATTATGATTTGGTGATAATCTCAAACGCATCATACAATTTGCAACATTGATCTAAAACAACTAAGACAAAATATCTTAGTAGTTTCACTTCCTGGTTTTCGCGCGATCTCACCGTAAGCCCCTCCCACTTCCCCTCCTCCTGCTGCACAGCTGTTTCAATAAAGATTTTAAAAAAAGAGAGAGAGAGAAAATGTCCATATGCAGTTGTTGCTGTTCACATGGCTATCCTGAAGTTGCTTGTACTCCGTGATAAAGAGATTAAGCTGCAGCGGTGAAGAAAGCCTCGGATAAATGGGACCTTGCTAAGAACAGCCACTGGAAAAGATTCAAAGATTACTCAAAGATGCGCTAGCGGCTTGAAACACATCTCCAGGTCTGTTTTTGAGGAGAGTGTATCATGGTGAAACGCTCTAAAAGGTTGATTTCGCATAATACCACCCCCTTTAATAATCCTACACAATCATAACCTCAGTGACAAACATTTACTGTATGTTCCAAGCTTAAAAACCTTTACTAAATCAAACCGGTTGAATGTTTCGCGTTACATTCCCTGTATTAGAGCATTATTCACTTCCTTTTTGTTTTACTAATGCATTTAAGTTTGAGTTTTCCTCGTTTAAACCCAGTTAAAGACATGATTTAGTCCACTTTCAGGGCTGTTTTAAACCCTCTTTAGACCCGGTTTATTCTTAGTTTGACCTTGATATACCTAGGTATTTGGAAGTAGAAATGCAGATTCTGTTCAATTTTGTTTAATGGATTAAGTGGTCGCTTTAACAAACATTACTTAGATTACTTTTTATACACTGATACATTTTTTCCCAGTAAACTCTTTTAAAATGTTGGATTATTGTCTAAAGACACATTATAGACTTATACTACTATCCCAGTTGCCATATGTTGTATTCATTCCCATTGTTTCACCCTTCCATACAATGTAACAACACATTTTAAGGGCTTTATCAATACAGCTGCAGGTATTGATTTATTGATTAACCAATTCATTGTGAACTTGAAACTGTGTGAAAAGTTTGAGAGCGACTTGTATAGAGTCATCACATACCAAACCGACCTGATTCTCCTTTTCCCTGACACCTGGCAAAGCAAACAAAAAGCTGTGGCTAAGATGTCGGAGTCAGGTGTATTCCAAAGTCGCAGAGCAGAAAGGCACGGCTTGCTTCAAAGTTCAAACGGCGCCGGTAACGCGCTGGACCGGGTGCCACGGGGAGAAACAATGGCAGACACTGTGCTATAAAAGTCCAGACGTTTGGGTGTGACTGATTAAAGAAGGGCCGGTGCTCCACCAAATCTAAAAAGAGCTTTGGCAGGTATTTCCATGAAAGACAGGAAGTCATAAATTAGGTTGCTTCCTTCTCATACACAACAAGCTCCGCTTTCCTTCAAGCTCGGGAAATTTTTCTCACAGAGAAACACAGACTATTGTGCAATAGGCTGTGTTTGGACCATATTTTTTGTATGTTCAATCAACTTTAGGTGAACAATACTTTTTTTGGTCACTATGCATCAGTCATCTCTATCTAGAAGTACCACCTCTTTTACCACCAGGCCTAGATTAAGATCAAACGCGGGTCTATTATGTCCAAAACTAAAACATCCACCCACCTTCGAGAGCTCGTATCCAGCCTCGCACTGTCTGCAGGGCCGACAGTTCCCAAAGCGGTCCTTGTACTCTTGTTCCTTGCAGTCTCTGGTCTCCTCCGCCGCCGCCGAAAGAATCTGAGAACAATCGCGCAAAAATAATTGAGTATTTTATTGCCATTTATAATCATAAGGCATAAAATCTTAAAGGGCTGCACGAGAGTCTATACAACTTGCTGACCCTGTAGTTTAGACCTCTCCAAACATAACAGATGCTCCCTGACAGAAATGGGTACAGTAGCCAGATATTCTCAAACCAGATTATACTCAAGTAAAAAGGTACTTGGAGAAAATACTACTTGAGAACCAACTAACTGTTTGAGGATAAAAGTAGAGGTGGACTGATATGGGTATTTCTAAGGCCGATTTTGGGGGATTTTTATTGTCCGATATGCACGGCCGATATTTTTGGCCAATTTTTCCAAATGTCTTGTGTTTCAAAACTATAAACTGTGTGAGTGCTGGCCTGTGACAGCAGGGGGCGCTTTATTAAGGACGTTCATGTTCCGTGGGTACTTCAGAGGGAGCCCGTTTTAAAGACAAAAATCAGCAGATTCCAAAACAAAAAACGATAAGTCTATACAAACTTGGGACCGGTTTTCATCGTGATGTTTCTCAGCTCCCCTGATGTCTAGGAAGTTGTGGGACGGCTCAAACCGGAAGTCTCTAACACTTTCTGTTCTAAAGATATTAGCCTTTTATCTGCATTAAATCGACCGATAGCCGATATTATAAAATATTAGCTCGATTTGTCGACCTCTAGACAAAAGTTAGGTTTATGTTTTTGTGTTGATATATTTTTAAAAAGAAGGACTAAAAGAAGGAGTAACCCAGTAGTCGACAATCCAGGGGTTTGTGGAATGGCAAGGGACTCTCATAAGAGATATTATTAGAGCAAATAAAGCGGTAAAGAAATCCTCACCTACGACTAAGAAAGGATGACATGTGCAGATTAGTTTAGTTTAGTTTATTAGTTTATTTGAGCAGTTAAAAATTCTGCTCAAAAGGAGTGGGCTGAAGCAAAAGCTTATAAGCGAAACTAAACTAAACTAAACTGATTATACAGAACACCTGGTCCATCCATAGTAACAATAAGACTCAACAGTATTTGAAAATATGAATTAACAACAGATACAGGAAGGATCTCAAGCGCCTCCGAAGTACATTTATCATAAAAGGTTACTCAAGTACATGGGCACTCTGGACAAGATATTGCTTCAGAAACGCAAATGGAAAGTGTACTTCTTGCAACACTTATAAAATGACTTATTTGCAGCCCTATTCCAGACCTTACCGCACTATATCTGGTCATATGAGAGCTATGATAAAACTCTATGGCTTCTCTTGAGAACCGATACTGTTGGAGTGAGATAAGTTGGCAGTTTAATGTGTCCTTTGGGGATACAGCGGAGTTGCATAATGCAGAAGAGTCTGAGAAGAAAAAAAAAACATTGAAACGATATACAGGGTTTGCCAAAAATTAGACAAAAGAATGGATATATCAGATTGAATGAACCGAGGACAATAGTGCAGAGGGTAAAGTATCTCTGGGAGGACTCTGGTTAGACGATTATGTGAAGAACAGCCCCATAAATCTAAGTTCAGATGGTGCATAATAAGTCATGTGACAGGGTTTTGTGTTTTTCTAATCACTACACAGATTGATGAGATGATACCTGGAGTAAATCTTAATCATGTGGCAATTTTAAGAGGAACAGTTTTCTAAATCACTGGTTCTCAGTCATGGTCATCTGCAATATGGATTTTGTGGATTTATATAAGAGATCATTTCGCTTATGTATAGCATTGCATTTAGGTTAGGTGTTTTTTCTTGTTTAGACATGGTTTACACACAGTTTTGGACTACTAAAGGTTTGAAAAGCACTGTTCTAAAACATTAGTGACATATGAAGAGCAGGAGTCCCATATTGGATAGAACTAGAGTGCATAGTGTTGTGGATAGAATGTTATAAACTGAACAAAATCCACCATTTTTGTTGTGAGAGGCTGCAACGTCCATACATTTACATTTGCGAAGACTCACGATGTAAAAAACAGAAAGTGAAGAAGAAGAAGAACGCCAGAGAACAGCATACTGTAGATCTAACATGGCCCCAAAACCCCATTTCTTAATTATGGAATGTGCCAGTAATCCCAGAAAAGTCTGCGAGCACTGTCGGTTTTTGTGAGTCACTTTCTCTAAGCACAAAGCAACTAAACTGCAACATCTATCCTGCCTTTCTCACTTTTTTACTGTCACAAAGAGACAACAGGAACTACTACAACCACAGGAACTGCACACAGAAAATGCAGCGACAATAGCATAAAAATACCCACATTACGAAGTATTTTGCCTAAAATGCAAACAAATGATTAGCAATTGTGATCAGTTTACAGGCCTAGCATAATGCAATAAGTCTTCTGGGCTGCGACTGAAAGATGCTGTTTAAATGTTTGGGACTTTCAGTCTGTATGGAAGTTCTGCTGGCCAAAAAGGCAATTTAGTTTAACCTCTTAACCCACACCTGAACCGAGCACATTTTCTCCAGTTTGGCTTCACTCAAATCTAAAAGCTTATTGAAAAAAGGGTCAATATAGCAACAAAAATGAGAAGAAAGTCAGGATGAAAACGCAAAAAAGTGATTAAAATGAAAGCAATAAAGGGCAACAAAAAGAGTGATGAAAGTGCAACAAAAAGCCACAAAAAAGTGACAAAAACTAAAAAATGACATGAAAAAGAATGTAAAAAAAAAAAGTGACAACAGTACGGCAACAATGCGAGAAAAAAATCTGCTATTATCAGTTTTTCTAGGTCTTAGCTTTCGAATGAGGCGTTACACTGGCCTATAAAATGGTAAATGGTTACATTTAATATATGGTAAATGGACTCAACTTATATAGCGCTTTTCTACCTTTATCAGGCCCAAAGCGCTTTACAGTAAGGAACCAGTCACCCATTCATACACCAATGTACGCAGACACCGGGGGCAAGTAGGGTGAAGTGTCTTGCCCAAGGACACAACGACAGTGTGCACTTGCGGGAGCTGGGATTCGAACCTGCGACCTTCTGATCACGAGACAACCCGCTCTACCATCTGCGCCACCGTCTTTCTGCGCCTTTCTACCTGCTTTAGGCGCTCAAAGCGCTTTACATCCAGGATCCAGTCACCCATTCACTCTCTCATTCATACACCAGTGTACGCGGACCCTGGAGGCAAGGTGGGTGACGTGTCTTGCCCGAGGACACAACGACAGTGTGCACCTACGGGATATAGAGTTCGGGAATGTGATGTCATATCGCTAAGCATTATGGGATTAGCAGCAATTGTAAACTAATGGAGATTTAAAAAGTTAAAATACTGGAGTTCACATTGAAACACTTGGACACCACAGTGTGTTAGATGTATTTACCAGTAGTGACTCAGCAGCTAACGACGCTGTTCCACTGCTTTTTTCTCCACTTTTAATACTGTTTTAGCCAATGTTAGTCAATGCAAATGTATGCTAACAGCTGCAAAGATGGCCGATCTCCATGGTAACTGTGGAATTTCCCGAACTCTATAGGCTATAAGCTTCAATCAAGAATCTTTTAGATTTAAAGTCGAACTGGAGATAATGCACTCGGTTAAGGCGGGTGGTAAGAGGTTAATTATGTAATTTATCAGTTTCATCAGTTTCTTTCTGCCCATTTTAATGGAAAGCTGTCAGTTATCCCCCAGTATGGCGCTGACTGTCCTGCGTTACCATGGAGATCAGCTGCGACACGTTACTTTTAATAAACGGATAGTATCGCCACTTCTTCTGTCACAGATTATGCCAATATATCTAGCTAGAAAGTTAATCCAAATCTCAATTAATCTAGCCTGCACACACATTAATTTCTGTATGAATATCTCGGGTGAAACACTTACCAGAGTTGAACACATCACGTGAAGCGTTAGCACTAGCGAAACCGTGGAATCAAATATCGAGACCATTTTGATGTTTTTTTTGGCGAGGCACTTCAGGAATTTATCTGCGGGGAAGAAGATAATTATGTTAAAACGCATGTAATGACATCTGCATTTGGTTACATGCATCACTTGCATGCAGCTGCTCTCAATAAATCCCAACACTGTAACAAAACAAAAAATGAAATAGCCTAGTTAACTTGAGTGAGGTCCAAAAAAATCCGATGCCAAATTTCAAGTCGGGGCTTCACATTGAAATTTACGGGAACGTTTGAGCTTCGTCAGATTCCCAGCTTTACAACCATAGGGCTACAAGTCCGGGTTTAAATGACTTTATTCTACGCCTATATATTGTATACATGTTAAATGAAACGGCAAGCATCAAAAACATGCTATATTCACTTCATAACGTTGCAATATTCCCACGGAGCGGAACGGAATTAGTTGCAAGTTTAACAATCTCACCTGCAGAAAAGGAGCCCGTCGCGCAAGTCCCAGTCGTTTTTTGGTGGGAAGCAAACCAAAGCCGACCGAGGCAGACCGAAGCAGACCAACAAAGCAGACCGGTTCGCTGTGGGTCGCGCACCGGTCTGCACCATGTCAGCTCCTCCGCGAGACACACGGACCCGGAGAGCAGCGGCGAGAGGACACGCTCACGAGCAGAGATCAAAGGCGGAGAGAGAGAGAGAGAGAGAGAGAAAGGGGGGGAGGCGAGGGAGGGGCGGGGCCTGTGTAGCGCGTGGTGGATGTGCCCGTACATCAAAGACTCCAAGACACACACACACGCAACTTCTCAATGAGTGCGTTTACATGCACTCGAGTATCCAGGTTATTAATTGGGATTTTAAGGCCCAGTTCCACACGAAGTCAAGCTGAGGACTAAACGCAGATATTTTATCAATCCAGTGTATCGTCCATACGAACCCGGCGTTCTGGGGGTCTGTAAACAAACATTTTCCAAACTAGGTCCCAGAGTGGAAAGATCTCAAAACGCTGTTTATGTGGCTCCATTGTTACGTCATCTCCGCAACTTGACATCACGGCGCCAGGGTTGTGTCTGTTATCCATAATCTACTGACCTTATAGTGAGTTTTACTCCGCTCCTCTTTGCTCCACTGCAGTCCGCATGCCACAGGTGACAAAAACACAGCAGAGTCAGCCTCCATTCAGTCCGTGTTTTTGGACTGACAGTCAAAGTTCGGTCACTGACAGGTTTTTCTGCTTTAGTACCGTTTCGTCTGAAGAATAAACTCGCCTCCTCGTCTCTTCTGTAGATCGTAAATCCTTGAATCCTTTTAATTTTCACTGTTTACATTCCACAAATGTTTACTGCATGCCCCTCTACAACTCGTTCTATTATCTGTGTTAGTGTCACAGCGCCACACACTGGCCTGGCAGATGAATCACGCCGTTTTCACAGACTTGAGTCAATCCATGTGGACGCACACATTTACTAAGCTGGCTTTGTGCTCACAAAGAAAAATTCTGAAAATATAAGCGTTTTGTCTTTGTGTTGATATAGCCTAATTTTTTTTTTTTTCCTAGTTTAGGTTGTTTCATTCTTTAGTGTTGCCCAGTGGCTACACTACAGACATGAGCTGTATTCTATTACAATATTACAGCCTTTATTTGAGTAAACATGTAAGCCTATAGACTTCGGGAAATTCCACAGTTACCATAGAGATGCGCCATCTTTGCAACTGTTAGCATACATTGCCATTGACTAACATTAGCTAAAAGCCGTGGAACAGCTCCGTTAGTTGCTGAGTTACTGTTGGTAAATACATCTAACACACTGTGGTGTCCAAGTGTTTTAATGTGAACAATAACTCCAGTATTTTAACTTTTAAACTCTCCATTAGTTTACAATTGCTGCTAATCCCATAATGCTTAGCGATATGACATCACGTTCCCGCACTCTATAGTGTAGTATATGAGTTAATAATACCTAGAATTCTGCTTTTTGAGTAACTATAGGCTATGCACTGCCTTAGAAGAGGATATAATATGTTCAGTGTCTTGTAATTTGACAATGTTATGTTCTTATGTCTTGTATGTGTGTCTAAAGATGCTGTTACAATTGGCCTGCGTTAGAAGAGATTTGTGTCCCCCACCAAAATAGACAAGGCAAGGCAAATGTAAGCGTTCAAAGTGCTAATGTATCACAATGAGGCAAATGGAATCACTCCGGATGCATTTCCTATTATAAATGCCTTTATGTTTCTCTCCAGTGGTAGCCTGAATGTTGGAATAGCCAGCCTCTTGTGCTCTGACTGTAATAGTATCATTATCACCTTCAAAGATAAAGTCGTGCAGTGCGTGGACGCCCAGGAGAGTTCAAAAGCACAGCAGCAAAGGTGGCCAATCAGCGACATGTCCGGGCATGTTCACGATCAATGCCAGAAAATCAATGGCATCATTTTGTTACTAAACTGCAGCCTCCTTTGCTTCTCAGAGTTTGGCTGCCTTTGTATGGCCCACTCTTATTATTATATGTTTAATAGAAATACCACTTGCCTATTTGGACTGTTATAATTTGCAGCAAAGAAGTTAAAATGACTTTGAGACTTTTTGAGTGTGACTGTATTTTTCTTTCACAAACCCATTTACTTGGTTTATGGATAATTATTAAGGCCAAGATAAGCAACACAATTTAGGGGAGCCCGGGGCTGGCTGTCACTTTTTTTTGGTACAGTCCACTGCTCATCTACACAACATTCCACAAGAGCCACAGTTACATTAAATTAAAGCTTAAGCCCTTGGCTTGAAGTAGATCCCGCTTCCTTCATTATATTTTATTGCAATAAAGCAGTACTAAGTAACTTGTTTACCTTAATAAATCCTTTCCATAGTCCCTCTGGGGTAATACAAGTGTTAATGGGATGATTGGAGGGTCTTTCATCTCCCCCTGGTGTCTCTGGCCAGAAAACCACAATTGCAACTTCCCTGCCTCCGGGTTGGAGTCACCAATACACCAATACACACTAATGGTAGCACAGTGGTTAGCGCTTGTGCTTCACAGCTAGAAGGTCCTGGGTTCGATTCCCACCTGGACGGGGCCTTACTATGTGGAGTTTGCATGTTCTCCCCGTGTCTGCGTAGGTTTCCCCTACCACTAAAAACATGTACAATAGGCCAGGATGAATGAGAGTGTGTTTGAGAGTGCGAATGGGGGACGACGGATGGAAATTAGCCCAAGGCTACAATCCGGTGTGGCTTGTTTACATGCATGAGACCCATGTATGTTCATTAACATGCACTGTCCCGACCAAATAAACCAATAAATAAATAAATGAAATCACGAAGAAACAGCTAACAGGCTAACGGTCAAAGCTAACTGCGGGCTAGCTCCACTTTAGCAGTATTTACAGCCAAGTTTGAGTGAAAAAAATGATCCATTGTGTAATTGGATGTACAATCTCCCTCTCTCCCTTTGTCTTTTCTGTCAGCGTAGTATTTACTCTCACGGACAATTAATGCACCTGCAGTGCCGCTTATGGCCTCTAGGGGCATGAGTTACTTAGTACTGCTTTAAATAGTTATAAACCGACAAAGACAGGAAAATCAACTGTGACAATTTGCCCCAATGTGTGGGGCAGGTCGTCACAATTGTTATTAATAGCGTTTTTGACGTTGACAAGAATTTGGGGGTGGAAAAAATATAACTTTTTTCTTTCTCATGATAAAAAGACAAAATATGTTTGTAAATACACCAATAAATGCCTGATGTGTCTTTCCCAAAAATAAGAAGTTACATTTTCAGCAAAATCCTCTGTAATGATCACCCAATGCAGTTAATGATGTGCTCAGCAAACGTTAATGGTTAAATTAATATGATCATAAAAACAAAGCCATGCGCATTGAGTTGCCTTGTGTACGAAATGCGCGGTATAAATGAAGTTGCCTTGCCTTGCAAAAACAACTTTTATCCACCATTTAAACTCTGTGTGACAACCAACCCCTGACCCACCTGAGACAACCAACCCCAGCTGACTATCTGACACAAAGTTTGACCAAGTTCTCATGTGAATTTAGCTTGAAAGCTCAATTATTTTTCAATTCAAAGCTTATATTTTCAGAAAACTACTCACCTCCAGGCTTTTAACACAAACACATCAGACAGTTGAATGACAAAAGACAAATACCTCCTCATTTCAGTGTTTTTTCAGTGAAAGAAAACATATTACAGCAGGAGAATCAGGATGGTAAAGTTGATGTTCAATAACATTATCAAGTGACAGCGCCCCCTAGACTGGCAATAAAAAAGCAAAGTGACAACCAACCCGTGTAACAAACAGCCCCGGTTTCCTCTATTTCTATTATAGCCCAGTTCCAGACTATGTTGATACTCTCTTGTAGTTCTGGTTCCATCTAGTGGTTAAACAAGTGCTTTACAATAATACTCTGTGTAAATGAAAAGATAAATAGCGTCGTATAGAATCATTAAAACTAGGCTGTTGGCAAGTTGATCTCTCCCTGTCTCTCTCTGTATGCAGCATATTGATTCATTTGTGCAGTCCTGCCGCACGTGTCCACTGAAGGGCTTTACTCTGCGCCTTTAAAACCTGTGCGTTTATTGTTTTTCTTGCGGTATGAGACATACCAGTGTTGGTCCATTCTGAAGACATATGGTTGTCTTTGAAGTTTGACCAAATGGCTATTGTCATGTTGTGTAGGTAAAGTTCCTGTCTTCACATGCGGACACAGTGGGGACCGGACAGAGATGACGATGCTCTGAAGCTGACAGCACGCGCTCTCCTCCTCTGGGGATTCCTCTCTCTCTCTCTCTTCAATGCGGCATTTACGGATGCGTGCAATGAAGGAAAGGGACCCATAATATCATTGAGACTTAGTATACAAAGTGGCTATTAAAATAAATTAAACTCTTTCTGGGAAAAGAAACAGAATTACCACGGATTTATTTTATAGCTTTGCTGTGGTAAGTTTCGATGCGTTAAACTCTGTTAATAAGTCACGTGCATGAAGGGCATGAAGGGCATGTTGCGCCTTGAATCACTTCAGTGGGCTGTTTGATGGCTTTTCTCATTTAGCAAGTTTTATTCCTTGAAGTCCTTGACTTCGTCGGTTGGTCTGGTCAATACGCATCATGCGCGTGCTTATGCTTGAGAGTCTGCCTCCCTGTTGCCATGTGATAGGCCTATCATCTGCAAAATTATTGAGTTGGACTGTAGCCTTGTCATTCGTCACATACAGGGCCGCTGCATATAGTGCTGCAGACTTGGTTTGATTTAATTGCTCAGTTTGTCTTTTGTTGTGTATTATTTGCTGTGAATGTATAAACTGAAACAACACCACAGTGCAGCATTTAATAAACAGCGCATTAGTTCAGCTGCCCCTTTTCTCAAATCCTATATTGTGTTACAAGCCCATGGCTAGGCGCAACATTTTATTATCATTATTAAGGTTAATTAAGGGCTTATTAAACATAAGCCTAGTATTGGTTGAAGTTTCTAATGATCTCAAATAACAATCGAGAGTCATCTTTACTTATTCACTATCTCTGCTGCTCAGCTGATCAACAAGAGGAGCTTATTTGCCTTTACATTAATAAAATAAAATAAATCCTGAACGCAGATTTCATTTTGCCTGATTCTTGCATTGCACTTTAGTAACAAAAAAGGGGGGTATGTTTAGAGCTTAACACGCATGCGCAAATCAAAGCAATTTCACTGACGCTGTAGCCAAAACTTAATATTATTATTATTGTTGTTGTTGTTGTTGTTGTTGTTGTTATGGCAACAGAACACCACGTTTTCTATATTGTTGCTACATGATAATGGGTAAACTCAAATGTACCCATTATCATCGGCTCAAATCTTTCTTATGTTGATTTCGAGTCTATTCTTTCCCCATGCGGTGTTTTGAGCGAACCCGGAAGTGAGTGGAAGAGAGTCCTCTCGCCTCGCCGCCTGCGCTCCTGCCATCACTGCTGTAATTCATTATTATTAGAACATCGCCTTTGAAGGAGTCGGTATGTTGCCGCGGGGAAATGGACATGTCACCTGTCATTGTCGCTGTTGTTCTTTCTAGGAACATCGCAGATTGTGAAATGCTTCAGCGTTTTGGGGATCCCGAAGAGGCTGCGCACCGGACCGGCCCAAGTAAGTAAAGTGGGGGTTTGCGGGGAATAACGCTCCAAGAGGCAGCTAATCAAAACCCGGTCTGTGCGCGGTGCAAAGAACCCCATTGAAACTCGTGTCCTCATTTGCCTTTCTGTTGTTTTAAGTCGTCAGATTGGATATGGCGTGTTTATTTTTTGCGTGTCGACGCGTTTGAGAGAAGAGACAGGTGCCGGGGGGATAATAGCGGTTCTCTTGTTTTTCTTTCAGCCTTTTCCCAGAAGGTGTATCCATGCGCGCCCTGCAGAAGATAGTCCTGTCCCGTGAATGCGGAGGCTACTCTGGCACAAAGTAGCGTCAAGATGGCCAAATGTCCAGCCCCGGGGTGAGTAAATGCTCCGTCAGTGCCAGCCTTTGTGCTATTCTGTTCTCGGAGTAAATAGGCCTCGCTTATGCCACGAATAAATGTCATGAGTAGATCCAAATTGACTCCCAGTAGCGACACAGGTTCTGCTCAAATGAAAAGTTGTGGATGACTTTACAGGATTACCAAATAGTTGGGGCAAAACTGTGATGGGTAAAGAGAAGGAATTTCTCAAAATATTTCATAAACATTGCCTGCTTGTGTCCCCAGCAGAGGATAACAAATCATTTTATATTTAATGCTAACAACTGTAATTTCAATGTATTCACAATTACTAAACACACTGTACATGATGTAAAAGATGTTTATTTTAACATTTTTTATTTGGTTCTCTGATAGTCCAACCAGAAAGAAAGAGTACACACCTAGTTATTTATTTGCTAATTACATTCTCATGGGAATCATGCATGTAAACACGGCACGCCGGGTTGTAGCTATGAGTAGGCCTGTCTCAATATCAAATCTAAATTCCGATATATTGAGGCAGGAAACTATCGCGATAAACGATATTACTGAAGACCTTATCATGCAACAGAAACTAACATTAAAGCTTAAAAATGACAGTTCAGCTCCGTTTGAAAAGGACTTAATCTTAAAATATCCCACAATGGACATGAAATACAATGAAACACGACTAAGTTTAAAAATGGGGGGAAATGCAAATAAAAGCACTGACGATAAATATTGAGCCCAAAAATGTATCGTTTATCTGTCATTTATTACAGGGGTTCCCAAACTTTTTTGGCTGGGACCCCAAGAAATTGACACGTAAACAACTCGGTACCCCCATTACATAAAGTTATTATATAATGGATTTTACTAGGGCTGGGCGATATATCGATATTTAAGATATATCGATATATTTTTAAATGAGATATGGAATTAGACCATATCGTGTATATCGGGATATTTCAAATTCAGATAAGCTATTAAGTTAACAAAAACAAACAGGTAATCTTAAGAGGATTTTTTTTTTTTAAAGTGTATCTTATTCTTAAACTTTATTTTGTTATCTCTTTATATATAAATGCTGCCCTATTTTATTTTCTAGGCTATTTTTATTAAGATGTTTTTTTTTTTTTTTTTATGTGCACCTTACGGAGCTTTGTTAAACAGTGTTTACATTTATAGTGAGTTTTCAATAGAACTACTCGTATTTGGCTTTGACTTTGACTTAAAATTTCATGTCACAGCTCTTACTTTGCGGAAAAAAATATCGGGATATATATTGTATATCGATATTCAACCAAAATATATCGGGATGTGACTTTTGGTCCATATCGCCCAGCCCTAGATTTGACAAATTATAGGATGTTTTACACTCAAAAATATACTAAAAACAGTAGCATTTTTTTCAAATCTTGAAATAAGCTGGGGATAATCACACATGGCCTCGTGACCCCCCAAGTGGACCCGACTCCCACTTTGGGAACCACTGATTTATTAACCTCTTAACGCCCACCTGAACCGAGCACATTTTCTCCAGTTTGGCTTTACCCAAATCTAAAAGCTTCTTGAAAAAAAGCAGCATTGAAAACGAGGATGAAAATACTATTTTAAAAAAAGCAACAAAAGAGTGACAAAAACACGATTAAAAAGTGATGAAAAAGCAACACACAAAAAAGAGCCACTAAGAAGCAACAAAAATGTGCCGGAAAAGCAACAATAACACGGCTAATAAAGTGACAAAAATGTGATGAAAACAGACAAAAAAGATACAAAAACACGACAACAATGCTTTAAAAATGTGACAAAAACACGGCGACGACGCAACAAAAAGTCACGATCGGTTTTGTGGGTCTTAGCTTTCAAATGAGGCGTTACTCTGACCTATAGGCTGTCAGCTCCAGTCGAGAAGCTTTTAGATTTGGGTAAAGCTGAAAGGGACTAGATGCAAGTTGGTCATTTTATACTCACTACTGCCACCTCAGGTCTTACGCGTAACTGCAGTCTCTATATTAAAGGGGGGGTATTAGGCTTTTTCAATCACATAGCACCAGTCTATAGCATACTACAATGATGACGTAACCTTCTGTTGGTCTGTATATGCAGTAAATTAAAATAACTGCCTTGAATAAAATTGCTCTCTCAAAATGGCTGTACTGAACGTCTTGAAATAGGCCTCTGTCTCTTTAAGAAGCTTTCTGACACGCCCCCTTCAGCACACTGCTGTGGCATCTAAACAACACTACTGTGCGGGGAGGGGGCTCTGCTGAGCTGAGGAGCAGTGGTTGGTGGCTTGGCTGGTGACGAAAGGTCCAGAGGCGTCTCCAGGAGGTGGGGGCGTTCCTAGGAGGACTGAGGCATAGCTACACCTAAAATGGCTGCCGTCTAAGTTTTTACTGATTACTCAAAAATATGTGAATGAGCCAAGGCAACACTCCAGGCATGTGTTTAATGAGGGAATGACATAATAACATGATATAAAGCTTGAAAAAGTCGATTTTACATAATACCCCCCCTTTAACACCTTTTTGAGTGACAGTGCAGGATTTTAGAGGCAGTTGTGGTGAACAGGTCTGGGCTCATTCTACACATTAGGACATGGCTGGAACATGTAGGGGGAGGAAAATACTTAATTGTAACATTTTTGAACTCCGTATAGTCGCTTGAACTGGAGAAAATGCGCTTGTTTAAGGCAGAGGGTAATAAGTCGATATACTGTAGTTATCAAACCAAGGAGCTACTGTATTTGCTGCGCTGTCGTGCTGCCCTCAAAACGCTTGCTTCCAAAATCCTTGCACCCTCCCCAGTCAAGTTCCAATTAGAGCCAGTGCAGGCCTTCATTAGGTTCTGAACTCTCAAATGACTCAAGGAGCACCCACACTTGTTTAAACATTTTTGCCTCGCTCATTTGTATATTCTCTTATTGGATACTAATGCCAGATATTTACTTCTAGAATCAGCAAAAGATCCTATGTTTTCCTCTGGCTTCATGTTAATGCGAGTGGCACGCCCGCCTCGGCCTCTGGAGAGCGGTGATGCTTCTTGGCTCCAGCTTTGCTTTGCTGAACGCGCAGGAATATTTAGCTAAATAGGTGTTTTAGGGGGCAGTTTGTCTCGCGCGGGGGTTTAAGACCAACACTGTGTACAAGCTTTTCCACACGCCGTTAGTAGCGGTGGTTATAAACGGTGTATTGCAATAGTCTTGAATGATAAAATAATACATTCTGTCGTGAATCACTAAGACGTGTACGAAACAACAGAGGCAGATGTCAAAGGATTTGGATTGGAGTCATTGTGTTGCGGAAATTCAAGTGGGCGAAGCTCTAGCAGTAATGGCCGCCTACAGTAGGCCCTGGTGAGCTGATCGTTCTCATATTACCTTAATGTTCAATAGATTGTAACTAATATTCCCATGCCCTTTTAGGTCACTTACATTTCTTTTACAAATGTATGGTTAGAGAATCAGATAACAGTGATACTATGCAAGAAATAACAATATCTAACTTTATTCCCCGCCCAAAAGAAAGCATATAAGTTATTGAAACTGATTACATGATGGTGTTATTATTGAAGGCTGGACTCTTGAACAATGGATGACACTTCAAATGTTGTATATTGTAATCTCTTGTCTTCCAAACCTCTCCTTTGTTGGTAGAAAAGCTTAACTAACTGAATTGTAAACAGTAGAAACAAAGGTCCACAAAACCCCACGCTCTTTGGGCCTCACTGGCTTAGATTCAAGACTATATTTACAAATATAAACAGCAAAAACTGTTCAAAATAAAGAAGAAAGCGAAATCCAGTTACTGTATGTAGTGTTGCAGTGGTTCCCAAAGTTTGCTTGCAACAGAAGTACATGGAAAAGTATGAGTAAGAAAGGAAATGTATGTGTTTGCTAAACTTTAGTACAGTGAACCAATATTTAGCCTGCTAATTGTTAAAGGAAGTTTAAAAATGTTAATATTATGTATTTTCATCCCCCCATGTCCTAATGTGTAGAATGAGCCCAGACCTGTTCACCACAACTGCCTCTAAAATCCTGCACTGTCATCAAAAAGGTGTTATTTCGGGTCCGAAGTCCCGTCATGCACAAGCTTAAAGGGATACTTCGGGATTTTTGACATAGGGCCTCATTTCCTAGTTATCCAAAGTGTTGTTGATGTCTGGAGATATTTTTTCTTAAATTCATGCAGTTCTTATATTTGAAGAGTCTAGTTGCGATAGGCTAGAGCAAGGCTAAAGCATTTCTATGGTATCAGTTAGCCTGCATTAAAAAACAGTCTGACTCACTCCACAGTGCACCTGAGGTAAATCACTTATAACGCCAGACTAACCATATAAATGTCTGTGTTAATAGAATAATTTTAAAAATAAAACTGACCTTGTATCACATGAATTACCGCATTTTGAGGGACTATTTTCTCGCAGATCACTCCGCCGCTGCGTTAGCTTACAGCCACAAAGCTGATGCCGCTCAAATATAAGTTATTTTAAATGCAAAATGGTTAAAATTAACCTATCGACACAGACATTTATATCATTAGTCTGGTGTTATAAGTGATTTACCTCAGGTGCACTGTGGAGTGGGTCAGACTGTTTTTTAATGCGGGCTAGCGTTTACCATAGAAATGCTTTAGCCTTGCTCTAGGCTAGCGCAACTAGACTCTTCAAATATATGAACTGCATGAATTTAAGAAAAAAATATCTCCAGACATCAACAACACTCTGGATAACTAGGAAATGAGGCCCTATGTCAAAAATCCCGAAGTATCCCTCTAATATAGAGACTGCAGTTACGCATAAGGCCTGAGGTAGTAGTGAGTATAAAAATGACCAACTTGCATCTAATCCCTTTAAAGATGGATTACCTGATTTTTCCTGTTCAAACAGTGACATTTTTTGTTTTGTCCCAAACTTGTTTCTTGCTCTTACAGTCCCTTCTGTGTATTCAAATTGTTCAAAGAATGTAGTTACATGCTGAAGCAGGGGCGGCCACCCCTAAGATAAAATCCACTAATTTAGACTAGACTTCTATCATCCATTGCTCAATTAAACTTTAGGTGAAGACAATACAACAAGGTCTGTGTTTTACAACATACTTTGAGGTGGCAAAAATAAATGTATTCTACAACACCAAAAAAGCAGCTTTAACTAAGACATTACAGATTGCTTTAAATAGAGTAAATAACTACTGTTAGGGGGTCACCGTTTGGTCCTTGGATTGACATGGGGGCAGTGTTTATAGAAATTAGAAGAGAAGTGGTGTTCGATCTTAGGGATGGGTTCCGTTAAACGACACCAGTGTGGTATCGGGAAAAAAAGCTCAGGTACTACTGCTATCGAAAAAATAAAAGCATCAAAAGCAGGTTCTCAAAAATATATTAGCCTATATCTTAACAGACCAAGTTTTGATGCCTGTTTGGTCCTGGGACAGCATTAAAGGAAGGTAATTGGTTGCTTCAGCTCAAAGAAATGATATAAATTGAAAAGAAATGGCCTTTTATGGAATAAATTAACATTATTGTTCTGTTTAATGGTTTTATATGACGAATATTTTAGTATAGGTATTGAAAAAAAAAAAAAAAAAGTTCAGATATGGGTATCAAAAAACAAGTATCGTTAAAGAGGGGAGGAGCCGGGCCAACCCCAACTCCTCCTGGTGGTCTTTATCTAAGCTGCGGGCTGAGCGGGACTTTAGTCCGCTGACAAAGCCTTTTGGATGAGAGGCGAAACGTTCGAGACTTCAACTACTCAGTACAGAAGATGACTCAAGTACCTTCACTGAATATCGTTAAAGTACCAGTATCTAAAACAATGTAAATGTAATGTATTCGACCTTAATGTATCCGGACAGTTAGCGACACAGCTACTCCAGGAAACTTTTCAGAGTCCGTTAGCATTAGCCTGATCAATATATTATTCCCTATAGTCTTTTAGCCATCGCAAATTATGAAAGATCAAAATGTTTTCAGCTGGTTGTCAACCATCAGCCACATTTTGGTGAGGTCACAGCCTAGTTAGAAATCATTCATGAATGTACAGATCGTTTGAGATTTGACTTTAGATACAAATTAGCGTTGAAAAGTGGCCTCTGAGCTAAATGCTAAATCATATTCAGTTAAATTTCTGCTTTTTGTGGATCAGATACACATCCAGTGGTCACTAAACATCAGAGAGATTATACAGATGCCATGAGACGGACAACTCGCCATACTTTAACATAGGGACTGGCTTCACTATTCATTTGTATGGGGATATAAACAGGTCCGGGAAGTCGTTGGCCACAGAAATACGCATTCTAGAAACAGGCTTAGATGATTAAAGGTGTTTCAGTGATCTTTAAGGCCGCGATGCTCCAAACTTTGGGAATGTTTGCACTAAATGAAAAACCGTGTTGCCTCAGGTTGCCGCGGGTGACAGTGGTTCACGACTACATCGGTGCAAAGTCCTTCCTGGTGCCTCCCTGCACATCTGTCCGAGAGGTGAAGCGACTGGTTTACGAGGAGACCGACCTCCCCGTGCAGGAGCAGCGGCTGACCCACAACGGGAAAGTGGTGAGTTTAATTTTGGAAAGTTCCGTCTAATCATCAGCCTCAGTGATCTCGCGCTGTGGCTTCAGGACACATTCATTTGTTCAGTAACAGCAGCCTCGTTGTTAGAGGAACTCCAGTGTATTAAATCAAATTAAAGTTTATTTATGGAGCGCTTTACAACAGCACACGAGGCAGACTGAAGTGCTTTTACATCAGAAGACACAAGAAAAAGATTAACCTAGGGCTGGGCAAAAAATCGATTTCATCGATTTATCGATTTTGTAGTTTAAAACGATTTTTATTTTGCAAACTCGAGGTTTTTTTTCCACCACAGTTTTTCCGGACTTTTTCGCATTTCGTCCTTGTGGGTTACCGTAGCGTGGTGTGAGACAGCCTCCTCCCCCGCATAACACCGTCAAAACAACAACATGCGCGATGGAAAGCGATTACAGAGATTAAGAATCTAATGATATGAATGAAGTATGTCCCTTGAGTTGCTCATATTTGCGAGGAAAAGGCTCAGGATTTGCATCTTGGATGAACTCTGACAAGTTGCACCACTGCCTTGCTAGCTAGCTAACTTTCCTAACTTTTAGCCTGACGCTAACAACACGGTGAAGAAAACGACAATGCAAACGCGGTTTAAGGCTAATAATAATATCCTTCTGATCTGGAGCGCTCACGTGAAGTCTCAGGACAAACTCACTTCTCTCTCCCTCCCTCTGTCCGTCCTGCGTGTGTGTATCTGTGTGTGTGTGTGTGTGTATCTGTGTGTGTGTGTGTGTATCTGTGCGCCTGCCCCGATCGGGAGAGAGACGCGAGAAACAGGGAAATAGTGGATCCTTTGAAAACTATGAAAACTACAATAAATTTGACTCATGTTGCAGAGGCACATGTCCCAAACGCGTTAATACTCACGGGTCAATCCCCAGGCTCCTGACAATAAAACAAGTAAACTGCACAGAGGCAGGTGAACTTACAGGAGCATTTTACTGTGATGGAGATGAAATAATATTGCTACAATTATCTGCACCTTCATCTTATCTTCTATGTTCTTCCAGATAAAGGTAGAGATTTAAGTGAATTTAGATGAATAAAGAGAATAAAATAGCTGTATAATGAATTTGCCCCATTGTCTAAAGGCTATGTTTTGAAGTATTTTGTCAGATGTATATCATATCATCCTGCCCTAATGCCAGAGGCTCATTTACTTTTTATTTTGGGATTGTTTTACGCATTTTAACTCTTGAGGACAATCACTGCAATAAAGTGGCACTTTGACAATATATCTGAATCTGATCTGTAGTCATTTTTAAGTGCATTGGAAGAAAAAAATCTAAAATCGAATCGAAACTCGAATTTTTCTTTAAAAAATCTGAGATTTTCTTTTCAGGCAAAATCGCCCAGCCCTAGATCAACCTTTGAATTAAGTGGAATTATATATACTCAGACAAAACTAAATGGAGCAGCACTTGGTATTAATAAGTGTAATAATGATCAAACTTTTCTGATAAAAGTTAAGCTCTAGTAACAAGCTGGATTCCATTCACACATTTGGCATCTGTTTGGTCAAAAGTGTTCATGAAGAAATACAAATCAAACTTTTCTAATTAGGGCAGGGCGATATGGCCAAAAATGTATATCACGGTATGAAAGCTTTTCTTTATTTTCAACATTATTAACACATTATTGGGTGTGTGTATGTGTGTGTGTGGGGGGGGGCGCGAAATGTTTTCTTCTTCCTAATGGGGGCGCCACAAAAAACAATTGAGAACCACTGCGTTAAACTATGAATGAACACATGGGATTATGAAGGAAACATAAACAGGTGAAATAACTCCACATATGTTTTATTTTCTAAATTCTTCAAAATTGCCGCCCTTTATTCTTGGCATTTTCTCCACGAGCTTCATGAGGTCGTCTTTTGAAATACGTTTTAAAAAGGTTTGAGAAGTCTAAACCATTTCTGGGACGACATCGTGAAGCTGTAATGTGGTATGTTTTACAGTGGGGGTTCCGGGTTGTTTTCCGTGGCATTTTTCGGTGTGTCATGGTCATAAAGTTTGTGAACCCTGTTACTGTTCAATAATCTACTAACTTGTTGACCCTCATGTCAGCTGTATCGTGAGTATGTGGAGGCTACGGCTTTTGACTTGGCTCCATTTGACCCTCGGCTCGGGGCGGGTTTGACTGAAGGCAGCAGGTGGTGGTGGTCCGTCGCTGGGAGTTGGACTAAATCAACAGTAGCCGGCTAAAAGTAGCTCCTCAAAACAGAACCGCATTGTCTAGTGCATCCTATAATACCGCCTTAATCTTTCCTCTACCATCTGATAGATAGATAGATAGATAGATAGATAGATACTTTATTGATCCCGAAGGAAATTGTGCATTAGTCTCTTGCTCACATTCACACAACAAAGCAGGAGCTACAAAATTAAAAAGTTAATTTAAAACACATTTTAAAAGAAAACAATAAATACAAGAGAAGTTAAAGAGGGGGTATTATGCTTTTTTCAATCACATAGCACCAGTCTATAGCATACTACAATGATGACGTAACCTTCTGTTGGTCTGTATATGCAGTAAATTAAAATAACGGCCTTGAATAAAATTGCTCTCTCAAAATGGCTGTACTGAACGTCTTGAAATAGGCCTCTGTCTCTTTAAGAAGCTTTCCGACACGCCCCCTTCAGCACACTGCTGTGGCATCTAAACAACACTACTGTGCGGGGAGGGGGCTCTGCTGAGCTGAGGAGCAGTGGTTGGTGGCTTGGCTGGTGACAAAAGGTCCAGAGGCGTCTCCAGGAGGTGGGGGCGTTCCTAGGAGGACTGAGGCATTGCTACACCTAAAATGGCTGCCGTCTAAGTTTTTACTGATTACTCAAAAATATGTGATTGAGCCAAGGCAACACTCCAGGCATGTGTTTAATGAGGGAATGACATAATAACATGATATAAAGCTTGAAAAAGTCGATTTTACATAATACCCCCCCATTAAGTTAAGGCACTGCAAGACAATGTTCAAGTCATTTCCCTCTCTCCTCCTCCTCTGCTCCTCCCTGACGTGGCTCTATTATAGTGCCTGATAACATGAGGGACAAAAGAGTTCTTCAATCTGTCCTTGGAGCATGTCAGAGAGCGGAGTCTGGAGCTCACGGCGCTTCTCTGGCGGGAGAAGACCGAGTTAAGGGGGTGGCTCAGATTGGACAGGATCGCTCTGATCTTAGAGAGCGTCCTCTGCTCCACCACCTTCTCCACTGAGTCCAGGCCCAGTCCAACCACCGAACCCGCCTTCCTAATGAGCCGGTCCAGCTTCTGAGTGTCCTTTTTTCTTGCGCTGCCCCCCCCAACATACAACAGCATAAAAAAGAACACTGGACACAATAGACTGATAAAACATGTACAATAACTTAGAACAGACCCTGCATGAGGCCAGCCGTCTAAGAAAGTACATCCTACTCTGCCCCTAATCTGTAATCTGTAATTAAATTGAAGTAATGTATGCTACCCTTTATATGTATGGACTTCAAATTTCCTCCCCGCTCCCGAAAGATAAAGATCGCTGCGGTTTATTGCCGGCGCAGAGCCAGATGCTGTATTTAGCAGACAAATGTTGCTTTTCAGGACACTAATAGAAATCACTGAATGAGAAAATATCTGTAACTAAAAAACATCTGTCTGCCTGAGAGGAAAATGTACTTTCCGATAATTAACTGAAATAGCTCCTTTTATGAACCTTTGTTTTTTTATATACAAAGATGACTTCCATGTGGCTTATGCTGCGTTCATGAGAACTGGGGAGCTTGTTTTCCGGACATGTGACGTCAGCATTCCCGGCTGGTTTTTGTTAATGGGCTTGTTATGTCGGAAAGTGGGGATTTTGACGTCACCATGGGCCAGATCTTGTGGTTCGTGGCGCAGGCTGTAGAGCAGACGAGTGCGCAGACGGGTGGCGCTCTTTGCAATCTTCAGTGTCATACCTGGTGCAAAAAGTGGGCAGAAACTGTCATATTGGCTGCGGAGGAGTTGCAGAGTTATGCAGTAGTTGCAAGAAAATTGTAGCTTATTGGAACATTTGTGCTACAGCTGCAGGATTCTTGGAGCGGCTGAATTGGAAAAAAAAAGAAAAGAAAAAAGTTTGCTGTGCTTGTGAAATGCGCTTCTTTCTTTTGGACTGAGCTGTAGCCGACACACAAGGAGCAACAATGTAAAAAGGAAACATGAGGCTTATTACAACGACCACCACTGATGCTCTTCAGTCATCAGGAGGTAAACACTGACACACGATGTAAACGTCACCTTAAAACGCAGATTAGACGTGGTGTTGTGGTTTATTTACGGGAAACTGTTGTTGTTGTTTTGGTGTTGGGGTGTGCACGTTGATCTACGCTCAAGCAGACTTTTCAAGGTAATTTCGCTTTTGTTTTCAATTTAACATCGATTCTAAGGAAGATTACAAGGCAGCGCGATGTAAAGAGGAACATAATGTGAAGATTCCCACAGAAGAGCAGTGAGCCCCGAGTGCTGCTTGTAATGAACCACGCCTCAGTCGGCCTCTTTTTCTTAAAGAGGGGGTATTATGCTTTTTTCAATCACATAGCACCAGTCTATAGCATACTACAATGATGACGTAACCTTCTGTTGGTCTGTATATGCAGTAAATTAAAATAACTGCCTTGAATAAAATTGCTCTCTCAAAATGGCTGTACTGAACGTCTTGAAATAGGCCTCTGTCTCTTTAAGAAGCTTTCCGACACGCCCCCTTCAGCACACTGCTGTGGCATTTAAACAACAACACTGTGCGGGGAGGGGGCTCTGCTGAGCTGAGGAGCAGTGGTTGGTGGCTTGGCTGGTGGCGAAAGGTCCAGAGGCGTCTCCAGGAGGTGGGGGCGTTCCTAGGAGAACTGAGGCATAGCTACACCTAAAATGGCTGCCGTCTAAGTTTTTACTGATTACTCAAAAATATGTGAATGAGCCAAGGCAACACTCCAGGCATGTGTTTAATGAGGGAATGACATAATAACATGATATAAAGCTTGAAAAAGTCGATTTTACATAATACCCCCCTTTAAATAAGTGGCCTTTAGCGCAAAACCTGCGCCACATGCAAGATGGCGCGTGTACCACGTTGCGTTTAGAGAGGCACGGACTGCGCCAGGCACAAGATCTGGCCCCAAATGTCTTTTATCACTAATTGGCTTTTAACTGAACTAACCATTTAAATTTAGTATTAACGTCTTCACTAAACGTTTTAGCTAGCATTAATGTCGGGTATTTCTCTCGCAATTTTGTTCCACTGTAGACAACGACGCTCACAGTAAAATCAAGAAGGTGTGGCCTAGCGGAGGGAAAGGAAGTGTGTTTTGGGAAACACAATATTTCACTCTTTTTAGCCGTTTTCTGGCAGAATATAAACATATTTATCACACACAAATAAAGTCAAGTCTAAATCGGGCCCATGTGGATGTTGTTTCACGGCGGATTGTTCAGTAGAAGTGAAAAACTGGCAGTCGTAGCTTGCATGAAGCATCATGTTAGCATTCTCCGTTATTTAACTGACTAACCTCTTAAGAAAAAAGAACAAAAACGTTTTTTTATTTTTTATTTGTGTTGACGATCGTGGACAAGTGGCACGTGCGAGGCAGGCGAAATACATACCGCTCGACAGACACTCTTCTTTGTTTTCCCCCTCAACTGCTTCAAACATTACCATATGGGCGATTCCAGAGATGCCGTCTGTATCTATGCCTCATTTGAAAGCCAAGACCTTCTAGTTTCTAAAAATATGTGTACGGTCTGTGTGAGTGAGGCACAACTTGCATCACATTTGCCGTTCCTAAACATAACCCTAATCCCTGAACCTAACCCTAAGCCCCTGATCAGCAAGTAAGAGTTAAACTAAAAAGCTCACATTAGACGATAAATGAACATTTCAGCTGATTTCCGGAGTCAGGTGCGGAAGTCGGGAATCTTGTTTTGACCCGAGTTCCTCAGTTGTTTTCCAACAGGAGAAAGCGTTTTCTGCATCCAGATAGACAAAAACAATTACTTAGTTACTTTAAAAAAAAGAAATATCTCTAGTCCACAGTGCAATAAAATAATGAATAGCTTATAGATGATTCATATTTTTTGCTTTCTTCCTAAAGTTATAATTCCTTGACATTAAAACATCCTCATTCTTTTTTAAGGTCCTTTTTTAAGTTGGGTTTAACCCTCTGGATGTTAAAGGAGCTATATCATGCAAAATCGACTTTTTTGAGTTTTTAACCATGCTGTTATGCTATTTCCTTATCAAAAACACCCCCAGAGCGGTTTTTGGCTTCATTCACGCAGTTCTAAGTAATCCTCCTGAATCCTGCTCTCTGAGCAGCTGCTCCGCCCTCTCCTGGTAAACGACTGAGCTGTTCAGTTGTGTCGCCACAAGGGAACGGAAGTGCTCTACGTCTGTAATGTAATGCCTTACAGCCTGATTTTAATTTATAAAACAGCTTTTTTGTTGTTGTTGTAAGAGAGCAATAAAAAAAATAAAAAAAACTCTGTCTCCGACCGTCTGTGCTGTCCCGGGACAGTAAGCAACCGCTCCCGCGGCCGGAGGGTGCATTGTTTGTGAAGACGGAGCTCTTTCTAACCTACTCTGGACACCACCTGTTCATTTTGCTTACCGAACGCTAATGTCACGGATGCGCATTTGGCTCTATTAGATCCATGGTTTGGCTACGAGAGGACTAGTCAGCCTTCCTAAAGAAGAGTGCACTCGCCAGAAGTTGGAATTTCTTTCTGGGATTCAGCGACTTTATCAACCAACCTGATGGATGCTTGGTGAACCTTGGCCAGAATCAAAGTGGATTAACTTTTATAACCAACACGAGGGCCATAACGTAAACACCCGACGATGGGGAGGCCAGGCTGAGAGGTGAGTCAATCAAAACGCGTGTTAGCGTGTGTGTTAGCGTGTGTGTTAGCGTGTGTGTTAGCGTGTGTGTTAGCCATTTATGAAACTGTGTTGCACATGTCAACTCCTTATAACTGCATTATGTGAAGTAACTTCACTTTTTGCAGCGATATTTATATTTATAATACTGTAAATGTGGAATGAGCGGAGAGAGGGGTGGAGTTAACTGAATCAAAACGTCTTGTCTTCCGGGTTTGGAAAATACCCCCCAAAAATACTTATATTTCTCTCAAAAATGAGTACTCCATAGTGATAGAGGTACAATATATCATATAAATGCCTATACTTTACTTTGGAATGGCTAAAATAGCATGATACAGATCCTTTAAGTCCTGATTTAGTGAATGTTTTCAACAACTCTTACAATGTTTACTGGTGAGAAAGCATTGCCAGAAAGAAAAACCCTGATGTACTGATCAAGAATTGAGGATCCTTCTGTTCCTCCGGTAAATGCCGTTCATTCAGCCACAAATTCAATCTCGGATTCCGTCAAAACTAATTATGTACTGAGCCTGGAGTTAGTGGTGTAGGTGTACATGACTCGCAGGCAAGACGTTTTTCTCCTCCTGTTAGCCTGTCGCCTTTCTTAAAATCACATTTGACAATTACTTCTGTTCTGTACTGCTAATGCTCGCCCACTATGTAAAAAACAGTAAAAAAATCAATCCTCCTGCTGGGTTCTCGATACTGCGACCAAAACTAGCTCACGATTTGAAGATGGGGTAAAATGCAGAAGATGTAGATTTCCCTGCAATTAAGTACATCTTAAGAATATATATATTAGACTTACTGCATTGGCTGTGATCCCATAAGGTTGTTTTTGTGCAGTGCAATGTTATGAAAACTAACACACAAGAAATTCATAGCAGTCAAATCAAAATTGCACCGTCAGCAAACCAAAGATTGCCTTTTTATGTAACATAATGTTCTCAGTTAGAGGTGGGCAGTAAATCGTCTACAACAGTGGTTCCTATGGTTACAGTGAAAGAAAAATATCTTGAAAGGAAATATACATTTATTTGACACAATATACAACTTTACACCAGTATTTTGACAACAGTCATTGCTATATGTTGCTTTTTATGTATTTTTAGCTGTAGAATAATAATAATTTTCTTTGAATAGAGTAAATTATGAAATATTACCAATGGCCGCTGGCTGCTCTGCTTTGTGACTACGACACTGGAGGCCGCCATTGCTCCGCTATTGCTGTAGTACCTCCATATGGCCGCTATTCCCCCATTGGAATGCATTGGACTTTAGACACGTTAAAAACAGCTTTAATACCCGGTGCCTAATGTTTTAGAAGTGGCTAGAGCTAGATATTCCTCCTGTGATTACGCTGGGTTAAAAACAATCTGGGGCACCGGGCTGGTTATGGTAGAATTTTTTTTTTGAAATCTCCTACTTAACGGGGTCTGACTGCTGGCATTGGAGCTGCGCGAGCTACACGTCACGCAAGGGCCGAGTCTACAGTGAAGATCCCGCCCTTATGCCCTTATTAGGAACATGCTTCGTCAGAGCTGGGGAGGAGGAACCTGTAAATCCGCCATGATTTCCCCTCGAACGTGGTCATTGTGGTAAACGGGGAGGAGTGAGGAATGACGGTCTATTAATAATATGTCTATGAATATTACTGTCTGAGGGTCCCGAGAGATTTTCGGATTGAAAAGGGGGCCGCGATGTCCTGGACTTTGGGGAAAGGCTGGTCTACAAGATAATATTGAAATGGCTGTTTGGAAGATCTGCAGATTTACAATAATCAGTTTATCTTCTATGTCAAGAAATGTAGATAAAATGGTAAATAATGGGGGGGAAATGAGGGGGAAAAATTGAGGAAAAGAATGTGGAAAAGATAAGAAAAAATTGGTAAAAATATGAAAAAAAAGGCGAATATAGGGAGGGAAAATAGAAATAAATAAATAAATAAAAAAGAAGTCGCCTGTTTAGGACAATTATCTTTTTCAGCGACAAAGCAATGTGAATTTAGATGTTAGCAGCACATCTGAGTGCGCATTGAGTTGCCTTGTGTACGAAATGCGCAATATAAATAAAGTTGCCTTTCCTTTTACATATTTCTGATGGTTTGCAAAAGTATCGCTTCATCGTTATCGAGAAAGTCCCCAAAAATATTGAGATATTCATTTTTGTCAATATTGCTAATACTACTTATTATATAGAAAATGTGCACTATATGAACTGAATCTTTATTTCGAAAGCACAAAAACTGCAACTCTATGTGCAATACTAGGATTCCCCCATCCTCTCCAAAACTGCGCCTTAATCTACAGTCAAACCAACCTGTGAAGTACATTTGATGGTTGGATTATGAGCGGGTGACGACAGAGGAGCTGAGCGTTGGTGCACACAGTCAGCTGAGTGCACAGGGTCAGGCCGCAGTCACCTTGAATGGCCCCAAACGGCAGCAAAAGCAGAGCCGCTGCTGACTCACTGACTGAAGCATTGATCCTGAAGCGCCCTGTAACTCACTAATACGGGGCAGTGTCTTTTACATTTGCAGTCGAGTAAACTCTATTGTGGACTAAAGCAAATGTATTGTATGTGGGAAAGAGCTCAGAGATTTAAAATGAGTCCTCCCACAACTGAGAAACTGAGAGACATTGCAATGGAAAATCGGTTACAAGTTTGTAAACCTTGGATCATATTGTATAGACTTTTGCTTATAATTTTGGAACCATAAGAGATAGAAACTTTTTTCATTTTTGTTTTGGAATCTGCTGATTTTTGTATTTAAAGCGAGCTCCCTCAGTAGAACCTACTAAACATGAATGTCCTGAATAAATCAGCCCTTTGCCTCTAATATAGCGCCCCCTGCTGTCATAGTTCAACACTGACACCTGTTACAGTTTCATCATACACAGGATTATATCGTATTTTCCGGACTACAAGTCACACTTTTTGTCATAGTTTGGCTTGGGGTGCGACTTATACTCGATTTACGTATATATCAAAAAATATAATCCCTCAGTGTTTGTTATTTTCACACTGACAGCCACTAGAGGGCGCTCTAGGCTTTTTTTTTTTTTTTTTTTTTTTTTTTATTGATGGGATCCCCATTAGCACAGCAAGGCTGTCGCTATTCTTCCTGGGGTCCACGTATAAAAACAAAAAAATAAATACATTACAAATACAATAAGATACAAAAGTGTGCCAGTATCTGCTACTCCTGTACTACTGAAGAGTTAAAAAAACGTAATCGAGTGGCAGAAAGTGTTAGAGAAATAACAATGATGTTCGAGAGGATTGGTGAAGAATAGGCAGCAGTCTGGATGTCTTATACAGGAGAAGTTTATTTACCATCGGTGCGGGACCCGGAGACATGAACTCGAGACATTGCGCTACCATTCAAGTCTGTCTATGCTTCCACAGAAGAGGGATAAATACCGTCTAAGAGCGTCATACTGATACGCAAGCAAAACATTCAGTGGCTGATAGTGAGCGCCTGAGCACGAAGAAGAAGAACAGGCTAACGTGCAAAGCTAACTGCGGGCTAGCGCCACTTAAACAGTATTTACAGCCAAGTTTGAGTGAAAAAAAATATTTCCATTGTGTAATTGGATGAACAATATCTCTCTCTCCCTTTGTCTTTTCTGTCAGCGTAGAATTTACTCTCACGGACAATTAATGAGTAAAAAAAGTCAACATGCTACGACACCTGCAGTGGTGCACGAGTTATTTAGTACTGCTTTAATTTTTCACCAAGATCTTGTATTGACGATGGGAGACTGTGACGACTGCGCAAAGCCTTCTCCAGCACATCGCAAAGATCCTCAACGGGGTTTAGATCTGGACTCTGTGGCCAATTTATGTGTGAAAATTATGTCTCCCTGGTCCACTCTTTCACAATGTGAGGCTGATGAATCCTGGCCTTGAAGAAGTAATCCAATAACCTGGTCCTTCAGTATATTCAGGCAGTCTGACTTATCCGGGTGCCGACTTTTCTTTGGAGGTCAGGCAGTGAATCTCCCACATTTAATACACTTCTGTGACACTGTTGAAGTAAATGCAGTACATTCATAACTTTTATTGCTTTCTCTTGTTTCTTCTTCCATTTGCAGCTCGATGACGGCGTTCAAATCGGCGACCTGCTGCCTTCCCCGTGCGCAGACGTGTATTTCAAACTGGAGGGCAGAGGACTGAAAGGAGGAGGTTGGCTCAAGACGTCAAAATGTAAGATCGGGGAAAAAATACAAAGGCTGACTGACGGTTTCTCGTTTCCCAGGCAGGTTCGGGCAGACGACGCCGCCACTCGTGGAATTCCTGAAGGACATCCTGCGGAGGTACCCTGAAGGCGGACAGATTCTCAAAGTAAGTGTGGCTACAAGTAATAGTGACGCGTAAATGATGAATTTTAACGGGTTTATTTATCGTTTGAAGGAGCTGATTCAAAATGCTGAAGACGCAGGAGCCACAGAGGTCAGGTTCATGTACGACGAGACGGAGTACGGCGTGGAGTCACTGTGGTCACCGGCCATGGCGCAGCATCAAGGTAAACTCATTTTACAACTCGGGCCGGGACGATATGACCATTTCAGAGATATCACATCACGCCAAGATTCAAGACTGTTTATATGAGATTTGCCCTCTTGCTTAGTTTTTGGGCTGTTACAAAGCATTAAAAGTGATTACATTTATTGTGCCAAAATGAAGGGCATACACTAAATGTAATTAAAACGATTCCTAACCATTCCAACTGGCTATAATCTAAAGTTTTTGGAGGGGAAATTACAATGCCCTACTATTTTTACTGCATAAGTTTGTCATAAATACATGCAGTTAGTGAACTAGAGCTTCAGCAGCATTTGCCCAATTCCACCGTCCTTACCCAGGGGAAGAGGAAGTGACATCACCAACAGCTGTTCTTCTTCTTCTTTAAGGATATTGGCAGGCAAACAAAAGCGCATGCCGCCACCTACTGTATTGCATATGCAACAACATAGTGTCCAAATAAACACATTTAAGGAGAAAAACAGACAAAAAAAAAATCCAAATGAGCCATCACATTTTCCTTTAGCCTTATCTTATTTCAACAGCGGTTTCATAAAGCTACAGTATGCAAATTATCCATGTGGCTTAAGTTCCTACTAAATGAAAGCAAAAGCACAAACTGCCTTAATTTAGGCCATTTACTGAGGAGGCTCTTTAAAACCATGTGACTGTGCTGTGATGACTCTAACATGTATTTTGTCACTTTTATAAAGTTTGGCTTGTGTAGAATCTCTTATACATGTATATATATTTTTAATTAATTGTGCACCTGTCAATCAACAGTGGTTGCGCATGAAGAATCACTCTAGGGTGGGGTCGAGGGGATGGCACATGGCTCCTAATCGCCAGTGAGGTAGCATCAGAAATCCCTATGCTAAAGTGGCTATAATAGTTAGCATGGAGGCTCCTTTCCCTAACTCCTTCCTAACTGACAGCCGAATTCGGAGGCTTCTAGTCATGGCGGACGCTGACGCACACCCGGTTTGGCGTAAGACCTCTTACCAATTTAACGGTTTCGGAATCAGCCCTACACTGAAGCGACCTGAACCCCAGACATGGGCCTAATGTTTGTAGTGTATGTTTAGTAGTAAATTGAGACAAAATGCCTCAGCCCCCATTCAAACGCTGTGAGGTGGTAGTTTTTGGCAAGTGAATTGTTTTCTCAGAGAGTCTCGTCTTTTTTATTTCTGTTTATGCCACAAAGAAGTTTGTATATTTTTCTGGCTAGTTAATAAAACACAGCACATGTGGCAAAATTTGTGCGAGGGAGCCACATTTAGAGAGTTTAATAACTCATTAACACAGTAGAAAAGCGCTCCTTCTAATATCCAGCTGATTCGGTGACCAGCGGGTAACACTGGGCCATTCACAACGCAGTCGCCCAAAACCTACCCGACTAGTCCCGATTATTGTTTTAAAATCCACTTAACATGCACTGCCTGACCTATAAAAGAGTCGCCACCTGGATTTAACTAACTGTTCTGATCTGGGGTTGCTGCAGGTTGTCAGGGCTAAGTTCAGCAACACTATGTGCTCAAAGAAAGACGACCTGAAAATCCTGAATGACCAGGTTATTCCAACAATGGATTTCTTCTTCCCTGGTGGCACGGGCTTATTCCAAGATTCCGGCTTTAGTAACCTCTGAAAGACAATAGTAAACGACTTACTAAGCACCGTGATATAACCAAAATCAAGATGTGGTCTCTAGGAAAATCATGACACATATTTTTTTCTATATCACCTGGCCTTATTTACAACTATGGTCAACCGCAGAAATGTCCAAAGTGCGACTTTTGGGCCAATTTTTCTTGGCCCTCAGGCTTCTTGCTGAATTGGCACATTGACAGAGACGGAACTTTTTACAGCAGGTTTAATATTTTATTAAATTCAATAATCTACTTAAACAATACTAACATTTTAGTGTGACACTGAGCTGGCATGAAGGTGAGGATTTGGGGCAGAAATTGTATATACTACTAATTGTGTCTGACAGTGATCAAAAGATGTTGTATATTTTAGTATATTATTGTACAATTCAACGTACATGGTAAATTGTGTTTCAGGTACGGCGCTGTATGTCTACAACGATGCTGTGTTCACTGGGGAGGACTGGAATGGGATTCAGGAGATCGCACGAAGCAGGAAAAGGGAAGATCCTCTGAAAGTCGGGAGATTCGGAATTGGCTTCAACTCCGTTTACCACATCACGGGTGAGGATTCTTTTGAAAAAGCAGCAGAAATCGACAGCAGTTAAACCACAGCCATAAAAAAGGTTTTATATCAAGATTTGTGCATTAAAGGCTTGGAGAGACTAGTGCTCTGAGCTCTTGGGGAGATTAACTAAATATGTGGAAGTACTAAAGCGAGGGCCAGGAAAAAAGTTTAAAATAGATTCATTTGCGATAAACTTCCCCGCCCCGACACTAGATACTGTGTCCTGCGGTAGTGACATGGCAAAGGCAAACCACGAAGGAGAAAAGTAAGAAACTCGTGCTAATATCGTGCATGTTGTGTCTTCCACAAGCATTTGACTGCACGTGTGTCCAGGCGTGTCCATGTGTTGAGTTGCTACATGTCATTTTTTTAAATCATTGCGATTAATTAATAATGACAATAATAATGCATTGGTTTTATTTAGCGCTTTTCTGGACACTCAAAGACGCTTTACATTGCATTATTCATTCTCTCCATACTTGGTGGTGGTAAGCTACTAGTGTAGCCACAGGCAGAGCAAAGACGGTATAGCAGTGGTAAGCAACGTCAGGCCCCGGGGCTAAATTCGGCCCTCCACCATTGAACTTCTGGCCCTCAAGATGATATTGAGAAATGACATTATAGAAATCAGAGCTCAAATGCCTGTTAAAGTACTCAAAAATGTGAAAAATACTGTCAATTCCTTTAAAATGTCTTAGAAAAACACCCAAATAAGCCATATATGATGTACAACACTGGCATTTATTGAAAGTAGTGCTTTACTTCGGGCTACAACTGGGGGTTTGGCCCTTAGTCTTTTGACGATGAAGAAAAACGGCACTTCAACAAGCAAACTTGCCAAACCCCTGCGGTATAGTATGGCCATAATAATAATTGCAAAAATATTTTTGTCAGATTTGCGATTCATCTTTTTATTTGATTCCTGGCCCAGGTATTTTTTTTCCATAAGGGAACCAGGGTTTAAATTAATGATGCCAAAATAAAGGCCTTAAAAGTCATTAAAGCAGTACTAAGTAACGTGTTTACCTTAATAAATCCTTTCCGTTGTCCCTCTGGGGGTAATACAAGTATTAATGAGATGATTGGAGGGTCTTTCATCTCCCCCTGGTGTCTCTGGCCAGAAAACCATAATTGCAACTTGACTGCCACCGGGGCGGAGCAAGCAATACACACTAATGTACTCACGAAGAAGAGGCTAACAGGCTAACGGGCAAAGCTAACTGCGGGATAGCGCCACTTTAAGCAGTATTTACAGCCAAGTTTGAGTGAAAAAATTATTTCCATTGTATAACTGGATGTACAACACCTCTCTCTCTTCACCTTTTCTGTCAGCGTAGTATTTACTCTCCAAGACATTTAATAAGTTAAAAAATCATAACTTGCTACGACACCTGCAGTTGCGCTTATGGCCTCTAGGGGCAAGAGTTACTTAGTACTACTTTAAATTGGATTCAAACTGGCATGAAATCTAAATTTCTTAGAAAATATATATTTTTCCTTAGAGACAGAACCCACAACAATGACATTGCTCAACTTTTTTTACTGCAGACATTCGTCAAAAACACAAAAACTATGACAAACTAAAACAGATTCAGCTGCAGTTCTGACTTAAATTTCACACACCCTTTTACTGTGTCCAATCTAGTTTTGATCATTACAATTTCCTCTCATTCCCCTGTTTGTGTGAAAGTTTACAAACCTTACTAAATGAAATAAGATTGTTTTTGCATTTGTGGCAATAAAAATATAGTGTTTAAGCATTAAAATGGCATTAAAATGTTAAATTTGAGTTGCTGCCACCTGGAGAAACCCTGGGGAACAGCACCGTGTTCCTAGTTGATTGCGTTTTAGTGGCTTGTGCTTTATTCATAAGCATTTCCTTAGAGTTTGGTTCGACTCCTTCTTGTAACGTAACAACAGATAGAAGTTATTTGAGGATCTGTGAAGTAAATTCTTTCTGGTATTTTTCATCAAATAGATTAAACTCTCTCTATTTTTCTCTCTCTTTGTGTGTCAGACGTCCCCAGTATTTTCAGCGGTGACCAGATCGCGATGCTCGATCCACACCAGACGCTGTTCGGGGTCAACGAGTCCGGTCAGTGCTGGAACCTCAAGACGGACGTCAAAGAGATCAAGGAGCTCGCGGACCAGTTCGCTCCTTACATCGGCATTTTCGGGAGCTCTGCGAAGACGATCAAAGACGGCAACTTCCCCGGGACGCTCTTCCGCTTCCCCCTTCGCACGGATCCCTCTCAACTCAGCTGCAACATCTACAACAAGGAGAAGGTCCTGGAGCTCTTCGAGTCGTTCAAGGCCGACGCGGACACCGTGCTGCTGTTCCTCAAAAGCGTGCAGAAGATTTCCTTGCACGTGCGGGAGCCCGACGGCACGGAGAGGCTTCTTTACCGCGTCGTCACCACGGAGAATGCCGACAACGAACTGGAAAGACCGGAAGCGCTGAAGACTTTAGGAGAAGCCATTGACGCTTACAGCAACGGGATCCCCAGCTCGACCACAACATGCGTCACATACCAACTCGGCATCGAAACCCAGGATGAAACCGCTAAGGAGACGCAAAGGACGACTTGGCTAGTCTCTAACGGCGTCGGCGGAAGAGGAATGTGCGCCGATTTGGACAATTTGGCGGACGACCTGAAGTTCATGCCCTCCATTGGTATCGCCATGCCGCTTGTGGATAACGAAGACGAAGAAGCCGCTTCTGTGGGGTTTTCCGGACGCGCTTTTTGCTTCCTTCCCCTGCCGCCCGGCGAGGAGAGCGAGACGGGGTTACCGGTTCACGTTAGCGGCTTTTTCGGGCTCACGGACAACAGGAGGAGCATAAAATGGCGGGAAGTGGACCAATGGAGGGATCCGGCGGCTCTGTGGAACGAGTTGCTGATCATGACGGTCATACCGAAAGCTTACTACACTCTTATCGTTGAGACTATCAGAAGGGTACAGTGCAAAAAGGACCAAGAGTTTCCCTTGACGGCAAGAGGAACATACGCGGCCTGGCCCGATCCTAAACGCATCAAGTCTCGCTGGAAACCCATCCTTCAGCCTTTGTTTAATGAGCTGTTGCTAGAGAAAGTCATTTACTCCCTCAGTGAGAGCTGGGTCAGAGTGGATCAAGCGGTTTTCTCGGAACTGGACACAGAAAAGGGCGTTTGCGAGACGGTGATTAACTACCTCCAAAGCTCAGGGATGCAGGTCGCTAAAGTGCCCGCCGCCGTGGACTCGGCCCTGGCTGCCTACTCGCCCGAAGCCGCTGAAGTGAAGCGAGCGAGCCCGTCTCTGCTGAGGCAGGCCGTCAGGAAGCACAAACACAAAGGTTCGTCGGAGGAAAAGCTGCTGCTGCTGGAGTTTGCGCTGAGCGACAACAACTACAGTGACCTCATCGGGCTGGAGCTCCTGCCGCTGCAAGACAAGTGCTTCACCGCCTTCACATCCTCTGTCACCGAGAAGGACGCCGTTTACATCGCGTCAGAGGAGTATCCCAGGTCAAACTAATTCAAAAATCATTATAATAGGTCCTTTTATTTATCCATTCACAGCCACACAATGTCTGGGCTGCAGCAGATAATCGGATTAATTGTACCTGCTGTACCGATAATCCCCTACACAGTGTGAAGCGCTATGGTTGACTTGTGTCATGTGAAAAGCGCTATACAAATAAGTTTCCTCTCCATTTCCATTCCATAATCATTGACTTATTTAGTAATGGACACAGGTTTAATTAAAAGATAGCACTGCATTGCAATCAAAATGCCAAAACATAAAAATACATTTTGTGAAGGAGTTTTCATTTAGCTTAAAGTGCATATGACAGGTTTTAAAGCTGGGGCACCTGATTTTTTGGTGTCGTAGAATACATTTATTTTTGCCATCTCAAAGTAAGTTGTAAACACAGCAAAACACAGACCTTATTGTATTGTCTTCACCTAAAGTTTTATTTAGCAATGGATGATAGAAGTTGAATCTAAATTAGTGGGATTCATCTTGGGGGTGGCCGCCCCTGCTTCACTTTGCCACTGCTCAATGCTGTCAATGGGTGTGAAATGTGCATCTAATCAAATTCTTTGAACAATTCGAATACACAGGAGGGATTGTAAGAGCGAGAAACAATTAAAAAATGTCACTGTTTGAACAGGAAAAATCAGGTACCCCAGCTTTAATGCTTTTGAAAATATGACTTAATTAGATGGATAACATCTGTTGTAAGTAATTATCATTTTATTTCAGTGAACCAGCATTTTAAATATTTAAATGTTGGGCAGAAAAGGTGAAGTTCCAGAGCATTTCTCATTGACGTAACATGGTTGGCATGGAAACTTTAAAATTGTTTGCCTTTATCTACAGTATGTCACTTCCTGTCAGTGTCCAATAAGGAAGTGAAACTATAAACATCACAAAAATGGCCAAACTAAAGAAAGCTGGGTAAATTTTGAGCAAAATCTTATAATATAATTGTGTTAACTACGTTTTCGCCAAAAATGTATCTTATGTGTCATATGCACTTTAAGGTCTGCAGTCGACATATTGATGATTACCTTAAAAGATGCTAAAACATCTTACAAGCTCAATAAAAATATTTTTCTAGTCAAGAACTAAAATAATAATCAGTCAAACCTTTATATTTATTCATTAACATCAGAGAATAATTGGGCCAAAGCTTAAGTTCTTCTTCTTCATTACTACTGTAGATGATTCCAGATATTTGACTTTGTGTTTTGTCTTATTTTTTTGTTGGTTTATAGATCCCTGTATCCTGGACTACAAGGCCGCTTTGTTTCAGAAAACATCAAACCTTCAGTGATGGATAAACTGAAGAAAGCAGCCAAAAGTAGAGGTAACGATAATTTTTAATGTGTCGTTTTTCAATGTGTAGGTTGTAAAAAATATTAAATAACTAAATAAATCTTACTTTTCAGTGCAGCAGTACCTTTGGGGGTGTTCTGGTAGGTTTTCATAGTGTGGTCCCTGTATTAACCCAAACTAATGTGCAGTTTCAATGATTGTATCCCACTGTAACTGCATTCCCATAGTTCTGTAGGTGTGACTATTAACACGTTTCAGCATGATGAAAATTGGGGCTTCACAATATTGCAAACAATACTGTATTATTGCTATATGCATTTTAACTCCTAGTGAGATCACAATAAAGAATTAGTAAATAATATATCTGTATTATCCAAATGAAAAAAGAAAAAAAAATGTGTAAAAAGGGGTCACAGTCAAATGGGGAAACATTTTTGCTTCTTAATCATGTTATGAATGAATAATAATGTGTAGCCCCAAATACATCTAACCTTGAGCAAATGTTAGTCACTGGACTTCTAGCTGTGCATCTTTTCTGCGTTACCATTTCATTAAACCAATTGTGTGTAATATGTGCATTGTATTCTTGGTCAATACTACTGCACAGTGCGCAAATGTATTATTTGCACCCTTCATATATTTTTGCATATTTGCCACAGGTAAGTAGTAAATATGCATTTAGTGTGATAAAAGAGACTGACCAGACCAGCTTTTTTAGTCAGGATCGATCTCCAATACAAACTAATGGAGAGTGTAGAGACTTCCCTTAGATTAAAGGGACTATATCAGTGAACTGATCCACATACTGAGAGTTAGTTCATCAGTAGCTTTGCAACAGCATTGTATTGTGTAACTTTAAAGGGTAAACATTCATACATTAAAGGTGTACTATGCAACTTTTTATGTAAAAAAAAGAAGTTAATATTAGTGCATATTTTACTTTTCAGTGACCCAGCGGCTGTGTGGGTTAGCTTGGCGCCTTCACTTTCCATCCCGGTGGCTCCTATGATGCTTCAGGATCAATTTTATTTCAGGTTTTTGGGGTTTCTTGTAGGTTATTGGAATGGGGATGTATATATGTAACCATAGATACGGTTCAATCATCAGGGGAAACCTAAAAAACAGTTGATCCTGGAGCATCCTACTGGCCATTGGGATGGTAAGTAAAGGCTATGCTAACCACCCAAGCATCCGCTGGGTCACTGAAAGGTCAAATACTGTCAACTTTTCTTTTACATAAAAAGTTGCATAATGCACCTTTAATGTAATAGATTAGCCAAACCCTTAATTGATATCCTGGATGACATTTGATCTGGTAAATGTTTGTGGATCGGACCTGATACCTGAAAACTTTGTTGATATGGTAATTATCTTCTGTGAAGGGTGCAAAATGTATTAATGATAATGACTACACAGGATTTCCTTTGTGACAAAACTTCTTTGTTATTTTTGTGACAGGAAGGCCCTGTACTCAGCTGCAGGTGCTGACCCCAGAGCGCTCAGCTCGACTCATCAAAGAGATTCTGTCAAAGGCCTGGCCAAACAGAGACTTCACTGTCCAATGGGAACCAGAAAACCCAGAGCTGAAGCATCCGACCACATCCTGGCTGAAGATGGTTTGGAAACATTTGTACATTAAGTTTGCTGATGACCTCAGTACCTTTGACGACATGCCATTGATCCCACTTGTGCCACTTCATGATGACATGAAATCTGTGACTCTGCTCCGGCTCAAAACCCCATCTCCCATCGTTCAGGTCAATGAGGAAGAGGCCGGTGTGTCTGAGTGTCTTCTGAACATTATGGATAAACTGGGAATTAAAGTTATTAAAAAGCTGGATTCATGTTTGCAACACCCCCAGCTTAAAAATTACATCCATCCCTTCTCACCGAGTGTGCTGCTGCAAAACATGGACAGACTGTCGACACAGCGTTTAGCAAGTCTGGTGTCCTCTTTCTCCGTCAAAGAGAAAATGGCTCTACGGACATTTCTAGCAGGACTATCTGATATAACAGAGAGAGAAAAACATGCACTGCTTGAACTTTCCATCTTTGAGAAAGTGGGAAACTGCTCCGAAGGCACCTCGAAATTCATGTCGCTGAGAGGAGCTAGAGCGCTGCATCACAGAGCCAAGTACCCGCCAGATGTGAAATTATCCATTAACCTTGTGAGCTGCTGTGATGAGGAGTCTATCCGCCTTATAAAGATGATGAATGTGGAGCTGGTGAAAACAACAGACTGTCTGAAGGTTATTGTTCAGGATATTGAAAAGGGGTATTATCAGACAGATGACATAAACCAAATCATGCTCTGGGCGCTTAAACATCTGGCTTTTCTCAAGAATGAAAACTCAGCTGTGATTACATGGCTTTCCAAAATCAAATTTATTCAGTTGCCTTGTGGAAAATCAGTCACAGCCTCAGATCTGTTTGACCCTGGGCTCGAAATCCTTCAAAATCTGTTTTTCATGGAGGAGAAAACAAAGTTCCCTCCAAGTGTTTACACATCATCGCCCGATATCTTGCATTCACTTCGACAACTGGGCCTGAGAAATGAGGTGCAATTAAGTGAAAAAGATGTGCTACATGTTGCAAAGAAAATAGAGGACTTAATAAGCAAGAAAGAGCCAGACTGGGACGCTGTTACCAGAAAGGCTAAAACCCTTTTGCAAATCCTGAACAAACAAACCAAACTAATCAAATCCGCTGATGTCCAGTCTTCTCTGCTTAAACTGAAATGGGTACCAGTTTGCAAAGAACGACCCCCAACTTACCCCTTATCGTTAGCTTGGGTAGGAGACCAGCTGAATATTTGTTCCTTCCTTGAAATGTGTGACATTTCCCATGCGGTACTTGTGGGCTCTTCTGTAGCACTGGTTGAGCACACTTCTGGAGGTATGAAGAAGTCACTGAAGTTGAAATTAGATCCTCAAGTTGACCAGGTGTTACAGCATTTGAAAGCAGTTAACACTTGGCATAAATCTCAGGCATTTACCACAGAAGACTGGTACCAGTTCCAGCAGATTCTGTTTGAGATCTATGGTTTCATGCAGACCCACCTTGAAGATGCGCGAGAAGCTCTGAAGTCCCTTTCCTTTGACTGGGTGTGGACAGGAAAGACATTCTCAACACCCGGCCAAACTGTCCTCAAGCCCCTCCCTGATCTCGACCTGCAGCCATATCTCTACTCGTTGCCAAAGACAATCAGAAAGTTTCACAAACTTTTTAAATTTTGCGGCTCTATTGAAGAGGTAGTTTCAAGTCACGTGTTTGATGTCATCAGCAGTGTCCAGACACAATGCGAAAAAGGAGATTTGACAAATGCAGAAAGCAAACACAATGTCCTCCTCTTGATCAACATCCTAAGATGGCTGTACAACAATCAGATTCCTGTGGACACTAATATGCATGTGCCTATTCTTTGTTATAAAAACCCAAACAAGTTAGCCATGAAGCCTATTCACGAATGCACATACTGCGACATCAAAGTGGATGACTTGAACGACATACTTGAAGATGCATCAGAGCCTATCACTTTAGTGCATGACGATATTCCAATGAAAACTGCAGAGTGGCTGAAAGTGCCATGTTTAAGCACAAGATTGATCAATCCAGAGAATCTTGGTTTTGAGCAATCAGGCCAACGAGAACCCTTAACTGTCCGAATCAAGAACATCCTCGAAGAATATCCTTCTGTGGCAGACATTTTTAAGGAGCTACTCCAGAATGCGGACGATGCAAGTGCCACCGAATGCAGCTTCCTTATTGACATGCGAAAAAACATGGACATCCGTGAAAATCTCCTGGACCCCGGAATGATTGCCTGCCATGGACCATCACTGTGGTCTTTCAACAACTCCGTCTTCACAGATACGGACTTTCTAAACATCACACGGTTGGGGGGTCGATAAAACGATGCGAAGCGGACAAAGTTGGAAAATTCGGTTTGGGATTCAACTCCGTTTACCACCTTACCGATATTCCAATAATCATGAGCAGGGAATTCATGATCATGTTTGACCCGAATATCAATCACATCAGCAAGCACATACGGGACCCATCGAATCCTGGCATCAAAATCAACTGGAGCAAACAACAGAAGAGGTTAAGGAAGTTCCCAAATCAATTCAAACCTTTCATTAATGTCTTCAACTGCCAGCTCCCCCTTGCTCAGGACTCCCCTTACAAATTCAATGGCACGCTCTTCAGACTACCTTTCAGAACAGAGCAGGAAGCTTCAGTCAGTGAAATCAGCACCTTCTATTACAACACTACTGACGTATATTCCTTGGTGGATGAGTTCAGCCTCTGCGGCCATCGCTTCATTCTATTCACCCAGCATGTTGGAAGCATGGTGTTGAAGTACCTCAAATACGAAGAACCAAATCCTGCCGCTGCACAAGACGTAGTAGCAATCAACAAAAGTGTGTGGACATCCAAAGCCTCATACGGACCTTTAAGTATCCTCAAATCAGCAGCCAAGGTCATGAAAAAGGCTGCTAGCACCAACAAGGTTCCGGCGGATGCTCCCAAGTCTGGTTGCATCATTCGTGTTGTGGTGGAGGAGTTCCACAATGTCTTTAAACGCATTGTTGATCTTCACTCACCATTGTTCAGGGGATCAGAGGAAGATCCCAATCAGTACTTTGAGATGGCAGCGAAGGGAATTCAGACAAAACGGCTTACGGATGAAATGCCCCCAAAAGCTGTTGAGGTCACCAACTGGCTCATCGCCTCATGCATGGATGTGAATGAAGCGCTCAAGTTTTCCCTAAGTGACAGTGGGAAAAGATTGGGATTAGTGCCTTGTGGTGGTGTGTCTGTTTTGCTATCAGAGGAAGACAATCGTAAATGGACAGTAAAGACAAACTCAACAGCAATTGGAGAGGTCTTTTGCTACCTGCCACTAAGAATTAAAACTGGCTTGCCGGTCCATATTAATGGTTGCTTTGCTGTTACGTCAAACCGCAAAGAGATTTGGAAAACTGACACAAAGGGCCAGTGGAATTCCATCTTCATGAGACACGTCATTGTGCAAGCCTATCTGTCAGCTCTCACCATGCTGCGGATAATGGCTGAAAATGGAGAGCTGCTCAACTACGACTATTACGCAACATGGCCGGATCCAAGTCAAGTGCACGATGACTTCACGCTGATCAGTCAGGGAGTTTACCAGGAAATAGCCAAAGGAGGGGACAGCGAACAGGCAAAAGTATTTTCAGATGGGAAAACATGGGTGTCTATCAAATCTGTGAGATTCCTTGATGATTCTCTACTTTGCAGGCAAGACATTGGCCCATCAGCTTTCAAAATATTCCTGAAATACCTCAAGAAAAGTGGCTCGCAGGATCTCTGTGCCGTTGAGCTTCCTGACTGGGTGAAAGAGGGGTTTGACGATGCTGGGTGCAGAGGAAAGCTGATCGAAAACACCTTAACCGAAAAGCAGTTCTTCACAGATGTGTTCTTTCCTCATATACAGGAAATTGATGAAGAACTCAGAAATCCATTGATGCAGTATGTCTTGAATGAGAAATTGGAAGATTTTGCAACAGTGCTCAGGATCACTCCATGCATACCTTGTTCCGGCCCTCAAAAGGAGTTGGTTTTACCTTCTAGACTCATTCACCCAGAGGGAAGAGTTGCGAAATTGTACAATCCTGATGATGGACGATTTCCTGAAGGGACGACCAAAGACTACCTCAACCCTGTGTGTTTGGTGAAGCTCGTGCAGTTAGGCATGGTGAAGGATGATTTGTCATGGGAAGACATCACAGAGCGTGCAGAGTCTGTCAGTGAGCTCAATGAAAGCAATCACTTGTCTGCTTGTGTTCGCAGCAGCATCCTTATCAGCCTCATAGATGAGAAACTGAAAATGGACGAGCTTGGAGAACCCAATCTTTTAGAGAAGCTACAGAACACAAAGTTTCTTCCTTTCTTAACAAAGCCTGCCGGATTCTCACTGCCATGGCATGGAAATGAATTTTCTCCAACTACTATGTTTTCAGCTAAAGAGCTCTTTACAACGGAGCACCAGGACACAGTGTGTTTAATAAAACCCATTCTGAATGAGAACTCCCCATCTTTTAAGGGCTGTGGTTCAATGTCATTGGCTGTGAAGGATTGCCTTGGACTAATACGAAAGCCCTCAGTTGGACTGGTCATTCAGCAACTCAACAAATTGTCCCAGTCGTTTGATGGTGTGACGCTTTATCAAGAAAACATAACAAATGCCTGTTACAAATATCTACATGAGGAAATGTTGCAAGATGAGACAGCAAAGGCACAGATCACAGAGGAACTCAAATCCTTCAACTCCATCTTAGTTGAAAACACCTATGTAAATCCATCAAAGGTCGCATTCTATCTAAATTTTGATGCTGCACCGTATCTTTACCAACTTCCAAATAAGTACAGAAACAGCTGCCGTGAGTTGTTTGAAAATGTTGGCGTGCAGCCCAGCTTCAAAGTGGACGATTTCTCAACTGTGCTTGAAACTCTGAAGCAACAATGTGGCCGAAAGTCACTAACAGAAGAGAACTTTCAGCTAAGTCGCCGAATCATCAGTGAAGGCATCTGGAGTTTGATCAGGGATAAGAATCAAGAGTACTGCCAGGCAAATTATGGTGCAATCCTCTTACCTGACGCTGGGCAAACTCTGCAGCCATCAAAGTCGCTGTGCTACAATGACTGCCCCTGGATCAAAGTACGAGACTCTACGGTAAAGTACTGCCATTCTGATATTCCCAGAGAGGTTGCAGTTAAACTCGGTGCAGTCCCGAAACGCCACAAAGCCTTGGAGAGGTATGCATCAAATGTATGTTTTAGCACTCTGGGCAGCGAGTTTGGACAAAAAGAAAAGCTCACCAGTAGGATTAAAAGCATCCTAAATGCATACCCATCTGAGAAAGAAATGCTCAAGGAGTTGCTTCAAAATGCTGATGATGCCAAAGCCACTGAGATATATTTTGTTTTTGACCCACGGACACATCCCACGGACAGAATATTTGATGATAAATGGATTCCGATGCAAGGTCCAGCTCTGTGTGTTTACAACAACCAGCCTTTTACAGAGGACGATGTCAGGGGAATACAGAACCTGGGAAGAGGCACAAAGGAAGCCAATCCAGGGAAAACAGGACAGTATGGTATCGGTTTCAACTCAGTCTATCACATTACGGACTGCCCTTCCTTCATCTCAAATAACGACATTTTGTGCATCTTTGATCCACATGCCCAGTATGCCCCCGGCGCCACCTCTGTGAGTCCTGGCAGAATGTTTCGAGACTTGGACTGTGACTTTAGATCCCAATTTTCAGATGTGCTCAATCTGTATTTGGGGGCTCATTTTAAGTTGGAGCGCAGCACGATGTTTCGATTTCCAATTCGCTCGACGGAGATGGCCAGGTCATCCGAGATTAGTTCTGTTTCAGCGTCCGACAGAATGGTCCAAAACCTGCTGGATAAATTAAAAACAGATGGTGCGGAGCTGCTGATGTTTCTAAATCACATGGAGAAGATATCAATTTGTCAAATCGAAAGCTCAACGGGAAATTTGAAGGTGCTGTATTCGGTAACAGCTAAAATAACTGATGGAGATCGTTTGAAGCGAAAACAGTTTCACGCCTCAGTGATTGACAGCGTGACCAAAAAGAAGCAGCTCTCTGCCATACCAGCGCAACAGATAACCTACACTCTTGACATAGAGGACACTGAGGGTAATTTAACAACATGGATGATCTGTAACCGCTCTGGCTTTCCTGATATCGAAAATGTCTCTAAAAGTGTCATCTCTGCCCACAAAAATGAGGATATAACGCTGTTTCCTAGAGGAGGTGTAGCAGCCTGCGTTAGCCACAACTACAAAAAGACCCACAGAGCGTTTTGCTTTCTACCCCTTTCATTAGAAACGGGCTTACCATTTCATGTGAATGGACATTTTGCTCTCGACTCTGCCAGGAGAAACTTGTGGCGAGATGACAACGGAGTAGGCGTCAGAAGTGACTGGAACAATAACTTGATGACATCACTAATAGCCCCTGCCTTTGTAGAACTGCTCATTCAGCTGAAGCGACGGTATTTCCCAAGCCCCGATCCTACTATGACCATCATACAGGCAACGCCACTTCATGCTGTGAAAGACACTCTACGGAAATACCTGTTTTTCTTCCCAGTGAATAAAATGGACATACAGGCAGAATGGTACTGCCTTGTGAAAGCGGTCTATCTGTGTATTCATGCTGAGCAAAAGCGGTTGCTGCCAGTTCTTCGGGCTCCCCACACGGACAACACCGAAATGCACTCTGTCATTTACATTTCATGGGTCAATACATCTCCAGCAAACAGAGGCAGGGCGTATTTTGACAATCTGCTACAGGATGAGCTTCACCATCTGAAAAACACTGAGCACAACATCACGTCAAGAAAGTCAGTTGCTGAAAATGTTTACCGACTCAAAACCTTGCTGCTGGATATTGGTTTCAATCTCGTGTACAGTTGTGATGAATCTGCAAATCTTTATCTTGGTTTAGAAGAAGCAGAAATTCCAGTGGTGTATGTTACCCCAAAAGACGTGAGTGATTTTCTTCACACGTTCTCAGCCCCAGACACTTCTTGCCAAATAGGCAAACTCCCCTGTCGTCTGCAACAGTCAAACTATAAGCTTGTTCACAATGTAAAACTCCTTGTCGACTACTGCTTCAAGGACATTGAGAGAGAGGATTTCAAGATAGAGGGACTGCCCTTGCTGTTAACAATGGATAACATGCTGCAGGTGTTTGATGTAACTAGACCAAAGTTTCTTACAACGCACCATGAACTAATCCCACCAAGAAAAGAAATGTTCATGAATGCAATGTATATCAAATACAGCGACGTGTTACTGAAGGCAGGGGCTGCAAAAGCGTTTGATATTAATAGCTTTGGTGAGCTCGTTGGCTATGTTCTGCCAAGAGAATATCGAGCTAAGGCCCCAGTAAGATGGAGAGACTCATTTCAGAGCGAGTCTTGGCTCAAAAGTGTATGGAACTTCATCAGTGAGAATACAGCCGTGAAGGAAGATCAGGCAGAAATAAAACCTATGTTTGACACAGTGGTTGACATCTTGAAAGACTGGGCTCTACTTCCTGGGGTCAAATTCATGGCGAGAGAAAAACTTGTCATTCCTGAGCACGATTTGCTCTTGCCTCTGAGCTTGATGAACATAGCCATATATCCACAAGGCCAAAATGACAAAGTCTTCCATACACTGATGAAAGCTGGGTGCATTCAGTTGGCCATCAACAAAATCTGTGCCAAAGACAATCCAATATTGCCCTTCTAGCACAACACACTGCAAACATTGAAAACCCCTCAAGTGTCTTGAAAGCTCTTGAGTATATGATACAGACAAGTGCATTCAAGTCTATTCACTTAACCGACAAAGACTTTGAGGCCATGCTCTTATACTTCAACTGTAACCTTGCTAATCTAACACAAGAAGACATCCCAAGCCTGAAACTTCTCCCGTGCTTCAAATCTGTCAGTGGACGATGTATCAACATTGCAAACTGTGTTTCAAACTATGTTCTTGTAAAAGACATCCCAGCTGCAGACATAGAGAAGTGGGCATACAATGCTTCCTATGGCTTTCTTGCAGACAACCCACAACTAAAGGAGCTGTATGCCTTTTTGGGATGCACACCAATCGATGATTTGGAAATTTACCTCCAACATTTGTTGCCAAAGTTTGAAAATCTGACTTACAGTGCGAAAGTGGAGCACATTGTCTATTTGAAAGAGCGACTGTTGTCTATTGAAGAGCCTTGCAAAGTAAAAAGACAGCTCTATGAAAAGCTGGAAGGACTATCATTCATTTATGATAGCACAACACGTCTCAGACCTGCTAAGTTTTTCTTTGACAAGACTGTTGAAGTCTTTGAAGTTATGCTTCCTCTAAAATCCTTCATACCAAATGACTTTTTCAGAAAACTGGAACAGATTTCAAAGCCTAAAAATGGAGCACTGCAGTTGTCATCATGGATCTCTTTTCTGCGGAGCATTGGTCTTAAGCATGAGGTTTCACAGCAACAGATTCTCCAGTTCGCAAAAGAAATCAGCATCAAATCCCAAACTGAGAACTGGGCCAAAGAAAAAGTTCAAACCACAGTGGATGTTCTTCTAAGTCACATTTTCAAAGACAGAGTTGATCTTTTCCAAGGCAGTTTTCTCAAAGAGCTGTCAATGATACCATTCCTTTGCCCTGAGCGAGCCCCAAAGGAACTGATCAGGCTTCACCCACAGTACCAAGAGGTGGGTGGCTCCCTTCCTTTGATCCGTTTCAGTGGATCTCAAGTCAATCCTAAATTCAAGCAAACAGACATCATAAACTTGCTTTGGACGTCTTGTCCTATTTTGCCAGAAAAAGCAACGCCATCGAGTATAAACGATCAAGAAGGTAACAAGCTCAGTGGGCAGGAACAGCTCGACCAAATTCTGAATATGCTTGGTGTGAACCTGGACCCACCCTTGGAAAAAGTGATCACAAACTGTAAGAACATTTGCAACATATCCAGTCCAGATGATGAAATGGTGAAAACACGAAATAAAGTTCTGAAATCAACGTACGAGTTTCTCAGTGCAGATAAAAGAGAGTTCCGCTTCCATCTTCGTGGAGTTCCTTTTGTCATTGTTGAGGATGGCTGGAAATTACTGAAACCAGAAGAAGTGGTAATTAATTTGGACAATGAATCTGATTTCAAGCCTTATCTGTATAAATTACCGTTAGAGCTTGGCACCTTTCATCAGCTGTTTAAACTCCTTGGAACTGAAGATGTTGTATCTACCAAACAGTATGTAGAAGTACTTGGCCGGATTTACAGAAGTTCAGAAGGCAAACAGCTTGACCCAAATGAAATGAGAACTGTCAAAAGGGCTGTGTCTGGACTGTTGAAATCTCTCCACAATGATCCAGTGGAAATGCGCAAAGACCTGGAGAATCTACGGGATTTAATTTTTTATCTTCCCAGCCATGATGGACGATTAGTCAAATCCAATGGCTTGGTGTTTGACGATGCTCCACACTATAGAAGCAGAATTCATGGAAACGTCGGTGTCCAAATGCTGGTGGACATGAGCCAGTGCTACCTAGGCAAGGATTACGCTTTCCATACCAAGCTCATAATGCTGCTTCCTCAGAAACTACGACCCAGATTGCTAAGCAGTATCCTTGAAGAGCAGCTTGATGAGGATTCTCCAAAAATGTGCCAGTTTGGTGCTCTCTGCTCCCTCCAAGGCCGGCTACAGCTGCTTCTCTCATCCGAACAGTTCATCACGGGATTGATCCGAATAATGAAGCACGAAAATGAGAACGCCTACTTGGTGAATGAGGAAAAGGCCTTGCGTCTCTGTAAAGCACTTTGCGAAGGACTTAAAGTGTCTTGTTTTGAGAAACTCCAGACGACGTTGAGAGTTAAAGGTTGCGCGGCAATCCCCAACAGCCGCAGTGAAACATTGGCGTTCCTGAAAAGATATGGCACATCCGTGATTCATCTCTATATCCAGCACTCAGACAGTAAAGACATCAACTTTCTCCTTGCACTTGCCATGACGCTAAAGTCCGCCACGGATAACTTGATTTCCGACACGTCCTATTTGATCGCCATGCTGGGGTGCAATGACATTTACCGCATCACGGAGAAGCTGGACAATCTCGGAGTGAAGTACGACTCAACCGAACCTTCCAAACTGGAGCTGCCACTTCCCGGAACTCCGATACCAGCTGAGATTCACCACACGTTACTGATGGACCCGATGAACGTGTTTTATCCCGGAGAATACGTGGGCTACCTGGTGGACTCCGAAGGTGGAGACATTTACGGGTCGTATCAGCCGACCTACACGTACGCAATCATTGTGCAGGAGGTGGAAAAAAAAGAGGAAGAGGAAAACGGTAGCTTTCTTGGGAAGTGTTTCCAGATCGACATTGGTTACAGCGAGTACAAAGTTGTCAGCTCCCTCGATTTGTACAAGTTCTCAAGGCAAGACGAAAGCACTCAAGTTAGAGACGCTGGTTCCCCGTCAACGCCTACAAGCCCCGACATTCGCTCATCATCTCTCCGGATGATTCCGCCGATATTTACTGGCAAGGAAAACCTAAGACCTCCAACTCAAAAGCAATCGCCGAAAAAGATAAAGCTCCATGCGTTACCTGAGATTCTCAAAGAGGTGACTTCAGTTGTTGAGCAGGCGTGGAAGCTTCCGGAAACAGAGAGAAAGAAGATCATCCGGCGATTGTATCTCAAATGGCATCCCGACAAAAACGCGGAGAATCTGGACATTGCCACAGAAGTCTTCAAGCATCTCCAAAACGAGATCAGTCGAATGGAAAAACAGGCTTTGGCCGATCAGCAAAACACAGAGAGGGCTTCGAGAAGATCCTATTCCTCGTCGACACGCTACCAGTCAGAAAAGTACTCGTATCAGAGATTTTACTCCACGTGGAACCAAGAAGCAACCAGCCACAGATCGGAAAAACAACAGTTCAGGGAACATAACTCCAGCCACGCAGGCTCATCCCACTCCCACCGCTTTTTTGTACCCCCCACCTTCAAGACAGTCGGAAACCCAGTGGAAGCCCGGAGGTGGCTACGGCAAGCCAGAGCCAACTACTCTGCCGCTCGCAATGACCTGCACAAAAACGCCAATGAGTGGGTGTGTTTTAAATGCTACCTAGCGACAAAGCTGGCCCTGATTGCGGCGGACTATGCGGTGCGAGGGAAGTCGGATAAAGACGTGAAGCCCACAGCGCTGGCGCAGAAAGTGGAGGAGTATAACACCCAGCTTGCCGGGCTCACCAACGATGTTCAGATCTTGGACGGGTACGGCGTGGACAGTCTCAGAACACGCTACCCGGATCTCCTCCCCTTCCCACAGATTCCCAATGACCGATTCACATCTGAAGTAGCAATGAGAGTGATGGAGTGCACAGCGCGGATAATAATAAAGCTTGAAACGTTTGTGCAACAAAAATTATAGTAGTGTGTAACACGGCAGAAGCCAATGAAATATGCATAACGTTTATAGTAACGGGATTGTACGTTTGCTTTGGGGATCCACTGAAATCAGAAACTAATTTACTTCATCAGAAGCAGATAAGAGCAATGACAATATTTGCTTTGTGTCAGTAATATTGGGACCATTTTTTAAGCAACTCATGAGCTCTCCTGCTCTGTCTCACTGGGTCTCAAATGCTGTAGCTCCGGGCCCAACTTCAGTGTCTCATGACAAGCTGTGACTCAAATAAAATTATTTATTTAAACTAGGGCTGCAACTATTATTTTGGTGATTGATCAACCAAATACTTTTGCGGTTAATCGATTAATCGTTTGACTGTGAAAGGTGCATGGAAATGGTCTTTTTTTACAAACATTTTACCACATGATGCTAGAGCGATGATATCTTGATAGAGTTTATTTAAAAGCAACATTTGTAGGAGGCTCTTAGTGGTTTAAAAAGTTGCTACAACTGCAAATAAGACACAAGCATTTCTCAAACATACCATTCTTTATTTGAAAGTTCAGAACCTCCCATGGCTGGAGGCTGCACTAACTTCATTAGGGACAGGTGTTGGGATTGTGGAAGATATGAAATATATCTATCCATATGAAAAGTTAATTTGGAAAAACAGATACGTGCCATTGAAAAAACTCATCACGTGCTTGCAAATTTCTCTTTACACAGCCGTGTTTTTCATACCAGGTCTGTTTCAGTGCCATGAGAAAATTCCAAATGGAGATATCTGCTTTTGCAAATGAACTCTTCATATATGTATTTCCGAACTGGGTTTAGTTGTAGTATTTGGCAACAATAAGTGAGGGGCTCATTGATTGGAAATTCAATGCCTTTGCCTATTTATGAAATATAAAAACAATATACCCTACAGACAAAATAGTATCATAATTATTATAGATATTTTATTTTTATGCACGTCTTGGTCTCCCTAAGTCTGTGTACTGTATATACCAGAAACGATTAATCGATTACTAGAATAGACAACTATTTCAATAATCAATTAGCTGTAGATTAATTTCAGCCATAATTTCAATTTATTATGAAAAGATTTCACAGTTACTGTATACAATAATAACATTTTAAAGGCCCTGTACCCATATTTTTTCTCATAGTGGGACAAAATTTGTTTCGTTCTTCTTCAGTATATTCAGTAGTATATCAGCAAACATTTGTTAGGGAAAAAGATCACTGTGTGCTAAGCATCTCAGCATATTTATTAATTGTGAAATAACAGGCTTGTTGTTGTTAGCATTGCTGTTGTGAAAGTGCATCCCTGTGGAAAGTTGGGGATGATAGAAATGAGTTAGGAAAGTGAGGAATGTGTTTGGACCATCACTAACAACTTTATTTTTATTCTCATTGTTTGTGAACCTTAACCTCAGGTACAGGGCCTTTAAAATCCAGCCTTTCCTCATAGTTTTGATGATTCAAGCGTAGTTCATAAAACTGGCTATCAAACATTATTCGCAGCCATTTTTTGAAAGACCTGCGACCCATAAATAGTCTCTGTAACGTCTAAACATTGTAGTAGTGTTAAAGTTTTTCCCGTGATGAATTTCTCCTGTCTGCTTCTCTAATGTCTGCAAATGGAAACTACTTTTTCAAAACAGTGGACTATCCCCTTGAGGACTGTGGCAAAGCAATACCGTTTTTAAAGATTTGACTGACTAACATACAGCAGCTGAGAGCTTATGGCACCACTGTGATGATGGTCATTGTTTTCTGAAAGTCACGCACAGTGCTCCATTCTTAAATAGTCTGGCTCCTGTAGATCTGCTCTTTAGACAAAAGCTGTAGCTGTACATAAAAAAAAGCCCCAGCAATATAGTTATTTCTTTACCTAAGTCCTAATAGTCATTTTACGTGTTCAGAAAATGATGTAAAACTGGAAATATATGCTGCTCTTTTTACTTTGAAATTTTATACAGAATTATTTTCTTGCAAATGAAATTGCTCTGAACGAGAAGGAAAAACAATGGAGCGAGGAATGTCCCAGTGAAGCATCATGCAAAATGTGCCTGTCTCGCAATGCAGGCATGATTGTACATTTAAGTTTTAATGTTATTGTTCTTTTTTTTTAACTTTAACGACAAGCACTTTTTAAACAAAATCACTTATTTGTTGTCACGTGAAAAGCCAAAAGCTGTGAATGTGTCCTTTTCTTATTTATGAATGTTTTGTTACAGTTATTCGATGCATTTCTGAACAAGATTTGCAGCCATGTTGAGTACAGTCTTGCAAAGAATCTTTTTGAAGGGCTTTTCATACATTTCTATACCATGTTACATCTTTAACTTATCGGAAATGTGCTTTTTGCGCCAAGTCAAGATGCGAGTTATCTGGATTTAAGTGTATGTGGGAGAACTGTCACTTTGAACAGCGTATGTATGGCCAAATAAACGACTGATGAAATGAGCTTTCCTCCTCTTGTCCTCTTTTTAGTCATACTACTGACCCAACCATTTAAGAAGATGTCTCACTTGAACAATAGCCTATTACTTGTATATTTACTTGTATATTTTTTTCTATGTACTTTTTAAATAACCATAACTTGCTCAATTTTCTACCGATTTTCACACGGTTTGGTTTGTTATAAACGTCAAGAGATGTAGTTATGACACTGCATACAAATGAATAAAAAAGAAAATATGCAATTTCAACATGTTCCAGCATTAAGAATTATGGCCACGTTAATAACGTTTGTAAGAAACCAAACCGTTTGTAAATCCGTCAAGATTTCAGCGAGATAAAAGGATTTGTGTTACAGAGCTCACCAGAAAGCTTCCCTGTGGCAAGATGGCCGCCGGTGATGCGGAAGTGACTCCGGTGTTCAGGCCGTCATATAGTTTCATAAATCGGCGCATATTTCATCTAAGATTTGCAAACATTTCATCAAACAGAGAGAGAACTGAACAAAACGGGAAATTTTAGAGCAAAAAGTAAGTGAATTTCAGCCAAAACTGCAGTGGAGTATGTTGTAGCCCTTAGTTTTAGTACAGTGCAAACGGAAAGTATTCACAGCGCTTCACTTTTTTCACATTTTGTTATATTTACAACCATAAACGTACAGATTTTATTTTGAATTTTTTACTGAAAGTTCACACACAAGTAACAGACAACTGTGAAGTGGAAGCAAAATGATACAAGATTCTGTTGTTTTTCAAAAAATAGAAAAGTGAAAAGTGGGGCGTGCATAAGTATTCATAACGCATTTCCGGAGTGCATTAAATTGCCTTTATAACATTCCTAATGACTGCAGAATGTTCACACCTTGCCCTAACCATTAAATAGAGGCCACCTGTGCATAATCTACTCCCAGTATAATTAAGCTGTTCTGTGAGGGCCTCAGAGCTATGGTCAGAGTGTATTGGTCACTAAACAACATCATGAAGTCCAATAACACACCAGACGGGTCCGAGATAAAGTTATTGAGAAGTATAAAGCTGGGTTAGGTTATAAAAACATTTCCAAAGCTTTGAACATCTCTCAAAGTACAGTTAAATACATCATCCAGGAATAGAAAGAGTGTGGCATCACTGCAAACCTACCAAGACCCGGCTGTTCTCCTAAACTTACTGACCGAACAAGGACCGCACTGACCAGAGCTGTTACCAAGAAGCCTATGATGACCCTGGATGAACTGCAGAGAGCTACAGCTCAGGTGGGGGAAACTGTACACAGGACAACTATTAGTCGTACACTGCACAAATCTGGCCTTATGGCAGAGTGGCATTTTTGAAAGAAAACCATAAGAAATACCGTTTTCTGTTTGCTAGAAGCCACATGGAGGCCACGTGGTGGCTTCTAGCAAACAGAAAACGGGACTTCTTATGGTTTTCTTTCAAAAATCGCTTGTTCTTGCCACTCTGCCATAAGGCCAGATTTGTGCAGAAATTTAGATTTAATGCCAGTTTGAATCAAATTTAATGCATAATGACTTTTAAGGCCTTCATTTTGGCACAATTTAATGACTTTTAATGCCCCGCGGAACCAGTAATGTGTAAGTACAAGTCAGCAGGGGCTGTAATCCAAAGTGAGAGGCTATGTACAGTACACCTTTATTACGTCTTATCCGCCTTTGTTAAAGGTACATACATGTTGTACACCTTTACTCTTTGGGACTATAAGGAGTTTTAAAAATGTTAAAATTATGTATTTTCCTCCCCCTACATGTTCCAGTAATGTGCTAATGTGTAGAATGAGCCCAGACCTGTTCACCACAACTGCCTGTAAAATCCTGCACTGTCACTCAAAAAGGTGTTAATTCGGTCCGAAGTGCCGTCATGCACGAGCTTCATATAGAGACTGCAGTTACGCGCAAGACCTATTTATAGTAGCGAGTATAAAATGACTAACTTGCATCTAGTCTCTCTAAACTTACACACGTATTTACTTTCTTGTTACCTGTACCTTCACATGGAATTTGCGGGCTGTAATCTAAAGTGTTTCCCACACCCAATACTAGGTAGTGGTCACATTTTCTTTTTAATGTAGCAGCGTGACCTTTCCACTAGAGTGCGCTAGAGCACGGCAAAAAGTAACTCATGCCAGATAAACAGAGGAACACAGAGGCCAAATAAAAGAATAGGCTTTTGTTTATTTTTTTCTGTACAAATTCAATAAATATGCAACTTCTTATCAAATTGTACTGACGTGAATGCTGACAGTGAACAAACAAGAAAGTGATTGGCCTTAAAACCACTAAGGCAGCAGATCATTATGAGTCGTTTTAGCAATGGGTTTGAACTCATTTGAATACAATTCCTAGGAGGGCTGCACAATAAATCACCAAATCATTATAGTAACACTAGACGATGCAATATCTATGTCGGAAGAAGTGCACTTATTCAATTGGACTATTTATTTTATTAGGTTTTAATCATGATTTTTCCAATTTAGTTTCTTTTTTTTACCTGGTGTTGGTCATAATTTAGTATTTTTTTGGTCATAATTTGCTGAAAAAACAAATTGCTTATGATTTTGTTTAAATTCAATGGGGATATTGTTGAGACCGTTAAAAAAAATCCACAATAATCTAATTTTTGTCCTCATATTGTGCTGCCCTAATTCCTAGCTATTTGAAAAAGTGAAACAAGTATAAATATAAAGCAATTTTCTCAAATAAAAACATGCATAACAAACACCACACACCGAGGGCTTTTGAACCACAAACCAAAATAAATATTTATATACAACCATATTTCTTAAAGCCCTTGACTACACTATTAGTTATTGCACCACAGTAATATTGCATAGGATGTAAGCTGTAAACCAGCTCCTCATTGCCCAGCCATGAATTCATGTTTAAAAAAAAAAAAGTAACAAAACTTTAGTTGCCAATTTCTTTCCAGACGAACTGTTGAAAATCCACAGATGCCTCTCGGAGAAAAGCATCCTGTGACATTCCCAGGGAGTGTCCAGCAGGCACTTTCTGATCCGGTTCTAAACAAGTCGGGGGCGATTCAGCCTTTTCGCCTCGTTTCTCTCCAGTTACCGGGACTCTCGAAACTCTCGGCATTTCATCCATTTCATCACGGTTATGTTTTGTATATATATGCTGCTCATGTTCAAACACAAAAACACCTTTTAGAACTTACATTTTGGCACTTATTTGGCTTCTGTTGCCACGCTGTGACATCATCAGCACACCCTCTAAAGCAGAGGTTCTCAGCTGGTGGGGACGCACTAGTGGATCGCAGAACTGTTTTCAGTGGGTCACGAGCCTTTCCCACAAAACCTTTGTTTTATTATTTTTGTATACACTGGAAAAATGAACATCTAAAATTAAATAAATGACTTAAATTCGCTTGAATAAAGGTTCTTTGTGTTGAATTTGAGTCGGTTTAACTAATGCCAATGGAAATCCCACCTGAAATCAGACAAATTAACTTTTACTTTTAAAGAAGATTTTTCACTTGAAATGATACAAAATAATCTGAATGAAGAAAAAATGTACTAGTTTCATTGGAAATGAGAGGTTTTATCTGATCTAAGAAGACATGACCAAATCTACACAAACTTTAGATTTAATCCCGTAATTCAAGTAGATTTCTGTCACTTCTTCCAAGTTTAGACGGTTATTCTTTTTCCAGTGTTGACTCACTACTTGAGTATGTTAAAATGACTGTTATCAGGTTGTTTTTAATCATGAAAAACAATATTTTACAATATAGTTTAAAAGTGTATATTGTATTTGTGTCGCTGCTTGTCATCCCAGGGTGATTGTGGGCCCTGTACAGTACCAGTAGAGAACCACCGCTCTCATTAATTGTTCTGATTATGATAACAAAATGTATAGTAACACTTTGTTAACACTTTATAACAAGGCAAACCTACAAAACTTTTGCAAACACAACTTAATCATGAACAAATAATAGACTAACAATAAACTATAATGAATAAATGTTCGCAAGCGAGGACTTAATGATATGTATTATAAGTTCTCCACTGGTGTGGCATCAGGACCCACCATCACCCTGGAATGACAAGCCGCAAATAAGACTTGAATTTGTAAGAATGTGTTTTTCACGTCAATAATTGTATTAAATAAGCCAAAAAAGCCTAAATTATGATCAAAACGACTCAATAAGAGTAATTTTAACAGACTCAGGTAGTATTTCGATGCCTTTTCAGTACATAAATGAAAAAATGGATCATGTGACATTTTTGTTTTTGGTCAGGCCGTGTAAAATGAAATTAAAAAGCTTTATATTTGGCTTGTGGCTGAATCCAGTTCCACTTGTTATTTGCACACAGACACAGTGGCAGTAACATCAGATTTAGCGTTTCTGCGTCTGGACGAAATGCCGGACATCGATGGAGGCCTTCGAAACCGTTCATGTGCTTGTTTTCCTCACTGAAGATGACAGACAGTTGCGTCGTCGCCAGCGTGTGCTCAGCAGTCCTGGTTCTCGCTGCACGTGGAGGTGACCCCGGCCTTGGACAGGAAGAGTTTGCCGCTGGGACAGACGCACACCTCGAACAGCCCCTGCGCGTTTCCGGACACCCCTCCCGAGCTCAGCGGCAGCCTGGGCATGCGCACCGTCTCCGCGTCCAGGACGAGCTGCGGGGGAAACAGAGGGCGTTTAGAGGAGAAGGCCAGACTGTAGAAGGTGTTGTTTCTTTACAATAGAAGTAAGAACTTGTGCATGACTTGAATAAAGAGTTCTACAGTCTGTTGCACTCACTTGACGTAAAAATAAAACAAACAAAAAAACACATTTCTAAAGAGTGGGACCACACATGATATTGTTGAGTTAGCATAAGATAAAGCAGGGGTCCCCAAAGTGTGGGTCGTAAGCTGAATCATCGACTGGACTGGGTTGGTTGAGTTCAGGACGTTTTACTTCTATTCGAGTTTACAGCTTCCAGCAGCCATTCCCAGAGTCCAATCGATTCGCAGATCTCATGGGGGCCCCAAATCAAAAGAATTCACTCTATTCAAAATAAATAGTAATGATTTACAGCTTAAAGCCACACCGAGTAGAATTTTACCCAATAAATAAAATTGAAATACAAGCATTTATTTTTTGACAGATGTTTTCATCATTGAAAAATACCTCATAAATGCACAAACAAACATGAGCCTGTGCTGTGAGCGGCTCAGCTCTGCTAAGACATGATTGTAACTTTACCGGGAGTGGGTACGTCTCCAGCTCGTCTCCATGGAGATGTCGACTAAAGTCGGCAGAATTTGAAGCTGGAGTACCTGATTTTTGGTGTTGTAGAATACATTTATTTTTGCCACCACATAGTATGTTGTAAACACAGCAAAACACAGACCTTGATGTACAGTATTGTCTTCACCTAAAATTTTATTGAGCAATGGATGATGGAAGTCTAATCTAAATTTGTGGAATTTATCTTGGGGGTGTTCGGCCCCTGCTTCACTTTGTCACCACTCAATGCTGTATATGGGTGTGAAATGTGCATGTAATTACATTCTTTGAACAATTTGAACACACGGGAGGGACTGTGAGAGCTAGAAACAAGTTTGGGCCAAAACAAAAAATGTCACTGTTTGAACAGGAAAATCAGGTACCCCATTTTTAAATAGGTTAGATTCTCCTCCAAATCCATTTTTTGATTACCCACTGCAAAAATAGCATTTTCTGTGTTGAGCTGGTTATTAGCTGCATGTTTTGTATTGATGGCAACAGTATAGTCCAAAATGTTACGCAGTGTGCCTTTAAAATGACACGTAAAAGCACACATAGCATATTACTTCAGGCTAAATACAAATTTAAATAGTACTTTTTAACAAAACCACATATATTTGCAATCAAACTAAAATGCCTGATTTCGCGGGCCATGAAAAGTTGTGATTGTATTCTGCTTAAAACAATATATTTTTACATCTAAATCAATCTTCTTGCATTTTACATCAGTTTAAACCAATGAGACCCAGGGGCTCTCGCTGTAAAGTTAGACCCAGGCGAGTGAGAGGAGGGCGGGGAGCAGAGGCTAAAGCCCTTCAGTCTGAATGACCTGTGGACACGCTGGACACCATTTCCTACATGCAGATATAACAGGTAAAATTGATTTAATTGATCACAAACTCACTTTAGTTTAGCAGAAGTTGCAGAGTTAAGTTATAGTTGTGGGAAAGTTTCGGGCTTTTAGACAAGTTGCAATGCCGCACTGATTTCGTGGAGTTTGCTTGATTTTGAGTTAATAGTTGCCATCGCGAAATCTTGGAGGGACTGATTAGGGACATGTTTCCCCTGCCCTCCCTCTGTGGCCCACTAGGGGGCCCCGAACCCCACTTCGGGAACCACTGTGGTTAGAGTTCACTCAATTAGCGGTGTCTTTGTTAAACTGTGCTGCTGAGTCAGAGAGCAGAGACGACTCATTAGCCTTAACAACAGGCATCATTCCTCCGCCCTGTAGAGACTGGGCTTCTGTTGTTTCACAAATAGCTTCATTTACTCAAACCATCTCTTCCTCCTGGCTGGTATTTAACTTCTTTATCCTCAAAAGTGTGGTTAGTGGCATTCTGACCACAAGAGCTAAGACGAAGCGATGATTAAGCTTCACTACGACGACTACTTCCTGGACAAATGAGAGGTGGGTTTAGGTCTTAAGATGATTTCAAGATCCTGAAAGAGTTCGATTACGTCTTTCTTCTCCAGTATGGAAACACGATGAGGGTAAGAAAGAAATCCTAATGACCGCAGTTACTCTGATAGTTCTATTTCCTACTGCCGTTCTCGTCTTATAAAGTAGCAGAAAGTCTGTTTGTTTTTGCTACCGAGCCATATTTGGGAAAAATGACCCACTACAGCTTTAGATGTGGTTGGAAAGATCTGGTTAGTGGCTGGAAAACTGTGGTATTCCGAAAACGCAGTAAGACCTTGTAAAATACTCTCTTTCCATGTTCACTCACACGTGACACTGCACTGAAGATGCACAGAAAAGAAATGTTAGATTTATGTGGAAAAATATCCACACTTCAGGGGGAAACATACTGTACAATGAGTCCCTGGGTTTGGTCTTGTAAAGTGTTTAAGGAAGACTTCATGCCACGCTATTCATTCCCATGGTATTATGAAGTCTGATACTGAAAATGTTCCAACTATATGTAATTTCATTCTACATACACTTTATACCTTTTGTATCATTGGCAATTTTACTATATTTACCAGCGACCTAAACTTTCTTACGAATGTTCAAAAAACAGAACAATGATCGGGAGCAAAGAAATAGGTGTGAATATAAAATGTTTGCTTGAAATTGTTTGTTTTTACTTAAAACCTAATAGAATACTATCATTACTGTATAATATATATATTATAAACAAATATATTATATATATATTATAATAATATATTATTGTAAGCACTGAAATGGTAAATTTAAAAAATGGTTCGACCAAAACAAATTATTATTAAATTGGGAAAAAAACAAATATATGATTTTTGGGACAAGGAAAATTGAGGGAATATTAACATCACTATTGACAATTCAAGGATTGAAAGAGTTACCAAGATTACATTTCTGGGAGTTATGTTGGATACTAAATTCAGCTGGAAGCCACATATTGAATATATTCGAACAAAAGTGAGTAAATGTATAGGTATTTTGCATAAAGTTAAATATGTTCTTGATAAGGCTTCCTTATTTCTTTATATTCTTCATTAATTGTCCCTTACTTTACATATTGTATATCGAGGTCTGGGGAAACGCAAAAGTGTAATAGATCGAATGTTTTTGCTACAAAAAAAGGCTGTGAGAATTATAAGTCATAAAGGCTCTAGAGAACATACGAACAACCTTTTTGTGAAGCTGAAACTATTAAAATTTAAAGATCTTGCTAATTTAAAAATTTTACAGACCATGTGGAAAATTAAGCACAAGTTGGTACCAGAACATATTTACAAGAAATTGACCTTGATCACAGACGACACAAGGCGAAGGGGAAACTTTTGTGTACCGTTCTCCCGAATCTCATTAAGACAGAGGGGTTTCTTGGTTGCTGGGGTAAGATTATGGAATGCATTAAAGGACCCATTAAAATGTTCTCAAACAATAGATACATTTAAAAATATGTTTAAGGAGATGCAGATGGAGGAATATAAAAAAACATAACTTTTATGTTGATTTTTGTAATACCAACATGAGTGTCACAAATTTGTTGAACGGATCACCCGCCGATTTGGTCATCGGTTTTTTGTTGTTGTTGTAATTATTACAAAGGGGCATGGACAATAAGACAATGTCTTCATCATGCTCCTTTTCACCATGTACTGTTCATATTAATGTATGACCTTGTAAAGAAAAACATGAACATGGATGAATAAATAAATAAATGAAAATGAAATGATATTATAAATGGAGTTAATATAATTAACTAGGTTCAGGAGCAGGACCACGCCTCAATCAATTAACCTCTGCATACTAACCAATCCTGCATTCACCTCACCACGCCTCTAATTAACCAGGAGCCTATATATATACTCACCAGGCCAAGCCTTCATTCCCGTCTGTTTGAAACTGTCGACATGGTTACCACGGAGCAAGTACTCGACCTCAACCCACCGGATCCGGATTCTGACCTGTTCTCCGGCCTGCCGTCCGCCGCCGCGACGTTTCTCACGTGCCCCGGCAGTGCCTTTCGTGGTCCGCGTGGTGGGACGCTTGCTTGTGGGATCTCCCATGGCTGTGTCCCCTCCTCCGTCGCGGGGCTCAGCCCCCGGGATCCTCCGCAGTCTTCTCCGGGCTTCCGGACGTCTACAGGACGCGGCCCGCCTGGTGGTCGCCGTTTCGTCTTCGTCTCTGTCCCCCTCCCCCCTCGACTCGTCCCCGTTCGCCGGTGGCGCATCGCGGAGTCGTTGTTTGGTTCGAGGCTCTCTGCAGGGATCTGTCTCCGTGTCTGCTTCTTCTCAACGCTCCCCTCTTTCTGTTCTTCGGGCCGCCGTGCGTGCTCGCGCCGCCGCGTCGTGCACGTCTTCCCGCGGGCTTCCAGTTCTCCTGCCTTCCCATCTACACGCCCTTCCCCCGCGGGCCGTGGTGAGTACGGGAGTCGGCGCATCGCGCGTCTCTCCACGTGGGTCTCTCCACATGCTCCCCCCCGTCCGTCCCCCCCCCCCCACACGCTGCAGAATTCCCCGCTGCAGTCTACATCGGATGGATACCTGCGCTCTCCCTCCACGTCTTGTTCGCACCTGCGTGGCCCCCGCGCTCCACGGATCCTCTCAGGTCGTATAGGGTTCCGATGTGTCAATAATATTTGGGGGTATGGGGTGCCTGCTTCCTCGTGTCGCTGTCTCTCTCGCACACTCACTCTCACTCTCCCTTTGCAATCTCTAAATGTACTACCAACTTTATGCTCAAGCATTCAGCCTCTGTTTACTCTGCATGTTCATTCAGTTTCGGCTCCTGCTTACTCAGCTCATGCTATATTTGCTGTGCTGACTCAGCTACACTCTCAGGCTGTACTAGCCGTTTTAACTCGTGTTGTTTTAGCTTCTGCTAACTCAGCTTGCGAACTCCCTCAGCTACGCTATCTCAGGCCATACCAGCTTTGCTAACTCACGTTTTCTTGGCTTCCACTGATTCTTCTCAGCTTCGCTGTCTCAGGCTATACCAGCTGTGCTAACTCATGCCGTCTTAAGCTTCTGCTAACTCAGCTTTGCTATCTCTTACTCGGCTACGCTATCTCAGGCCATACCAGCGTGCTAACCCACGTTTTCTTGGCTTCCACTGATTCTTCTCAGCTACGCTGTCTCAGGCTATACCAGCTGCGCTAACTCGCGTTGTCTTAGCTTTTGCTGATTATTACTCAGCTATGCTATCTCAGGCCATACCAGCGTGCTAACTCACGTTTTCTTGGCTTCTGCTGATTATTACTCAGCTATGCTATCTCAGGCCATACCAGCATGCTAACCCACGTTTTCTTGGCTTCCACTGATTCTTCTCAGCTACGCTGTCTCAGGCTATACCAGCTGCGCTAACTCACGTTGTCTTAGCTTCTGCTAACTCAGCTTTGCTGACTCATGCTATTCCTGCTCCCGCCGTCTTGTGCTATATCAGCTTTTCTAGTCTGTCGACAGGAGTGCAATGCCGACATCGGATCGTGTTCTTCCATAAACCAGCCCGATTTCAGCTGTTGCGTTCGGGGATTACAACTGACATTCTCCGGCACGTCGATGGTTCGCATGTTCAGCGCTCAAGAGTCGCCACACCGCGCACGTCTCAGTGTGCTCATTCACACCTTCTCTCGGCAGGAGCAGCAGCGCGTCGGGAGTCGACGCGCTCGCGTCTCTCCTCGCGTTGCCTCCTCCTTCCCTACTCAGCACTCAGGTCCGTGCTACCCCACTGCACTCCAGTCCGTGCTACCCCCCCCCCCCCCCCCCCACTGCACTCCGGTCCGTGCTACCCACAGCACTCCGGTCCGTGCTACCCACAGCACTCGGGTCCGTGCTACCCACAGCACTCGGGTCCGTGCTACCACTGCACTCCGGTCCGTGCTACCCACAGCACTCCGGTCCGTGCTACCCCCCCCCCCCCACTGCACTCCGGTCCGTGCTACTCACAGCACTCCGGTCCGTGCTACTCACAGCACTCCGGTCCGTGCTACCCACAGCACTCCGGTCCGTGCTACCCACAGCACTCGGGTCCGTGCTACCCACAGCACTCGGGTCCGTGCTACCCACAGCACTCGGGTCCGTGCTACCCACAGCACTCGCGTCCGTGCTACCCACAGCACTCGCGTCCGTGCTACCCCCCCCCCCCCCACAGCACTCGCGTCTGTGCTACGCCCCCCCCTCACGGCGGTGCTACCCCCCACCCACCCCCAGCACTCAGGTCTGTGCTACCCCCCCTCACGCCGCGCATGTCTGTGCAACCCCCCCCCGGGTTTATCATTGTCATGGGCCGTCCTCTGGCCCCGTCCTCTCGGCTCAGCCCCCGGCCCGTCCTCCCGGCCCCGTTCTCTCGGCCCGTCCTCTGGTTCGGCCCTCGGGGCCACGTCCTCTCGGCCCGGCCCCGTCCTCTCGGCCCGTCCTCCGGCTCAGCCCCGTCCTCCCGTCCCTGTGGCCCGTCCTCCGGCTCGGCCCCGTCCTCTGGCCCCGCCCTCCTCCTCACTTCCTCAACCCTCTCCTCACAGTTCGTCCCGGGCTTTTGCCCAGGTTCTTCATTCCACGCCTGGGATTCGCCGCGCAGCGCGCGTCTTTCCCAGCACATCCTAGTTTCCCTCGTCCCCTTCCCTCCCTAGGCTAGTGTGCTTGGGATTCGGCGCGCAACGCGCGGCTTTCCCGGCACATCCTAGTTTCCCTCGTCCCCTTCCCTCCCTAGGCAGTGTGCTTGGGATTTGTCGCGCTGCGCGCGTCTTTCCTAGCACATCCTAGCTTCCCTTGTCCCCTTCCCTCCTTCGACCAGTGTGCATAGGATTCGTCGCGCGGCGCGCGTCTTTCCTAGCACATCCTAGCTTGCCCCTCCCCCCCACACCCTGCCACCAGTGTCCGCGGACCACCGATCTGGAGCCGGTGCCCGTGGTCCACCGATCTGCCGCTGGAGCCGGCGCCCGTGGTCCACCGATGCTCCGTCTGGAGCAGTGTCCGCGGACCGCTGATCCGCCGTCTGGAGCCGGTGCCCGTGGTCCGCTGATCCGCCGCTGGAGCCGGTGCCCGTGGTTCGCTGACCCGCCGTCTGGAGCAGTGTCCGTGGTCCGCTGATCCGCCTTCTGGAGCCAGTGTCCGCGGACCGCTGACCCGCCGTCTGGAGCCGGTGCCCGTGGTTCGCTGACCCGCCGTCTGGAGCCGGTGCCCGTGGACCGCTGATCCGCCGGCTGGTGCCGGCTCCCAGACCACTTGCCTTTCTTAGATGTTCGACCTCGCATGTATCCGTTCGTCTTCTGCCGCGTTTGTAATTTTCCCCATTGCCTTATCCGCTTTCCTTTGGGGATTGAGTGGTCAGGTAGATGTTTCCTCATTCATTCCAACACACTGCAGCTCCCAACATTATCAACACAGGACATCCCTGCTGCGGCCAGGGTCAACCCCGTCTCTACGATTAATCCGTTTTAAGTGCAGATGCTTGGCGCCAAACTCCGACATTCACCCTACGCTGGTTCCTCCATTTTTAGCACGATTTAACTTTAGATCCGTCCCTCACCAGAACGTTGTCTCCCAAGGGCCATTCTCTAGCTCCAGTCTGGCTGTCTCGTACACGAGATGGAACAGCTTCGAGTCATTTCTTCATATTCATCGCATTCCTCCCAGTGCTGATTGCCCCGCACCGTCTCACTCTCACAACATTCTACCAACGTGATCTCCACTCCATCTTGCCCGCTGCATAAGCTCTATATGTTCCAGTTACTTCACCCCCGCAGTCTACCTTTCTTCAGAGCGCATGTTCCTTTGGGCTTCGGGTTCTGCGACGTTCCGGATATGCGCTGTAATTCAGCTCATATTCGTCCGAGGTTATTAGACACTGCCATTCATGCTTCTGACTCGCTAATTGCACTCGGAGTGCAGGAGTTAACAGATCTGCTGGGGCTTCCTTCCCAATCTCACCATTTCGCCTCGATTCTTCCAGCAGCTGCCAAACCTCCGCTTAAGTGCATTCGCTACTTTTGCATCTATCATCTTTGCACGACCCTCCGTACCTTACCAAGCTGGGAAGATGGCATCGAGACTCAGTAAGGATTTCCGCAAGATCCTACGCCCGTCTGGTATCCTACGTACTGATCCGTCCACTCTTTTGGTATCGGGTTGGCTTCCGCTGCAGGGCAGGCCTTTCCAACCATATAATCCAGACCCTTAGTAGTCGGTCCTCCAGTCGCTCTCGTATCCGCCATTACACTGCAATCTACGTTAAGCACACTCATCCTGTGTTCTTAATTCCTTAACTTTTGGGGTCCTGAAGAGCTGGGATAATTGAGACGGAGCCCCCATCCACAGTCTCACCAGTTCACACTATCTTGACTAATTAAACTCTTTAATAGCACTTTGTTGTGGCGTGGTCCTTGCTAGTGAAATGGAGTTAATATAATTAACTAGGTTCAGGAGCAGGACCACGCCTCAATCAATTAACCTCTGCATACTAACCAATCCTGCATTCACCTCACCACGCCTCTAATTAACCAGGAGCCTATATATATACTCACCAGGCCAAGCCTTCATTCCCGTCTGTTTGAAACTGTCGACCCCACCCTCCCTCCCTCTACGTCTTATCTTCAGCACCGATTATCCTGCTTGGAGGGGGGTCCTGAAGAGCTGGGATAATTGAGACGGAGCCCCCATCCACAGTCTCACCAGTTCACACTATCTTGACTAATTAAACTCTTTAATAGCACTTTGTTGTGGCGTGGTCCTTGCTAGTGAAACAGCCTTTGAAGTAGAGCGTCTCTAACGATCTGCTCACCCCAGTATCGGTCAGTCGTTAGAGACGCTCTACTTCAAAGGTTGTTTACCCACAGTTGAGAGTAGCTGTGATTAGAGGGGAGGAGCCGGGCCAACCCCAACTCCTCCTCGTGGTCTTTATCTAAGCCGCGGGCTGATCGGGACTTTAGTCCGCTGACGAAGCCTTTTGGATGAGAGGCGAAACATTCGACGACTTCAACTACTGAGTACAGAAGATGACTCAAGTACCTTCATTGAAGATGGACAACTCCTGTACGACTGAGAGCTTACACAGACACTGACATAGATGATGAGAAACAACACTTGAAATAATGTAAAAATCCTAGTATTGCAGAAAGATATACAAACATTTGCTGAAGAATTATGTACATGAAACACAGACTACATCTATTTTATGAAGCTTTTGCCACTTAAAAATTCACTCACTGTGGAATGAGAATGATTTTTTACTCAAGTAAGAGTCCAGATACTTCAAACTAATATTACTCAAGTAGAAGTAAGGAGTACCTCATGGTGAAACTACTCTAAGAAGTACAATTACTTCAAAAAGCTACTGCAAAAAGTGTAACTGAGTACTACCCGCCTCTGCAGACACACTCTCTAAGTCGGACTAAATAATGTCTAAACTGTATGTAAGTCATGTATAAACCTGAAAAACACCAAACTTATATATGCATTACAAAAGTATAAATCAAACTATTAATAAAACACATCAATCTAAAACCGTGGATGACCCTGAGTACGACCTGAAGAAGCCAAAGTAGTGACTTAAACATTTACGAGTTTGATTGGATGACTGCGCGGTCCTATTTCCGACACCAGTGTACTTCCACTGAAAGAAAAGGCGCGGATTAAAAGCCGTCCCTGAAACTATAATTACGAGAAGGGCACTTCTTTATTAAAACATAGCGCAGTGTAGGAAATGACTGGGATGAAAGGCACTTAAACGCAATTTTCCAACATGAGCAAAGCCTCAATACTCTGACCAAAAAAGTGCAAAAAAAAAAAAAACACCTCTGGGGTTTACTTAAGGCCAAATAGTTTTAATCAAATTTCCCCTGCTGTCAAAAGTACACTCGCTCTTGTAGTGTAAGCTGCCAGGTGTGACTCGGAGATTACGGACGCGTGAGGCAGCATCTTTTGGTAGAAGCGCAAATCCCTCAAGAGAAAAACAACCTCTTGAAGAAAAAGTAGTTTTGAGTTTGTCTCACCAGCCCCAGCGTGGACTCCAGGAGCACGTCCATGTTGGAGGCCGCCTCGATGTTCCCGGCCTGGGCTTTCAGGTGGACCCCCTTCGGAGCGTCCATGCTGAGGGAGCGCGTGGGAGCCTCCAGCCTGGAACAGAAATATCAGAAGCCCGGACAGGTTTTATTCTCTTCTTTTGTTTGTTTACTGAAGCAGACGTTCTGTAGGATGCGTGCGACACAGAGGGGATTTGCATAAATATGACTAATCCTATGGCGGCTTTTATCTCTGTCCCTCGGTTATTAATTCCCACCAGTTCCAGATGTTCTGCTGAAAACATTTCAAACAAGCAGCGTTGGTTTCCCAAACTCAACCTTTTGCTACAACATGGATACTATTTCTCTCTCATTTACTGTCATGTATAGTCTTGATTTTTGATCCGTAGGCTTTTATTGGATTGGACAGTTCAGAGAGAAAGGCGGTGAAGAGCAGGAAGTGTTAAGCCGCATTTTGTAATAACGGTTCAAAATGCAATAACATTTTGAATTAATTGTGTAATAAAATCGTATTTTGTAATAAACTCTCAGCAACACTTTATAATAACTTTACCCAAATCTAAAAGCTTCTTGAAAAAACACTAGAGAGAGAGAGAGAGAGAGGGATATTGTACATCCAATTACACAATGGAGATTTTTTTTTCACTCAAACTTGGCTGTAAATACTGTTTAAGTGGCGCTAGCCCGCAGTTAGCTTTGCCCGTTAGCCTGTTAGCTTCTTCTCCGTGATTCCATTAGTGTGTATTGGTGACTCCGACCCGGAGGCAGGGAAGTTGCAATTGTGGTTTTCTGGCCAGAGACACCGGGGGGAGATGAAAGACCCTCCAATCATCCCATTAACACTTGTATTACCCCCAGAGGGACTACGGAAAGGATTTATTAAGGTAAACACGTTACTTAGGCATTAACTGTAGTAGTTAAAGCAGCATTAACTCATAAGGAATAGTTCTTCACATGCTTCACTTATTCGTTGTTAAGTAGTTATCAAGTGTTATGAAGTAACTCATCATTTATTAAGGCTAAATATGGTGTAGTTATTATAAAGTGTTACCAAATTATCTCTACTCATTTTGTAATAAAATTGATCACTACGTACTATCTAGCAGTTAGTAATGCATTGTTAAAGGTGCATTACGCAACTTTTCAATAAAAGTTGATACAGGGACCCACTGGCTGTATTAGTGGTTAACATGGCGCCTTTACTTTCCATCACTGTGGTCTCTACAACGCTCCAGGATCAATTGTTTTGTAGGTTTTCTGGTGAGAGGTTCCGTCAGCAGTGAAAACCTTCCTGGAGCGTCCTAGAGACCACTGTGATGGAAAGTAAAAGCGCCATGCTGACCACTCATACAGCCGCTGGGTCATTACAAGGTCAAATACACACAAATATCAACTTTTTTTCCATATAAAAAGTTGCATAATGCACCTTTAAATACTTCATTCATCATTTATAAGATATTGACACAGTTTACAAACCATTTTAACACGTATAACATAATATAGTGACATTATGCACCGGTCCGTGAGTCTGGTAAAGGTCAGGAACAAGTCAGAAATGGTTGAGTTTAGGAAACAAGTTTGGGCATGTTGTATAATTGAGTCTAAACTTATCCAGGCAACTGGTAAATTTCTGACCTCCCACTAGGAAAAGTGCCTTGGCACACCGCTCGAACTGGTAATTACAACTTATAAACTCGGACACATCCAGAGAGCTCCGAGTTCGGATGCGAGATGAAGACAGTAATGGCGGCCCCCAGTGGAGGAGCGCAGCTAATGATAAAACTTGAACTAAACAGTGAAGTGAACATAACTTTTGGTCATAGCCTTCAGTATAATGTTATTTAGCATGTTTTTAATTATGTATTTGTGGAGAAACATTCATGTAACGTTAGCATCTTATTAGCTAACTGTTGTAGCATTAGCCGTTTTGTTACATACGAGTTTATTCAGCTGTAAGTCGTAATTTTCAAGTGGGAAAAATACCAGTTGCCTGAAACGCACCATTATTCATTGACTGAACAATAAAGGTAATCACTATTTAGCAGCTTATTAATGAATAACAAATGATGAAGAAGCTTTGTAGAAGTTTAAAAATAAGAAGTGATAAAATATTTACAAATGCTCTAGTAGTGCTCAGTTGTCAAGTGTTACCGCAGATTTTATTGTATTGTAATATTAGAAATGTATTGCACAATGTGGTTTTATTACACCAAGAAGTGAAAATTTCATTACACCTTGTACTGTTATTACATAATGCAGTGTTATTACAAAATGCCGCCTACAGTAGAACTTGAACCCATGAGCGTATCCTGTGTGTGGCATAAGGGCTTCCCAAACCTTTCAGGCCAGGACCCCCACTGTTAAAACTAATTAGTACTATACTGTATGTAGACATTATCAAGCAAAACATCATTTAAAATCTAAGTTTGCCATTTGTATTTGCTCTGTGTGTGAGAGGGAAAGCTTTAATTTCATTTTTCTAGTATGTTCTTGTAAATTGTGTTGAAAGACCCAACCGGGGATAGGATTGTAGGACTTTAAGTTTGTGGCACTGACTGATGAAACTGATAATAATAAAAATAATAATAAATAAATAAGACAACTGTAAATCACTGCTCTCTCTCCCATCTCATTCATCTGCAGAAACACATATTTTCATGAATTATTCATTATTATTTTTAGTCAGATCGTTTTTACCCTTTTACCAGGATTGTTCAGCCATCTGCCTCCACTTTCTATGCTGTTAGTTTAGTTTTGTTTACATTTACTTACTTTCCATAAACTTTCTTTGTTCTACAACAGGTGGCACAGCGGTTAGTGCTCGTGCCTCACAGCAAGAAGGTCCTGGGTTCGATGGGAATTTACATGTTCTCCCTGTGTCTGCGTAGGTTTCTGTGGGTACTCCGGTTTACCCTACCACTAAAAATTTGTACAATAGCTTCTTCTCTGGGGCCAGGACTCCCCTGGAAATTAGATTCCTACAACTAACATCCAAATTCCCGAGTCTTCATCAGCGCACAGGTACTGTATGTGCTGATATATATGTCAATAGGCCCAGCTGATGAAATTAGCACACAAGTGTGTATTACATAAACAGTTGGTGCTAGATCGTCGGCTCGGGAGGGACGGTCTACGTTGATCGGTCATTAGGCTTTTCTCCCCTCAGTGTTTCTGAGCTGTGTAACAGCTGACAGTCTACAACAGGCGCCTAAGATTAAATATTTGATCAACTAACTCATTCGTATTGTTTTGGGACGAAACAGACTTGGTTTCTTTTGTTTGGTTGGGACAGTGAATGTTAATGAACACACATGGGTCTCATGCATGTAAACAAGCCACACCGGATTGTAGCCTTGGGCTAATTTCCATCCGTCGTCCCCCATGTGCACACTCAAACTTTCATCCTGGCCTATTGTACATGTTTTTAGTGGTAGGGGAAACCGGAGTACCCAGAGGAAACCTACGCAGACACGGGGAGAACATGCAAACTCCACACAGAAATGTCCCGTCCAGGTGGGAATCAAACCCAGAACCTTCAAGCTGTGAAGCTGAAGCGCTAACCGCTGTACTACTGTGCCGCCCAAGGCATTAAGCTAAACATGATTCCACTTGAGCTCACCTAGTATTTTTGAAACTACGATGAATGTTATAAAGATTTTCATCTATAGGTTACTGTCAGCCCTAATAGACCCAATAAATAGAGCTGTAGGCTCATAATAATTGGCTACTTTTTGTAATATTGATACTTTTGCTCTGATTGTTACTGGGCAAAAGAAGCTGCTACTTTTTCAGGCTCTTCAAAACTCTCCAAAGCCTATAACAGCCTGATACTTTACGGGTAAAGTCTGGCCCTGCAGCTGAAGAGCAGCCTACGTCATCAATTTGAATGACCTTCCCTCCCGAGCCGACGATCTAGCAGCAACCAACAGTAATACTCACCTCAAGTCCTTCAGTGGTTCAGCTTTGAGCAACGGAACCTGCACTGAGTGCTGGAACAGCGCCCCTTCTGGCCCTAAAGGGAAAGGCAGAAAATACACTTTCAGTTCAGTTTGTTTTATTGACACTGTAAAACTGATAATCGAAAACACGTTGCTCCCAAACCCTTGGTGTTAAAATATAATAGACTAAATCCATAATAAATGTGGTCAACTTTTCATTTCTGTTGTTTTATATTTAATCAAATAGACTCAATCCCACCTTTGACATTAAATTAAATGATATGAGGCTCCTTCAATTTGTCATTGGAAATATAGATGTTTTTAGTCCGTTTTTTGTGTGTTTTTTCTTTAGTTTTTATTAGTAAACAACAATATCTGGAGATTAAAGTCACAGTTTAGTCTCATCAACTACTTTTAATTTAGTTTTAGTCAGCAAAAATCTTCAAAGGCCAAAGTGTGTGGCTGGAATCCGCCCCGTGTTGGTGATTCTGCCCTGCTCCGGTATAGATCAGATGACCGTGGGCGCAGTGGAGCTATCAGCCGCCAGTGCCTTCAAACATTAATCAGCCGGAGGCGCCGCATGGGGCCCGTCCACAATCCGGACACTGGGGCTGGAGGGGTAACACCGATGCACTGTACGCTTTTATAGCACAGTGAAGGAACAAGCGGCTTTTATGGCTCGTTTGACAAAGTGACTCACCGCTGCTTTTATTGCTCAGTAAAAATGCGTATTTGTATGTTTGTGGTAATAGATAAAGCGCATGTATCTATTAAGCTCAGGATGTTGTGACTGAGACGGAAAAGTTTACTCTGGTTTAATGCCTGTAAGTACTAATCTGAATAGGTTGAAAGAATAACACAGCAAATGTGGAAACAAATGTTCAACACTAACAAAAAATTACCCGTTAAATGGTAATCAGGGCTCACCGATGTAACCGTGTGCTTAGTCTGAATTGAAGTGTTGTACCTGTTCATAATTTGGAAGTGATTGGGTTAAAAAAAACACCATGTTATTATTATGGCAGAAAGGCCTTCCTATTGGCCAACATCATACTTTTGGACAGCTTTCAGAGAGAATAATTGGGATGAATTGTGCTAGTGTACCTGGGCTTTGGTTTTCATAGCCTCGAGTTTTAGCCGGTAAAGCCATAAATGGCACAGTGGCTGAGTGCTTAGTACCCTTGCCTGACAGCTAGAAACCCGGGTTCAATCCCCTGGCCGGATGGAGCGGCCTTTCTGTGTGGAGTTTGGATGTTCTCCCCGTGTCTGCGTAGGCTTCCTCCAGGTATATGGTTTCCCCTACCACTAAAAACATGCTGGTCAGGTTGGCCCACAGACAGACTTCTCCTCCTTTTAATTCTAATTCTTCTTCTACTCCTTCTATTTTTTCTTCTCCTCCTTCTTCTTCTAATTCCTCTTCTACTTCTCCTACTTCTTCTTCTCCTCCTCCTTCTAATTCTTCTTCTACTTCTTATTCTTCTAATTCTTCTTCAACTCCTTCTTCTCCTAATTTTTCTTCTCCGTCTCCTTCTATTTTCTCTTCTACTTTTCCTTCTTATTCGTCTCCTCCTCCTTCCTCTTCTTCTACTTCTTCTACTTCTTCATCTTCTACTTCTCCTTCTCCTTCTTCTCCTCCTCCGTCTTTCTTCTTCTACTTCTTCATCTTCTACTTCCCCTTCTTCTTCTTCTACCCCTCTTTTTTTTACACTTTCTAATATCATTACCAAAAAGATTGTCACATAAAAAGTGTATATTTTCCCGCTTACACTTTGCCAGTTGTACTTTGTTTGCAGCCAGACTTACTGCTCGTCACACACACAAGCCACAACAAAGTAAAACCCCCAGTGACGAACACAAAGGAGGACAATACCACTGCGGTTTGTTTGTAAACTTGTCTGTAAAAGTGTAAATGTGGCCTGAGACGTCGGGACAGAGTCTGGTTTGGGTTAGTTTTGGGGGCAGGTTTTGTGCTGCCGTACCTGTGACACGGAGCTTGTCTGGTCCGATGGCTGTGTGCTGGCCATCTGCGCTGAACAGCATGTTGTCACTTGGCGAGCTAATGAGCAGATTCTGAGCGTGTCCCTGCGCTTCCTTTGGACCTGCCGAGACAAAGACAACACCTGAGGAGAAGTGTTGGCCGTGTATCATTCGAACACCGTTTTGAAGCTTGTCTCGAGCCTCCTGTTCCCAAATGTGTCAGGCTTTATAAACATAATAGAATGTAGAATTGTGGAAAGCAGGTTGCACTTCTCTTTACAGCACGGTAACAGCTTGGTCTTAGGATGGAAATACGAAATATATAGCGAGGGATACTGTATTTAGCTGCTCAGTTTCCATATTATTACCAAGAAAATACCAACTGTGTGTCCTCTTTACTCGGAGATCGGGTTAATCATAAAACTATGAAATCAAGTATAACAGGTGTGAGCTCCATTTCCACGAGTAATTGTAAAGTAATTACCGTATACATTACCGATCAAAAGTTTGGAAACACTTTTTATGTATCGGCTTTTCTTTATGCATTGTGTGATTCTCATTGAAAGAATTAAACTATGAACACATAGGAAACAAAAAAGGGGTAAATGAAAGGATTTGTATTGGGTTATCAGATGAAAATGATTAAAATACTTCAGGAATTTATCATGAAAATGTTTTGTTGTTAAATTGAATAAAAATTAAATACATATTTTCAGGAATTATTGTAAATGTGTAAAAACTGAAAATAGGCATGTATAGCATACGTATAGGTATATATTTGTGTATATGTGTATGTGTGTGTATGCATATATATGTGTATATGTATCTATGTATATGTATGTGTGAGCATATGTGTAGACGTGTATGTGTATGTGTACATGTATATGTATATATGTTTGTATGTATGTATTTGTGTATGTAAATGTGCATATACATAATGTGTGTGTATGTGTGTGTGTGTGTGTGTATATATATATATATATATATATATATATGTATTCAGAAGCCCCTTATGAGAGACCAACAGGCCCGGTTAAAACCATGAGGCCGTCCTTCTGTGGACCCACCACCTGCAGGAGGAGCCATAGGGGCTGGTGCAATGTGATTTGGGCAACTCCAACAGCTGCCCCCACGACCCGGCAACGGACAAGTGGAAGAAAATGGATGGATGGATGGATGGATATATATACACACAGACAAAAAAACATCGTACATTGTGTTATAGCAGGGGTGGGCAATTAATTCTCATAAGGGGCCACATAAGAAGCCTGAATTGAGTCGGAGGGCCGCACCAACAATAACAAGAACTTTATCCTATTGTAAATTACACTAACTTGTGTATTTTGAATATCTGATACTGGTATTTAGTAGGAACAAAACCTCCTAAATAAAAATATGTATTGATTGGGAAAATACTATTGAGGAAACTTTTTTCAATAAATGAATAATAATGAGCCTGACTGGACTGTAGCCAATGTGTTGTTTATATCCTGATCTCTTATCATGTCAGTGCCCTCTGCTGGACACGTATGGAATTCTTTCCTTTTATTTTTATTTAAGCAGCCCCCCTAGTGGCTGGAGTGAGCATTCTGGTAATTTCTTTAAAACAAATCATAACTCCGCAAAGGAATGGGCTAGAGACATACTTTTTTCTTTTAATAATTTGCCCAGGTCTTATTTGCCCATAATAATTTGCCCAGGTCTGTGTTATAGGGTAATTAATGATTAGAAAACCCTCATGCAATTATGCTAGCACTGCTAAAAACTGTTGTGCTGATGATTAGAGAAGCTATAGAACTGGCCTGGGTGACCCCAAACTTTTGACCGGTAGTGTATATATATCATAAAATCTTTCCTAACACATTACTAACACCCACACTCTTCACAGTGATGAGTTAATGAGCTCATTGACAACTTTCAAGTAGCAAATTCACTGTCATATTGATACTAACAACCTAACGACAGTAAACAATCAGTAACAATCATGTTTTTGCACAATGCACGATGTTACAAGGAGGGCAGAACTAATGAACCATTTAACATTGTATTGCGCTTTGGGGTTAATTAAGCTACGAAACAGAGGCCTTCAAAGAAAATTAATGATTAAAAGACCTTTAATTTAGCATGGCCAGATTAAAACTTTGTCTTAGGCCTTTGTCACTGCAGAAGAAAAGCTATTTCAATGTCAAAAGCATGTTGTATGAAGTTAAAGTATAAAAGTTTGTGAGAAAAGCTTCATTGTAGATACATTGTTGTTGCAGAGAAGCTTTTATCTTTATCTTTTCTACTGATAATAGGCTGTTATTTTTGTTTCGCTTTCTGATGTTGTGTTCCCCTCTCCGTGTGAAGCAGGTAGATGTGAAGCCACCTCAGAAGCTACAGCTGCGTGCCGGCGTGCAGAGCAACTTAACAAGCGCTGACATTTCTCTCACTCGGGAGGCTCGCATTTTTACGGCTTAATGATCAAGGACACATGACGGCGCGGTGGAGCTCTGCAATTAGCTCGGTCATTTGTTGGCCTTTTAATTACGAGAAAGCGCCTGGGTGCAGCCGTTCCGGGGCCATAAAGGCGCACAAATGTGATCCTCCGCGGGGCCCCGGGCTCTAGGTGCAACGCGGAGCGCCGCAGTGGTATCGGGGCGCGGGGGGAATGTGGCGTTTAATGGATTTTAGATGGAAACGGTGCAGATTATAAATGGACCGGTGACTTTTAGCACTGGAGATCCGGCGTGAGCGGTGGCTTCAGGACAAGTGCATGAGTGAGTTTACCGTGGTCGCCCATACATCACACGCACTGTACATCTGCAGCGTGAACAGAACCACGCTCACGGCTCTATCAAGTGCTTTTAATGGGATTCGTCTACTTCACGTGCCTCACATGCCGCACACGTGGGCTATGTTGTTCAGCAGTTAAGAAAATACCAGAATCATGCCACTGTCAGAACAAAACTTTTTACAAAATGACAGAGGGAGAGCTTATATTTCATATAGATACAGACGGCATCTCTGGAATTGCCCATATATTTTTGTGTTTGAAGAAGTCAGAGGAGGAAAACAAAGAAGAAGAGAGAAATCTAAATGTTCTCCAATTACTCCAAAACTACTTAAAAGAAACAGGCCACCGTTTTTCCACATTGAGATATGTTCTTACATGAGCTTTGACGAGTTGATATGTACCTGTCTGGTCTTTGTGCCCGTGGAAGAGCTTGGTCGCTTCCAACTTCACCCCCGTTTAGAGCTATAGGAATATGCTGGGAGAGGCCAAATGCTAACAACATCTTTGGTTTATTTCCGTGACTGAGCGCACGCACAAAGACCAGACAGGTACGCATCAACTCGTCTAAGCTCAGGTAAGAACATGTCTCGGTATGGAAAAATGGTGGCCTGTTCCTTTAAGTGGCGCTAGCCCACAGTTAGCTTTGCCCGTTAGCCTGTTAGCTTCTTCTTTGTGATTCTATTAATGTGTATTGGTGACACTTAAGACATGGAGAGGTACAAAGTGGTTCAACAGCCCATTGATACTTAAAAAACTGACAATGCTAACATAATGCTACATATTACCACCCTGCTACATGCTAACGCTAGCCACAACTGCCGGTTTTCGCTTCTACTGAAAAAATCTACTGTGAAAAAAACATCCATATGGACCCGATTTTGACTTGACTTTATTTGTATTTGATAAATAAGTTTATAGTCCGCCAGAAAACGGCTAAAAAGAGTGAAATATTGTGTTCCCCGAAAATATATTTCCTTCACCCTCAGCGAGGCCACGCCCCCTTGCCGTCTGGTCTGTATCTATTGTTAGTTGAAGAAGTGGTCAGAATGGGGACTATTAAAAATGTTATCATTATGTATTTTCCTCCCCTACATGTTCCAGCCATGTCCTAATGTGTAGAATGAGCCCAGACCGGTTCACCACAACTGCCTCTAAAATCCTGCACTGTCACTCACGTATGCACGAGCTTAATATAGAGACTGCAGTTACGCGTAAGACCTGAGGTGGCAGTATTGAGTATAAAATGACCAACTTGCGTCTAGTCCCTTTACGTACTGTTCATCAATGGAGTTTTTTGTTTTTGAGGTGCAGCACTTTAACTCGATTAGTATTCTGTTGAGAACTTTTTAACTTTTGACTCCACTACACAAAATGAAAGATACATGTTTTCTGCTCCACTGCATTTCTACAAAGGCTCCGAAGTAAAAAGTTTAACGTCAGCTGCACGTTTTGTCCCATTTAAAAGCCTTGTAATGAACACTCCAGAACAGTAGGTGGCAGTGTGAAGAGGCTAAATCAAACAGTTACCCACGGATTAGACAAAACTGTGTGAAATAACATGGTTTATGCAACTTTTTATGTGATTTTTTAAAATATATTTGTGCGTATTTGACCTTGGAGTGACCCAGCAGCTTTATGAGTGGTCAGCATGGCGCGTTTACTTTCTATCACAGTGGCCTCCAGGACGCTCCAGGATCAATTGTTTGGAAGGTTATCATTACTGACGGAGCCTCTCACCAGAAAACCTACAAAACAATTGATCATCCCAGAGACCACCGTGATGGAAAGTAAAGGCTCTTTTCCACATGCAGGCGCGTGTCAGCTGAATGGCTCTTTCACCCGCTTTGTCGAGCTTTTCCATAACAAAGGCCAGTGCCAAACTGGTCTGACCAGGTATAGGTTTTGGGACCGAACTCTGGCTGTGGCCAAAGCGGGCTAGCCCGTGTCTGATGTGACGTGAACAGACTGCTGGCCTCTGATTGGCAACAAGAGAGTGGACAGCCCTCACTATTGACACGCAGGTCTTTAATATTTCACAACATCATACTGCTGTGCTAAAAGGGGATTTTCCTGATATTAGCATTTAGCCGCTGTTAGCGCAGCTTTAGCTTTTGCATGTAGCTTACCTTCATAGTAGTATTTAGCGGTTTCTTTTCTTTTTTAATACAGCTTGGCTCCTCTGAATGATTCCATAACTCCCACCAGATGACAGCATTTGTCCACATTTGTTCTCATCGCGGCTTACAAAACTTTTAATGACGATCTGTACAGCGTGTTCCTCTGTGCGGCGCCGCCCACAACAACTGCGGGTGTGTGTGTGGTGGAAACAGAAAAGTCTGCGGGTCGCGCTATGTGGAACGACGGCTTAAAGGCGCCATGCTGAACACCCATACAGCCGCTGGGTCACCTGAAGGTCAAATACGCACAAATATCAACTTTTCTTTTACATAAAAAGTTGCATAATGCACCTTTAAAGCTCAAAAAGTCGACTTTTTCTATAATTTAAGTGTGCAACCTTTACTTTTATGGGAGCAATATTCGACTTGGAGGATCTGTACCTTTACTCAAGTCATAAAATTAAGTACTTTGACCTAAGCACTATTTAGCTGTGGCTTAAACTCTTTCCTCACTTTTGTAATGCATTTCTAATATCAAAATTGCATAGCGCACAAAACTCCTTTTTCACACATTTTACAACAGTGTACAATCATTTTTACAATATACTAAAGGAACCACAGGAAACAAAATCTGGTATAGGGCCTTAAAGGAACAAATAATGCATCTTGGTAATGACTTTGACTTTAACTTGGCCTCTCTGAACTTACTCTCAATGGACCAAATCACTACTGAAGACATTTTTTTTTGACGACCTGCCCGCACTGTATATTTGACGACACGCGTGGTCTGTGCGGGCGAGTGTTTCTTACCCACGGACGTCCTCCCCGTCACGTCACCGTTCTCATTGCGAGCATTAAGGGAGACGCCTTCTGTTGAATGTGCTACGAGAGACGAGTCCTGGAAAACAGCAACAGAGGAGCCGTTATTTTGATGTGACAAGAGAACAATCTCTTCGTATATAAAAAGGTACACATTCTTATAGTCCAAACATAAAGAAAGCCCCAATGCCTTTGCTGATGTAGAGCTTAAACAAAGCGCTGTACTCACATCAGCAGTGGATACTAAAGTTTTCTAACCTAAAAAAACATTTGGCTTCTGCTCACATGGTAACACTGTATGAAATGTATACTGATGATGTGTAATTGTGTATTGTTTACCTTTTTAAATATTGTAATGTGTACTGTATTGTATTGTGTTTTGTGAAATGTGTAGCCTCCTATGGACAGGTGTTGCAAATTAGCAGTTTTGCTATAACACTAAAAAACAATGTATCTGGTTTGTCCAATGCAGTTGTTATGTCCATATCAAATAAACTAATAATAATAATTTTGAGTACCACTATATGTTTCATGTATGATATTAATAAAATGTAATCCTTTGATATTGACTGAGAAAGGAATAAATATATTTGCATTAAAGAGCAACTAAACACTAAATCGAGTTTTTTTTTACTGATAAACTGTCTCAATGGGTGTCTCATAGTGTTGTCCACTGGTCCCTGACATTATTCTGACATTATAGCGCAAACATGTGTCAAATCCTAACTTTGGCCTGAAAACGAATGGGTTGCGCCCCCTTCAGGGTAAACTCTGCTACTAAATTAGAATTTCCTGATTGGCTGGAGACGTGTCCACGGCCTCCACACATCGTCATCAGGTGCTGCCAATTATCCTGCCCATTGTCCTGCCCCTGTACCTGTGGTATATAACCCACAAGTCCCTCCCACGTAATTTGTCTGCTGTGATTGTGCCAATGCAAAGGCCCACACACTCACCCCCCCGCATGTCACCCCCAAACTTCAGAGACCGCCTCTTTCGTGGCAATTTTTACTTGTGGGTGGGGAAAGGCTTTGGCACGCCCGTTTAGGTGCTCTTTAAAATAAGAAAAAGTGTCTTGATTTTTACTCAAATCAATGGCCAATATAGTCATTTCTGGATTATTTCTTGCATGCACCGGCAGAAGCGCTTTATGTACCACCAGTGTTGCCCAAACCTGTATTGCAATCTGAAATGAACTGTACTGTATAAAATCTCAATCTGTATTATGAGGACCATTATAAATGCTCCATTTGAGTGGCTAATTACTGTGAAAGTGTGTGTATACATTTCAGTCTCATAACCATTTACAAAGCTGTGTGACACGATAATTACTTTCTGTGATGGTTTTATAATAACTCTAAAGCCTATGTGAATATCGCCTTGAGCGGATGTGTACGTGCTCAGTCCAATCATGAGAGAGTGTGTACATTTATAACGCTTCTGAATTTATTAGGTGTCAAGGCTGTCATGCATTATGTTCTGAGCAAGTAACGACATGATGCCATTGAAGCGGCAAAGATGGATACATTCTGTCCTTGATAACGGCTATAAAGAAGGAAAGAATGCTTAAAAATGCTGCTATGAGCAGAAAAGCCATAACATGTAAACAACAGCAGAAAAGTGTTCCCATCTGCTGCTGGCAGGCGGGCCATAAACTACTTTCCACCACAATATCCGTGAGGTTAATGGGGAGCTCTCTGCACCACCACGTGCTCAGTGGGGGACTGCCAAATCCAGTTTGCTCCGACACACTTTGCTCGAGGGAAAAGGAGTGTGGAGACATCGGCGAGAGAAAAGTCGCACCGAATTCCAGTGCGATGCCACGACCTTATCGATCACGAGAGCCGTAGAACAAAGAGGACAATGACCTGCAGCGCTTTGTCCTTGGGAAACACTTGTCACTCACACTGTCCATTTATGAACCATTCGCCGGCTGTGGCAAGAAATACTACCCACAGATTCACAAAGCCTTCAAGCCCCGTAATGGAAAACTATCCACAAAGAAAAACTCTGAAGTCATTCATAAGTTCAGGAAGGTTTTAGACTTAATTTAATCACTCCTATATTATAATGAAATAATGAAGCTTCTGATACAGGGTCTCTACAGGAGGCAGAAAGTCAAGTTTAATTATTTTTCATGCCCAAATACTAAATTTGTTTTGCCACAAACACAACGCCAACAAAAACAACGTGCATGTTTTATTTCTCAGGATTTGCAAACGTTCCATCAAACAGAGGAATGATAAATCTGGATATTCAAATTGGACACAACAAGCAACTTTCAAGCAAAAAAAGATAGATTGATCATTTCTGCCTCATGAGAGACATTTGTTTCCACAGACTGTCATGTCGAGTTGGAAATCAGCACCGCAACTTTAAACAGGCAACACAAAGGCGTGAACAGACATAAATAAATAATACATTAGTGAGGTAACTTGTTGAGAATAGCAATAGCTGCTGAAACAAAGGTTGTGTTCTAGTCAAAACTGAAGTTGAATGTACTTTGACCATAAGTTTTGCTTTTGCAGTAAAGATAGTTGAGTGATGTCATTATTCTTTCAAAATATTCATATTATATTAATGCTAGTTTTAATCCAATTTAAGGCTTTAAAAAAATTCCTTTTGGCTCAATTCCTTCAATGATGCTTTTACGTATATCGTAATATCTAAAATCATTAATACAATTTTATTGCATTAATATGTTCAATCGGTTCCCCTTGGTGTGAGATGTTCTAGGAACCACCTTTACAAAAACAAATCAGTATAATAGAATCAATAGGACGCCCTGTGTTTTGTAGCGCTGTTACCTCTCTGGAGTGGATTTCATCGGCGTAAACTGGAAAGAGAAACTCCGACTCTCCCTCGTCCAGCTTGACACCTTCAGAGTTCACTTGGAGGAGGCCCATTCCATCCTGTGGGAGGAAATAACGACAAAAGTATTAACCCAAAGAAAACAACCCACAATGGCGCCGCGCTCAGGACTAACCCAACACCTGAACGCAATTTTGTTGTACAATTGACTAACTACGGCAAAATCGATGACCAAGCGGAGGTGATCCATTAAACAGTTTGGTATTTCAAAATCAATTAATGTGAACATTTTCGAAAACATTATTCCCAATCCAACACACAATTTATATATTGTTTATATTCTTCATGCTGCATCTACTTGAACATATTTTTTAATTGATTTTAATGTATTCTTTAATTAATTCTATGATTTTACCCCAGCAAGCAAGAAACCCCTCTGTCTTAAAGCAGAACTATGCATAGTATGATCTTTTCGCACGTAAGCTACTGTATAACTAGTTGGTCTCTGACAGGTGTAACGATTCTTAAACCAATTGAAAGACTTTATAAAAAGGCACTGAAAATCCTTGATAAAAAACCATTTGGTTACCACCATTGTAATATCCTCTCCAAATATAATTTATTGAGCTTTGAACATTTCATAACATTTAAAAACTGTCTAATTTATAAAAGCTTACATGGGTTGGCTCCACCACCCCTAACAAGATATTTTAAATACAGAACAAGTGCCTCGAGAACAACTCGGTCCATGAGCAGAGGCGACTGTGAGGTTCCTGTGAGGAAAACCTCCTTTGGTCAAAATGTCCTGTCCTATAAAGGCAGTGTCCAGTGGAACAAACTACCAACCACTGTGAGGGAGGCAATCAGCTTCATATCATTTAAAAGTCACTTAAAGGAATGGCTTAGATCAACACAAACCTGTCAACATAATCGATAACATTTTATGTAAAACGTACCTTAGGGCTATGCAATGCACCACAGCACTTTAGATAAGTATTTTAAAGAGAAAAAAAAAAAAAACTTCATGAACTTTTAGATTTTTATAAATCCGTAGCAATTAATGAATTAAGTCTTTCCCTGGGTTTGTGGAAGTGAACCGCCTTCGCTCCCATTTTCTGCCTCACCCTTCCCTGTCCTCCCTGTCCTCTGTCCTGTCCAGTCTTTTGTCATTGTATTTGCCTGAGATCCCTAATGTTCTTTGTACAGTATATTTGAATGTGTATCTTGTGGTCCCATTGTTCCTTGTCCTGCAGTCGTTCTGTTCCTGTACTGTCTTGTGACTTTGTTGTGTGTCATTGTTAAATGTTCAATGTGAAGTTTCACATCAGCCTGTCTAGGGACAACAGATGGAAATTAGCCTATGGCTAAAATCTGACATATTTACATATTTTATATGTTCATTAATATGTACTGTCCCTACTTAAATAAATAAATAAAATAAAAAAATAATAATAAAACTAAGTAACTTGTTTACCTTAATAAATCCTTTTTGTAGTGCCTATGAGGGTAATACAAGTGTTAATGGGATGATTGGAGGGTCTTTCATCTCAACCTTGTGTCTCTGGCCAGAAAACCACAATTCCAACTTTCCTGCCTCTGGGTTGGAGCCACCAATACACACTAATGGAATCACGAAAAAGAAGCTAACAGGCTAACGGGCAAAGCTAACTGCGGGCTAGCGTCACTTAAACAGTATTTACAGCCAGGTTTGAGTGAAAACAATGATCTCCATTGTGTAATTGGATGTACAATATCCCTCTCTCCCTTTGTCTTTTCTGTCAGTGTAGTATTTACTCTCACGGACAATTAATGAGTAAAACAAGCACAACATGCTACGACTCCTGCAGTGGCGCTTATGGCCTCTAGGCGTGAGTTACTTAGTTCTGCTTTAATGAGGTTTGGGAGAAAGGCACACAAAAAGTTTCCTTTTGTGCACTTACTTACTCAATTACTTCAACATTTCCAAACAAAACACCAACTTAGATCATAAATTATGTACAACACTGGCATTTGTAGAAAGTGGTGCTTTACTTTGGGCTAAAATTGGCAAGGTCAGCGCTTGGTATTTTTACAAAAAGGAACTTGCCTGCCCCCGGTGTACTGTACGAGTATGAATCAACCTCATGTATCGCAATACAGATTACATCAGAAGAAAAGCATATTGTCCTCCGCTCTACTGAATATCATGCATCAAACAAAACACAACTCCAGTTACCGGCATATGTTTTTCATGAGAGATTAACATTATAATATGGTTAGGCACATTCCCCTTAAAACATTGCACACTACTTTCTCCTTATTAAGATCAAATTCACAAAGCACTTCTGGGAAAGTGCGCTTGTGAAACAGTACAAATGTGCCCAACGCTCTGACAAAGACAGTGAGCTTTTGGGAACTGTGTGCAAACCATTAATTGTGCTCCGAGGCTTTTACAAAAGAGTCGTGATTTTGAGAAACGAGTTCAATCAGCGGTCGGCCTTATCGATCCAGAAATAATAGAGTAGTAGGTTATGAAATACGGTTTGTGCGCTCTGGTGTTGAGGTTAGTGTAGCCGGAGCCAGTTGTGTGTGTGGAAAGTGGAAAGTGCGAGGCTTTGCGGTGGCTCTTGAGCATAAATCCACAGTGGCCATCTGGACCTCAGACAGAGAGCTGACGAGACTCGATGAAACAACCAAAGCATAAAGCGTTGTGTTTGGACAGGCAGCGACCGAATCCGTTTATGGACAACACCGCTGCGCAAATACTAAACATTGGGCAGCAGCAGCAGCAGCGGCGGCGGAGGCTTTGAGGGCTTTAAACACTGAAGAAGCAAAGAAAAGTGTAACATAAATACAATCAACAACTTACAAGCAATAAAAAAAGAAGTAAAGTTAATAGTTTTAGGAATTCTAGAGGCAACGATCACCGATGAGGAGGGAGAAAAATATTACTGCGGACTGTCGTTGTGTGCTTGGGCAAGACATTTCACCTTGTCAATGTATGAAGTGTGAGTGAGTGAGTGAGTGAGTGGCTGGTGCCGGCGCAGATTGACAACCTCATTTCAGTCTACCCCAGGGCAGCTGTGGCGAATGATAAATGACTAGAGCATTTTGAGACCTTGGCAACTCAAGCTTTTCAAGATAATATCGGAATTGGTGTTTGGAAGATATGCAAATTTAATCAAAATGTAGATGTTTGGCTTGTTGTTATGGGGCTTCAGCGCAAATTCAACATGGAAGACTTACTGTACCTGCAGCGTTCATTCAGTGCCTCATCACCGGCAGCTCTTCAACAATCATCCAGTTACAGCCCCATCTTTGCTAATCACCACAGCTGCTCATTCCTGCTTCAGCCATTTCATCGTGAGGATCCCCTTCCTAACCTTCCTCATGCATCACTCTGCCGTTTCCCCGCTGTGCTGCGACCCTCCTCCGCCCCTCCGCTGCCTGGCCTCTCCTCAGCTATGCTCGTCGCTGTCAACTGGCCGGCCCGGGTCTCACCCTCTACCACCACAAGGGTCCGGGTTCCGGCGGAAGATTCTGTCTAACATTCCTCATCGCCATGTATTTCATATGCATTCAGTAATGCAATCTTCCGCCAGGGTCTGAGCCCCAATAACGATTTATGTCCAATAAAACGTTCGTAATGCCACTCTGTTTCTGTCTTTTCAGGTTGAAATTATATTTCTGATCCGAAACTGTCAGCTCTTTTTTTTAAAGTAAGTCCAGTTGTGTTGATTCACCCTTTTTTTAGTTGATATTTCTGATGGTTTGCAAAAATATGGCTCATCATCGTCGTTATCGAGAAAGTGAACAAAAATATTAGATGTCTATTTTTGTCAATATTGCCGACCACTAGTGACAGACAGTTCCTAATTTCCTGGCGAGACCAGAATGATACCCCTCTGTATTTTTTTATGCAGAGGGATATCAGTCTGGGACCCACGCCATCGTTGGCAGCATCAGAAAACTCAAACGAGCCTGTGCAATCAGATATGTGTGTTTGCGGTCACATGTTGTTCAAAAGCACTCATGGGACACGAAAGTCCCCTCAATAACAATCTACTGATCGTTACGGGAGAGAGAGCTTTTTTCGGCGGTAATTGACCAAAGATACATCTACAGTAGGTGAGTTACGTGAATCATAATCCTGTGCGATCAACGCAGAACCGCTAATAACACTGCATCAATGGCAGAAGCCTGCCCTTCGCTGATTGGTTTACGCCACTTCCTATTTGCTTGCGTATGTTAAGCTTTGGAAATGGAGTTGATGCTACGGTCACCAGACTCAGTCGCTGCTACAGCGGTCAGTCTGGTTTCCAGGCAAAGTACCATAAGGCCTGGGGGCAAAATACTGCCTGGAAAACATGACCAAGCCGATATACAGAAAGAAACAGTTGCTTTGTTGTTGCTTTTTTAGTTCTTGAGAATATGACTTGTTGGAAATGCCCCAAACTGCAACCGGTATGGCCCTTTTCAACAAATGCACTCACACCCTCAGCAGGCAGCAGTTCACATTTTATGTCTTAAAGGTCCTATATCATGCAAAATCGACTTTTTGGAGTTTTTAACCATGTTGTTATGCTATTTCCTTCTCAAAAACACCCCCAGAGTGGTTTTGGCTTCATTCACGCAGTTCTAAGTAATCCTCCTGAATCCTGCTCTCTGAGCAGCTGCTCCGCCCTGTCCTGGAAAACGACGAGTTGTGACGTATTTTACATCATAGTGTCAAACAGGAAGGGCCAGACCTCTGTAATGTAATGCCTTACGGCCTGATATTAATTTATAAAACAGCTTTTTCATTATTTCTGTTGTAAGAAAGAAAAAATAAATAAATCAATTAAAAAACAATTAAAAAACAATTTAAAAGCAACTCTCCGACGCGTCTGTGCTGTCCCGGGAAAGTAAACAAACACACCCTCGGAGGATCTGAACATAAGTCATGTTTGTGAAGACTGAGCTCTTTCTAACCTACTCTGGACACGCCTGTTCTTTTTTCTTACCCAACGATAATGTCACGGATGCGCGTTTGGCTACGAGAGGAACAGGACTATTCAACCTTCCTAAAGAAGAGTGCACTCGCCAGAAGTTGGAATTTCTTTCTGGGATTCAGCGACTTTATCAACCAACCTGATGGATGCTTGGTGAACCTTGACCAGAATCAAAGTGGATTAACTTTTATAACCAACGCGATCTCATGGGGAGGCCAGACTGAGCGGTGAGTTAATCAAAACGCATGTTAGCGTGTGTGTTAGCGTGTGTGTTAGCGTGTGTGTTAGCCATTTATGAAACTGTGTTGCACATGTCAACTCCTTATAACTGCATTATGTGAAGTAACTTCACTTTTTGCAGCGATATTTATATTTATAATACTGCAAATGTGGAATGAGCGGAGAGAGGGGCGGAGTTAACTGAATCGAACCGTCTTGTCTTCCGGGTAGGGAAAATACCCCCAGAGAATACTTATATTTCTCTCAAAAATGAGTACTCCATAGTGATAGTGGTACAATATATCATATAAATGCCTATAGTTTACTTTAGAATGGCTAAAATAGCATGATACAGATCCTTTAAAGAAAATATTACACGCAACTAATTTTTATTTTAAAGTGTGAGTGCAGAACTGTTCACAATCCGTCAATTCTATGGACTAATACGCAACAAGATCCGAGAAATACAAATCAGTGCCCTTCAACAGTAGAAGAAATGACAAGAATAACACAGTCATGCGTTACTCCAGGTGTGTTTTGAAACAGGGAACATGCTGGAACATGACTAAGAGCTCACAAAAGTTAATTTTCCCTTTAACATTTGAAAGACTGAAGTAGATGAGCGGCTAAACTAACCAGCACAAGAATCAGTCACATCGCAGAACATGTTTGTGAAGGGCTTAAATACAGGATACAGGTTTCACGCATAATGAGGGCTCATGGAGACAGGATATTTTGTAGTTTGCAGACGACATGCTGATACTATAATTAGTGCGGCCTTTTGCGACATGATAACAGTCACCATTGAAGCTGATGAATAAAGAGAGTGATGTACCGTGTTGAACCACATGACCCTGAGGATCCAGATGGTGAGGGCGAAGTTGACCACCAGGATGACGATGAGCAGCAGCACAAACAGGTAGAGGCAGCGCTTCCTCCAGCCGTAGATGCCGATCTTGTGGACGTGGTCCGGCCCTGCCCTGGGAGGACCGGGGCCCGGGGCGGAGGTGACATACTGCTCTCGAACCATCTGCTGCCTGCAACATCGCAACACAAGGACAGTTGTCAACGTGAGGCCGTGCGAGTTTGGGAGAAAAAAAAAGCCGTTTAAGAGCAGCTCGGAGAACATACGTGCTGCAACATGTGCCACCAGCATTAACATAATTTGCATCTCTGTGATGTTTCATTCAGATGACGTTGGCTTAGAGTAATGGGAGAGTGAAGCAATATTGGTGCGTTTCTGGAAAGCACTTTGGCAAGGAGTAGTTGTTAAAGTGCTGTGTAAATAAACTTCTCTCTGCTTTTGTCTGTTATGTTAAATTAATCAAATAAGACTTTTAAAAGGTGCATTATGGAACTTTTTATGTGGAAAAAAAGCTTTTTATTAGTGCACATTTGACATTTCAGTGACCCAGCGGCTGTGTGAGTGTTCAGCATGGCGCCTTTACTTCACAGTGGCCTCTACAACGCTCCAGGATCAATCGTTTGAAGAGTTTTCACTGCTGATGGATCCTCTCACCAGAAAACCTACAAAACAATTGATCCTCGAGCTTTGTAGAGGCCATTGTGATCGAAAGTAAAGGCACCATGTTGAACCCCAATACATCCATTAGGTTACATAAAGGTAAATTACACACAAATATCAAGAGTTTTCTTTTTTTCATAGAAGAGTTCCATAATGCACCTTTAACTTTAGTAATCATAGTCACGCATAGGCTTTTTGACTAAAAAGTGGTAAAATGCTTAAGTATATTTAGTTAAGCAACTATTTAAAAATCTACTACTACATTTCAATAAATGCTCCAAAGTAAAACATAAATGTGTCCATGTGTTTTGTTTATTTCAAAAGCCTTAAAGTGCATATGACACATTAGACACATTTTTTGCTAAAACACAATTAACACGATTATATTTAAGATTTTGCTAAAGATTATACCCAGTTTTCTTTAGTTTGACCATTTTTGTGATGTTTATGTTTTCACTTCCTTATTGGACACCGACAGGAAGTGACATCGAAGAAGGTAAACAATTTAAACTGTTGCCGTGCAACCATGTTAAGTCAATGGGAAATGAATGAGTCAAACTGCTATGGAATGTTACATTCCTTTATGTCACTTCCTGTCAGTGGCTTAAAAATTCAAATAAAAATAACTTTTCTGCCCAACATTTCTTCATTAAAATTGCTGCTTCACTGAAAAAGGTGAAATGGTAACTATGCAACTGACGAACTTGCAACTGATGTAATCCATCTGAATAAGTCATATTTTCAAGAGCATTAAAATCTGTCATATGCACTTTAAAGGAATAGGCCACCGTTTTTACATACTGAGATACGTTCTTACCTGAGGTTAGACGAGTTCATCTGTACCTGTCTGATCTCCACGTGTGCCTTCCATAACGTAAACACAGTAAAGTGAAGATATCACTGCGCGGATGCCGAATTACTCCTGGTATTATTACGCCTTACAATATAGTTCCCCTTTTTATCCGCTTAGAAAATCCACATCATTTAGTTTTGTGTAACTATACTTTATAGTGTAACACTTCACATAACCATATTTAAATAGGGAAAACGTGGAAGAGTTTGGTAGCTTCTATCTTCACCTCATTTGGAGCTATAGAGGAGAAGAGAGAGGCTAAATGCTAACGCCGTCTGTGCTGTGTTTACTTTACAGAAGGCACACGTGGAGACCAGACAGGTACAAATGAACTCGTCTAAGCTAAGGTAAGAACATATCTCAGTATGTAAAAACGGTGGCCTATTCCTTTAAAGCCACATCGCGTAAAATTTTACCCAATAAATAAAATTGAAATACAAGCATTTATTTTATGACATTTTCATCATTGGAAAATACCTCATAAATGTACAAACAAACATGTGCTTTTGCTGTGAGCGGCTCAGCTCTGCTAAGACCTGACTGTAACTTTAACGGGAGTGGGTACGTCTCCAGCTCGTCTCCATGGAGATGTGACTTAAGCAGCAGAATATGAGATTTAAACAAGTTAGGTCTTCAAATCCCCACTGTATTAAGATCACTTTCTGTGTTGAGCTGGTCATCAGGAGCATGTTTTGTATTGAAGGCAACAGTATAGTCACAGTGTGTCTTTAAAATGCACACTATGTGACAAATAGGTGGCACTGTGCAGTTGTCCTGTCAATGCCATGGATTCACGACAAAGAACAATTTCACAGTGTTTCAATATCATTTTAAAAGGAAACTTATTTTTTATGATAATTTGCAGTAAAAGGTTTGATTTCATAGTGTTCTTTGCTTATTTTTTAATACAATACTCAGCTAAACAGAAATAAATTGAAGGGTGCATGTGAGACAAAAAAGGTTGGGAACCACTGCTATACAGGAGAGGGATTTGGCCCAACTTGTGTATGTTGTACTTTTACCACCACTGGTCCCGTCAGACACCGAGTCCCCGTCGTCATGAAGTCACTCAGAGCTCAACACTTTCCAAGAAACTTTCCGGTTACTGAGAAAAAAAGTTCCCATTTGATTTTGTGGTCACTGCTGAGATCGTGCTGAATGTAAGCCTTGTAATAGACAATACATAATTAGGAGCACAAGCTTAAAGACAGTCATTGCTGATGGATGTCCTGTTGATTCCTTCCACAAGTACGATCAGTGGAAAGTATTATTGTTTTGTCGCATTGAGAGGGAAGTAAGTCACTGATTTATTGTGGATTAAGCGCATGACTTTCCCTACAAGCAACCGATAAAGGTTTCCTACGCAAGCACTGGCCTTCTCCAACAATCCCCTCCCCGACTGATGCAACACGAGTTACTTAAGCCGAAAACTGCGCCCCAGCATAACCCTTATTCTGTTCCCTAAACCGTTTTAAGCTTGTACCAACAGGGCGTTTTCCGGCTCAGTGTGCTTCCATGGAAAAAGTGAGATGAGGTTTTAGAAGGAAAAGAGCTCTTATTAAAGCAGCCGTTCTCCCCGGCTATCGGTGACGAGCAAACCAAAAAGAATGAGAGTCAGCGTGTTTCCGGCCACAGTTACACAAGCGGTGATCGTTTTCCGCGCGCGCTACAGGAGCTGCCTGGGTTGTAACGGCTCCAACGTATGAGTTTTTATAGAGCATCCCTGTCAGCACATTTGGCCCATCCGACAGCGGGGCGGCGGAGAACCTCAGGGGCGCGATTTGCAGGGACTAGACAAGCATGCTGAGCAGGGTTTCGCGGCAGATATTTTGTTAAACTGACTTTTTTTTCCCATCACTTCTTATATAAAAAAAACGTGTATTGGGGTTGTGTCTCGTTTCTCCCGTGCATTATCCCGTACCAAGGCTGCACAAACAGTCCTTTCTCAATTGATAATGAGGCCGTAAATGGCACCGACTGCACCGAGACGTCAAACTGAGAGAAGTCTTTTCAGAAAACCTTGAACAGAACTCACGGTTTGCACACACACACAGTTCCCAAAGGTTGCTCTCGCTTTGGCACATTCTCACTCTTTGTAAGCGCACATGATGCCAAAACTGTTTCATATGAAGACATACCGAGTGAAAAGTCATAAAGTTCATATATATTTGGACATGACATTGGTTATTTGTTTCACTGTTTTACCGTTTGGCCCCCGGTTAAAGGGGGGTATTATGTAAAATCGACTTTTTCAAGCTTTATATCATGTTATTATGTCATTCCCTCATTAAACACATGCCTGGAGTGTTGCCTTGGCTCATTCACATATTTTTGAGTAATCAGTAAAAACTTAGACGGCAGCCATTTTAGGTGTAGCTATGCCTCAGTCCTCCTAGGAACGCCCCCACCTCCTGGAGACGCCTCTGGACCTTTCGTCACCAGCCAAGCCACCAACCACTGCTCCTCAGCTCAGCAGAGCCCCCTCCCCGCACAGTAGTGTTGTTTAGATGCCACAGCAGTGTGCTGAAGGGGGCGTGTCGGAAAGCTTCTTAAAGAGACAGAGGCCTATTTCAAGACGTTCAGTACAGCCATTTTGAGAGAGCAATTTTATTCAAGGCAGTTATTTTAATTTACTGCATATACAGACCAACAGAAGGTTACGTCATCATTGTAGTATGCTATAGACTGGTGCTATGTGATTGAAAAAAGCATAATACCCCCTCTTTAAGTCGTATTTTGTGATTACACCACATTATGTACTAACTGTTCAAAATCTAATAAACCTTTGACTAAATTATGTCATAAAAAAAATCATGGCCTGCATTTTGTAATAAACTCTCAATTCCTTTTGTGATAGAATCGGTCACTACACACTATCAAGCTTCATTCATCATTTATAAGACATTTACACAGTTTACTAACCTCCTGTTGTGATTTTGGAATCAAATGGAAGCTTATTTGTTTAGTGCTTTACAGTCGCCCAAAGCGTTTCACACAGTTATTTTGGGGTAATTTGTGCTTCATTCACTCCACACATGGTGGTGGTCTGTAGCTAAGGTTTCCCCTGGGGTAGACTGACAGAGGCGCGACTGCACACATCTGGGTCAACGGCCCAGATCATCATTCATCACATCATTCACGGGTATTTGACATGTTTTAGTTGTAGGGGAAACCGGAGTAGGGCAAACGTGCGCAGACACGGGGAGAACATGCAAACTCCACACAGAAAGGCCCCGTCCAGGGATCGAACCCGGGACCTGCTTTCTTTGTAGCACGAGCTTCACAGAAAGAAGTTCTGTATGGCCCGTGTACTATATAGGGCTATACAAAAAACAACTTGATTTGATATTCACAAGACAGTGCACTTTAACCTCATAACCCCGGACTGAACCGAGCACATTTTCTCCAGTTTGGCTTTACCCAAATAAAAAAAAAGCTTCTTGAAAAGCTTTTAGATTTGGGTAGCGCAGCGGTTAGCGCTTGTGCTTCACAGCTAGAAGGTCCCGGGTTCGATTCCCACCTGGACGGGGCCTTTCTGTGTGGAGTTTGCATGTTCTCCCCAATGGCCGCTGGCTGCTCTGCTTTATGACCGCAACACTGGAGGCCGCCATTGCTGTAGTACCTCCATATAGCCGCTAGTCTCCCATTGAAAAGCATTGGACTTTAGACATGTTAAAACAACTTTAACGCCTGGTTTCTATTTTTTAAACAGTTTCTACGGCTACATATTCCTCCTGAGATTACGCTGGGTTAGTCACAATAAAGAAACCAGGCTGGTTTTCGACAGAAAATGTTTTGAAATCTTGTACTAATGAGGGTTGGACTGTTAGCATTGGAGCTGCGCGAGCTACACGTCACGCAAGGGCGGAGTCTACAGTGAAGATCCCGCCCTTATGCCCTTATTAGGAACAGGGCAGAGCTGGGGAGGAGGAGCCTGTAAATCCGCCATGATTTCCCCCTCGAACGTGGTCATTGTGGTAAACGGGGAGGAGTGAGGAGGAGTCGTCTATTCTTTTTAACGGTCTATGGTTCTCCCCATGTCTCCATAGGTTTCCTCTGGGTACTCCGGTTTCCTCTACCACTAAAAACATGTACAATAGGCCAGGATGTATGAGAGCATGTTTGAGAGTGCGCATGGAGGACGACGGATTGGAAATTTGCCCAAGGCTACAATCCGGTGTGGCTTGTTTACATGCATGAGACCCATGTATGTTCATTAACATGCACTGTCCCGACCAAATAAACCAATAAATAATTTAAAAAAAATTATCAAAATAGCGACGGAAAATGAGGATGAAAAAACAGAAATAACAAGTGACAAAAACATGACCAAGAAGTGATGAAAAACCCACAGAAGCATAAACATAAATGCAATGACAAAAAAAGTTACGATCAGTCTTGTAGGTCTTAGCTTGAGGGGTTACACTGGCCTATAGGCTGTAAACTCTCCAGTCAATAAACTTTTAGATTTGGGTAAAGCTGACTTTAATGCACTCCGTTAAGGCGGGTGTTAAGCTATGTGGATTGGCTCCTCGTAAAGATTGTTTTAACTTTGCCCTCATTTTGAACAGTTTTCCTTTGCTCTCTCTCTGTTGTATTATATCACCGTATTTAAATAAGTGATAAAACATCTGGACTTGTGAGCCGCCGGTCTGAACAGCCTTCTCTTTAACACAAAGCCCACACTGGAGCATCACCAAAGCGCTGACTTCATCTGTGTAAATCAGCAGATCATCCAGCCTCTGTCAGCCGTCTGAGGTGCCACTTTCTTTACAACAATGGCTGCCATAAAAGACGCGTAAAAACTTAGCAGCAGATTTGTGCCTGAGGGAAAGCCGCGATATTCTCCATGTTTGCACTTTTTTATGGCGTTTATTATCCACAACTGGCTGCATTTTCCCCAGGCTACATTTTCTGCCAACATGACCGTCTCCCGACTTGGAGCGACAAATCCAATACAAAGGACGCACTAAACGCTGCACAACAAGACAAAGACAGCCTTTCGATATCGGTGTTTCATGCTTTATAACTTTCATGGTTTGTATTGTGTTGTACTGAAATGATTCTCCATCAAAACTGTTTTAAAGAGGGGGTATTATGTAAAATGGACTTTTTCAAGCTTTATATCATGTTATTATGTCATTCCCTCATTAAACACATGCCTGGAGTGTTGCCTTGGCTCATTCACATATTTTTGAGTAATCAGTAAAAAGTTAGACGGCAGCCATTTTAGGTGTAGCTATGCCTCAGTCCTCCTAGGAACGCCCCCACCTCCTGGAGACGCCTCTGGACCTTTTGTCACCAGCCAAGCCACCAACCACTGCTCCTCAGCTCAGCAGAGCCCCCTCCCCGCACAGTAGTGTTGTTTAGATGCCACAGCAGTGTGCTGAAGGGGGCGTGTCGGAAAGCTTCTTAAAGAGACAGAGGCCTATTTCAAGACGTTCAGTACAGCCATTTTGAGAGAGCAATTTTATTCAAGGCAGTTATTTTAATTTACTGCATATACAGACCAACAGAAGGTTACGTCATCATTGTAGTATGCTATAGACTGGTGCTATGTGATTGAAAAAAGCATAATACCCCCTCTTTAAAAAAAGCAACAACCCACAAATCACCACCTCATGACATCAGCAGGTGGGGACACGCCTTACAGATTATTGCAGAAGGAGATAGACTGAATATGTAGAGTTACTGAATAAAGAAAAATACTGAAATTTCGTGTGCCCGGTTTTGGATTAATATCTACTTGGTATTTTCTGCGTTTGGATTTGTCATTTATGTTTTAATATCAAGACACAGCATACAGTGCACAAATATCAATTCTAGAGCATAGACAACTACAGTGCCCCTGCAGGGACAAGCACAAAGATTGATATTTTCGATGCTGAATGTAACACAGAAATGATGTATTATGGCAGAAACATGGCTGTGCTGCTCTTCCAGTAGTGCTCAAAAAGTCAATTTGATGTCACTATGAATAAAGCTTCTAAAATATTTGAATAGCTTAAAGCATAAAATGTTCTTCTTAAATGAACTGCTTTAACTTGAACTTGAATATCTATCATTTTTTCCTTTACATAACAAACTTCAGCATTGATGATCAAAGTTTTCATGCAGCATTAGGTTTGGTAAGCGAAGTATATCTGATAAACACAGAATAGTTTCATAAGGATTTAGCTGAATAGCTCTAGTAAAGACGCTTGCTTTAACGATCGGTGATTTGCGCTGTATAATAAAATCATCCTGACCGAGCGGGGGGAGCTGATGGCGGGGCCAAAATATTAGCAGGGGAAACACTGCGAATGCTACAATATTTCACATGTTAAAGGGATATTTCGGGATTTTTGACATTGGGCCTCATTTCCTAGTTATCCAGAGTGTTGTTGATGTCTGGAGATATTTTTTCTTAAATTCATGCAGTTCTTATATTTGAAGAGTCTAGTGGCGCTAGGCTAGGGCAAGGCTAAAGCATTTCTATGGTATCAGTTAGCCTGCATTAAAAACAGTCTGGCCCACTCCACAGTGCACCTGAGGTAAATCACTTATAACACCAGACTAACCATATAAATGTCTGTGTCGATTGAATAATTTTAACCATTTTGCATTTAAAATAACTTATATTTGAGCAGCATCAGCTTCGTGGCTGTAAGCTAACGCAGCGGCGGAGTGATCTGCGAGAAAATAGTCCCTCAAATGTGGTAATTCATGTGATACCAGGTCAGTTATATTTCAAAAATTATTCTATCGACACAGACATTTATATCGTTAGTCTGGTGTTATATGTGATTTACCTCAGGTGCACTGTGGAGTGGGCCAGACTGTTTTTTAATGCAGGCTAGCGGTTACCATAGAAATGCTTTAGCCTTGCTCTAGCCTAACGCCACTAGACTCTTCAAATATAAGAACTGCATGAATTTAAGAAAAAAATATCTCCAGACATCAACAACACTCTGGATAACTAGGAAATGAGGCCCTATGTCAAAAATCCAGAAATATCCCTTTAAAGGTGCATTATGAAACGTTCTGAAACACGTTTTATTTGTGCGTATTTGACCGTATTTGATGTTAACAACCCACAGCCGCTGTGGGTTGTTAACATGGTGCCTTTACTTTCCATCACAGTGGCCTCTATGATTCTCCAGGATTAATTGTTTTAGAGTTTCTGGTAGTGTTTTTTTTACGGCTGACAGACGCTCTCACCAGAAAATAATTGATCCTGGAGCTTTGTTGACTCTGGTTTCCCCTACCACTAAAAACATTTACAATAGGTGAATCCTCCAGCCAGGTGATACTGACCTGGCTCCACATCTGGAGATGGGTCCCCGGGCACGGCACTGTCGTCGCCCACTGCTCCTTACGGGTTGCCCCAGCGGCATCGAAGGATGGGTCAAATGCAGAGGACAACTTTCCCAACGGGGACAATAAAGAATACAACCTTAACCTTGAAAGTAAAGGCACCATGCTGACCACCATTCAGCCACTGAGTCACAAAAAGGTCAATTACTCATAAATATCAAATTGTTTTCACGGATAAAGAGTTCCATAATGCACCTTTAAGACATCATTAAATGTACCTTTGTTGTGCTTGAAAAGACTAGTTTGACCTTCCCACTAACTCCAGATGTTAAAGTTACTGTACAAATGAATTAAAGCTTATACCCTTTGCCAAAATCAAAATCGCCTCTTGGGGCAACTCAAACACCATGAATGACCGAATTGGGCCCACGGGCCACACTGTTGGCACCTCTGGTTTGCATTTAGGAAGCAAACTCTAAACTATTAGCACAAACCGGGATTGAAGACACAAGTGAGTGTGAAATTAGAGCTGATTCCCGTCCCTTACAACCCGGACATTAACACGTGGCTCTCTGCGCTTGTGGCCGATCAGCCGCACGGAAGAATGAAGCTTAGATTGAAAAAGTAATGGATCTGCTTCGACATAATGCCATTACAGTAAATGAGTACATTAGGAGCGGAGCGAGCACACAGGCGGCAGCAGCTTTGAGGGTGGATCTCTCCGCTCCTGTTCCAGCGCGGGCCGCCCTTGAGCCACTGCCTGACTCTTCCATAGCAACCCAAATAAACAGCTGCTGAGCAAGCGCCAGGAATGTTCAACTTGGAGCTGTCTTGGGATAGTGCGAATACAATCGGACCAAACAGTTTAACTAGGGGATAACAATGTGGAGTATCCCATTCAGGGCTGCACAAATAATCACCATTGATTTAAAATGTAAATGTTTGCAAAAAGCACATTGCACAGACTGTAACTATAAGGTAGTACAAAAACAAACGGGTGAATGTTTCCATGGCGTCTTATTATGACTAAAACCTGCTAATCCTGTAATTTAGGGTCTCCACTTTATGCAGCATATTAGTTTGGCTAAATTTGTAAGCAGACCCAGCTTGCGTCTCTTCAATGTTAATGCTCCTGGACATGCTCAGAATGTGCACACAAAGAACTGAAGGATGATTTTAAAAACTTAAAATGCAAGTCTAAGCACAATTACGATACAGAAATCGTCATATTTTAGCAAAATTGTGCAGCCCATAGAAATAATAAGATGGGATAAGATAATCCTTTATTGATCTCACAATGGAGAAATGTACTTGTTACATTCGGCTCTCAAGAAAACCACTCAGGGTGTGCAAAACAGAAAATGTGACAACAGTTAAATAGTAAATAGAGGTAACACTTTATTTTACACTACCCTTGATACATTGTACCTGCCTTTAGTACAATGTAATGTTCTATGTAACAATGTGTAATAACATGTACCTATGTGTTACATACACAATGGAATAATATGTATAATATATGTAAGACACTAACTCTAACCCTAACCTTAAAGTGCATATGACACATTAGACACAATTTTTGCTAAAACACAGTTAACACGATTATATTTAAGATTTTGCTAAAGATTATCCCAGTTTTCTTTAGTTTGACCATTTTTGTGATGTTCATGTTTTCACTTCCTTATTGGACATCGACAGGAAGTGACATCGAAGAAGGTAAACAATTTTAAACTGTTGCCGTGCAACCATGTTAAGTCAATGGGAAATGAATGAGTCAAACTGCTATGGAATGTTACCTTCCTTTATGTCACTTCCTGTCAACAGCTTAAAAATTCAAATAAAAAAAACTTTTCTGCCCAACATTTTTTCATTAAAATTGCTGCTTTACTGAAAAAAAAAGATAATAGGCAACTGATGAACTTGCAACTGATGTAATCCATCTAAATAAGTCATATTTTCAAGAGCATTAAAATCTGTCATATGCACTTTAAGCCCTAACCCTAAGTGTCTTATGTCTTATTACATTATGTACCTGCAAAGTACAAATACACATTATTCCATAGTGTATGTACTACATAGGTACAAGTTATTACACATTGTTACAGAGCACATTGTACTAAATTTAGTTTGTTACAGTGTATCAAGGTAGAGTAATATAAAGTGTTACCGAGGTATCTTAAGTACAGTTAACGTAAATAAATGTCCATTCAGTTAGTCTGTCCAGTTAAGTGTTAGGGCAGTGTTGGACATGAGGATTAGCTACATTTGGTCAGAAAAATCCAAGTCAAACTGAAAATCCAGATTTATGCTTTGAGCCAAACAGGACATGTAATCCAGATGAGAATGTTTGACTGCAAGGACAGAATTTCCAAAGAAGTGCTATTGGGGGAAAGACTCACTGTCCTATGTTTGTCTGGTCAGAAGTGTCTGTCTCACTGTCTCCACTCTGCTGTGATGTCCTCATGACTAAAAATAGGACATGGCAATGTGGACTAAATTTAAAAAAGCACCTCAGGGTGGACCCAGACAAGCAGTGGACAGGATATACAAATCGATGTCAATAAATTGTAAAGCATTACCATGAAGGGGAAGCACTTATCAAAAAAGAAACTGCTCTCAGAATTGCTGCCCATTTATGGTAAAAGTTTCTGAGTATTTTCATATAGAGCTTAACCGTTCCCAATAAAACACGCTCTTGGGGGAAGATAGAAAGTTTAAGAAGGCAGACTGAAAAGCACAACAGTTTAGATGAGGGAACAAAACGTGGAAACGCTACTCACCGTTGCTTGCTCCTCTACGCCAGAGTAATAAGCGGAGACAGCTTGCTTGAATAGCAGCTCCTCACGCGTTTGTCTGTCAGCCGCTCGACAGCTGCGTGCCATAAATCCAAAAACATGGCCTTGTTATCACCACGAGACGGCGCTGCCACTCACTTACTGCCTTTCCCGTAGACGTCCTGAGCAGAAAGGAGAGATAGCAGCAGCAGCAGCAGCAGCGGCGCAGCGAAATTAACCACGAGAAGAAGCAATATATGTGTATGAACGGCAGCGTTAATGAATACAGACGCGTGCTTTGCCGTGCGTAACCAGTGCGTAATTTTTCGTTGTCCGACCCAAGGCGCGCCCCGGTCGGCTTTGATCCAAAAAGCTTCTGACATGGTTCTCCGACGCAAAGTTAAGCTGTCTCCTCAGATCGCTTCACCGCCGCAGCAGACACACAAACACACTCCCCCTTAACTCGACATTGATTGATGGTAAATTAGTTCATTCTGAAACAAATTGTAAGCGTAGTTCAACCGCTGTCGTGTATTTTTTTTTTCCCACTTAAAATTTAGAAAGGTCTAGATAGGTTTCTGCAGTTTTTGACCATATTGACAATTGTTAGTTCTACACCTGTCTTGTGGGTGGGGCTAAATCTTTGGTCTCTTTTTTAAACAAATAAACTGAACTGAATGTAGTAAGGCTATTCTAAGGACAAACATTTTAATATAACCCATGGCTATATAAAAATAGTCGACCACTTCCATAACATAATCTAGACCAGGGCTAGGAAAGTTTGCATCGATTTGATTTATTGCCAAAAAAAGTCCTTGCGTAAAGCATCTTTTTCTACAACTATCATTTATAATATTGTCTTATTGCCATGCAGGAAATTTGAAAAAATATTGAGCTTTTACTTTACAGCGCACTATTTGGTCTCTGATTTGTGTGATATTTCTCAAAATCATATTGGGGCCAGAGGTTCTATGCTTGAGGACCGGATCTGGCTCCGGGGCCTCACGTTGCCAACCCTTGTTCTAACCTAGACCGATGTATATCAAGCAGATTAGTAATATGTCTATCGATTATATGGCAGATTTGTTTATTAAAACCTCTTAACCCCCGGCTTAACCGAGTGCATTTTCTCCAGTTCAGCTTTACCTTTAAGGCCACAGCCTATAGGCCAGTGTGACGCCTCATTTGAAAGCTAAGACCTACAAAATTCATCTAAATTGATAATTTTCCTCACATTGTAGTCACTTTTTCTGTTGCTCTTTGTTGCATTTCATCCTCATTTTTTTTCAAGAAGCTTTTAGATTTGGGTAAAGCCAAACTCTGTTCAGGTGGAGGTTAAAATGGCCGTGTTCCAAGTGTTCAATAGTTTATAGAAAGGGAACTATTGACACATTTCAAATTCACTCAACTGTTATTTGCACTTATTGTAGTGTTTGCTTTAGATTGTGAGAAATGCAAGCAGGCCAATAACTAAAGATGCTAACTTTAATGCTTGAATTTTTATCTAGGATACCCTAGTACATTTGAATAATTTTATTTATGCATTCTGCAGAAACAAGCTGAGCTGAATCTGCTACGGGAACAGATGTAGAAAGTGGAAACTGATTCATAAAATATCTAGCAAAATTTGAATTATTAATGGAGCTCTTCAAGGCTAGAATGGATTCCAGAGACATGCGGGATGAGTAGTACAGACATAAAACAAACACAAATACTCCAAGGTGGACAAGCCCATGGACGTGTGCGCTGGTTCAGCCGTGTGTTGCCTGGGGAGCTGGAGGAGAGTGCATCTGTCAGAGCATCCCGCACTTCGTTTTATGCAGAAACTGCTTGAGGTAAAACTGCAGTCACATCTGACAACATTTATCATGGACAGTGTTTTCATGCCCAGAGCACGCGATATTTCATCCACATCAATATTTCCCACAGCTCCTACTGGACAGGTTTAAACACTTTTTAAACAATTTGAATAAATCAATTTGTATGAATTGGTATATGGCAAAACATTCAGTGAGTTACAATAGACTTTCTTCAGGTTCACTGAAGCTTGGTTGGGGCCTTCAAAACTTGATATTGGAAGACATATCCATACACTGAACTTCAGCTGCTTCTTATGATTTCATTTTGTGAAAAACTAATACTTTGTGATACCAATGATTAATTCCACAGTACAGTAAACAAAAACAGGAGAGCAGAATTTCACTTTTTTACATTTTTATTAACCACATATTACAAATGGCCCATCCCAAGAAAACCTAAAGAGGAAAAACAAGTTCAGTATTTAATATTCATAAGCTCGTTTCTTTGCATTTTATCTTTACCAACCTGCTTATGCCTTCTCAGCTGCCTTCTCCGCCTCTTCATCTCCTCCCTTGGTGTTTCTTGTGTAGATGAGCTGAGCTCTGTGTTTTGACACCAGCTTGATCATGCCTGAAGATAAACATAGTACTTAAAATCTACCAGCGTGACACGGAGCTCATTATCCAAATGGCGAGAGCTCAACCCACTAATGATCAGTTTCTGACTGAGTTATTAAAAAATGTTCTGCCCAAGGAAAGATTAGTGAGCCAGATGTTCTGCAAACCATATTTGTAGCAATTATAAAACTCAAAACAGGAATGAAGGAAAATAAATAGCACTGCTTAAGAGCAAGTTTACCACATTTAAATTCAAGTTACTGCATAGAAACTAGGTCTGAGCGAAGTTTAAGATGAAACGTCAGTCATGTTAAGATGTGCCATTTTATTAAACAGACATAGTTAATTTATTGTTGCCCCCATACTCAAATACAGACCCTATCCTCCCTCACTCCCATTAGTCTTAACTCTGACACACTGATTAAACTTATTGTCAAGTGTGACAAAGTGCTTTAAAGAAAATGAAGTTTTAATTTGTTCCATTTCAGTCACGGTTGAGCTTTTGTTGCTGCAGCTCAGACAATAAAACATCGTCTGTACAATATTAAATGCCATGATTGACCAGTGACAAGTGTTTTCTATTTTAATGTTTCTACTGTATAGTGCCTATGGGAGTTTTCATAGTTTATTTCAAATCAATTTAATCATTTGTATCTTGTGCACTCGCAATAGCACCGATTTGTTTAGAGAGCCTGCAGTACGCAGACAATACTACATCATTCCCAATAAGATACTGCTAATGGAAATGATAACATGTCATTCACAGCTTTAGGCATTTTGTAAAATTCACCTTTGCCCAGCAGCTCTTGGAGGGCATTCCTTGCCAGAGAACCACGGATCTTCAGCCTCTCAGACACTACAGCAGGGGTGATGAGCTTGTAGTTGGGCACTTCTTTGTACAACTTCTCGTAGGTTGCCTTGTCGAAGAGGACCAGGTTGTTGAGCTTGTCCCTCACTTTTCCCTTGGACCACTTCTGCTCAGGCACAAAAAGGAGTTAAGAGTATGAATGAGATGCTGAGAAGAGAATTGAATGACAAATTGAGAAGCTGTGTACCTTCTTCTTGGCTTTGCCTCCGGACTTGTTGACTGGGTCTTTGTCCTTCTTGGACTTCCCAGTGTCCTTCTTCTTGTCTTGCTTGGGAGGCTAAAGGAGATTAAAACGTATTACTTGGTTGTTCAACCGCTGCATAACATGTCACATCCTCCATGGCTTCATGCTAACAATCAGCTGCATCAGTGGCCACGAACAGCGTCAGTCCTGCTGTCTGCCGGTTTCGAATGAAGAAACATTATGCTGATGCTTACAGGGACCTATTCGGTTATCAAAATATGTACACACTGTACATCATGTTTATTTAGAGCTCATGATTGTGTATCGATTCTCCGGCACATGAAAGCATGGCACAGAAGGCCAGTGAGCTAAGCAGTTAGCCGATGAGAAATGTAACTAACCAACACATGCGCAATACTTTTAACTCGTATTTAACACCACCTGCCATGCCTCGGGGCATTATAAAGCGTTCCGAACATGTATCGCTGCTCACAATGACTTATATTTGTCAAAAAATCTCTGAAAACCGCTTGCTAACTGTCCTCACCATGTTTCCTCGTCAAGATGTCGGAGTGAAAGGAAGTGCGCCCGTGCAACAGCCCCTGAGACAACCCGTTTAAGCGGAAATGCGGCAAAGGTTTATGGGAAATGTAGTGCTTAGTTTAGACACCTCAAAATTAAATCCCTTTTTGTCACGTTATGAAAATTCAATGCTCTAAACCTGAATTATTATAGAATAACCAAAAGCCACCACAATGTAAACATTAACAGAACTTTTTTTTTGGGTCAGCGGTCACATGACCCATTCTGTCAGTCCAGCAAAGATGGTGATCTTCAGTGTTTATGTCGTGAACAAGGCTGGTGGTTTAATATACCAGTATGACAACTACGTCCCCAGGGCGGAGGTCGAGAAAACCTTTAGTTATCCTTTAGATTTAGTGTTGAAACATCACGACGAAAAAGTGATCGTTTCGTTTGGGCAACGCGATGGAATTAAAGGTAAGATAGCCAACTAGCCTAGCGCAATGTAAGCTACAGTCTATTCCACTTCATTGGCTGTACAGCTTCCCTGAATGACTAAATACAAACATTAGATAGAGTACTGATAGTATAGAATAAGATGGCTAACCTGGCATTGCAGAATGTATTGATTTGGGTACTGATATTTGCAGGCTGCTTGTTGCCAAATATGTCACACCTTGAGTGAAAACTGCTATTGAGTTAAAAGAAAATGATCTTTTGCATGATTGCAGTGGCATATCTTGCAAACCTTCTGAGTAAATTAGGTACTTGTTCACAAAATTACTAATACAATTCAGTATTTATGCAGTAAAATCAAATGATCTCTTGCATGATGGTAGAATGCTGCACAGAGGCTGCAGTGAAATGTTTTAAGTCTTTAATTGTCCAAAATTGCATTTGGGCCAAAATTCAGCACTTTGAATTCAAATTTACTCGCATTTTCTGCATTAAAACTTGACTTAGTTAACATTGACTGGTAATAGAAAGTTTTATTATGTTTTTTTTTTCTGTTAACCCATATTAAAGTGCATGTTTATTTGTTTGCTTCCAGTTGGCCATGCTTTGCTGTCTATAAACGGAGTAGATGTGATAGGTAAGAACACTGCCGATGGAAAGGACATCCTTGAATACCTCAAAGATTCCTCAAATTATCCAGTGTCCATTCGATTTGGACGCGCCCGACTGAGCTCCAATGAGAAGCTGATGCTGGCCTCTATGTTTCATTCGTAAGTCAAATAATAAACCATCTGTCACGTTGTAATTTTAGTTTAACGTAACGTGTGTCTCTGCATCTTAGGTTGTTTGCCATCGGCTCGCAGTTGTCTCCAGAAGCGGGCAGCTCTGGGATTGAGATGCTCGAAACGGATGTCTTCAAATTGCATTGTTTTCAAACTCTCACAGGTGCGATACAAATACATTATGTGTGCGCTTGGTGGCATAGTCGTTCTGCTTCAGCCTCATGGCATATTTTTTGGGGGGACAAATTGAGATTATTGTTTCATTTTATCATCCAAACACTGATGTATCTTTATTCTCCCGACCCCCACCTGAACTGAGCACATTTTCTCCAGTTTGGCTTCACCCAAACCTAAAAGCTTCATGAAAAATGTGTCAAAGTAGCGACAAAAACGAGGATAAAAACGCAATAAAAAAGTGACAAAAACATGACTAAAAAGTGATAAAAAGCCACAAAGAAGCAACAAAAGAGCGTCAAAAACATGCCGGAAAAGTAACATTAACACAATAAAAAAAAAAGGGTAAAAAAGTGATGAAAATGTGACGAACGCGCAAAAAAAGAGTGACAAAGGAGAGACAAAAAAGCAATGAAAAATGTAAAAAAAAAAGTTACGAAAATCTGACAAAAATGTGGCAAAAAAACCCGTCAAACACAACAAAAAAGTTACAATCTATTTTGTAGGTCTTAGCTTTCAAATGAGGCCTAGATGCTGTAACTTTGAGATTCAGATAAAGCCGAACTGGAGAAAATGCGCTTGGTTAAGGCGGGGGTTAAGAGGTGTTAAAGAGTACCTAAACGGGCGTGCCAAAGCCTTTCCCCACCCACAAACGAAAGTCAAAAATTGCCGCGAAAGAGGCGGTCTCTGAGGTTTGGGGGTGACATGCGGGGGGGTGAGTGACTATGTGTGGAGCTGGTGCGGCTTATGACGTTCTGTGGAGGCCGTGGACACGTCTCCAGCCAATCAGGAAATTCTAATTTAGTAGCAGAGTTTACCCTGAAGGGGGCGCAACCCATTCGTTTTCAGGCCAAAGTTTGGATTTGACACATGTTTGCACTACAATGTCAGAATAATGTCAGGGACCAGTAGACAACACTATGAGACACCCACTGAGACCGTTTATCAGTAACAAAAACTTGATTTGGTGTTTAGTTGCTCTTTAAGTACTATTGGCTATGCCCTTAAACTTTTTTTTAAACAAGCCTTTAAACTGGTTTTCTATTTCGCTGAAAACTTTTAAATATGACTTGAGCAATTATGTTACGAGGTGAACTATATATTGTCCTGTGGCTACCATCATCTTCACTGACTGAATTGTTGTTTCAAATTGCCCTGGTGAATGAAAGATTGCTTTATAGCGTGTGTTCACTTAGGACAAGACAAATGCGCAGTTTTCTTCTTAAAATCTTCACTTGTGATTTTGTTCCACTGACCGCTCTTCTCTCATTCAGGAATTAAATTCATCGTGCTAGCAGACCCTCGTCAGTCTGGAATAGATGCTCTGTTGAGGAAAATCTATGAAGTTTATTCCGATTACGCGCTCAAGAACCCCTTCTATTCTCTAGAAATGCCCATTAGGTAACGGCAACATTATAAAGAAACAGGCACTCTGAAAGATTCTATACCTGACCAATATCCTTTTTGATTTTCAGGTGTGAATTGTTTGACCAGAACCTAAAGAGTGCACTGGAAGTTGCAGAAAAGGCCGGAAACTTTGGAGCAGGTTCATAACCAAAGAAAAACATCCACAGCAAATTAGCTTGTACATCTGCAGTTTTCATGAATTGCTTTTTGTTGTTTGATCATGTTGCTCTGGAAAAAGAAAGACTTGAGAGACACTGTAAATACAAATGTTTTATAAATGTTTAATAAACATACTAAATAAGACAACGTTTGGTCACAAATATACTACGAAACTTTTGTGTGTGCTATAACAGTTCTGAGCTCATCAACGTGCCTTTGGTCATTGTGTTACTAGAAGCCCTTTTCATAAAATCAAAGGGTTTTAAAGCAAGTATTTTACTGCAAACATGACAAATTAAACAGAGTTGGCGAGTGATGGGCAGATGATACTTAAAAATCATACTTCACCTCCATAATTGTATCACACGTGTTTTGTTAGGCAACAATATCAGGGATGTCCAAACTTTTTCAATGCAGATCGGTGGTCAATGCAGTGAAAACCTGATGCATTTAGAAGAGGTTTTCCTGTTCCCCACACCTTTAATTTGGCTTAGAACAATAATGCCAGCTCTTTCTTATAATAAAATGTTAGTAGGTCTTAATTGCTCAGAATTATCAAACTTGCAGTAAAAAGTATCATCTTGTGTAATGTGTGCCAATTCAATAAGTAGCCTGGGGGCCGCAAAAAATGAGGACGGAATTTGGCCCCGGCCGCACTTTGGACACCCCCCTGGGCTACATTGTATGAGCGACATCTGGTGGTGAAAAATGCACTACAGCACAACTCATTTATTCTCGTTCAAAAATGTGAATAAAATGTCAGGAATGAGCTTGTTCAACCAGCTGAGAATAAAGAGATAATTCAGTAAGTGGTCAGTGCACTTCAGATTATGAGAATAGAAACTCATGAATAAGCCGTCAATAAAGTATCAGTGATTCAAAGTGAAGTCACTGATCAAGGTAAAAAAAAAAACTTAGTCACAGTCTTATTGCTTTTTGTTGGAATGAAGAGAAGCACCATATTTGTAGTAGAAACATACTCTTCTGTGAATCTGAACTCGCTTTCTAAAACAGTCCTGAGAAATGACATTGGTCCCAAACGGTATGAAAACAGCTGTGCCTTTGGTCCGTTCCAAGTCTTGATATGAGGTAAAGGTATGTTTTTAGTCTTCTTTCTTGGGGAAAGCGCCCATCCTGGTGCGAATATTGCGTAGCAGGAAGTATCCCACGGTACAGAGCCCAATCGTGACCTCGGCCACCCAGAACGCCGTCTCCCAGCCGTGGTGCTTCGCGATGGTGCTGAAGGGTAGGCCAGAAAGGAAGCCTCCAACTAAACAGGAAAAAATACAATTGTTGTTTTGTTTTTAAACTGAAGCCACTGAGGATGGAAAAGTTACAAAAACCCAACAGAAAAAGTGATGAAAATGTGACGAAAGAGTTTACGATGAAATTATGAAAAAGTGACAAAAATGTGATGAAAAAGTGACAAAAATTTGTCAAAAATGTGACGAAAAAGTGATGAAAAAGTGACGAAAAAGTGACAAAAATGTGATGAAATGTGATGAATTTTATTTATTTACTTTTTTTATTTTATTTTTTTATTTATTTGAAAAAGTGATAAGTGACAAAAATGTGTCAGATGAAGTGATGAAGTGATGAAAAAGTGACAAATTGTTGAAAAAGTGATAAAAGTGACAAAAATGTGACGAAAAAGTGATGAAAAAGTGACGAAAAAGTGACAAAAATGTGATGAAATGTGATGAATTTTATTTTTTTATTTTATTTTTTTATTTATTTGAAAAAGTGATAAGTGACAAAAATGTGTCGGAAAAGTGATGAAAAAGTGACGAAAAAGTGATGAAATGTGATGAATTTTATTTATTTATTTTTAAATTTTTTAAATTTTTTTATTTATTTGAAAAAGTGATAAGTGACAAAAATGTTTTGTGATCCATTGTGATCCAAATGAATAAGATAAAAATGATCTGACGAAGGCTAAGGCCGAAACGTAATAAATACTAGATCTTTTGGACATCTATCCGAGTGTGCTGTGTATTTTCCAATACAAGTGACAAAAATGTGTCAGATGAAGTGATGAAGTGATGAAAAAGTGATGAATTTTTTTTTTCTATTTATTTGAAAAAGTGATAAGTGACAAAATGTGTCGGATGAAGTGATGAAAAAGTGACAAATTGTTGAAAAAGTGATAAAAATGTGATGAAAAAGTGACAAATTGTTGAAAAAGTGATGAATTTTATTTATTTTATTTATTTATTTTTTTAATTTATTTTCCATTTATTTGAAAAAGTGATTAGTGACAAAAATGTGTCGAAAAAGTGATGAAAAAGTGACAAATTCTTGAAAAAGTGACAAAAATGTGATGAAAAAGTGATGATAAATTTGTTGAAAAAGTGATGAAAAAGTAAAAAAAAAAAGTGACGATAACACAAAAATGTGACTCAAACGTGGCAACAATGCGGGGAGAAAGATCCTTCTAGATCAGTTTCGTAGGTCTTAGCTTTCAAATGAGGCGCTCCACTGGCCTATAGGCTGTGAGCTTTTAGATTTGGGTAAAGCTGAACTGGAGAAAATGTACTTGGTTAAGGCGGGGGTTAAGAGGTTAAGTGCAAATTGAATGAAAACCACTTACTATTAGCCATGAGTGAAACAATAGCGTGTGATGTTCCACAGTAATTCGACGGCGCGCTCTCGTTGGCGATAACTCCGAACAGTGAAATTGGTCCATAGGAGGAAAAGCCAAAAATTGCGCCCAGAGTCAGAATCCACATCTAAAGTAAAAGTTAAGACATAGTATATTTTATTGTGTTAATGTCTGTCATTTGCAAAAGGAAAATGGACTTGTCATGCAGTAACACCTTGGAGCTGTCAGGGGTGACTGTGAGTCGGAAAAGGTACATGGACACGTACATTCCCGCCATCATGAACAGGAGGAGGAAGTGGCGAGGGTTGCCATAGGTCTTCATGCCTTGCTGTCCGAAAATCAAAAAGCAGGAGGTGGTTAGAAACAAAGTCAATTTACTTAAAGGTGCATTAAGTGAAAAAAGAAGTTAATATTAGCGTGTATTTGACCTTGTAGTGACCCAGTGGCCGTATGAGTGGTCAACATGGCGCCTTTACTTTCAATCACAGTGGCCTCTAAGCTGCTCCAGGATCAATTGTTTGGAATGTTTTCACTGCTGACACACCCTCTCACCAGAAAACCTACAAAACAACTCATCCTGGAGCGTTGTAGAGGCCACTGTGATCGATAGTAAAGGCGCCATGCTGACCGTTCATACAGCCGCTGGGTCACTACAAGATAAAACTTTTTTTGGTCAAATAAAAAGTTGCATAATGCACCTTTAAGTTGTCTTGGAAGATAAATATAAAACCTTCGACTCCACTACATTTTTATAAAAGGCTTCAAAGTAAAAAGTACATTTGGACTTGTGTTTTGTTAATTATAAAAGCCTAATAATGCACACTTTATGAACAGTAGGTGGCGCTGTGCAGATGTACTGTCAAATACCATTGACTCACAACAAGAAGCCGTACAGGAGGCGAATTTGAACACAATGTTTGTGTTTTAGGAGCTTTCAACTTTGAATACTTAACTGAGCACCTTTGACTTTTAATGGAGTAATATCTGACCAGTATTTCCACTCAAGTGTTTATTATGGGCAGTGAAATGTGGCTTCTATCTCACTTTCAGCAGTAATATTAATTGATAAAAAGATTGAGCAAACTCCCATGTAAAACAACAATACTTATTTAGAACTAATTATTACTTACTTTAGCCACGGCTTTGTCTGAAAAGTAACCGGCTGCTATACTGCCTAAAAGACCCCCGACCTCCAGAGCACTGATGTATGAGCTACCTATGGAGAACATTTCATTATATAAAGTTTTCACAACATTATTGTTATCATATAACTCACTGAAAATGCCCACACTCTTACCCATGAGAGTTGACTGTCCTTGTCCTGAATGAGAAACAGCTGGCCCCAGTCGCTACACGCCGTTTTGACCCCAAACACCACCAGGTAGGACACGGAGAGCAGCCACAGGTACGGAGACAGCAGGAACTCGGACAGTGTGCTCTCACTGGACGGTCCTGGGGAGGCAAAAGAATCAATATTTGAACCAATATCTATTATAGAAATACTAGAATACTGTGCGGGTATTATATAATGAGACCACATACGTTTAAGGGCCCCAAAATTAATCTTATTTGCAATATCAATTGTCGCAAGGACTGCAGTTGTTTAGGTAGTATAACAGGGGTAATTAGGCCCATGGGCATAACTTGGCCCCCAAATTAAAATCTCTGCCCCTCCCCCGAGATGAAATATTATTATCACACACATCAGATATCAAATGCCTGTTGAAGTACACAAAAAACATTGATAGTACAGTCAATTCTTCTAAAACATATACAAAGGGAAACACCTCAAAACCCCCTGTTGGATCACAGATCGATGTAGAAAGTGTTTTAGTTTGAGCCACATTCATGAGGTTTGGCATTTGCCCGTTTGATGAGAATAAAAATCCCGCCTCTAAGCACACTTCCCGATCCCTGTACAATACCCTTTGCAAATAACAATCCGTCCTTTATTTTAGATCTATAGACCCTTTAACTGTTTCTAAACGTTCCGGGCTCAGCTGGAGGCGGGAAGCTCGATTCCCATCCATTTCCATTGTAGCTGTTGTCATAGTAACAATAAACAAATGTCTAAGCCACAACAGGACCACATTTTTTAGTCGTAGTTTTACACTTAGAATCCATCCATTTTCTTCCACTTGTCCGTTGCCGGGTCGTGGGGGCAGCTGTTGGAGCTGCCCAAATCACATTGCACCAGCCCTATGGCTCCTCCTGCAGGTGGTGGGTCCACAGAAGGACGGCCTCATGGTTCTAACCGGGCCTGTTGGTCTCTCATAAGGGGCTTCTGAACCGCTCTTTGTCTGACCCGTCACCTAGGACCTGTTTGCCATGGCAGACCCTACCAGGGGCATGAAGCCCCCGACAACAGAGCCCCCAGGATCATTCGGGCGCTCAAACCCCTCCACGGTTCCAGGAGGGGACACTTAGAATCGCTAGCTTTAGTTTAATCTTATTTCTCTTGATCACTTCCTGCCTCCAGCTGACGTCACTGATGATGTAAAGCAGCCAAAGGGTCTATATGAACAGACATCCATCATCAATCAGTTCGGTAGTTCTTATTTAAGTCTTTAATATAATCGCAATCCTTGTCACAAAATTTGCTATCAAGTATTTTTCCCAAATTGCACAGTCTTGTACATATTCATTGGTTGGCCTGGGTCTCGGCGTGTTTCCGGCACGTGAGGGGCACGCTCAGGTCAGAGTCCACAGAGCAGCTGACCTTTAGACGAGAGTCAAACTGTACATAAACACAACACATGTTCTGCAAATGAATGTTTACATGAGCCTGAGCTGTGGCTTATGAATTTAATAGCCAGTGTGGATATTCCCGTTCCTGTCTAGTGGAGTTTCAGAAGTGATAAAGCTTCTCCAGGTATGTTTTTGATGTGGAACGACTTTATCACATGGTTAAAAGCTCAAAAAGGTTCTGATGATTCTACATGTCCCTTTAAAACTGCCTTTTCTATTTAAATGTCATTAATCTTTCAGACCTCTCAGCAAACCCCATCTCTATCCGTCTCACCTCCTTTGCTTTTCTTGCCGGCCGCCTCGATGTTGGGCAGCCCCACGTCTTTGGGCTCGTTCTTGATGACGAGGAGGCAGAGGAAAGAGGTGAACAAGCAGGTCACCCCCGACACTGACAGGATGGTCCGCCAGCTGCAGCTCTGGGCCAGCACCGAGGCGACGATGGGGCCCACGCTGCCCGCCAGATTCATGCTGCAGGAGAGGATGGCCCACCACGTCCCGAACTGAGACGGCTCGAACCACTGCGCAAGAAAATCACAGATCAGTGGCCAAATGCAAGCACCAAATGTAGCATGAATGTGGCATAAATCTCAAATAATTTATCGTGGGTACTCTTTTCCTATACTGTAGATATGAAAATTGGTTCAAAATATCCTGAGATGCTCCTAAGGAATATACATTGTTTCAATAAGCTTCTGCAATGTCAAAAGATCCAGGGCCAGATCTTGTGCCTGGAGCAAGGACAGCACAAACTCTAAAGGGCAAAGGTTATCTTCCAGGTGGTGCAGCTGTTGCGCGATGTGCCTGCGCCACTTGTGAGAGGGCGTCGCTTATAAAAAGAGAAGAGGTCGACTGAGGCGTGGTTTATTACAAGCTGTACTGAGAGCGGTGCTCTGATGGCAGCCTCACATTCATTTCCTTGTTTACATCACGCTGCCTTGTGTTCTTCTTTAAAGTGCATATGACACATTAGACACAATTTTTTGCTAAAACACAGTTAACACGATTATATTTAAGATTTTGCTAAAGATTATTCCCAGTTTTCTTTAGTTTGACCATTTTTGTGATGTTTATGTTTTCACTTCCTTATTGGACACTGACAGGAAGTGACATCGCAGAAGGTAAACAATTTTAAACGGTTGCCTGTTACCTTCCTTTATGTCACTTCCTGTCAGCAGCTTAAAAATTCAAATAAAAATAACTTTTGCCCAACATTTCTTCATTAAAATTGCTGCTTCACTGAAATATATGATAACTATGCAACTGATGAACTTGCAACTGATGTAATCCATCTAAATAAGTCATATTTTTAAGAGCATTAAAATCTGTCATATGCACTTTAAGCATTACAGGCTCTCACAAGTCAAACTAAAAACGTCATTAACACCATCGTGAGCAAAACATTGTTCGTGTCTTGAGAAAAAGAGATGTAGCTACAGCCGGTCCCGCTGTGGCGCGGACTGGCACTCGCTCGGCTGTAATTGCCTTATCGCGACTAAAACAAAAGCACATGTTCACTCTCCACAACCCCTCTCCCCTTCCCGGCCGCAGAGTCTGGTTGGAGGAAAAGGCTGTTGTACATAAGTTTCTCCACCTCACGTACTTCCCACTTAAATGCGCCAAGTCTGGAGCTGCAAGAGCCCAAAGTGCGCTCCTACTCAGCGCTAAATGTTACGCTATTGTCTGCGTTTAGACACACAAGATCGGGCCCCCAGTGTTTCACCAAGATCTTGTATTGATGATGGGAGAGTGTGACCATTGGCAACTTTGGTCATCACCAGTCCGAGATCTTGGTGAAAACTTTATCTTTTGACACCGAAGAAGCTAAAACAAAATGCAATACAATGTAATATTAGAGAGTGTGCCCTCTTTTAGACAGTGTATTAACCAAACAAAAAGTCAATTTCACTCCAAACTCTTATGCGCTGATAGAAATTGACCATAGCGGAGATTAAACATGTGATCAAGTCCTCAGCCCGATGCTCGAGTACCTTCCGTAGCACGCGGCCGCAGGGAGGCCAGCCCAGGCCCTGCCCCAGCCCGTTGAGGAACCAGAGGGTGGAGAACGCGGCCACGGTGGAAGACCAGGAGAAGACCACGTTGATGCCTCCCACGAAGAACAGGCCGATGGAGAAGAGCCAGCGCGCACTGAGCTGGTCCGACAGAACTCCACTGATGAACTTGCTGATGGCGTAGGCGAGAGACTGGCTGCTCGTGATCAGCCCTGAGCAAACGGAGAGGAGTCCATAAATAACAGAATCCATCATCAGCTATTAAATATCACTATAAGTATCCCAGGCGAATATTATTACGTTATGTGGTGATGTAGGCTCCAAAGTAAATGCGTTTCGTTCATTATAAAAGCCTGATAAAGCACACTCCAGAACAGTAGGTGGCGCTGCGGAGATGTACTGTCAAATACCACAGACAAGGAAGGAGTTTTTTTTAACTATTCTATTATGAATAACGTGTATCATTTAGATTTGGGTTTTTAAAGTGCATATTTAATTCTTTTGATAATATAACTTATTTAGAAGGATAACATCTGTTGGGCAGAAAAGTTATTTTTATTTGAATGTTTAAGATACTAACAGGAAGTGACATAGTTAAGGTAATGTTCATTTCCCATTGACATAATATGGTTGGCACGGCAACAGTTTAAAAGTGTTTGCCTCTATCTATGTCACTTCCTGTAGGTGTCCAATAAGGAAGTGAAACTATAAACATCATAACTAAAGAAAGCCGGGCACATTTTTAGCAAAAGTTTACATAGAATTCTGTTTTAAATGTTCAAAATAAAGTCTAAATCTAAAATGGAAAAAAAAGAAAGAAAAAATCTTACCAAAAACTATTTTAACTGCTTTAGTGTAGGCTCTCAGCTGTACAGAAGTCTCAGAAAATGAGTTTCAAGCCGTCATCTGTACTGGGGTTTTTCTACCATTTTTGTCATTGTTGCCAAACCCTCCACATATATCACATACCTCAAACCCAGAGTGCAATGTTTTTAACTAGTTAACGTCAAAGCATATAGATTTACATAGACATATTCTTTATAACCCTGCACAAACATATATATTTCTAATATAAATTATTAGTGACTTCTGAAATTAGCAGAAAATTCCCAGGTGGCCTACTTCTACAAACCCCTGGTCTGGATCAGTGGAGCATTTGTGTAGAATAAGAGACTCTCGGGGTCTCTAAAATGAATCTACAGTCTGGGAGCTCGTTTGTCCTTTGGCAAAAAGGCTTTGGAGGACGTGCTCTTTGCGTTTCTAATTGCCGACCATGACAAATGTTTAATTGGTGCAACGGGACTGTGGAGTTTAGTAGCAGAACAGACTCTAGTTATGGGGCAAGATGTGGTTGTAGCTAGGAATGCTCATGATTAATCAGTTAATCGATTAATCGCCATCATGGGCTTCATCAATTAAAAAGTATGTTAGCAATGAATCGTAATGCTGTATGTAGGCCTGCCGCGATAATTACTATATCGACTTATCGCTCGATAAGTAAATGAAGGACGATAACATTTTTAGTCTCGATAAATGCACGTGCTGCGTGTGCTTAAAATAAATACAGAAGAATGAACGCTATCACAGCGCTGACTGAGCGGAGCGTCCATCCAACCCGTCTCCAAGTGCGTAAAGACAGCACTGAAGCACATCAGCCGTATCCCCGCATGTATCCAGATCATTTATAGATCAGCGCTGCTTTTGGAAAGAGGTGGGGTGTAAACAAAGTGCCGTGCTTACTACGGAGAAGCTGATTCCGACACTTTCTGTGAACTTTATCGCGGAGCAAGAGGGGCTCGTGTGAAAACACTGAGTTCCAGCCAAAAGAACGCATCACGGAGAGAATAACAACATTAATGCACACTGCAGGTATGTCCAACTGAGAACGAAACGAAACCCCCGCCCAGTCAGTGTATCAAAGCTAATCAGCGCTACTGTTAGCGAGAGGAACCCGAGCGCTTTAGCCACTATCCAAATACAAGCGCGATAGTCCTGAGAACATATTACTGGTCCACACTTTTCAAAAGCCAGAGAAACGCTGCAGCAGTTTGACAAACAGTCACTAAGTTCCCCCACCCCCAAAAAAGCTGCTTTACTCCGACAGCCATGTGTACAGGAGGTGAGATTTGAAAAGAAAAAACAAAACATATGGCTACTCTATTTTTGCAGTAATACAGTATTATCTGAATCCATACATTTAATATACATGTTATTCTAACCAGGTTTAATTCAACATAGAAATGAGTTTTTGTCGGGGAATATTTAACCAGACTAATGTAGATGAAATATCAATATTGTTATTGGGATATTTTTTAAAGAGGACACTGTATATTGGCTATTTAAAAAAAAATGTCATGACAGACCTAGTTCAAACACAGAACCTGGTGAGAGAGTAAGTTATGTTAAAAGGTTCAGAAGCACAGATGGATACAGTGTCTTAGAATATATCGACCCTAGTTGGCACTTTGTTTGGTATAAGGTGTTAATATTGAATGCCAAAAGTTCAATACATTTCAATTAAAATAGTTGCTTACAGTTTTCTTTTTATTGCCTACAGCAGAGGTCACTAAACGGCGGACCTCGGTCCGGATCCGGACCCACGCGCCAGCCATTCCGGACCCGAACCTTGGATCCGAACTTTGGACCCGACCGTGAATTCCCTCAGACTAGCAGCTGCGTCTGCGCTCTCTCTCTCTCCCTCCCTCTCCCTCTCTGACTGCACCAGAGCGGTAAACTACAGCCCAGACGAACAGAAAGAGAAAGTCCTACATCTTAGCTTCATGATACTTTTTACATTTTTAGAAACGGTTTTGGAATGACTGAAATACGGCTTGCTAAAAACAAAAGCGGAGGACGCCCTAATTAAATATGCACGCGCGATGGTAATGCGTAAATAGCGCGGTTGTTTCCCGAGCAGGTCTGAACCAGGACTAAACCTGGACTAAGCCAGGACTAAACCTGGACTAAATAGGGCTCAGTGTGTTGAACTGAGCAAAGAAACACATTACTGTCATATATTATGTGCACATTGTGTATAATAGGCTACAGTAGCCTATGCACTCTGATATTTAGGAGCAAAAACTTATTTTTAGAGCAAAAAAACAATAACCGGATTCAATTGATTGCATTATTTTCAAATCACAGAAATAGTTTTAAAAAAGGCTTTAAAATCCTGATATAACCGTGAAATAACCCCGTATGTTCCGGACCTTTGCTTGACCATTTTTTTTCATTTCGGACCTTGGTGAAATTTAATTCGTGACCCCTGGCCTACAGTATTTGAATTATACTCAATATTATCGTTTATCGCGATATTTTCTGAGACGATATATCGTCCTCAAAAAAATTTATCGTGGCAGGCCTAGCTGTATGTTAGAGGAAAATACAGTATAATCGAAGTGCAAATAAGCATAAAATGTAGCATCTGTTGAAGTTTATCATTTGGCCGGAGATTAATCAGAATCATTTATTAATGGCCACACAACAGAGTTGGTGGAATTTGTTTTCAGTACAGCACATCATGCTCACATCTCTCCTGTGTCAGTCACATACATACAGTAACACCTTAGGAGCACTTTGACGTCGCAGTAACATCGAAGTGCTCCTAAGGTGTTATCACGCCTTACAATATAGTTCCCCTTTTTATCTGCTTAGAAAATCGACATGTTTAATTTTGTGTAACTAGACTTGGATCATGTAACTACTCACGTAACTGTATTTAAACAGGGAAAACGTGAAGAGCCTGGTCGCTTCTAACTTCACCCCCGTTTGGCCCATAGAGGAGAGGAGGAGAAGCTAAATGCGAACAACATCTTTGGCCTTTCTGCATGACTGAGCGCACGCACAAAGACCAGACAGGCACGCATCAACTCGTCTAAACTCAGGTAAGAACATATCTCAGTATTTAAAAATGGTGGCCTGTTCCTTTGAGCTCGTGCATGACGGCACTTCGGACCCGAATTAACACCTTTTTGAGTGACAGTGCAGGATTTTAGAGGCAGTTGTGGTGAACAGGTCTGGGCTCATTCTACACATTAGGACATGGCTGGAGCAAGTAGGAGGTAGAAAATACTTAAAGGGGGGGTATTATGTAAAATCGACTTTTTCAAGCTTTATATCATGTTATTATGTCATTCCCTCATTAAACACATGCCTGGAGTGTTGCCTTGGCTCATTCACATATTTTTGAGTAATCAGTAAAAACTTAGACGGCAGCCATTTTAGGTGTAGCTATGCCTCAGTCCTCCTAGGAACGCCCCCACCTCTTGGAGACGCCTCTGGACCTTTCGTCACCAGCCAAGCCACCAACCACTGCTCCTCAGCTCAGCAGAGCCCCTCCCCGCACAGTAGTGTTGTTTAGATGCCACAGCAGTGTGCTGAAGGGGGCGTGTCGGAAAGCTTCTTAAAGAGACAGAGGCCTATTTCAAGACGTTCAGTACAGCCATTTTGAGAGAGCAATTTTATTCAAGGCAGTTATTTTAATTTACTGCATATACAGACCAACAGAAGGTTACGTCATCATTGTAGTATGCTATAGACTGGTGCTATGTGATTGAAAAAAGCATAATACCCCCCTTTAAACAAATGTTTTTTAAACTCCATCTAGTCCCTTTAACTGATGACTTTTGTCTGGAAAAACTGCTGCACAAGTGAGTGACACAAACATTTATCAATGAATTTTTTTACATTTTGTTGAGGACTTTTTGACATAATAAGCTTAGGCACACAGTATTACTACTAATACAAAACACGGCTGATTTAAGTTTAAAAGATAGGGGGGAAAAAGAAAACACTTGCCTAAATCATCTTTGTCCATCTTAATTTCCTCCATGACTGAAGGCATAACAAAGGAGAACGTCTTCCTGTTGAAGTAGTAGAGTGTGTAGCCGACAAACATGGCCAAGAATATAGTGCCACGGTAGTATCCGTAGTCCGCCATGACTGGAGATTTGTGATTTTACTCCTGCAGAAGTGAGAAAAAACGGATTACAAAACCTCGAGACACTTGCTGACAGGCCGCTGCAGCGTGCGACACTGAACTTTGCTTCTGGATCCGCCGGGACGCCCCATGAACCCGGTCCGTGTGTTTATCTCTGAAGGGAGTCCTGAAAATGATGAGGTTAATGATTGACGGTTTGGGCCAATAGTCGCTCAGGACCAGGGGGGAGGCTGCTGTTCAAATTACAAAGAAGCCAATAGCAACAATTATAGCAATTATTAACCTCTTAACCCCACCTGAACCGAGCACGTTTTCGCCAGTGGCATTACCCAAATCTAAAAGCTTCTCGAAAACAGCATCAAAATGCGACAAAAATGGAGGATGAAAAAGTGGCAAAAATTGTGACAAAAAGGCAAGAAAAAAGCCAAACAAGGACAAAGAAAAGTGACAAAAACACACACAAAAATACGGCGAAGAAAAAGATCCATTTAGGTCATGAGAAACTTTTTGTTGCTGTGTTTATGTCACATTTGTTGCTTTTTCATCACTTCTTTTTCTCATGTTTTTTGTTGCTTTTTTATTTCTTTTGTGTTGTGTTATTATTGCTTTCCCGGCACATTTTTGTTGTGACTTTTTATTGAATTTTTGTCGTGCTCATCGTTTTTAGCAGATTTTTCATATTTTTTTTAAGCATTTTTTTTCCCATTTTCATTGCTTTTCGTGGCCTTTTTGTTCCTTTTTCATATTTTTTGACACTTTTTAATCCCTTTTTTGTTGTGTTTTCATTGCTTTACCGTTGCTTATTTTTGTTTACAGCCGATAGACCAGCACGATGCCTCATTTGAAAGCTAAGACCTTGTAGTTTCTGTATAATATATGTGCGTGAGTAAAACACAGCTTACACATTGTGGATGGCAAGGAACTAATCAATCGTTTGAAGTGTTTATTGCATAGTAAACAGAGGCGGGAAGTACTCAGTTATATTTACGAGTAACTTTTTGAAGAAATTGTACAGTTTTCTCATACAGTACTTTTTACTTCTACTTGAGTCAAAGTATCTGTTCTCTTAATTGTTACTTTTTCCACTGTGAGTAAATATTCAGTTGGCATCTATAAAGCAGATGTAAATCATCTCGTGCACCTAGTTCTTTAGAATATTTCTGCTTTACTGTCATGTTTCTATGTCGTCTCTCTCCGTCCCCTTCTGTGTGTGTTTGTCTCTCCACCTACCTGGGCGTGGCTGCTGGCACACCTGGCTTCAATCACCCCTCAGCCTCCAGAATAAGAAACCTGTTGATCATCCACTCCTTGCCTGTTCGTTGTTGTTACCAGTTAGCGCAAAGTTTGTGGCTCAGGTTCACTTTTTTTTCGGGATGGGCGAAGTGAAGCTTCATGAAACTCCAAAGCAGTTAAAGCGATTGTGCCGGAGCCTCGAATCACAGTTCGAAACAATCACTCCACAGTGACATCTAGTGGCAAAGTGTCATTACAACCGCATTTACAGTGTTTCAGGATTCAATCATATGTTATTGATTCGTCTGTGAGTGAAATAAAACCACATTCTGTTTGATTTTATTTGCCATTAAAACATGGACTCTTCCTGAATGTGTTATTGTTCACAGTGGTACTAGAAAAATATGAAGCAGTTGTCATAAATGTTCCACATTTTTCCTCCAACTCAATGCTTTTTTTTGCTAATCGATTTATATAAAAGACATGGTAGCATTAACAATTATTTTAACATAAAAGCGTGAAGGTCTGTAATTCAGATTGACATCTAGCAATCTGTCAGAGCTGGGATTCGTACGGACGCTACTCCATAGACATATTATTAATAGACCGTTAATACTCACTCCTCCCCGTTTACCATAATGACCACGTTCGAGGGGAATTCATGGCAGATTTACAGACTCCTCCTCCCCAGCTCTGACGAAGCATGTTCCTAATAAGGGCATAAGGGCGGGATCTTCACTGTAGACTCCGCCCTTGCGTGACGTGTAGCTCGCGCAGCTCCAATGCTAACAGCCGGCCCTCATTAAGTACGAGATTTCTAAAATGTATCCTACGATAACCAGCCCGGTGCCTCTGATTGTGTCTAACCCAGCGTAATCACAGGAGGAATATCCAGCTGTAGACAGTTCCAAAAATGAGGCACCGGGCATTAAAGTTGTTTTTAACGTGTCTAAAGTGCAATGGATTCCAATGGGGGACTAGCGGCTATATGGCGGTACTACAGCAATGGCGGCCTCCAGTGTCGTCGTCGCAAAGCAGAGCAGCCAGCGGCCATTGCGCTACTCAGATGAACAGTACAAGCGCAGCAACTTTACCAACTATGCCATCTGAGCACACTCACACGCGGCACTAAAACACTACACAAACATCGAGAAAGGTTTGCAAAGCCCTGTGGTTTGACCAAGGTTCGACGCACTTCACCTCTAGTGAAGTGTTTTGAAACTGTCGCGTTTCATGAAACACTTCAGTCTGAGTCACGTGACATGCGTGTTTTGAACCGTGTTTTGAAGCAGGGTTTGAAACGCGTGCGCCATGAGACTTCGACACGGTGTCGAGTCCCGTGCTTCAAGTCGGCCATCCCTACTTTTTTTTTTGCTAATACTTACCTCCTGTGTTCAGAACCTGCCAGCCTGCTCTGTGTCAGCCTCTGCCTCCTTGCCAACTCACCATGCACATGTCTGCCTCAGCCTTCCTATCAGCCCACCTGCTCGGAGATCTGCCCTTGCCTACAACATACCAACCTGTTCATAAATAAACCTTTAAACCTTCGTTTCATGTTCTGGTTTTGGGTTCAGTGAAACCGGACATTTTCATGCGCAAGTCCTTTTTTACTTTTATTTGAAGAATTGTTTGGGTCATTACCTTTTACTCGTTGTACTTGAGTAAATTATTTCAAATTAACATTACTCTTACGTGAGTAAATGTTTTGGCTACTCCGCCCACCTCTGAAAGTGCAGATCATGTGGAAAGATTCTCATGTCTCATATTAGACACATGATCTATTTTTACAAAGCGGCTTCAATACACGCTCAGCTGTGGATTTGTATCTGCCATAGCTCTAATCTTATACGGACAAAAGGATAATAATATACAAACTCAGTGACCACTTCCAAAGGTCAGTGGTCACAGCCGGTGACAAAGGTTTTGATAAAGAAAGCAAACCTTTCATTGAGTTGCCTTGTGTACGAAATGTGCCTTGCCTCACCTGCATCAGAGTAGTTTTTTTGTTAACAGTGGAGTGGCCCAGAGTCGATCACATAAAGCTCCATCACAGTGAGGCCCAGCCAGGATGTGGACCAAACCCCACCTGCAAATATTATCAGCTATTAACAATGAATAATGTAGATAAAGCAGTATATGTGTTAAAGTGCAAATGGCAGGTTTGAATGCTTTTGAAAATATGACTTATCAAGATGAATAACATCTGTTGTAAGAAAATAATTATCATTTTATTTCAGTGAAGCAGCAATTTTAATGAAGAAATGTTGGGCAGAAAAGTTATTTGAATTTTAAGCTCTTGACAGGAAGTGAAATAGATAGAGGTAAAGTTCCACAGCAGTTTGACTCATTTCCCATTGACTTAAAGGGATATTTCAGGATTTTTGACATAGGGCCTCATTTCCTAGTTATCCAGAGTGTTGCTGATGTCTGGAGATATTTTTTCTTAAATTCATGCAGTTCTTATATTTGAAGAGTCTAGTGGCGCTAGGCTAATGCTAGGCTAACGCATTTCTATGGTAACAGTTAGCCTGCATTAAAAACAGTCTGACCCACTCCACAGTGCACCTGAGGCAAATCACTTATAACACCAGACTAACCATATAAATGTCTGTCGATAGAATAATTTTAACCATTTAAAATAACTTATATCTGAGCAGCATCAGCTTTGTGGCTGTAAGCTAACGCAGCGGCGGAGTGATTTGCGAGAAAATAGTCCCTCAAAATGCGGTAATTCATGTGATACAAGGTCAGTTATATTTCAAAAAATATTCTATTAACACAGACATTTATATGGTTAGTCTGGCGTTATACGTGATTTGCCTCAGGTGCACTGTGGAGTGGGTCAGACTGTTTTTAATGCAGGCTAACTGATACCATAGAAATGCCTTAGCCTTGCCCTAGCCTAGCGCCACTAGACTCTTCAAATATAAGAACTGCATGAATTTAAGAAAAAATATCTCCAGACATCAACAACACTCTGAATAACTAAGAAATGAGGCCCAATGTCAAAAATCCTGAAATATCCTTTAACATGGTTGGCACGGCAACAGTTTACAATTGTTTGCCTTCATCTATGTCACTTCCTGTCGGTGTCCAATCGGGAAGTGAAATCGTAAACATCACAAAAAATTGCCAAACTAAAGAAAGCTGGGTTCAATCTTAAATATAACTATGTTAACTATGTTTTAGCAAATATTGTGTCTAATGTGCCACAGGGGGAAATAGGAAATACAATGAAAAGAAAAAAAAAGATCTAAGAGTAAAGGGAGTCAACAGCAGCTGACAGTCAGGCACCTCGAGCCTAAACAGATGATAAGGTGCCTTTTATTTTGTGCATAACATTTATTTAATGGGTAGAATATAATTTATAGACTACAAAGTATAATCAGCTAATCACTTATCAACTTAATTACCAGCTAATTAACTGATTGACAGGTGAGATCATTTAATATTAAACAAAAAGCAAACATAGGCTACATACCTGCATTCGTCCAGTTCATGATATTTCTTTCTACAGTCTTCGCATTGGTAAAATCTAGTCTTTCTTCTTTCTTCTTACTCAGTCGGTTTTGTCCTCTGTCTCTCGAAGCATCCTCGATAATGATGTGATATATTTTCCAAACTTGGAAGTTGAGCAGCTAGCAAGAAGAGCGCTTCAAGGCACGGGTTTCGGATTCAGATCTGGCTGAGATTTCAAAGCCAGAATAAACACAATGCGTATCTTCTCACCCCCCGAACTCCTACCACATTTTTGGCAATCTTTAACGTACGCATAGTTTCTTCGTGGAGTCCAGTGGAGTTTCCTGGTACGTGCACTATGAGCATTTACCACGCCTCTCATCCGTGATGTTTGGATCCTGTCTCTGCGCATGTACAGGAACAACCAGTAGAGGGCAGCAGAACGCCGTCCACACGCAACGCTGCCTGGAAACATATCGATACCTGAAGTTGATAAAAGTCTGTAATGTAATTGACTAATCTTCAAGTTTAATGCTGTAAATTATAGCATATATATATTCATTAACATTTTTGCAGAAATTCACTTGATCGACCAATTTAGCAGGTAACGATAGGGAAATAGCGGCTGGCTCCGGAAGTTCCTGGCTCCTATGGAATTTACATTGAAACGTTTTGGCCTCTCTAATAATTCATTATTGAACACAGGCTTGTCATTCTGACCTCCACGTGTTTTTTTTGTTTTGTTTTGTTTACTTTTTTCCCCTCCCTATTCTATATACTGGCCCCAAAAACCCCTTCAAATTGCTAATATGGCTGAGCTTCGTTAGCCCGCAATGAACGCTATGGGGCACCCTCTGTCCATCGCTATTTAAAGCAGTACTAAGTAACTTGTTTAACTTAATAAATCCTTTTCGTAGTCCTCTGGGGGTAATACAAGTGTTAATGGGATGATTGGAGGGTCTTTCATCTCCCCCTGGTGTCTCTGGCCAGAAATCCATGCTTGCAACTTGACTCCCACCGGGGCGGAGCAACCAATACACACTAATAGAATCACGAAGAAGCAGCTAACAGGCTTAGCCTGGCTAAGGCCAGACTGCTGTGTGCGCTCGAATCCTTTCGAACTTCACAACAGTCTGGGGACCATGGACCATGGCCGAAATCTTCGCATGGATTTGAGGACCAATCACAGAACTAGGAGGGAGGGTAAGACGATCACGCACTATTTGACGAACCTTGTAGTTTGTTTATGGAGTAAAAAAAAAAAAAAAAAAGTTTATTTACGGATCCAATATGACGCGACACCATCTTTCGATCAAGCTTTAGACCGTGTTCTAAATAAGCCAAATCAGCATTATCAGTACGCATGCGTAGTAATGTTCCGGTCAAAGTTCACAAATACCCACGGTGTCAACAAAGCCCATTAAAACGAAACCATCATAGTGGAACAACCGGCTATTTAGTGACTATTATGGCACTTAAAGTGGTTTTACGGCGATATGCCAGGTTCGCATTCATTCTCCATTGCAGTGCGACTGTCCTCATGGCTTAATCAGTGTATGGAAGAGTTTTGCCCTATTCACGGGTGCAATAAAGGAACCTCACAGCATTTTATGCGAGCCGCCATACGCACTCATCAAATTTCCTACTAAAAGAAAAGATCCAGGACGTCGTGACGAATGGATTAAATATGTAAGTTTGACATAGTGACATAGCTAACTAGTAATGCTATTTGTAACCAATATGTCTATTTACTTAATTCTCGAAGACACAGTCACTGATTACTATGACAACGGACAGCGCCATTTTAGCGTGGTTTCCAGTTGCCTGACATAGCCATGGATCAATCATGAAATACCCTACATCTGGCAGGGAAAGCGGTGCCAATTTTAGCTACTAAGCGAAGCAAAGCTATAACTAGATAAACTCAGGTCTGAGGACTAAGCCAGGACGTAGACTACACCGGTTAAAAATCAGGACTGAACCATGACTGAATAAGAAACTAGAGGTTTTAGACTGTAAGGGTCACTATCACGTAGTTTAAATATGTATGAGAATTAAGCGCCTGGGATATTGTAACGTAACAGGCCGCTTCCAGAAAACACAGTGGCATTGTTTCAGTTGTATCCAAAAGGTGCTATAATCAGGCCATGGTCAGAACACAAAGTTCTCCGGCAGCGCATCACAACACTCTTCACACGTTCCTCTTTGAAACACATGGTTATGAGCTAATGATAAATATTTTTTCCCTATTGAGCCCATCCTACTTTGTATTTAGATAGCAAGAAGTCATTTTCTGTACACACTACACTTGGGGCAGCACGGCCGTGGCTGCAGAATGCATTACCTGTGGACATTTCTACAAATAAATGTACCAAAATGAGAACATGTCTCACTGCCCATCCTTTAAGGTATTGTTTACCACTTAGAGTGAACCAAGAGTGGAGCGAGAGGCTGGGGACATAACAAGACCAAGAGAAAAGCACTGAACACAGCAGCAGGGATAACAAGAAAGATATAGGCTATTTACCTTTAGCGACAGACCCAGAGCCTACTGTTGTTATTAAGTTTACTCCAGCTGCACCGGAGGAAATCAAAGATTTGTTTGTGGAAGAGTGAGTGCTCACTCTGTATTAGACATTTTTGGTAAAGTTTGGGTAATTTATTAGTGACATAGTGAGCGCTCGTACTGTGTAAAGATCTTTGACATGTGAAGCGCTTTTGCTTTGTCAGAGCGCAGTGTGTTTAGAAAAGTTTAGCTTGTGGCTGAAAGAAAACGGTGTCATGATGTGGATCTGATCTGATCTGTTGCTTTCTGTTGTGCCAAAACCACGCTTAACTGGTTGCTACGTGTTGCTGCTACGATGTCTGGCAACGGAAAACGCTAAAATGGCGCTGTCCGTTGTCATAGTAATCAGTGACTGTGAGTACACGCCGTCTTCGAGAATACAAACTGTTCTTTTTTATTTATTTATTTGTTTAGCAAGGGCCACAAGTTCTTTTTTCTCTCCCCAGTAACACTGTGTTCCCGTTTCTTTCAAAATTCTTTTAAAACATTGATTTTCAATGCTCAAAAATAATCAATATCTGTGTCACACTCAGTCATGTACACAGTTTGGGGATATGAGCTGGGTAGTCCTGACCTTTAACCTGGACCAGCATGCTTTGCGCTCGGTGAAATGCTGAATCCGCTTATAGTTTAGCTCGAAAATGTACAGCTGGTACATCATACGTCATCTGATACGATGATACGATTGGCTATGGCTACGTGCAGACGCATAGATGGGAGCAACGTCTACGTCACATCAGTGGCGATTTTATTATATTAGATCCATGCGAGAGACAGCAAGCGCCGCAAACAGCTCCGACCTACTTCCGGTGACTCGCGCGAACCACGAGTGGTGGGTCGTGGCTCGCCAGCCGTATGTCGTGCCTCACCATTGCTCCTATGCCATCCTATGCTATAGATTGAGCTTATATGAGATATTTGGTATTGTGAATCGATTGTGTACTGCTGTATATGTAAGCCACTAAACAGGTGTGCATGGGCGGTGACCCACGAACTGCCACCTTATAAATGTGCGGATTCCCGCTTTCTCTCTCTCTCTCTCTCTCTCTGCCTCCACTTCAATAAACGGTTCAGACTCCGAAAAAGACCCTCTGCTTGCCTTATTTTCCATTTCACTTCGGTCAGCTACATTGGTGGCAGCGGTGCTGCCGTCGCCACCCTGCCTGGTGGTGGCGGCAGTTTGGACGGGCTTTGTCACGCTGAAATGCCTCTTGTCTGCGGTTCGGCTTGGCTAGGCTACTAGCCTAGCCCGTACACCACGAGGTACGTGGCGGTGTCATTGTGATGGGGTGCAGTTCTACCCCGCATAAATATGGACATGTATTTGTGAGCGGAGCATGGCTGTTCTGATTGCCCCTGGACGACCGGACTTTGGGCACGCCTTGGCCGGCGGGAAGCGGTGTGACTGTCTGGGGGCGTGTGTGCTGCAGAGGAGCGCCTGATATTTCAGCGCCAACCGGGGCCAACGTCGGGGTGCCAGATGTCCAGTCCCCTTTGGCGCCAAGCATGTGTGGGGATGCCCGAATCCAGGGCCGTCCTTCGGGAGCCAGCGTTGACGTGATTGTGCCTGCTGGGGTGTCCTGTCGCCATGTGCCGGGAGGCCTGATGTTTCATTCTGTACATCCCGCCGGTGCCTGGATGCCGTTTTGATTCCCAGCGTGTCTCGACGCAGCCTGTGCGTCCTCCTGCTCTCGCTGTTTACTCCTGCCTTTCGTGATCCTGTCTGGGAAGTTCCGTGCTGGACATATGCCGTGGACTCCGACTATTTACCTCACGCCTCGTAGTGTGCTGTGTTCGTTTTATGCATGTGTTATGAATACTTTTTTTTTCTTCATTGTGGAGTGTTTGTATACTCTGTTTTAGGGAAATGAGGACATTTCTTGAGTGATGGGGGAGATATGTAAGCCACTAAACAGGTGCGCATGGGTGGTGACCCACGAACTGCCACCTTATAAATGTGCGGGTTCCCGCTGTCTCTCTCTCTCTCTCTCTCTCTGCCTCCACTTCAATAAACGGGGACACGGTTCAGACCTGTCCTCCGAAAAAGACCCTCTGCTTGCCTTATTTTCCATTTCACTTCGGTCAGCTACATATATCTTAATAAAGTATATTATGCACGTGTTTTAATGATAATGAGCGTGGATCTGTGCCATGGGTCGTTCTGAGCAGTGACTCTGGCCGTGGGTCGTGACTCTCAGCCCGTGGGTCGTGACTTATAGCTCGTGGGTCGTGACTCATAGGCTGTGAGTCATGCCTCATCATTGCTCCTATGCTATACATTGCATATATTATGTTGTGTTTGAATGATAAAATGAGCGGATCTGCCAGGGACTGGACCAGGCACTCCGGCGTAGCCCCAAGAGGAGAGCACTTAACCGATCGATTCTCCACCACAACACAAATTTCAGGCAGGGTGGCCAATTAGATTTTGGGGCCAGTGCCACTGCTGTGGGTGCAAATAAAACAGACTATGGTTATAAGGAAAAAATTCAATCTTTACTTAAATATTTGGCACAAACTTTGAGATCTTTTGGGTCAATCAAATCTTTATAAAACTTGTCATAATCAGTTTTTTCTTCAAAAACAAACATGAAGTACTCACAGGGAGAATCTCCTTCATCTTCAGCATAGGTCTCCAGAATTTTCTCCTTTTGTTCCATATTGCTCAATGACAAAATTGGAGGCATTTCAACATTGCCCTCAATGGTTTCCTGGTCACACCACTCAGCCGCAAGGGCACTGTCCCTCAAATAAATATTTTTCTGTGTTGAAAGATAAAGTAATTAGGTATAAACAAATGTATAATATGCTGCATTGTAAGTGAACCAAAAAGGAATCAAATAAAAACATATTTGGCGTTACCCCCTCTGAGGTTTCTTGTGTTTTCTCAAGTCTGCAATTCAACAACAAAAAAGTTAAGACTTTCAAAACTATTTTGTGACTCTACACAGTTGACACAGAGACAGATAGACAGAGAGAGCGAGAGACAGAGACAGACAGAAGTAGAACAACATTTTATTTTGAATTATTTACTGAATGTTCACACACAGGCAACTGTGAAGTGAACGCAAAATGATACATGATTCTGTAATTTTTCAAAAAATAGAAAAGTGGGGCGTGTACAAGTATAAACTCGCTCATAAGTGTCCACAAAAAATTAAAAATCTTCCAATCGTCTTCTGACAGTGACTAATTTGTGTCTGTAATCAAGAACGGACATTGTCCTGTAGTTCTGATCACTGGTTTGGAATATTTTATCCTCTGAATGACAAATAGTCCCTGTTTCACATACACACTAATGCAATTTTTAACTCTCGATTCCCCAAAAGGTGGCGTTGCCCAGTAAAAGTTCCCGGATGTTGCTCCCATCTATAATAGACATTCGTAGCGCCCAAGAAACTGCTATGAACAATCGTAAACCACACCTTTCCTACGAGAAAATGAATTGGTGGTCCCCACCCACATGGAAAGAACCTATATGAGGATATATGCGCATACATGAATCCTATATGCAGCATATATGCACACATATGCTGCATATATACAGCATATATGCACATATATGATAACATATATGTACATATATGTACATGACATATAGGAAAACGGCCAATTTTATATATGTCACATATATTCAAAACCTATATCAAAACCTATATCAAAACATATATGTTTATATAGGTTTCTTCCATGTGGGCAGACTAAATACCACTTGTGATTTTAGTCTGGGGTTAGCCAGGCTATAACAGGCTAACGGGCAAAGCTAACTGCGGGCTACTTTAAACAGTATTTACAGCCAAGTTTGAGTGAAAAAAATTATTTCCATTGTATAACTGGATGCACAACATCCCTCTCTCCCTTCACCTTTTCTGTCAGCGTAGTATTTACTCTCCAAGACATTTAATAAGTTAAAAAATCGTAACTTGCTATGAAACCTGCAGTTGCGCTTATGGCCTCTAGGGGCAAGAGTTACTTAGTACTGCTTGTCTATGACTGCAACCAAGCCGTTGTGCTAACGTTAGCTAATGCTACGCTCTCTTTTTTTTTTTATTCATATTTTATTGAGAAATTCAGGTGAAGGTTGCATATTTCATACCTTACAGAATTATTACATGAGAAGCTATGGTAAAAATAAAAAAAAAAGGAGATCCCCCATGTTTGTGGGTAGGACTACTTGCAAAGATTTTCCATAGACTGACATCTAACGTCTAATGACATCTAATCTAAAATCAGTATTCAAAGTGGAGAGAAAAAAAGGCGTGGAACAACTCCACTACTGGTAATACAGGTGCTCGTCATATAATTAGAATATCATGAAAAAGTTCATTTATTTCTGTAATTCAACTTAAAGCAGTACTAAGTAACTTGTTAACCTTAATAAATCCTTTTCGTAGTCCTGGGGGTAATACAAGTGTTAATGGGATGATTGGGGGGATCATTCATCTGCTTTAAAATGTGAAACTAATTTATGATATAGACTCATTACATGCAAAGTGACATATGTCAAGCCTTTATTTGTTATAATTTTGATGATTATGGCTTACAGTCCATTTTTAAAATATTAAAATTTGATGAGATTTTTAATTTGGGGTTTTTACAAGCTGAGCCATAATCAAAATTATAACAAATAAAGGCTATACATATCTCACTTTGCATGTAATGAGTCTATCATAAGTTTCACAGTTTAAGAAATGAATAACTGAAGTGAATGCACTTTTTCATGATACTCTAATTATATGAGGCCCGAGCATCTGTGTATCCCACACACTGACTGTAGTGTCTAAGGGGGGTTTGCTCGTATGCAAAACGAGTCATTTATCCTATGCATTTTTTACTCACGCAGCATTCTTTCATTTACATATCAGATTTGGGGCCCTACAACTGTAATACAGGCAGCATCAAATGGAAATTTAAGTGCAATATTGCAACAGCATTTTTCAGCTTGCACCTGCTATTTAGCACCTGTCTTGATAAATAACCCCCAAAGTGTTTTAATGTGAACAACACTCCAGCCTTTTATCTTACCACATTACAAAAATTATTGTGACAGTGTGCGGGAACATTTATTTATTTATCTTACACACGTTTTCTAAATCTTCAAATAACAAGTAAAGAACACATGGCTGCTTTTGACAGTGCACTTTTAATGTTTGCTGTTATTCACTGCCTTCTCATTTGTCACACACAACACAATGTCCACATAGTTCTGCACAGTGTTTGTTTTTCTTCAGTTTGCCACTCCGATGATGTCCTTGTATTTCCCTGTTAGGCTCTTGGTCCTGGTGGTCAGATCCTTCATAATGGAGAACAGTCCTGTCAGGTGGAAGTGGAACAGGCCCTCCATGTCCAGCGGCAGTGGCTCCAAACTCGACCCGTCCGCCGCCTTGCTGTCCTCCGAGGAGACCAGGCTGCTCTCGACAGTGTTCCTTATGGCCTTGAGCACCAGGTAGTTCTCGTACAGGTCGCGGCAGGACTCCTCACAATCCCACAGCTCGTCCGACGGCACGTCCCGCAGGAGGCTGGGCAGGAGTATGGTCTGCTCCATGTCGTTCACCGCCGCGCTGTATCTCCGAAGAGCCAACGCCATGCTGTTCTTGTAGAGCTGAGCCTCGGGCGATTGCATGGTCCAGGCTGGGTGTTGCGTGTAGGGCGAAGAACCACGGTCCCATGATTTATAGTAGAAGTTACGTCAGAACATCACCCGATATGTTTAGAAAGCCTCAGAGTCAAAGTCTTATCTTTATTTGATTTGCGTGACCCAGACGTTTATAGACAGCGAGTTGAAATGCACTAAAGTAGCCTGTTGGTAAATGTGTAATCGAACAGGCCATGGGTTTTCGATGACCTCGGGGGAAATGTTGAGTCTAAGATGGGACAAGTTGACTTGGGCTTAGGCTTAATCAAAGAGACTTTTCATACAAGTTTCCCTCAACTATATCATTTCAGAGACTGCTTGACTTTCATCTCATTTGACCAAACTATTGGGTCTTTTTGTTTTATCAAGCACCAAATGTACTTCAAATATTACACTGGGGCATTGCTCTTTGGAAATCATCAGTTGACAGCGTGCTATTACTATTTTTATCTGTCATGTCATCCAGGGGCGTGTCTAGATTGTTATAGCCACAGGCTCAGTAAGAGACTTATTAGTTATGCTAGAGACCTCCGGGGACCACCGGTGTTAAGGATTTAAACAGATTTGAAGAATTTTCTAACTTAAATTCTACTCACTATTACTCAAATTCTGGTCTAAAGCACAGGTCTTGTGCCTTTTATGTGAACTTATCCATTTTTAAAGGCCCTGTCCCTGATTTTTTTGGGGTTATAAAAGCCGGGTTATATGAAACGCCGGACACTTACATTTTTTGAGTTTACGATATACTGAAGGACAAAACTAATATCGTTCCACCAATAAAAATACAATCAGATATAGGCCCTTTAACCTCTTAATCCCCGCCTTCACCAAGTGTGTTTTCTCCAGTTCAGCTTTACCCAACTCTAAAAGGTGATAGGCCAGAGTAATGCCTCATTTGAAATCCAAGACCTTCCAAACTAATCTAAACTGATCTTTTTCCTCATGTTGTCACTTTGACATTTTTTTCCATTGATTATTTTTGTTTGCTTTTTCGTCACATTTTTTCTCATCGCTTTGTGTCACTTTTCTATTGCTGTTTTGTGGCTTTGTCGTCACTTTTTTGGTCACATTTTTGTCACTCTTTTGTTGCATTTTCATCCTCATTTTTGTCTCATTTTTGTTGCTATTTTGGCACTACTTTCAAGAAGCTTGTAGATTTAGGTAAAGCCAAACTGGAGAAAATGTGCTTGGTTCAGGTGGGAGTTAAGAGGTTAATGATGCTTTGTAAAATAGTAAAATTAGAATTCTGAATTTTAAAACAATAGGAAAAGAGAAGTGCTTCCTGGATGTCCAGAATACTCAAATTTGAGTGATATTGTCAATCTTTGTAATTGTATATGAGGTACAAGACAAGTATTTGTAGAAATTGGTCGGTCAGTTTTTGTCACAGTGAGTAGGTTTGGGCCTTCATTATTTGACAAGGTAAAACCCTGTGTAGTCTACGGCTGCTTTAAAGCATGTCTGACAAACCGGCCTTCATTTGCCCCTCCTGAGGATTTTTGTTTGGCCCATGTCCCCACTCCCTCCTTATAAATGACATCAGAGGTATGGTTCTATGACGCTGGGGCACGTAAGAGAGTAAACCCTTTATGGGCTATGATTAGTTACTCTTTTGTTGAAGAAAAGGCACATGTCAAAATGAATGAATGAAAGAGTCCCAATACTGCATGCTTTAAAAAACACATTTTATATCAATCAATAAGGCAACTTTCACTTTTTGTCAATGACAAACTGTACTACATGGATGTATAATGAACCACTGAGTTTTTTCAACATGTTAAAGGTTCCTGTGGAGACATTACATGAGCAACAACAAACAGACAGTGTGTTGAGTTACCTCAATATTAAACTGTTAGACAAGTCAGGGGTAGGTTTACATAAGTTCTCTGAACCTCAACCTACTCCTTCTGCGTGTGCGACTCACTCCTTTTCCTGCTGTAAACATTTGATATTATGCTGCTCAAATAAACTGAATAAATGAAACTAACTAAATAACGATGACTTAGGAGTAGAAAATAATGATGAAGTAATTCCAAAGCTGTCCAAGACATCAAGGATATATCCTCCACGTTGTCCTGGACAGTTCTGTAAACCCAGAGGTCAGCGCTCAATCAGCTCGTAATGAATTTAGTCCAAGCTGCGTCAGTTTCTCCCTTGAGCTGACCAGACCCGCTCTGGCACCCTTCCTCGGCCATTTCAGACAGGTCACTTTGTCACAATGAGGGCGAGCTGGTAGCGTTGGGAATGCACAAAACAAAGTCCAGCTCACGCTGTTGTCTTCAGCTGACGGACGTCCTCTTCTGTCCATTTATGATGATCTGCAGGACGTGGGTGAGGTCCATCATTTTTCCGAGCATCTCCATGATGTCATCATGCTCCTTGGCCCCGCTGATGAACTCCTCTAGCGTCAGCTCGCCTGCAGCAACAAGAGCAGGTCAGCACAGGAATATACTCACATGTATGTGGTCTGGTGCCTTTAAACTCTACTCTCACTGTTATTTGCGTAACTTTATCTTGTTATGCTATTTTGAGGATGCTGAAAAGATAATAAATCACATTGGCAATGTTTCCTCTTATTTTCATCTCTTTAAACCCATGGATACTTTAGTACGCTGGTTATCTTTAATAGAAACATCAAAAGTAGAAAAGCTCTAAGATCAGCGACATTTTGACTATAATCATAATGATTGAAAATAAAGATGTTACGCTGATGTTGAGGTCTGTATTGGAAAGCAAACACTGCACAAATCTTTTTATATTAAAACATTTTATATTAAAAGGAGATGATGTAATGTGAATGATATTAAAATTGCAACAGTAATATGATGATAGTTACACACATTTTTAACTTTCTGTCTTCTCTTGAGACAAAACTGTCAGCATTAATCTGAACATGTTTGGCCTTTGTCAGAAGAGGCATCCGACTGCTGTGACACATTTAAGCTGATGTTCTCGAACGTAATGTAATAAACAGCACGTCACAGGAGTCGAATGAGGCTTCTGATGAATGGAACGGCAAAACAGGTCAAGGTAAATGTTGACACCACCTATACCTTTTGTTTTAAAGGCACACTGGCACACATTTGGACTCTACTGTTGCCAGCTATACAAAACATGCTCCTAATGTCAGGTAATCAAAGCATAGATGTGGATGAGGACCTGACCTATATAAGTCTCATATTTGATTGTGTTTACTAGTCAATATCTCCATGGAAACGAGCTTATTTTATTTATTGGGTTAAATGTTACACGGTGTAGCTTTAAGAAAAGAAAGCTAAAATAAATCTTACTGAAGAAGATGATAATTACACAGGTTGCAAGGGCTATACCCAGTGGTTCTCGCATTTTTCACACCAAGTGCCACTCTATAGAATATTTCATACTCCAAGATCAAGAGGAAATCAGTACTAAACCAGATGTAAAGGGTTTAAAATAGACATCCACAGCTTGAAAACCACTGCCCTAGAGGAGTCTGAGGTCATTAAATGAAAGAAAAATAGCAAGCTTGTACCTTCTCCGTGCACGTCGACCCTCTCGTATATTAGATTCACGATCTCCTCGGGAGGAATGTCGTAAATCCGCGTGATGTCTTGAATGGCCTGGAGACAATAAAAGAAAGCTGACATTAACACCTGCATGCAGAGTTACTCTTTAAAGGGGCGATATCATGCACTCATTTTAACTCTTTGCCACGGTATAAAGCCCATCTTCCATTTAAACATGTACCTGGGTTTAAATCCTGCATGTTCAAGTATTTCTTAAAGGGGAGGTATTATGTAAAATCGACTTTTTCAAGCTTTATATCATGTTATTATGTCATTCCCTCATTAAACACATGCCTGGAGTGTTGCCTTGGCTCATTCACATATTTTTGAGTAATCAGTAAAAACTTAGACGGCAGCCATTTTAGGTGTAGCTATGCCTCAGTCCTCCTAGGAACGCCCCCACCTCCTGGAGACGCCTCTGGACCTTTCGTCACCAGCCAAGCCACCAACCACTGCTCCTCAGCTCAGCAGAGCCCCCTCCCCACACAGTAGTGTTGTTTAGATGCCACAGCAGTGTGCTGAAGGGGGCGTGTCGGAAAGCTTCTTAAAGAGACAGAGGCCTATTTCAAGACGTTCAGTACAGCCATTTTGAGAGAGCAATTTTATTCAAGGCAGTTATTTTAATTTACTGCATATACAGACCAACAGAAGGTTACGTCATCATTGTAGTATGCTATAGACTGGTGCTATGTGATTGAAAAAAGCATAATACCCCCTCTTTAAAGATTTGTTGTGAGCTCTTGATGCTTTGTAGTTCTCATCTTCTGTTCCTATCCCCTCCACTTCAGGAAGCCCTTCTTCTTATCCATGTCTGCACTTAAATACTTGTTTTACATCTTCAACGTTTTTAATACAAAGAAGGAAAATGTCTGAACGGGAAAATGTGTCCTCTGCAACTTGGCGCATCTTTCTGCACCAAAAAGCTTTATAGCTGCAAGGAGTGTTGGTGTTGTTGTGCTCAATATTTATCATCTCTACATTTATTTGCATTTTATTCCCAATTTTTCTAAAGCAATCCTTTGTTTTCTACCTCAAAGAAGTTGTGTTTCATTGTATTTCATGTTTATCATTTATGGCCTCAATATATCGGACTTATGCTTAAGACAAGTCTTATTTGGTAAAGGAAAACTGTCCTCTTTGCTTCTCTGCGTGTCTAAGCTGCATGTAATATTGTTTGCACAGATATAGATATAATCACCTTTTTCTGCAAACTTCAAGTAGGTTATGTATGTATATATGTATGCCATATTTAGAGCCCGGGGTTGGGTAAGAACACAGGGGAACAAGAGTCACGTCTAGTTCACCGTTAAAGCTAATTCCGCTCTCTGACGGACTAAGCTTTAGCTACGGGAGCTTGGCACGACGCCCTTTTGATTAAGGCCGTGATCTGGGGCCTTTCCAGGAAAATCCGCTGTACCTTGAATATCGTCTCCATCTCGTCCTTGTCGATCTTGCCGTTTCCGTCCTGGTCGAAAAGCTTGAAGTACCACTTGAGTTTCTGGTTGACCTCGCCTTTGAGGAGTAAGCTAATGGCGGCGATGTATTCCACGAAGTCTATGTAGCCGTCCTGTCGGAGAAGTGGAGAGTGTTGTTAGTGTGAGGACTTTTCCAAGTGAAAAAACATAATCATAAATATACAAGGGATTTACATTATGGGAAATGGTGAAGCCAAATCTACAGGTGAAGGGTTTGCTGCTATACTATGCTCCCCATTTTTGTTTCACATTGACTTACAAACTAGACAACAAGACACAATAGCTTTCAGCCTATAGGGAAAGGAATATAATGTCAATCAGTGTTGAGGCCTTTGAATTTCATGCGAATCCTGCAGCAAAATCAAATTCATTGACTTTTTGCGCACAACTCATTGAAATTGAAGGTAATGTTTGCAGGTTTTGCGCTTTAAATGGTTTATGAAGAGCTTGGGTTGCCTTATATGAGGACACGAGCACAAGTTCACTATTATGTAAGCGTGCCAGTCCTGATTTGAAAGCTCTAGAGTTGATTGAGGACAGATGGAAATAGGGGGAGTCCATTTATGTTTATTTCGAAACTGGTTTTATCATCAGATCTGGCCTAACCCTAAGCTTTCTGACTGGATGACTGTCTGAAGCACCGAAACGAAACTTCTCCCTCGTGTGAAATATATCTTTGTAATCGCCCTTAAATCAACACGACCATTGTTTTGACTAGAAGGTCGTTTATTTAGCTTTAGCGTCCTTGTCTTTGCAGATGTGTCGCGTGTGTGTGTGTGTCTCACCCCGTCCATGTCGAAGGTGAAGAAGACCTGGTCCACGTAGCTGCTCGCCTCCTCGGTCATGCCCGTCATCTGCAGCATGGCCTTGAGCTCGAACAGCGTGATGAGGCCGGACGGAGACTCCTCATGAACTTGGTGTACCAGTGGTGCATGTCCTCCTCCAGGATGTCGTCCAGGCTGGAGCTGTAGCCGCCCATGGTGACTCAGAGGCGAGGGTAGTGCTCTGAATCGGGGCAGGTGAAGACTGACTGAGGACTGACTGAAGCCCCGGGGCAGGAACAACCTCTAATCTTTAAGTCCTGACCCGCCCAAAGCAGAGATTACCCCCTAATGGGATAAGTCTTCCTAGAAGCGTACAAAAGGGCGCGCTCAGGAAAACGTCAGCCGACTGTAGTTTCCACAGCAACGGCATGCAACGGGAATTCGATTTCTTCTTCCCTGATGGCACGGGCATATTCCAAGATGACAATGCCAGGATTCATGGGGCTCATATTGTGAAAGAGTGTTTCAGGGAGAGATCATTTCCACACATGGGTCCAGATCTTAGGCTCATTGAGAATGTTTGGGATGTGCTGCACTGCAAAAAGTAAATATCATGGGTTTAAATTACTTGAATTGAGAATATTTATCTTGTTTCAGCGGTTTTAACTCGTGTAGATATTTTCCTAATCGGACCAAGACTGCTTTGCTTCTTTGGTGACATTTCAGCCTGGTTCTACAGTAAATCTCGCTTGAAATAAGAAAGTAAAACTGCCAATGGGACAAGAGCTATTTTCTTACCCCATTGGCAATGAAATTAATTCTCAAATAAAGACAAAATGTATTGTAACAAGCCAGAAACGTCTCAGAACAAGTGAAATAATCTAGTGAAAACGGCCAATTAACCGCCACTTTAGGGTTAGGGTTAAGAATTATTTACATCCAAATCTCAAAGCGTATTGACTGGAGAGCTTACAGCCTATATCCCAGTGTGATACCTAATTTGAAAGCCAAGACCTTCTAGTTTCTAAATATATGTGTGAGATCTGTGTGAGTGAAACACAACTTACATTACATTTGCCGTTCTTAAAGCAGTACTAAGTAACTCTTGCCCCTAGAGGCCATAAGCGCAACTGCCGGTGTCTTAGCAAGTTACGATTTTTTAACTTATTAAATGTCTTGGAGAGTAAATACTACGCTGACAGAAAAGGCGAAGGGAGAGAGGGGTGTTGTACACCCACTTATACAACGGAAATATTTTTTTCACTCAAACTTGGCTGTAAATACTGTTTAAGTGGTGCTAGCCCGCAGTTAGCTTTGCCTGTTAGCCTGTTAGCTTCTTCTTCGTGATTCTATTAGTGTGTATTGCTGACTCCGACCCGGTGTCAGGCAAGTTGCAAGCATGGTTTTCTGGCCAGAGACACCAGGGCGAGATGAAAGACCCTCCAATCATCCCATTAACACTTGTATTACCCCCAAAGGGACTACGAAAAGGATTTATTAAGGTAAACACGTTACTTAGTACTGCTTTAACCCTAATCATATCCTGATTCGGATTAACTAACCCTAACCCCGTAATCAGGAGGGACGGCAGGTAACAGGTTAACTAGTCCAAATCAGTCAAATTTAAATTATTATGCTCAAATTGTGACATTTAATTAATTATTTACTTTTTGCAGTGTGGAGAAGGCATAGTGTTGGATCTTTTGACTTTAGAGGCTTATTGATAAAATGCCACAGTGAATGTTATCAAGCTAAAGGTGGAATATTAGACCTTTTTTTACATTTATATGGATTTTAATATTTGTTTATTTTACAATACTATAAGAAACACATACAAAAGCATTTATTTTATTTTATTAGTTTATTTGACAGGGACAGTACACACTATTTTTCAACTGTGTGCAAGGTGTATAATAATGTCAAAAACAATTATAAAACATACAAAAAATTGAGGCTAAACACACATAACATAGCATTTGTTCATACAATAAGCCAAATCAGCATTATCAGTACGCATGCGGCTATTTAGTGACTATTATGGCGCTTAAAGTGGTTTTACGGCGATATGCCAGGTTCGCATTCATTCTCCATTGCAATGCGACTGTCCTCATGGGCTTAATCAGTGTATGGAAAAGTTTTGCCCTATTCACGAGGGCAATAAAGGAACCTCACAGCGTTTTATGTGAGCCGCCATACGCACTCATCAAATTTCCTACTAAAAGAAAAGATCCAGAACGTCGTGACGAATGGATTAAATGTGTAAGTTTGACATATAGCTAACTAGTAATGCTATTTGTAACCAATACGTCTATTTACTTAATTCTCGAAGACACAGTCACTGATTACTATGACAACGGACAGCGCCATTTTAGCGTGGTTTCCAGTTGCCTGACATAGCCATGGATCAATCATGAAATACCTACATTTTCTCTCCCCAGTAACACTGTGTCCCCGTTTCTTTCAAATTCTTTTAAAACATCAATTTTCAACGCTCAAAATAATCAATATCTGTGTCACACTCAGTCATGTGCACAGTTTGGGATACGAGCTGGGTAGTCCTGACCTTTAACCTGCACCAGCATGCTTTGCGCTCGGTGAAATGCCGAATCCGCTTATTCACACATTGACAACATCTGAATGTTCGTTCTGTGACTTGCACAACAGAAAAGATTTTGGTGCAAGGGCTGGTCACACTGTTCAAACAGTTCAAACCATCCATCCATTCATTTCTTCCACTTGTCCGTTGCCGGGTCGTGGGGGCAACCGTCTGATCTGCCCAAATCACATTGCACCAGCCCCTATGGCTCCTCCTGCAGGTGGTGGGTCCACAGAAGGACGGCCTCATGGTTCTAACCGGGCCTGTTGGTCTCTCATAAGGGGCTTCTGAACCGCTCTTTGTCTGACCCGTCACCTAGGACCTGTTTGCCATGGGAGACCCTACCAGGGGAATGAAGACCCCGACAACAGAGCTCCCAGGATCATTCGGGTGCTCAAACCCCTCCACCACGTTAAGGTGGCAGTTCCAGGAGGGGAACAGTTCAAACAATGAATAATAATATTTTTCTTTCTTTCTTTTTATTTTTTTTTACAAATACAGTATTTACATATTTTCAATTTGTGTCAGTTTAAGTCATACTTAAGTCAAATAAGTAATAATTGGTCATATATGAAATAGTGAAATAATATAAACTGTATGAATTTGGACTTTAAAGGTGTATCCTTTATTTTTTAACTGTAAATCTATTTATAAAAGACACACGTTCTTAAATCTTCATCTGCCCTGACAGACCCGACCTGAGTCGCTCTGAGGGAGTTCCTCTCAGAACCACCGTATAATCCTTCCGTTCCTTCTGTTCTGCCGCGTGTTATAAGCTCCTTATAAAATATATGAAACACCAGCTATTGTTGTCCGTGTTAATTACAAACATGTGTACTTTGGGAGCAGAGGGGATAAGTATAGCCTCATAGACTCATGTTGTACAGCAATAGGATCCAGGTCACGGCTCATAATTGAGAACTTCAGCCTCTTCAAGCACAACTCACTGGGACTTTTCAAACAAGTACACTTTGTTTTTCTGTTTCTGACGTCTGAACTAACCTATAGAGTAATTGTGTGCATTCTGATGAACTATATTTATAATACTTAAGTAAATATTTGAAATTGAGTGTTTTCCACAGTTGAGGGACGGCTTACACAACACCCCTGTTTCCAGAATGACATAATTAGGGAAGATAGAAAATCACGACTAAGAAACGCCAGCATTGCTCAATTTTCACGTGACACACTTTGCCGAATATGCCCAGGTTAATCTCCCCCTTCTCAGGAGTAGCAGTTAAAACCTTCCTCTCTGAATGAAGGAGGGTGATCCCTCACCAGGGGTTCCCAAAGCGGGGGTCACGGGATTATCTCAATACATCATTTAAAATATAATTCAATATGATTTACTGGTCAAACAACGTTTATTAAAGCAGTACTAAGTAACGGGGGGGCGACAATGGCGCAGATGGTAGAGCGGGTCGCCTCGTGATCGGAAGGTCGGGGGTTCGAATCCCGCCTCCTGAAGGTGCACATTGTCGTTGTGTCCTTGGGCAAGACACTTCACCCACATTGCCTCCAGTGTCTGCGTACACTGGTAGCCCCCTAGGAGAGACCAACAGGCCCGGTTTGAACCGTGAGGCCGTCCTTCCGTGGACCCACCACCTGCAGAAGGAGCCATGGGGGCCGGTGCTATGTGACCTGGGCAGCTCCAACTGCCCCACGACCCGGCAACGGACAAGTGGAAGAAGATGAATGAATGAACTAAGTAACGTGTTACCTTAATACATCCTTTCCGTAGTTCCTCTGGGGTAATACAAGTGTTAATGGGATGATTGGGGGTCTTTCATCTCCCCCTGGTGTCTCTGGCCAGAAAACCATGCTTGCAACTTGACTGCCACCGGGGCGGAGCAACCAATACACACTAATAGAATCACGGAGAAGAAGCTAACAGGCTAACGGGCGAAGCTAACTGCGGGCTAGCGCCACTTAAACAGCATTTACAGCCAAGTTGAGTGAAAAAAAATATTTCCATTGTATAACTGGATGTACAACATCCCTCTCTCCCTTCACCTTTTCTGTCAGCGTAGTATTTACTCTCCAAGACATTTAATAAGTTAAAAAATCGTAACTTGCTAAGACACCTGCAGTTGCGCTTATGGCCTCTAGGGGCAAGAGTTACTTAGTACTGCTTTAGCAAAAATAAATAAATACATAAAATAAATGCAGTTGTCACTATACTGTGAGAAGAAAAAGTTTCCATATAAATGCGAACTGGATTTGTGGGTTTGTGTTTTTGTGGGGTTTTGTTTTTCACTGCAGAGAGTTCATAATGGTCCTGTAGAAAGCAGCTTTTTAAAAGAAAACAAACAGCTACTGTAGCTTATGAGCGAAAGACATTTGAAACCTACATATTTCTTATTACATATACATATTAAACACTGAAGAGGCACCAAGAGCCCCCACCCCTGCAGCACAGCGGAGGCGTCACAAGAGGAGCTACAGGAAACAAGGACGGGACAAAGGAGGAGGTATCCGGGCAAGACTCACAGCTAAGCCGCACATGCCTTCTATTGTTCTGCCTAATGGACGTTCAGAATAAAACGGATTAATTGCTAAGCTCTAAGACTGTTGTGGAGCGGAGGGAGCTGCGCAGGAGGAGGAGGTGGAGGAGCTGTGCAGGACACCACGCTCTGAAACAGGGACAAACCCAGGAGGCGCTGAACCGTTTCAGAGGAGACTGAAGGCGGCCAGTCAGGTGTGCTACTGTTTCCTCCAAAAACATGCGGGTCAGGTTGATCCAACACAATTTCATTATCTGAAATAATAAAACAGATAATAGGTAGAGTAAATAATGATTTGCTTCTCATTTAGAGCCCACATATAGTTCGGCACTAATAGGGTGTATGTGACAGTGAGAGGGGGGCATGGAAAGGTCTTTGTGAGCATGTCCATGAAAGCGGCCTTACAATAAAAAGTCCTTTCTTGCACACACTGCCCTCTGGAGGTTTATCCACAGATCTTCAATGCTGTTTAGGTCAGGAGACTGTGAACCTTACCTGTGTCTTTACGATCATTACCCATTTGTAGAAGCCATTTGCTTTTTTACAAATGCCTTTACGTTTTCCTTGAGAATTTGGCGGAGGAGTCTGCGGAGCGAGATGGTGATGCCAACGCACACAAAACATTTGGGTGCCATGCCACTCCATGTACTTCGAGTGACCTTATAAAGCGGCTTAGCGCGGCTGATTCTGGCCAGAGTGGATAAACAAAGCTTAAAGGAACTCTGTGGATTGCACCGTTTACAATGAGGGCTGCACAAGTCAAGTCCGGCTTTCTTTAATGCCATTCTAATGCACAAGTACAATATGTTTAATGCAAATATATGCAATTATCATTTTTTAAAGATTTGTAAGCATTAGATTAATCAGCGGAATGATCTAAAAGGAGCTACTTTTGAGCAAAACTGTTGGTAAAATGGACAAAATATGTATGGTTTTCACATACAAATATAATCTTCTGACGAGAAAACCTTACTACCGCGGTTGCAAGGAAACAAATCTCAATCACTGCCCATGAACTAGTGATTTTGTATAATCACCTAACTGCGATCTTTCTGACAAATCAATTACATTTCAAGCATCTTATGTTCTCACTTATTACTTAAGTCATAATCAATTAAGAAATAGAAAAATGCTTATTGTGCATCTGACCTGGACGTTTTGTCACCTGTACCACAAGGCTTAATGTAATGTTATGTACTTTAATCTAGATTAATTAATTAGACTCGGCGAAAAACACCCTAATTCCCAGTTCACAGAATTGAAGTCTCTACGTCTAAGTGTCAAGGATTTTTTTCCCAGCTTAAGACTAAAGTTAGCTCAGTAGGCACAACCTCTGGAGTCCTTCAGTTGTGTTGTAGTTATTGGATATTTAGGGAGTTTTGCTTTTCTCTCAGCCAATCCACAATGGGGGGCTTGATCTGCTGTGGCGTCCTTGAGCAAAACACATTGCCTTATGTGCATATAAAGGGCATTCATGTACAGTTGTGTGTGAATGAGACGGTTTTTGAGTGCGAAAGCTGGACAATATTAACCCATGCATTAATAACGTGCACTCCCCGACCAAATAAAAGTCCAATATACTTATTATTACCATTTCAGTGACGTCTAAACAGCGAACTGCATATTTACTGCTTTAGTGAAACAGTATGTGAAAACCATTTGGAACTATAAATCGGTTTTGTTTGAGAGTTTTCTAGCCTCAACACCGCTTACCAAGGACACCTCTCGTGCTGTTGACATTCCTTATTAATAACTGAGCTATTTGCCCTTAACAAACATCTGGTTCCTTTATCCGTTTCCTGACAGATTAATCACACTTAAACATTTTTATTAAGCACGACTAATACCAGGTCTTTAAAAAATGTAATCAGAGTTTCCGCGCGGCATTAAAAAGCATTCATTAAATGAATTGTACCAAATCAAAATTATGAATTGGACATTTTCAGCTGCAGTTTTGGCTGAAATTGACCACATTTTTTGAGCGTTTCATCCAATTCTTTCCCCTCTGTTTTATGAAATGTTTGCAAATCTTAAAGGGATATTTCAGGATTTTTGACATAGGGCCTCATTTCCTAGTTATCCAGAGTGTTGTTGATGTCTGGAGATATATATTTTTTTAAATTCATGCAGTTATTATTTATGCAATATTTGAAGAGTCTAATGGCGCTAGGCTAGAGCAAGGCTATAAAGCATTTCTATGGTATCAGTTAGCCTGCATTAAAAACAGTCTGGCCCACTCCACAGTGCACCTGAGGCAAATCACTTATAACACCAGACTAACCATATAAATGTCTGTGTCGATAGAATAATTTTTGAAATATAACTGACCTTGTATCTCATGAATTACCGCATTTTGAGGGACTATTTTCTCGCAGATCACTCCGCCGCTGCGTTAGCTTACAGCCACGAAGCTGATGCTGCTCAAATATAAGTTATTTTAAATGCAAAATGGTTAAAATTATTCTATCGACACAGACATTTATATGGTTAGTCTGGTGTTATAAGTGATTTGCCTCAGACTGTTTTTAATGCAGGCTAACTGATACCATAGAAATGCTTTAGCCTTGCCCTAGCCTAGCGCCACTAGACTCTTCAAATATAAGAACTGCATGAATTTAAGAAAAAAATATCTCCAGACATCAACACCACTCTGGATAACTATAGGAAATGAGGCCCAATGTCAAAAATCCTGAAATATCCCTTTAAGAAACGAGATCTGCGCCGAGTTTTTTTCTCCCTTTGTGGTGTTAAAATATAATGTTTGGGCATTAAAATGGCATTAAAAAGCATAATTTGATTTAAAGCATTTGCTCACAACAATAAACTGATATCTATTTCATTCTAATTGCAATCATTATTAGCTTTATTCTCAATTCTACCACATGTAAAACTCACAGAATTGAAATTGCATTGTCTTAAAGGGATACTTCGGGATTTTGACATTGGGCCTCATTTCCTAGTTATCCAGAGTGTTGTTGATGTCTGGAGATATTTTTTTCTTAAATTCATGCAGTTCTTATATTTGAAGAGTCTAGTGGCGCTAGGCTAATGCTAGGCTAAAGCATTTCTATGGTATCAGTTAGCCCGCATTAAAAAACAGTCTGGCCCACTCCACAGTGCACCTGAGGTAAATCACTTATAACACCAGACTAACCATATAAATGTCTGTGTTAATAGAATAATTTTAACCATTTTGCGTTTAAAATAACTTATATTTGAGCAGCATCAGCTTTGTGGCTGTAAGCTAAGGCAGCGGCGGAGTGATCTGTGAGAAAATAGTCCCTCAAAATGCAGTAATTCATGTGATACAAGGTCAGTTTTATTTCAAAAAATATTCTATTAACACAGACATTTATATGGTTAGTCTGGCGTTATAAGTGATTTACCTCAGGTGCACTGTGGAGTGGGTCAGACTGTTTTTTAATGCAGGCTAACTGATACCATAGAAATGCTTTAGCCTTACTCTAGCCTAGCGCAACTAGACTCTCCAAATATAAGAACTGCACGAATTTAAGAAAAAAATATCTCCAGACATCAACAACACTCTGGATAACTAGGAAATGAGGCCCTATGTCAAAAATCCCGAAGTATCCCTTTAAATCCCTTGGTGCCAAAAAGACCATTTAACATCAAATACAGAGCAATATCATACGTGCAGCATGGGGGGCAGCAGAGGTGGGAAGGGGAGAGTTCAGCCTGACAGCCTGGTGGACCTGATCATTGATTAAAAACACGATTGCATGAGCTGCGTTTAGCGCATCATTTCTGCCCTCATGTGAAACTGTGCAGACTTTTGGGTGACATCGCCATTAACCGTCATTATCTGTGGCCCTAATCTTGGTTTCCATTTCCAGCTGCCAACAATGACGCACTCACACAATTAGGCGATAAACTAACGGCATTACCGGCCACTGGCACCAAACACTTTGATAGGCTTCTTCTCGGAAATGTTGGACTGCTGACGGGCCTGCAGGCTGAAGCTCCTCTGATGTGGACAAGTCGACACGAGCGGGAGAAAAGTGTGAGAAGAAATTAGGCCAGCGCTGCGAGACACCAATGTGAGCCTTATCCATGGTTTTAAATCTACAAGAAACACTGCCTGGCCAGATACACTATTGCTGGGTTTCAGGCGACATTACTGCGTTCTAAAGCCCTATAATATTATATAGAGGAAACATTATTTGTTTTTGAGGAAATGTTTGGTCTTGTACAGAGAGCTCATGGACCCAGTGACTGATATTAATGATCATCTTTGTAATTCATACATTTCTTTATAGATACAACTTATGAAAGTGTAATGCAGTTAATAGGAAAAACTGGCTCCTGCCCCCCACTGGGTCCGGTGACATCATCACATTCTACAGTATAACCTGAAAACAACTACCTGTACACTCTAATATGTAGGTGAACCGCATTTAGCTTTGATCACAGCACACATTCGCTGTGGCGTTGTTTCGATAAGCTTCTGCAATGTCAAAAATATCCAGAGTTGCATTCATTTTCACCAAGATCTTGTATTGATGATGGGGGAGTGAAGCCACATCCCAAAAATGCTCAATGGGGTTAAGAACCTGAGCCAGCCTTTCACAATATGAGCCTTGTGAATCCTGGTTTGTCATCCTGCCGTCATCCATTCATCCATTCATACATTTTCTTCCACTTTTCCGTTGCCGGGTCGTGGGGGCAGCTTTTGGAGCTGCCCAAATCTCACTGCACCAGCCCCTATGGCTCCTCCTGCAGGTGGTGGGTCCACAGAAGGACGGCCTCATGGTTCTAACTGGGCCTGTTGGTCTCTCATAAGGGGCTTCTGAAGGGGCCTCTAGTGTCAGACAAAGAGCGGTTCGCTCTTTGTCTGACCCGTCACCTAGGACCTGTTTGCCATGGTAGGGTCTCCCTACCAGGAGCACGAAGCCCCCGACAGCAGAGCTCCAGGATCATTCGGGTGCTCAAACCCCTCCACCACGTTAAGGTGGCGGTTCCAGGAGGGATCCTGCCATCAGGGAAGAAGAAATTAATTGAATAACCAGGTAATTCAGGATGTTCAGCTGATCTCATTCTTTGGGCTCATTGTGTTGCTGAATAGACCCCAGATCAGAACAGTTGGTTAAATCCAGGTGCCGACTTTTTTGGGGGACAGAGTGTAGAATGAACCATCTGGATGACTGCGAATTTACACCATTTTGTAATAAACGTTTTATACATAAAGTTAGTCTTGTATTCAATAATCTAAGAGTTATTTTTCTTTCTTGACGTCTTCTTTAAAGACCCTATACCTGATTTTTATTGTATCACTTATCTTTCATTATTTGTACATTTTGAATTGTTAGATGTGTCTGAAGTAATTTTTAATATTCCTAATGCATTTCTAACATCCCAGTCCTTCACAGGGATGAGTTTATAACCAGAGTTCACAGCATAATAATGCTAACAGCGACTTAACTTGAGGGGGAAAACACATTATGATTAAATTAACTGTGTCTTGTCACAAATGTCCACTTTCACAACTCAATTTAGGAAGGCAAGGCAAGGCTATTTGTAGAGCACAATTCATACACAAGGCAATTCAAAGTGCTTCACAGTTGCAGAAAATTACAAGGAAGAAAAAAAAAATTCATTCCTAAACCTGGAAAAGAGCCCTTAAGTTATCGCCATCTTTTTAGTTTGAACCTTGATCAGTAGCTCCCTCTAGTGTTGAATCACTGATGAGCAGTAAATCAAAGGTTTTTGACTTTGAAATATCTTTGTGTAAAAATATAAAACTTATAAAAATTGTGTCATACATACAAACACACAAAAAAAAGTTGATTTAAAAAAAAGTATCCCTTTTATTTATATATTTGTCTCGGAATTATCTGATGTGCAAAGTTATGTTTTTATACAATTTTCACAGTGGTTTAAAAAAATACAATTACGTATTTGTGAAAATATAAAAATATCCCATATATATTCTTTAAAATCACAGAACATGATACTGATTAAACTCATCAAGTCAGTGCTCCCTCATACCACAAATAAATACATGTTTGTACATAATACCTCCATATGAAATGTAAAAATTAGATAAAACACCTCACACCTTAAAATTCGATGCATAAATACTGTGGAAGTTATAAAATACATTGGAAAGGCCTTTGTGGTTTGTCAAAAGAGTGACGAGCTTGTGACATTGTGATCAGCTGTCGTCGAAATAAAAAATACTGGGAAACTTTGCAATAAAATATCCCACATGTACGAGGGTTGTTCTACTCACTAGAAAAAATATCTAATGGGGGTTTGTGTGACATTTGAGAGAAAACTGCATTTCAGATCATGTTTGTAGGAGTCTAAACTACAGGGTTATACATAATAAGAGCAAATGGAGACAGGATATTTTGTTGTTTTCAAAGGACACTTGGGTGGTATTTGTCCAAACTGCTGCAATTCAAACTGAGATTTTCATAAATGTGATTAATTGTGCTTTTGTATTTATCAATTCTGTTAAAGCAGTACTAAGTAACTCTTGCCCCTAGCGGCCATAAGCGCAACTGCAGGTGTTGTAGCAAGTTACGATTTTTTAACTTATTAAATGTCTTGGAGAGTAAATACTACGCTGACAGAAAAGATGAAGGGAAAGAGGGGTGTTGTACATCCAGTTATACAATGGGAATATTTGTTTTCACTCAAACTTGGCTGTAAATACTGTTTAAAGTGGCGCTAGCCCGCAGTTAGCTTTGCCCGTTAGCCTGTTAGCTTCTTCTTTGTGATTACATTAGTGTGTATTGCTTGCTCCGCCCCGGTGGCAGTCAAGTTGCAAGAATTGTTTTCTGGCCAGAGATACCAGGGGGAGATGAAAGACCCTCCAATCATCCCATAACACTTGTATTACCCCAGAGAGACTATGAAAAGGATTTATTAAGGTAAACACGTTACTTAGTACTGCTTTAAATGTGTACCCTAAAAACAGTGTAATACCCATGGACAATCAATACAACTCGTCCACGACCTCAAAAAACTGTCCCGTTCAAAAGCAACATGAGTAGAGCGGTCAGCTAATGTTACAGCAAGATAAAAAAAAATCCAATATCCACAGAGTTTGCTGCTTAAATGTAAAGCCAGAGAACAGTCCAGACCTCAATTTTGAACTTTGTGGACAAAATCTACGTTATTAAAGACCACCAACCCCAAAAAACTGCATGAAACAAGGCGCAGACATGCAGACAAGTACATACTTGGAAGGTAGTACCCAAAGTCTTTTCTGCAAAGGTTCAAAAAACAGTCCGAAAGCATCCTATTGAGCTTCCCATGGCGCCTTTGTGAGGTTCTCTCAATTTTAGAGGAGCAGTAACGCCACTTTGAGCTCCTCTTAGCTCCTCTATCTCTAAAGGAGTGCCCATTAACCCAGCGAAGAACACACCTCTTGTATCTGGGATCTATCTTGACAATAATGTTGTTGTAATCCACTTATTTCCTTGGATTACGCTGCTGTTGTTGTAACTCTCAAAGACGCAAATCACATTCAAAAACCTAGCTCGGGCATTTCCTCTTCTACTGTTGTAGCGTTCCCTTTGGTATTTCCTGGATTTATTGTGTCATAGATGGAACACAAAACAGTACTCCATGTTTTTTAAGCCAGTTCTCCATCACTGGACCTGTTCTGAGCAAAGAGGTGTTCAACGTTTGTTCATCCGGACGCTATTTACGTCGTTAAAAATAGCTTCTTTTTTTTGGCCATTTTTTATATGTCAGTTCCATTACCACATGCAGAGAGTCTCCCTTCAAGTATCAATTCCTCAATTCCTCACGATTAGTCGACTTGTGACCTGCTGAGACTTGGGAACAGTCATATTTGGAGTTGACCGCGCTGACCGGCTGACCCGTGTGTTACTCCGACATGTTTAGAGAAGCAGGCTGTATGTAGACGCGGTCAGACACCTCTTCCTCCTGGTCAAGTAGGAACTGCCTCAGGACGTTGTACACCATGGCTCTGCTCAGAGTGAAGCGCGTCAGCTGACTCTCCTCCGTCGCAGGCATCAGGAACATCAGGCGGAACGAAGCCGTGACTGGATCATCGCTGTGGGCAGAGGAAAGAGGACTGTCAATATCATGGGGAAACATGACACTGGATATTTGGCAGAGGCTTCTCTCTATAGAACTAAGGTGGTGTTTTTTATGTGTTTTGTCATGTCTTTGTGAACTGAATAGCTGGACCAGAGTAAGTAACATAATAATAATGTGTAATAATGAGAACTGAGAATGAGGTGAGGCTGCGTTTCAGTTTCATGCAGCTAAAATCTGGAACAGTCTGCATGAGGATGTGAGACAGGCCTCAACTCTGACAAGTCCAGGCTGAAAACAGTTCTTTTTACCCGTGTGACCACTTCCGTCTCTTGGTGTGATGAACTCCCGAAGCAACTGTGAAGCACTTTGAATTGCCTTGTGTATGAATTGTGCTAAACCAATAAACTTGCCTTGCCTAATGACCCTTATGTTCGATAATCTTACGTTGACAGATCAATAAAGTTTGTCATTTACAATACAATAAAACTATACATTGTGAAGTTGTACAAAGTTAATAGTGATCCGACGATGAAACCACAGTGGAAAAAGTAAAAATGACTGGCATTAAGAATATTTGACTTTAATTTGAGTAATTTTGATAAGCCACTTAAAATATCTCCCGATAACATAAGATTTATTTCTTATTTCAAGTAAAATGAGATGTATTACTATCTAAATGCACAGTGCTATAAGGTATTTATGCATATGTTAGGGTGCAATAGCAAGTGTTTTTTTTGTGTATTCCATTCTATTTACGGAAGTCAAGGTGAAATGTTATTATATATTTCCTTATTATTTTCCATATATTATTAGTTTCTGTTAATGTAGTGATGTATAGCCTTTCCCAAACTTCACAAGAGCTTACCTGAAGTTGGATATTTCACTTGTGGAGTAGTATCTTCCCAGGGCCGGGGAGTTTCTGTAGAGATCGTCCAGCTGGTGCAGGGAGAGGCAAAACAACATAAGCTTTCACATGTTTTGGATAACCCCCTGCACCACTTTCATCTGGGAATTCATAGCATTAAGAAAATAAGGATGACCCTGAACGAGACTGGTGGGTACTCCTTACTTTTTCAATAGACTTTCCGAAAGGTATAATGTTGAAAAACGCCTAACAAAATGAAGATAGTTTTGATTTCAAGTTAATAAACAATAAAAACAGCTTTGGCCCTAAGACTGAGCCTTACGGAACTTCACAAACAATACTATGCCTTGCAGAACAAACACAACATACTGCTGTCCTTCACATACAGTAAATAGTCCGATCGACAATATCTAAAGATTCACTACAATCTTGAAGGAACGGGTTAATATTTAGTGCACTCAAGTATGTTTGCTCACCGTTTGGCAGATGGAGCTCGACTGAGATGCCATTTCCTTCATGTTTTATTTGCTTAAGCCTCGAGCTGCCTGTGTCGGTCTGTTTACCTACTTTGCATTTCAGAACACTCATTCCTATAGTGACAGCGCACATTACAAGAAAAGCAGAAGGTTCTTGCTTATGTTTCATACAGAGTGTATTAGAATGCTAACAGTCTGGAACATTGGCCCAGTGCCATAAACTTAGAGCAGTGGTTCTTAACTGGGATGCTCTCAAGACCCACTATAATCCTAGGATGGCAAGCCGCGACCCAAATTAGAATTTAATTTATGATAATTAAATAAAGATGTCTGTGTAAGCTCTCAGTCGTACAGGAGTTGCCCATCTTCAATGAAGGTGCTTGAGTCATCTTCGAGACTTCAACTACTGAGTACAGAAGATGACTCAAGCACCTTCATTGAAGATAAATAAATAAAGTGAAATACTGTATCCCACAGATTAATGGTGAATAAACATTAAATAAAGCCTAAAATGTTTATTATGGCCAAAACAACAGTCGATATTACAGATTCTGATGTTTCTATACTTTTATAGAAGGTAGATATTGAAAATGTATCCTGTCCGAGATCAATTAAAGCAGTACTAAGTAACTCGTGCACCCTAGAGGCCATAAGCGCCACTGCCGGTGTCGTAGCATGTTGCGGTTTTTACTCATTAATTGTCTGTGAGAGTAAATACTACGCTGACAGAAAAGACAGGGGATATTGTACATCCAATTACACAATGGAAATCATTTTTTTCACTCAAACTTGGCTGTAAATACTGTTTAAGTGGCGCTAGCCCGCAGTTAGCTTTGCCCGTTAGCCTGTTAGCTTCTTCTTCTTCGTGATTCCATTAGTGTGTATTGGGCCTCCGACCCTGAGGCAGGAAAGTTGCAATTGTGGTTTTCTGGCCAGAGACACCAGGGGGAGATTAAAGACCCACCGCCCCAATCATCCCATTAACACTTTATTTATTAAGGTAAACAAGTTACTTAGTACTGCTTTAAGTTAACATGACGTCGCATCCAGCCGGGTGCGTACCGATGTTCCCCGGGTCCGATGTTCCCCGGGTCCGATGTTCCCCCACTTCTATTGGCGGGGGAACATCGGACCCGGGGAACATCGGTACCTCGCATATTAAAAGGTCCCGATGTTCCCCGGGTCCGATGTTCCCCCGCCAATAGAAGTGGGGGAACATCGGACCCGGGGAACATCGGGACTTCAACAATGAGACAAGTTCCGCTGTTCCCCGCGTGTGCCCTTTGATGTTCGCATTTCTTCATCCACGAAAGACGGGATATGATCCGTGCCAACTTTTGTGAATACCTATAGAGAGGAAATACCAACTAGCCTATTTACTTTCCTTTTTCCCTCTCGCTCTCTCTGTGTTATATTTCAGCTGATCGCAGCTTGTGTCAATGGCTAACTTTGGGCACGTTATCCAGCTCTCCCCTCGCTCTCCCCCAGGCATCTGCTATTTGACATCTCTGACTGAATAAAATGAAGACGATTGAAACTATTGCTGCATAGTTTTTCAAACACGCGATTTTGCTTAGAGCATCATGCTTTTACGCATAATGGAGCCATGTGGGAGGAGCGCGGGTCCGGTAAGGTGCGCTCGCTTTGCGCAGCTGAGAATGAGAAGCTACAACAGACCCCCGCCGGTGAGCCTGACTCTGGTCAGCTCATCACAGGTAGAGCATCCTCTCCAAGTAAACTTCGTTTGTTTAAACGACCTCCGATTTGAAAGTCCTTGGATGTTTTGCGTGAGAACTTTCTCCAACAAGTTACAAGGTTACAAGTCTTCGTCGTATTTCCAACGCTTCAGCATTTAATATAAGAAGCATTTAAATCCAAGTTTGAAAGGCGATAAAAAGCCAAAAGGATAAACGATTGGCGCAGTCACGCCTCGTTTAGTGTTTTTGGTTTCTTGCAATAGCTCCATCAGATCACTCAGGTCAAACGCGAATACATTATTTTTCGTTTGCCTATTTAGTCCCAGTATTTTTAGTCCAGTGCCTTTTACTTCAGCATTTTCGTTTCCTGAGATGTGCATTGTTCCTTTGTAAAAACACACATTAGGTTTGAACCTTTTTATCAGTTGGTCAAGACGCCTTTTTGCAACATCATATTTTGAAGATAATTCATTCTTTTCGTTCCAATTTTCTTTTGATTCGTTTTAGTTAGTCCATTTGCACTGACTCAGTCCAGCAGAGTCCAAAATATTGGACGGACGCATGGACCGGAGAAGGTGCCGTGGTTCGTTCTTTGTTTTTTTATTTCTTTGTTTGTCATTTCAAAATAATAATCGAAAATCAATTACAATTTTTATTTTGTTTTCAATTTGAAAACAAAATTACTAAATTGAAAGAACAGAAGGCCTTTCTATAAATGTGGAGCGCAGCCCTTTGATCGCAGCGCGCTACAGCGGGACCGCGGCACATTCTCTCCTCTCTCTTTCTCTCTTCTGTACACTTAACAGCGGGACAAATGCAACTCTCTGTCTTGTAAAGGGTATTAAAATTCACAAAATAAATAAGAATAATACAAATAAATAAGGTCAATTGATTTGAAAAAGGGGCTGATAAAAGAGAGGATGCAAGAAGGGATGACAGGTCGGGGACACAAGTTATAGGAACAGAGCGCACGATGCAACAATCTGCACAGAGACAGCCAGATGTGCGTCCTGCAGACAACGGTGCAGACCGTGCAGATGTCTCTGTCCTGGGAGAGGCAGTGAAGTGAATGATATAAGGACCGTCGGGTGGGCCAAGGACAAAAGTGGGTGTTCACAGGTCCACCCGCGGTGCTGCGTAATTGCCCCGATCACTGGCCATGTTAGCAGTTTTCCTTTTCTCCTCTTCCTCATCGTTCTCATTTAATATCTATGGATCGCTTTTTTTGTCAACTGCATTAATAAAACAGCAGCGCAAATACTGTTCAACGTCATTCAATCACAAAGGCCTCAGTGGTGCCTCTCGGAGCATCTGATGGCTGAAGCACAGTGCGTAATGAGCGCATGACAGGCGGCGGCACTGGGAGAGAAGTGAGGACGCAATGCATGTGTTGCCCCATTCGTAAAAAGATCCCTAATTTAATGTGCATAAGGCTGGAGTGCAGCCATCAGATAAAACTTAAGCTTTGAGCTTAGAGTTAGGAGCGGTATGGCACGAGCCGCTGCACTTGGCTCTCCGCACACCGCGTGATGGAGTATGCTGGGGCTGCACGGAGAAAAACATGGATTACGATCGAGCTACAACAACGAACCAGTCAAACAAACGGAGGGAAATCTATGGTTGTGGGTGAGTTTGCTGTAGCTAATTTTACTTTTCTTGTCGGGACTGCGACACGTTCTTATTCTGAGGTTGTACAAACATGCTGTAGGCTATTACAATGCGAGATCTACAAGGCTTATAATATGTTATAAAGTTATCAGTAAGCGAGTTATGAGCGAAATCAAGCCGCTTGTTGCTCCATTATCCTCACGTACCGGGCCGTGCTGTGCCAGGCGGTGAAGAGAGAAGAAAGAGCGGTGAGAGGCGAGCGTTTACTGCCTATAGGCCTATCGGTTAGAAGAGTTTACAGCAGGACTTTAATTGTCAGGCGCATGATGTCTATGAGCGAGACCCGCAGCCGGGGAACACCGGGCCCTCCGGCGCTCGGAGGGTCCGATGTTCCCGGGTCCGATGTGCCTCGACCCGGGGAACATCGGACCCGGGAACATAGGTACGGGGAACATCGGACCCGGGGAACATCGGACCCGGGGAACATCGGGCTGACCCCCATCCAGCCGACAGGGCGATGTCATACTGATTAATTTGAGATTATTTACCAAGTAAAGGCTCCTTATTTAGTGCTTCCCTCAATAATTTGTCTGTCGTTTAATTTGACTGTCCATATTGCCAAAATTTGATCAAAGTAATGCCGTTTTAATAGGTTCTGGACACTCAGCTAACTTCCTGTTAGCCAGTGGAGGGTAAAGGCTACTTCCTGTCCACATATTAACGCAAATTAAGAATGAAATTTGGCATTAAAAAAATTCATAAAACAAAAATTCAGATGGTGGAGCTATTTTAACATTTGTTAGCGTCAAATTAACGTTAGCCGTTAGCTTCCATGCTAAAAAACAGCTACCGCTATAGACACAGAAGTCTCCTCTGAAAAGAATGATTGTAGACGAGACATGAAATAACGTGTTTTGATCTTGTTCAGGTCATCATCAGCGCAGACAGGGTGGTGTTTCTCTACTAAGTTAAAAGAGTCTATAAGTATATGTTTTTTGACTACAAACAATAAGCGCATACATTTTTAATTTTGGACTTTTCATTTCTGAAAAACAAACCTTATTTTCCAGTAATGCAGCGAGCGCTTGACTCTCACTGGAGGTCGTCAGGTTAAGCAGCTCTTCAGTAAAGTTCACGTTGGGCAGCCGGAAACTCCCGCTGAAATTTCTGTGCTTGTCGAACTGCGTGGGATCGTACTTCTCGTCCACATCTGTGTAAATCACTGTTGTGAAAAAAAAAGCGAAATATTAACTTCCCTTTAAACAGTAAAAATGTAGAAGATATTCCCATCAACACAGCATTGCAACATGACCCGCCAATTGACCCTGAGACGTCAGCATTTCTTGCACAATGCACTTCTTTGTAAAGATAAGTGACTGGTCATACTAGTTATAGTATTGAGAGTCTGTGTATTCAAGGGTGATGATGATTTTTACACTGCAGGTGGATCGGGAACACATTTAAATCAAGTGATATCAATTTAAGACTTTAGTTGTAGATTACTAATAAGGCAAAATAAGTTTCATTGTTCATTCTTTAGTGTTTTCATATAAAAATAGACTTTCAGCAACAAAATCGGAATAATTAACAGAGCCAGGTTTAAGTTTAACATCTGATGGGAAGTAACAGCTTTGGCCCTTGAAGAAGAGAATTGGATGATTCTCGAAACGTCGGCAAATATGTATAACAAATGTCCAGTTAAAGTTCATGCTAGAAAATGTGGTGTCTGTATGTGCTTTTTTTTAAGTAGAGATGCCGTTGCCATAATGAGAGAACATTGCATTTTGAGGAAATAGTTACAATTTCCCATTTAGACTTGGCCCGTCTGCTTCAGGGACTCCATCGGCCCTGGGTCTCTATAGCCTGTCCGTCCATGGGAGTGGATCTCTCCATCTATGGTTCTCCCCAAGGTTTCTCGTTTCTCCCACTGGGTTTTTGAGTTTTTCCTTGTCGTGCTGGAGAGTCTAAGGACAGGGGACACCCGCGCCGCTCGTCGCCACCCACTGCTGACGCTTATTTGGACATTATGTTTGCCTGGATACTTGATTCACCTGAACTTTACATTGTCTTATTTACTGCTCTGTTTTATTGCCTTAATGTTCGGTGCAGCCCTATGAGGCAACTCCTGTTGTGATATTGGGCTATACAAAACCACTGATTGGTTGATTGATTGATTGATTGATTGATTGATTGATTGATTTAGATCTATGGAGAAACGGTGCCTCAGTGTGATAAGTAAACACCTTATTGTGAAAATGATTTGTTACCTGGTTAAAGTGGCCCTCGATCAGAAAATGTAATGAGTCGAGTTCTGCCTGCAGTGTCTAAAAGGACTTGTTTGACTGGAGAGTAAAAGCACAGCAGCCCACTGTTCAAACTGAATTAATCATTTGTTTCAAAAATGTGTTGAATCCACTTTTAATTTAGGCTGATTAATTATGCATGTTATTCTGCCTCTTTCTTAGGCACTCCTGGCTTCTTTTGACAATCATCCCATGCTGACAGCTATTGTTTTTAGCTTCAAACAGCTTCACTCCTCTCTTTGCCAGTGGAGCTTTGCTTGCTCCGAAATTATACATGTTTGAGTTTTGCATAACTTTATGAAAATCACTGCTAAGACATCCAAGAGTGTTTTAGAACGGCCTGAACTTTTCTTACTTTAGGCCACTAGAAATACCCCCTGTGTGTATGTGTGTGCTTTACCTGTGCACAAGCCCAGAGATGCAAAAATGATGCCAATGAGGAGGACAAATATGAGGATGAGAACGGCCCACAGTGGAACTCTGTCATTACAGACTTTCTGGGTGAGTTCTTCTTTCAGTTGGGACACTGCACTTTTCTAAAAATAACAACGACAGATTAGTTCAATGAGGCTTTACAAATGATCATTTAAAGGTAAAATTATGTGAAATGCTCATTATACCTTTTGCTGACTGTGCATTGGTATCTGAGCTTCATTGTCATGATTACTGGCCACGGTATATCCATTAGAGATCCCATCATTCTACACACAAAAAAAGAAATAAATGGACAAAGTTTAATAATAATAACATTAAAATCCAAATATGTCGAGTGCGCAACAGACCCAACACGTACCTCTAATAACCTCTTAGTTTCCGGCTCAGCTCTCCTTTTTGGACGACCATCTATTTCATCTTGAGGAGTGTCCTGCAACAATTAAGTTATTGTAATGTGGCATAAATATGTTATAACCAGAGGTGAGCATTGCCTAAACAATTACCAGAGTGAAAGTGAGGTTTCTTTAAAATAGTTTTACTCAATTATTTAAATTAAGTACGATCTCGTGAAATATATGATTTTCCAAGTTCCAAATCACAACGTCAACCTCGTCTAAAAGGGGTCAAAATTAACCAATGTTTGACAAAACCAGAAAATATACAGGCCTACATTTCAATACATGACTAAAACATACATGGAATCGCAGATGACCGTGAGACCCTAACCCGGAGAACCCAAAGTAGCCTAAATGCCATTAAACATGAAATAAAATAATACATAAGTCTACTCCTACTAGTTTTTCCTATTGCTGTTCACAAATGTAAAAGACATAATGACTAACTACATAAATCTTTTTTGGAGATGAGTGCCCTGCCCCCACATAATGCCCAAATTGTACATACAAAGGTGTTCTGATCAATGGCCGCTGGCTGCTCTGCTTTGCGACGACGACACTGGAGGCCGCCATTGCTGTAGTACCTCCATATAGCCGCTAGTCCCCCATTGGAATCCATTGCACTTTAGACACGTTAAAAACAACTTTAATGCCCGGTGCCTAATTTTTTGGAACTGTCTACAGCTAGATATTCCTCCTGTGATTACGCTGGGTTAGACACAATCAGAGGCACCGGGCTGGTTATCGTAGGATAAATTTTAGAAATCTCGTACTTAATGAGGGTCGGACTGTTGGCATTGGAGCTGCGCGAGCTACACGTCACGCAAGGTCCGAGTCTACAGTGAGATCCCGCCCTTATGCCCTTATTAGGAACATGCTTCGTCAGAGCTGGGGAGGAGGAGCCTGTAAATCCGCCATGATTTCCCCCTCGAACGTGGTCATTGTGGTAAACGGGGAGGAGTGAGGAGGAGTTGTCTATTCTTTTTAACGGTCTATGGTTCTGATGCAGGACTAAAGCACAGTGATATCAGGCTGTGGTTGTTGCCTGGCACATGCATGTCCTTGACCAGTCCCGTAATGACCCAGACCCTTTACCCGAAAGGCACTTGAGACACAAACTCGCTAAATGAACCGGTCTCAAGTGAGCTGAGCTGGTCGAGCTCGAGTTCCCTGAACCGCTCTTTCACAATGTGATCCGGATGAATCTTGGCATTGTCATCTTGTAATATGCTTGTGCGATCAGGGAAGAAGAATTCAACTGGTGGAATAATGACCAGGTTATTCCACCAGGATGTAGCCTACATATTGTCAGCTCATCCTTTGTGTTGCTGAACCTAGCCATGAGTCATGACCAACATCAGGGACTGAAAAACGGCCCTGGACTCTGACCAGCACTGGCCCAAATAAGCCTGAATGCGACACTTCCACAAAGACATATTTTAACCTATTATCACGCGCCGAGTGCATCCAAATCTAAAAGCTTCTGGACTGGAGAGCAACAGTGTAACGCCTCATTTGAAAGCTAAGACCTACAAAAGTGACTGTAACCTTTTTGTCCCATTGTCGCCGTGTTTTGTCACATATTTCATCACAATTTTTGTCTCTTTTTTGTTGCTTTTTCATTGCCTTTTTTATTGCTTTGTCGTTTTTTGTTTTTTCATTGCGTTTTCATCGCTCTTTTGATGCTAGTCTTTTAAGCTTTTAGATTTGGGTGGAGCTCGGTTAAGGCGGGGGGTAAGAGGTTAAAGAGAGCAATGGCCCCAGAGCCGGTGTTCCTCCTGTGCTCTTCCAGAATAAACATATGGCCAGTTCGCCCCTGGATCACATCAGTTAGTCAAACCCAGGTGGCAACTTTTCTTTTGTTCAGGCAGTGTATTTAATTATTGTGGAAAGAGAAATCAATCAAATAAGTATCATTTTCATTTTAAATATTACTCCAGTAGCCCCAGAAAAGACACAAATACTGTCTCAATGTAATAAACTGCTACTACCACTGAAACAACAACAACAACAATAACTACAAGGTACAATAACTTTCCTCAAAACCTACTCAAGTAATTGTGAGTAAATGCTACTACACTTTTCTAGTTAAATATATTTGACATCTAGCTGCTTTTCCTCGCGTGCACTCACCTGTCCGTTTACCAGCGCTGCTCCTTCAGGTCCATTAGAGATCAGCACCATTTCAATGCCATTTGTTGAGTTTTCCTCCATGGTTAAGACACCAGAGTTATTTACATGAGTCCAGTTGCCTTCACTTGTGGAGAACCCGGAACTGCTCCTCTGCGTAAAGTAGCACCGCGCGGAGTCTCCCGAGGATCCAGGACGCGAAAAGACGAGGCGTCACTGAAAAGGGCAGTTGCACAATCCTTGACGTCGCCTTATCGGGGGGAGGGGGATAAAGGTAAGGGCTCGGGGGATACTCTTTCCCGGGGCGCCTCCATTGACGCAGGGGGGTGGGGGTGCTCGCTGTCTCTCGTCCCGTAAAGCGTACGGACAGGTGAGTTTCGAGACGGGACATGCTGACGCAGGAAGAAGGCGTTGTCTAGAGCGTTAGGTGTCGATCCGTGGGAGTCATGGCACGCACGGGGGTGGCTGCGTACAGGACTGAAATGGGAGTCATCCAACCCAGACTGGATCTAAAACGCCTACACAATATGAGAATGCAACTTCATTGTGCGTTACCTCCAAATTAAAGGCTCTATATCGGATTTTGTGAAGTTGTGGAATGAGATTTGTTTTGTTTCTGATTCTAAGCAGACATTTAAAAGAAAGAGGGTTATACCTGCTCTTTCTTTTATTGTTGTAAAAAAAAAGTAGATCACAAACCTCAAATAGCAGAATAATGGTATCTGACAAATCATCAAAACCACAGGACTAACTGTATTTCATTCAAACGCTTTCTGTGGCTCCCATTGCTTAATTTCGATGATGTATGATGATGATACTCATACTTTCCAAAGGCATGCACAGTCAATTTCTCTGGCCCTTTGTAAATCATTTGCTTTGGCGCTGGATCCACTCCACTCAAATACTGCATAGTCGATTGTACAAGGGTCAAAAGTTTGAACGAACTCATATGTTTTATATGTTTAAATTCTTCAAAGTTGCCGCCCTTTATTCTTGGCATTTTCTCAATAGGTTAGGTTAGGTTAGGTTACTTTATTTGTACCCGTAGGTAAATTTGTCTTGCAATTCTGAGAACTAGTCAACATTAAAACACATTATACAAAGATAAAACACCACGTACATGTTTAAATATAAAACTTGTAAGTGCTCCAGATACTAACAGGATGTGCCCAAAGATGCAACAGAAATTTAAGCCACTGGACAGTAACAAAGGTAAGAAGCCGTGTCAGGGGTGATTAGATCCCTACTTGTTCATCAAGGAAATGGCAGCGGGAATAAAGCTTTACTAAAACGATTCGTATGGTTTATTGGCATTAAAACCTACGCCCAGATGGAAGCAATCGAAACTCTGAATGCAAAGGATGCGCAGTGTCTTTTAGGATGCCTCGTGCCATCCTCTCTAACTTGACCAGCTGATTCAGAGAGTTAAAGGGGGGTATTATGTAAAATCGACTTTTTCAAGCTTTATATCATGTTATTATGTCGTTCCCTCATTAAACACATGCCTGGAGTGTTGCCTTGGCTCATTCACATATTTTTGAGTAATCAGTAAAAACTTAGACGGCAGCCATTTTAGGTGTAGCTATGCCTCAGTCCTCCTAGGAACGCCCCCACCTCCTGGAGACGCCTCTGGACCTTTCGTCACCAGCCAAGCCACCAACCACTGCTCCTCAGCTCAGCAGAAGCCCCTCCCCGCACAGTAGTGTTGTTTAGATGCCACAGCAGTGTGCTGAAGGGGGCGTGTCGGAAAGCTTCTTAAAGAGACAGAGGCCTATTTCAAGACGTTCAGTACAGCCATTTTGAGAGAGCAATTTTATTCAAGGCAGTTATTTTAATTTACTGCATATACAGACCAACAGAAGGTTACATCATCATTGTAGTATGCTATAGACTGGTGCTATGTGATTGAAAAAAGCATAATACCCCCTCTTTAAGGTCGTTTCGATGAATGCCCGATAATAAAGTGTCATCACAGTTTTATCTACATGAAAGAAGGACAGTTTCTGAAGACAATACAGTCGTTGGTGACCCTTTTTACAAACAACAGCACAGTTTTCATTAAAATTCAGTTTACAATCTGTAATTGTTCCAAGATACTTGTAGGACTCCACACACTCCACTTGGTTGTCCCTTTATGTATGTTACGTCATGTGTGAGAGCGCTCTTCCTGAAGTCGATGATCATATCCTTTGTTTTTGCAACGTTTAAGAGGAAATATGACTCATCACACCATTTGCCAAAGTCCCCAACAACTGGGCCATGCTGACTTTCATTTTTGTGAAGTAGACTTACAATAACTGAGTGTTCTGCGTGTTTTATGATGATTCTGTTTTCATGGTCACTCTGACACATGCTAGTGTACAGTATAAACAACAAGGGTGCGAGAACGGAACCTTGGGGTGAGCCTGTCGAAACACTGGTCAGAGAGTTCACCAATGAGTTTCATGTCGTCCTCAAAATGGTTTTTAACAGTCTGAAAGTGAAAACCATTTCTGGTGACGACATTGTGAAGCTCACTGCGAAAAGTGCAAAAACAGTAATCAGTAATTTGCATAACCTCTTAACCCCCGTCTTAACCGAGCGCATCTTCTCCAGTTCGGCTGGAGCTTACAGCCAGTGTAACGCCTCATTTGAAAGCGAAGGCCAACAAAACTAAGCCTCTATCTCGTCCTTTCTTAGTCGTGATGTGGTCACATTTGTGTGGCTTGATCACAGTTACATTACACACACAGAAATGCTACAAAAAAGCGATGAAGGTCTTAGCTTTCAAACACTGGCCTATAGGCTGTAAGCTCTCCGGTCAAGAAGCTTTTAGATTTGGGTAAAACTGGAGAAAATGTGCTCGGTTACGGTGGGGGTTAAGGGGTTAAAACATAATTCCATGTGTTCGTTCATAAATGAAAGCCTTCAGAATCTACAATGTAAAAAGTCTTGAAATAAAAGAAAATCCAATACACAAAAAGTGTTTCCAAACTTTTGACCAGTACTGTATGTATATATTTGATCTGGCTTCTATGGCACTGGAGAAAGAGTCATTAATTGCATTGTTGTTTTCGTAAAGTTGTCATGCTTGGAACCTCCAGCAGAGGGAGACAAAGTTCCACGATAAACTCACATTCAATTGATAAAAAAAAAAAAGAACTTCACATATTTTGTCATTCGTGTGATACTGTTTCATAATAATTGTGATAAAATTATCCAAAATTAAATCCGCAAGTGTCGATTAAGCCTCCACCTTTTGACTTTGCTCCATACGTTTGCCTCTTTACCGTTTTCCTCCCTGTAACACATGCAAATACCTGTATGTGTATTGTGTATCAGCGTTGTATAATATATCGCCTCAAACCACAGGCAAATTACTTTACACACAGTTAATTTTCTTATTTACATTTATTTGCATAATTTTCGAGGACCTGAGCCGCTCCACAGTGCAAAAGTATCGACAATACATTCTGCAGAGTACACAAAATATAGTCAAAGCAAATCCAAGACAAAATCAACAACGAGTTCTTCATAAAGCCGGGAATGCAAAGTTCACACAGACCCTAGAGCGAGAGAAAGGTATGATTTCAAAAAATAAATATCTGCTAGCATCTGAAATATTAGTTACATATTCCTTATTGTGACTGTGGCCTCAGTGTAGTAGCATTTGTTCATATAAAAGTACTGTTGTGTTCACGGCGGAGCAGCTGCTTGACTTAAAAACTGCCAGTGTTTGTCGACCTGTTCAAAGGACGCAGACTTAAACATAGATAAATGTGAAAAGAATACAACTTAAAGCCACGCTGCGGAGCTTTACAGGTTATATCAGAGGTACCCAACGGGCTCCTTGTGCTCAAATGGAGGCAGACAATGTTCTTTTGCAGTGGGTTATCATAACTAAGTGTATATGGACCTTGAACATTAGTATTTGGCGACCTGAAGTCAGAGGAGGCAGTAAAGGCGCATGTTTCTGGAGGAAGGTTTAACCAATAAAAACACCCGTGAGGAAATTAATCCTTGGGTTTGGGTGAAAAGTTAACAGTGTGGCTTTAGGTGAAAGTGATCTTAAAGGAACAGGCCACCGTTTTACATACTGAGATATGTTCTTACCTTAGCTTAGATGAGTTGATGCGTAACTGTCTGGTCTTTGTGCGTGCGCCTTACACTATAATGTAATGCGTAATAACATAGGCGCTCTTCGACGTCCGCGCAGTAAAGTGAAGATACTGCGCGGACGTCGAAGCGCTCCTAAGGTATTATTACGCCTTACATACAGTATATAGTTCCCCCTTTTATCCGCTTAGAAAATCTACATGTTTGATTTTGTGTAACTAGACTTGGATCGTGTAAAGAGTCACGTAACTGAATTTAAATAGGGAAAACGGCTTGGTAGCTTCTAACTTCACCCCAGTTTGGAGCTATACCTTTGCTGGGAGAGGCTAAACGCTAACAACATTTGCGTGACTGAGCGCACCCACAAAGACCAGACAGTTACGCATCAACTCGTCTAAGCTCAGGTAAGAACACATCAGTATGGAAAAATGGTGGCCTGTTACTTTAAGAGAGACACTGCAGGCAAAACTCTTTTTTCCCCCCTCCAATTTTCAATTTTTGGGTCAAATTGGTCTCTTAACATATACACTTTCACCTGAAAACAAAACTCTAATCTTCACGATAACATGTTATTGCACTGATTCAATGTTTCTCCATAGATTTATATGGGAACTTGTAATTTCAAAGGCCTCCTGCAGACTTCAAATTTTCCAGCCTTGGACTGAACCATATTTTGAAGGTTTTGCGAATTCTTAGCCTGATTTTTTGAGTTTTGAATTTCAAAAAACAAGGCGAAATTTACATTTTTACATATTTCCCCACTAATAAACAGCTCATCTTAAAACTAATCAAGATATCCAAAATCTCCTCTGAGTCTTTTTAACTAATCTGTCAACGAAATAAAAAGATAAATTCAAACCTGGCTCGATCCATTATGCACATTTCATTTTTAGGCATAAAAGGCCATATTTTTATATTGAAAACATAAAATGACAGAAAACTTGCAATATTTTTTCCCTCATGTTTATGCAAGTAATCTACCGCAATGTAAAACGTTTCCCTATTCACCTGCAGTGTCTGGCCTTCATTAACATATTTCATATTAGAATTTACATCGAACATATAACATTGACCGCACAGATTGGTTAGAAAACTACAATCCAATCACAAATAATAGTAATGGCTCTGATCAGCGTGATAATATTATGGCAAAGAGTAGGTAAAGGGGCCCATGTGAAACCGTCTTGCCCCCGGACCCCAGCAAGTTCGCCGACGGCCCTGGCATCGACGTTTTTGTTCTCGAAAAGCTTCGGAAAGCGAAACGCGGACGATTATTCATTCACGCTTTACACTTATGTAGCTGCCCTGACGCTGACTGCAGGTAATGTGGCTGCCGATCTGTGCCTACGACCACTCACTCACTCACACACTCCACATTCTCAGGCAATAACGGGTGAAGTGTCTCGCCTCAATCAAAAGTAGCAGTCTTTCCGAACCTCTTTTGGTTTAAAGCTAAAGCTGGTGCACCCATGTTTATTTCTATCTAAATATAGCACATTTTTATGGACCCAAGGACAATGTATTTCTTCAGCAAAAAATCAGGAGGTGCGAGAGGTACCGTGGGAGCTACAGGCGACAAATAATGGTCAACTTACTGTTTGAAAACGGGAGAAAACGGGTTGATGACAAAAATAATGCAGTGGAAGTAGATTTTACACACAGGCACTGGCTGAAAGGTCTGCTGCCATCTTTCAAATTCAACGTTTAAGTGCCTATGACAGGTTTTCATGTTTTTAAAATGAATTAGTTTGATGGGACAAAGCCTGTGGTAAGTAATTTAGGTATTATGAAGAAGAGCGGACACAAATTGGTCCTTAGACACAGTGTGATTTCACAGCGACAGTAAAGTCTCTTCTCATGTTGCATCATGTGCCCATTATCAGTAAGGAAGTAAAATATTAAATATCAGAATAATCGTCAAATCGGGTCAAACTCAAATTTCTTTTAAAATAATGTCTAACCCAAGGATTCTGAAAGTGGCGGACCTCCTTGGGCGATGATGGGACACTCACAATATATTGAATGTAATTTTGATTGAAAGCAGGGTTTCCGCGGGGCATTGAAAAGCATTAAAACTCATTAAACGAATTACGGCAAAATCAGGGCCTTAAATGTCATTAAATTGGATTCAAATTATGACATTGTTCATCAAAGTTCATCAAAAAATACCAAAATTATGGTCTAAAACATATTCGGCTGCAGTTTTGGCTGAAATTGTTATCATGAGCATCAATCAGTCTGCGATTACTGTACCTTTCATGAATAAATGTGGAGTATTTTATGTATCATTCAAACACTTGATACAGAGTAATGTTATATGGGTTGTAATGGTGATGATGAATAACGGTAATGCCAACATGGTAATGAATTCTGTATGGGAGACAGAAATAATACACCGGTGGTAGCGTGTGAGATACTGTGAATGTTGACCTGGTATAATGCAGTGTTGCATTTGTTAATATGTAACAAACTCGGTTGATAGTTGTTTTGTAAGATGGTAAGAAATATGCAGTGTTGTTATTTATTTATTGTTATTTACGTTTATGAACAGGGGTGGGAGTCAATAAGCTTGTCTTCTTCCCACTCCTTCGAGCTAGAATGTAATTTTTTTTCTTTTTTTCTTTATTATGTATATATATTTTCTGTTTTTCTTTTCTTGGCTTTTGTGCCTTGTTGTAGCTCGAAATAAAAACTCAAATTGACCACATTTTTGCCGAAAAGTTGCTCGTTTGATCCAATGCTCGTTCCTCTGTTTAATGAAATCTTTGCAAATGTTAAGAAAAATTAAATATGTGCCGATTTTTCCCTGCGTTTCCCTTGCTTTTTCCTGTTTAAATAATCGCTAAATTAAATATTTTGCAACATTAGGGCCAAATATGAATGATAAACCAAATGATAAACAAGTCTTGAAGCAAAGGGAGGCTTACTTAATATGTTTCTATAGACTCTGTGCTCATTAGCTATAGTACTGCTCTTTTACATATTATTATTGTTATTATTTCATGTTTTGTAACTGTTTTAATCGCACTTGGACATGTATCGTTTGTTGTACAGCACTTTGGGCAGATGTAGCGGTTTTTAAATGTGCTTTATAAATAAAGTCGACACTGACATTTTACTGAAGTGAACGCAGAGATGTAAATATACAGATTCAGGAAATAAATATCATGGATCTCTCCTGTCTGTGATATTTATTTATGTATACTGCATCCAACTTGTGTAAATGTAGATATATATTTAAATCTTTTTTCATGTGGTTATGATGTATATATTTTTTCTATTTGCCATGGCTATGTTATATATATATACAGGGCCTATGTATCTTTTGCACCTGTAAGTAAATAAATATCACTGTTTAAAAGATAGACAATGTGTGGAATACTTTTCTTTCTTGTTTAACGAGCACAACCTCCTAAATGTTTTGCAACTGAAATGATTTCAAAGTGAAAGCTCCTGAGTTGTTGGTGAACCTGTCATACGCACTTAAAGTCCGTTAAAACATTGTGCACACAGCTTGAATGTTTTGTGTGCAGACTCTACGGTGCCTAAAAAAGCATTAAAAAAAAAACCCAAAGCATTTTCTCAGTTCGCGTTCATTCGTTTTCGTCTCTGGCTGCTTCTTCCGTCGTCTCCTCCTGCTTCGCCTCTCCCCCCTCACACTCAGCGGGACAGGGCTGCTGCTCCTCCACTTCCGCCCCCGCTGTCGTGTCGTCTGGGTGACTTCTCGCGGCGGCCTCCTCCTCCTTCTCTATCATGTCGCAGTCTCTGTCTCTCTCCGGGACGTCCTGCACAGGCGCGACTTCAGCCTCTTCCGGCGCCGGGCTGTCGAAGACCTGATCGCCGTGGCCGTTCTCATTGGGGCTGGACGGTTCGCGCGGGGCCGGCTCCTCCTCCTCATCGTCCTGGGTCGACTTGCGGAGCTGTCGGGTCGGAGGCCGGCGTTTGAACGACAGCCGCGCTCGAGTCTGGGGGCAAAAACAACAACAGACGGGGTTTACTCCGAGTGGCCAAACAAATTATTAACTCGACTCCATCTCACATTGTTCCTCGGGACAGTAAATAAAATTAAGACCTTTAAATGCCAATAAATATGCAGAGTTTTTATTTTATTTGTAGCAGTAGAATTATAGTATAGATTATGTATGACCATTGTTTTCCACGTTCTTTATTCCCATTTCCCCCCCGATTTTCAGTTAGCCTGAAGTCCGCCATTTTTCCCCATTGACTTATAATGGGGCTTCCGCAAATTCATTGGTTTAAGCATTTTTCCCACATTATTGGTTCAGCTTCCGCAACTTGTTTTTATCCAGGAAAATTCAACCTTCTGCAGTTTTGCTGTTTATTTTCTTCAGCTTTGGGAATTCTTTTTTTTTTTAATGGAGAAGTTTACTCATTCAGTTTAATAGGATGTCAATTACAGTTAAGTCTTTCAGCCCTTTCGGCGATTTAGACTTGAGGTTTATTCAGCATCCTGCCAGTTTTCCATGTTCATCTTCAGGGAATGGGAGTTCTGGGAATTGGAGACAACGTATATGTTCATCACAGCCATTTTAGATTTAGTCTAATAATTTACAAAAGGCATGTCGGGGACGCCCATGAATTGGTCACGTTTGAAGCTGCCTGAGGGGGAGGGAAAAGAACTACTCTTTCACCTACTACAATACCTTAACAAATGCAACAAATGATAAAGATTACAAGACGTGGAAAGGAGCAAAGTGAGAAAACAGCTCATAAAAACAAGATAAGCCTTTATTGATCTCACAATGGAGAAATTCACTTGTTTAAACCATAATTCTAACGTTAGCTTCATGCTACGTGCTAATGGCAAGCTTTGAGTGCCAGTTTTTCACTTCTACCAGACAATCTGCTTCATTTCCCCAAACCAGAATGAGACAAGGCCCCGGTTTTGCCTTCACTTTATGTGTGTGCTAAATATTGTGGCGGTTCGATAGAATGGATCTTAACTGGTGGGTCGGGACCCAAAAGTGGGTCGGGGAACCATTTTCAGCGGGTTGCGAACTTTTTCCAGAGTACATTTCTTTCAATATTCATCTTCCATAAAAGTGTAGAAACAGCTGAATCTGTAAAAAATACTCTTGTTTTGGTCAAAAATTCAGCTTTATAGGTTTATATGTGTGGAAATATAGTATTTATCTTGATGTATAAGAAATAAAATTTTCTGTTTGGTCGCAGCTTGGAATCCTATATTGATTGATGGCTTCTTCTATACAAGTTGTACCTTCAGTTGTTTTTGTTTTTAAAGTAAGCTCAATTGTGCATTCTGTTTTCAAGAATGACATGTTCTATCTTGAACAAGTTATAACCTAAATTACATAAACGAATTGTAAGTGTAAACCTTTATCATTTGACTCAACTTAAAAGAGTAAAGCAACTGGCTGCAAAGCTTTTTTGAGTTCACTCAACTTTATCAAGAAGCAAGTTGTGCCAACATATATTTGCACTTGATTCAACTCTTTTGTTTTTGTTCAAGAAATTAACTATTAGTAGTTGACCAAACGTATTGCTTTAAGTCCAGCAAACACTTAATTCTATGTTTGGTAAAGTTTTTCTTTCAAGTTGGATTCATTTAAAGTTTGTATTTGCTTGTAATAATAGAAAAAGTAGGCATAAAGCAAACCAGGTATTTTTTTTTACCAACTTCCACATAAGATTTGGCTCAACAAAAACCTTAAAAGTTGAGTAAACTCAAAAAGCTTTGCAGCCAGTTGCTTTACTTTTTTAAGTTGACTCAACTTTTATTTATGTAGGATCAGAACCACTGTGCTACAAACTTTTTTAAAAGGAACCTTAAGACACATTTATTTGTTCAAGCTTTTAATTAGCTACTTTTGGGTTGATATGATTTCTGTGTTGTTTTGACCCTTCTTTATATTGCATGTAATTTCTGATTGTTGTGATTGTTGTGAAGCACTTTATGGCCTTTGTCTGTGAAAGGTGCTACTGTATACAAATAAAGATTACTTACTGTACTTACAAACGTCTAAAACAATTGCGATTCCCATAATCTATATCTATCTCACCATTAATAAAAGTGTTATTATTCAACTCTAACAGCACATAAATGAGCCAAACTGCCTTCCCTGCCGCCTCCTCTTATACAGTGATTTGTGAGGACCTTCCTTGCCAGTGTTTCATGGCGTGAGTGGCTCGACACGAAGGTGCTCAAGGAGTTTAACGAGGCTAAAGGGATTATCCTCAGAGCCACGGTCAGCTCTGCACAAACAGGACATCCCACTGAGCGACACGTCAGCGCGGACAACATGTGTCCACTCTGACATCAGCACGAGCCGCCCAATAGAGGACAGCGGTTCAAGAAAGACCAAGCACAGATTAGGAGAATATCTTTTTCTGTCACATTGCGCTATTGGCTGTTGCTGAACCGATTAAAGACTATAGGGCTGGGTACCGGTCACGATACGAGTAAGGTATCGGTAAAAAGGTTTAGGTACTTCTGGTATCAAACAAATGTACAGAAAAAATTTTTTTTTTAGATCCAAGTTTTGATGCTGTTGGTCCAGGGACAGCATTAAAGTGAGTGACTCCCCAATTTTTATTTACTATAAAAATAAAAAAAAGCCCAATGTTTGGCTAATTTCCCCTCCATTTTTTTTCTTATTCTTGTCGTAATTTTTTCTCGTTTTCCCAAATTTTTGCCAATTTTTAAACACAATTTTCCTTAATCTTTTTGCCACAATTGCTCCCATTTTATCCACACATTTCTTGCCATTGGAGATGAACCCGATATTGTAAATTTGCATATCTTCCACACATTATTGTTCTGTTTTCTGCCTCTAGATGACAAATATTTTAGTATAGGTATCGTTCAGGTATCGGTGTCGTAAACCCAAGTATTGTTAACGTGCCGGTATCCATTTTTTTTACCAAGCCCTATGAACTGGAACAACTGTTTAGGGCTGCACGATGTATCACTGTATCCAGGTTGCAACAATAAATCAGAAAATCACTGAGAGCTTCCATCTGACGGATATTTACACATGTTCTGCCCACAGTCTAAAACAAAAACACGCAGTGGGTCATTAATATAAGTAGGAAATGGCATAAACCTACATTTTATCGGACTGTAGCACCAAATTTACCAATTGAAATTGCCTGTGTAATAGTTTTAGGGCCTCAAATCTGATATGTAAATGAGAGAATGTTGTGTGACTGAAAATACTTTAACTCAATAACTAAATGTTATGGTAAATGATCCCCGTAGCAACTTAAAAATGTCACAAGTGTCCTAATTTATTACCGTTTTAGCCTCGTTTTGACACGATTTGATGAAATAGATTTGCTTCAGCTATTCAATGGAGTGTACTGTGCTGAAAGTAAAAATACTATGAATATTGTAGCATTCAAGACAGTTATTGAGTATTGCAATATTTTCTCATGTCGTGCATCGTCACAACTAGTAAACATCTAACACACTGCACTGAATGGTAACTCCTGTGTTTTACAATTTAAAATCTCCTTTGTTTAATGAATATACTATTACAGAAATCTCAGTGTTTTTTGGCTCAAGGTGGACCGATATTTGGGTATTTTGAAATATCGGCTATCGGCTGATATCGTGTCGATTAAAGGCCAATATCTCCGAGCCCAAAAGTGACAGCGACTTCCCGTTTTTAGCGTTGGAGCTCAGTCAGAGTCTTTAAATGAGCCTCCCACAACTTCCTAGGCCTCAGTGGAGCTGAGGAACATCGTGGTGTCAAGTCTGTACCTCTGAGGCTCAGATTGTATTTCATATATTTTAATCTTTCTAACAAGCTCCCTCTGAAGTATCTACTAAACATGAATGTGCCGAATAAATCAGCCCGATGCCTTTAATAAAGCGCCCCACACAGGATTATAGACCAGACATTTCAAAAAATCAGCTAAAATGATCGGCATCGGCCTCAGAAAAACCCATATCAGTCGACCTCTAGTTTTGGCGACACCATCCCGCTCTGTAGGATTGTCCCGTGGGTGCAGTACCTTGTGCAGGCTGGGCAGAGTGGTTCCCTCGGCCGGCGTCTCGAAGCTGACCCGGTCCTCCTCCTCACTGGACTGCTGCGAGGGCCTCAGACCGGGTGAGGGCCGGGGATCAGACCGGGGCTCAGACCGGGGCTGTGGGGGGTCTGCGGGCTGCTGCTGCTGGTGGGGGACAGAGGGGCCGGCGGCAGCTTCACGTCGGGACTCTTGGGCGAGGGCAGCAGAGCAGTGGGTGACAGAGCCAAGTTGGCCTAAAGGGGAAAGCGATGTTTTTAAAAGTTTGATTCATTTAAACTTCTTTTCATTTACTTGTTTGTTTTTTTCATCAGGCGGGAGGATTCAGGTATTGTTCAGGTATCTGTATCGTAAACTAAGTATCTTCAAAGTACTGGTATAAAAACTACTGAACGGTACCCAGCCTTAGTCGGGTCACATCTACACACAGCATAAACAAATCTATAAAGAAGAAATTGTATTGAAGTAAGAATATTTGACCTTGATTTGAGTAGGTAATATAATGAGTTTCTCCTTGAATACAAATTAAAAACTGACATTTGTAAAACCTTTGTGTAAAGCCTTTTTATCAGTGGTTGTGTATCAGGCTAGTTGTTGTTTGCTTCATTACCGTGCCAGTATTGCAACATGTTTTTAAACTCATGAAGAATGTGGATGTTAGTAGTGCATTAAGAAAGTTAGGGAATGAGTTTGAAATGGAAAAAAGCCTCATTTAAATTGTGGACTCTCCTTGTTCCATTGTTAAATCAAGTGTTGGGCCTTTAACCTCTTAACCCCCACCTGAACCCGAGCACATTTCCTCCAGTTTGGCTTTACACAAATCTAAAAGCTTCTTGGGAAAAAAAGCATCAAGGCGGGGCTTAAGTGGTTAAATATGAAACAAGAACATCTTATCGCACCTAAAATGAGATTTCAAATCTTACTGCTCTTAAACGTTACATCATGAATCTCCAAATCGTCCTCTGTTTGTAAAATTACTCAAATCAAGCTAAACAAATTCAAAGTTCCAGCCATTTTAACTCATTAAGATGCCGCTTTTACACTCAAACAAGGCCACTCAAGGCTACTCTACCCACCTCTGCCAGTAATACACGGCTATAGGAAACCTGGAGTCACCCCCCCGAGCCCCTACCTGCACTGGGGTGAAGAGGAAGAGGGAGAAGCGGCAGCCCTTTTGTCCCATGGCTGCCTCCTTTGTGAAGCTCGCACTAAAGGGATGATTCTGCAGCTTCAGCGCGGGCTCAGGGCTCCTCATCCCATTAGCTCGTTAATCTGAGCCCGTTCTGGTCCTGAAAGCAACAGGAGCTGCCCCCGTTTTGATGCAAGCGCTGACACTCGCTGAACAGAGGGGGGCGCTGTAGCTTCAAATATCACCCTCCCCAAAATCCTACATTATCTATATATCTGAATAGACTTACCTGCAGTTTCTCGATAAGAGCAGAGTTCCTCGTCCGCACTTTCAGAGGGTTGGGAGAAGTTAACGGTTTCTGGAAAATAAGACAGATTTTATACATTTCTCTCCTTTTTACTTGATAAGTGAATCAAAAACTCAAAAATTTAGCTCCAAAACACATTCAATTGCATTTTTTTGCTAAGATTTTGGGTAATTTTTCTTGTCATATGTATAAGGGACTTGCATACAGCCCCTGCACCTCACTTTATTTCTATGTTAATATGACTGCATACTCGTACATCATGATAAAAGTACAGAGTTACTCACTTGTGCGTCTTCATTATCGTTCTCTTTTTGGTTGTGGAGCTTCAGGGAGCAGGGAGGTCTTCTACGGAAAGGTGGCTGCAAAACATTAGATGCAAATACATTAAAACTTAAACTTTGTGAAATATGCCATGTTTTGTATGGCTTGACTTTAAAGTATTGACTAAACTAGTTTTCTTGAGCGTCCCCTGTTTTGTTTAATTCATGTTTGTCTGAGTCGTCCTACATATTCAACCTGCTGAGGGCTGTACATGTCCTGGGTTAGTTCCCCTAACCCGGGTCGACAAACCCAGACATGGAGCTTCTGGATCAGGGGTACAGCAATCAGCCGGTTTAGTTAAAGGGATATTTCAGGATTTTGACATTGGGCCTCATTTCCTAGTTATCCAGAGTGTTCTTATATTTGAAGAGTCTAGTGGCGCTAGGCTAGGGCAAGGCTAACGCATTTCTATGGTATTAGTTAGCCTGCATTAAAAACAGTCTGACCCACTCCACAGTGCACCTGAGGTAAATCACTTATAACGCCAGACTAACCATATAAATGTCTGTGTCGATTGAATAATTTGAACCATTTTACATTTAAAATAACTTATATTTGAGCAGCATCAGCTTCGTGGCTGTAAGCTAACGCAGCGGTAGAGTGATCTGCGAGAAAATAGTCCCTCAAAATGCGGTAATTCATGTGATACAAGGTCAGTTATATTTCAAAAATTATTCTATCGACACAGACATTTATATGGTTAGTCTGGCGTTATAAGTGATTTGCCTTAGGTGCACTGTGGAGTGGGTCAGACTGTTTTTAATGCAGGCTAACTGATACCATAGAAATGCTTTAGCCTTGCCCTAGCCTAGCGCCACTAGACTCTTCAAATATAAGAACTGCATGAATTTAAGAAAAAAATATCTCCAGACATCAACAACACTCTGGATAACTAGGAAATGAGGCCCTATGTCAAAAATCCTGAAATATCCCTTTAACCCTGAGGATTTGTGAGGCGTTCATGTGAAACAGGAGCAGCGCCAAGCGACCAATCACGAGAGACACAGACACAGCTCATCTGAATAACAAAATCTTTCACTAAACTCATGAGGACATGAGTCTGAACCGAGCAGCACACACACACACACACACAAACGATTTAAATGTTTCTTAAATGCACCCAGTTGAATGTTTGACGGTACTGTCTGCCCTCCATGCTGTATATACTTCATTATGCGGCCGAGGCTAATACTGAAAACGCTGCTTACAATATTATTCCTGTGAAGAAGCGGGACGTTAGGACATGTAGCATAAAGGATAAACACATTTAAAAAGGTTGAACTACTTTTACATTATTTATGCACAGATATATAATAGTAACCAGACACAAAGCATTACCGCGTTGTTTGAAGTGGGCATGGGTAGAATATGGCCTTTGAACCGTCCAGCCAGCTCAGCCACCGAGGGTTTGGATGGAGAGTCTTTCTGCATGAAAAAGAAAAAAAAGAGAAAGTTGAACTCACCTCCGTGTAACGCTGACTCAACATTAAGGCAGTGTTTGATTTGAAAGTGCAGCTGCAGAGCCTGTTTATCTTCTGCGGGGCTCGTGTTAGTGTAGGTTTAAGGTTTTCCTGTTGAATAATGTATGTCAAATACGAGCAGGAATGTGGATGGATACTCTGACATGACCCTCTTTATTCCATAAAAACCTCCTCCTCGGCTGCCTCCTGTTATGAAGCTCTTTAGATCGCGCCCTTCTTAAAACAAAACGCTGGCCCCTAATCAGTTATACGGCTCTGTGTGCTGCATGTTGTGGATGTAAAACAAATGTGGAGCATGAACGTTTGAACTCGATGTGAAGCAAAGAGACAACAGCTGCTGTACACAAGTCCATTGAGATAACGCACTTCCCCACACAACAACGATAAGCAGCTGAGCATAAGGGAAAAGTACGATATTGCACCACTCTTATCGTAACACTTTACAAAACCATCTAAGCACAGGACGTTCCATTACATTTAAAGAGGGGGTATTTTTTCAATCACATAGCACCAGTCTATAGCATACTACAATGATGACGTAACCTTCTGTTGGTCTGTATATGCAGTAAATTAAAATAACTGCCTTGAATAAAATTGCTCTCTCAAAATGGCTGTACTGAACGTCTTGAAATAGGCCTCTGTCTCTTTAAGAAGCTTTCCGACACGCCCCCTTCAGCACACTGCTGTGGCACCTAAACAACACTACTGTGCGGGGAGGGGGCTCTGCTGAGCTGAGGAGCAGTGGTTTGTGGCTTGGCTGGTGACGAAAGGTCCAGAGGCGTCTCCAGGAGGTGGGGGCGTTCCTAGGAGGACTGAGGCATAGCTACACCTAAAATGGCTGCCGTCTAAGTCTTTACTGATTACTCAAAAATATGTGAATGAGCCAAGGCAACACTCCAGGCATGTGTTTAATGAGGGAATGACATAATAACATGATATAAAGCTTGAAAAAGTCGATTTTACATAATACCCCCCTTTAATAACACACATGCTTGAACTTTATTCTACTTATTGGGTGAAATGTTACGCCGTGTGGCTTTAAGGACCTGGCGCAACAACAGCATTGCTCAAGACAAAGTTAGAAGCAGCCTGAGGGCGTTGCTTAGAGGCATGGTGGGCGACAAACAAGGCAGACTACAAAAAGCTTGTGCTGCTTCCTCTTTGCTCACCTCTTCGTTACATAAACATTGTGCGCGGCCTTGTGCATCTTATTAAACACTCGCAGGACCTACTGTGAGTTAAACACTGTCCATCTCCCGAATATATCGATGGTCCTGCTCTAACGCTAGTATTACAAAGCACGGGGCAAACGTCACAAACAAGTTAGAGCCGTATGAACCATGTCAACTCTGAGAACCTCAGGGAGGGGTCTCCTGGTGGTTCCCAGAGTCAGGACAAAACACGGCGAGGCTGCGTTTCAGTTTTAACGCAGCTAAAATCCGGAACAGCCTTCATGAAGATGTGAGACAGGCCTCAACTCTGACAATGTTCAAATCCAGGCTGAAAGCTGTGCAGAAGACAAGTGGAAGTGCACTCTTCACTTTGAATGTAATTAATTCATGATTATATTCACTCACTCACAGACGTCATTCATCCTATTGCACATGTTTTAATGAGGAGAATAAAACAACTAACCAAGCTAACTGTAGCTTAGCATTGCCACTTCTATATTCACTGCGGTCAAACGCAGACAGATGGGGAAAGAACGCAGACAGGTTGAGAAAGCTTCCATCCTCCCCCTCAAATCCTCAAGCCCTGTCCTCACACACACTCTCTCCCACAGCTGCTCTCCCTCTCCCCAGGCGTGTCCTTCAGCCCTGGTTATCTCTGCCCCGGCCCCTCTCCTCCTCTCCTGCTCTTCCCCGGGCTGATTACCGGACTCTTTGAACGCCGTTAGCTCACTCCACGTATCGGCGCGGGGGCTGATTGCGTTAGGAAATGGAATGTGCTAAACAAAACGAAACAAGGCAGAGTCGGTCAGTGCGGTTGCGACATTTGTGTACGAGGTCGGAGCGCAGATTGTGAGGCGCTGGACTATGGTTTGTGCAGTCCTTTCTGAAGGGAAACTTTAGTGAACTGATTTCTGAGCTAAACCAGGCCGATTACGTAACAACTAATTACGAAACAACTATGATAATACTTACAAACTATTTACAAAGAACTATAACTTACAAAACACTGTTTGATGTGTTTGTACATCAACAGAAACAACGGTCTAGTTTCATGTACGAAGTCTAGTACAAAGCAAGTAACAAAAGGCAATCATTTCATTTCCTTCAGATGGTTACCATGGTAACATTGTTAGCATTACCAAAAGTCACTTGTTTTATGTTAAAAAGACAGATTAATATACATATTAATCCATTAATATTATTATGTATATTTATTATGTAAGCCCTACACAGTGTAGTGCAGGGACGTGCTGGGACCTAATTTCAGCCCAGGAATTTGGAGAAGACCGGCCCTGAATTATAGCTCCATAATGTTCTCAAGTGCAAGAGGTCGTTAGATCAAATACCACATTGACAATTTCTCTTTTCACATGGGCCACTGCACACACAGTCTGAGCCTGATACAAACCCACAATCAGCACAAGTTATGTGGATAAAAACATTTATTTGTCCACTTTTCTACCTTTCACTGCATTTTTCTCTCTTTACGCAGACACTTGTCTCCGCTGGATTGGACTGCACCAACTTGAACTAAAGCGGAGGGGTGTTCCACTTAAACATCCTTAAACACCCCTCTGAGTTAGTGCAATATCAAATGGTATCTCCCTGCCACAAGAATGAAAAGTTTGATGCGAATATTTTTCAGATTTTCATTCATCAGTCATTATTTTGATAGATTTCCATGACAATTACGCTTGTGTTACTTCATTTCTATCTGGAACAGCAGCTCATGCTCCTGCTGCAGCCCAGTTAAAGCCTTTAGGCCTGGAATAGCACAACTGTGAGTCTGTTATTATTTCATTATTTTAATCTGATGGCCCGGCCCAGAAGCACCGGAACCGAGCGGCCCACCGGGAAACGTCCCGACTCTCCCTATGGCCAGCACGCCTCTGGTGTAGTGCGTTAAAAAGCCAGGTGTAGAGCGGGCCAGTTGTAGAGGGCAGTAGCTCCTCATCAACAAACCCCTACGCAGCTGCCCTAACCAGCTGATTTTGTAGATAATGTTCCTATGCTGTGAGATGCGTTAAAAGACGAGGATTACGAACCCGTTGGGAGGATCCCTCTCAACAGATCCATAGCTCGCCTACCCTAATTCTCTATTAGTAATTTTGATCCTATTGCGCCCCCTAGTGGCAACTCATTTCTTCTTCTCTATACTTTGCAAAGTATAGAGAAGTAGAAGAAGTTGCAGTCTAAAACAGCAAATTCAAATTCTCAATGTATGTGCAATTATGTAAAACGCCGTATTGATCCTTAATAGCGTTGCATTGTGCTCCTTCCTGGACGGTTAACATGTTTATGCCTTTATTGATTTCAGGTCGTGTTGCAGAGACTTCCCTCTCACTTCAGTGCTGCGTTTACTGAACCCTTTGGCGTCGCTACATTTCCTGGGCGTGTGCTCTCGGTTCCCTCCCTCGCCGCTCCACTAAACTCTAACATATGACAACAACACGTCCCTCAGGCTACGCTTCACACACGAGCCAGATGGGCAACAAATGATAACCTTTAACGCTAACCTTTATCCTACCGTGCATAGAGATTTGTATATATTTAAACAGGTGCTACACTTTGGGTTGTCACGATAACAGAATTTGAACTTGAAATTGAGCCATAAAAATATAATAGAAGATACATTATATTATTGAAGACCTTTTAATGCCACAAAAACTAACTCTAAAGCTTAAACATGACAGTAATGGTTTGTTTGAAAAGTTTAGAATATCCCACTGGAAACATGAAACACAATGAAACACAAGGGTAAAAAATAAAGTATTACAAAAATCAGATGATAAATATTGAGCCCAAAACTGTATTGTTTATCTGTCGTTTATTGAACGATAAGTCGATATAGTTATTATCGTGACTGCCCTAGCGGTCTTTTATATCTATCTCTCATAAGGACACTGGATCTAACTGTTAAGATCTGTTGTTGCTGTAGTTTGTCAGATCTAGAATCAGCAAAACTATGTCAGCTGACGACCTGAACTTCCTGAATGACCAGGTTATTCCATCCATTCCAAAATGACGATGCCAGGATTCATGGGGCTCACGTTGTAAAAGATGAAAGAGTGGTTCAGGGAGCACGAGACATCATTTTCACACAGAGTCCAGATCTTAACCCCATTGAGAATCTTTGGGATGTGCAGGAGAAGGCATGTGGCAAGTTTATTGAAACAATGCCACAGCTGTAATGGAAAGTTTTTTTTTTTGGTCAGGCCGTGTAAATCATGTGCTACATAATGTTTTATCATATGTAAAGTTGTATGTAATGTAGTTTACTTTATTGTCCCATAGGGAAATTTGTCTTGGACTTGCCATGCTGTGGTTCATAACAATATTGCATTATTATAATAGTATTTGGGATTCACTGTATCTTGGCTTGGGTATTGTTTGTAAGTGTGTTGTACATAATCGAATGATGCCGGTTCGTACAGGCCTTCACGACAGCATCCTGTGACATAGCCCAGGGTTCCCCAAAGTTTTCAGGCCGTGAACCTGAAAATCATTCAACCAACAACTCAGTACCCCCTTCTGTAAAATGTAATTAGCATTTGTAATAATCTAAGGTGCAGAACGTTTAAAATCTGGTTTAATTGTGTTAGTTTGGAGACTATAAATGTTGCTTAAGATCACTCAAATATGCAATTTTCAAATCAAATTAAATGACACATATGTAAAAAATATTGTCTCGAAATCCTCTTGTGACCCCCCACTTTATTGTCCCACGACCCCCACTGATGTAGCCAGCCCCAAACTTTTTAAGATGGCTTCTCACCCATTCAAACCATGTTCCTGACAAAGACCACAGGCACTGAATAAAGGAAGTGGTGTCACAAGTAAGGTGTGCAAAAAAAAAAAAAATCCCCTACGTTTGACAACCCTACTCTGAAAACAAATTGCCTCCATTGGGGCAAAAAATCAGTGTTGTTGATTTCTGGAGATTTTTTTTTAAATTCATGCAGTCCTTACATTTCAAGAGCTTAGTGGTGCTAGGCTAATGCTAGGCTAGCGCATTTCTACAGTAACAACTAGCCTGCATTAAAAACAGTCTGACCCACTCCACAGTGCACCTGAGATAAATCACTTATAACACCAGACTAACCATATAAAAGTCTGTGTCGATAGAATAATTTTTGAAATATAACTGACCTTGCATCACATGAATTACTGCATTTTGAGGGACTATTTTCTCGCAGATCACTCCGCCGCTGCCTTAGTTTACAGCCACGAAGCTGATGCTGCTCAAATATAAGTTATTTTAAATGCAAAATGGTTAAAATTATTCTATCGACACAGACATTTATATCGGTAGTCTGGCGTTATAAGTGATTTCAGGTGCACTGTGCTTGGGTCAGACTGTTTATAACGCAGGCTACTAGTTACCATAGACATGCACTAGCCTAGCGCCACTAAACTTCAAATATAAGGACTGCATGAATTAAAAAAATATATATCTCCAGAAATCAACAACACTCTGGATAACTAGGAAATGAGGCCCTATGTCAAAAATCCTGAAATATCCCTTTAATGCCCATTGGAATCAAATTGTATGCCTTTTAATGACCTTCAAGGCCTTGATTTGAGTACAATCCATGCACAAACCCCAGCAAAGGAAACAAAAGTACTTTATAAAGCCGTAATAACGCCTAGTTCTTGGCAGCTCCTGATCTCCCGATGACCTCACCACCTCCACCCAAACGTATTACAGCATCAGAAGAACTCCTCTTTATTCTTTCTGATCGCCGCCCACCCGCCCCTCTAATTGTTTAACTCTTTCCTGTCCTTCAGATGTGCTTCCTCGGGTCCGGTCACAACAGCGCAGCGCAGGCGGAGGAAAGAAAAGCCAAAAGTACGTTTAAGAGCCTCGAGGTTCAAGTCAAGTGTTGCTAAAGCGGGAACGCCTGGTATTTTTAGAGCGCGGGGGGAATGTACACACTCCACATAGTCTATTGTCCCACATGACGCTGACCATGTGGTGGCCCAAATGCATCATTGCTTAGTTGATGTGGTTGAAATTTTAACCCATTCCTTACGGCGAAATAAAGTACATTTTAATTAGAATTACAAGATGAAACATGTGTTGGTAAGAAGCTGCAAGGACTTAGTTTGGACAGAAAAAACTTCAGCTTCAGAAAGTCAAAAGAGTTTCAAGCACTCCTGGAGATAATGGCCTCAGCGTAAGTGGTAGAAGATAGGATAACTTCTACCTGACAGCACGGATGGGTCAAGCTAGATAAGGTTGAGCGATGTAGGTTCATGGCTTTTGGACGGCTCTTTCAAAACGGTTCGATAAGGATCTTGATTATGAGAAGAGCCGGATGTTTTTTTTTAATTCAATTTGACACAGATTTACCCTGAACGAACTCAAGAATCAGCTCAACAGCAGAGCAGGCAACACAAGGGACAGCTTTTTGCACAACATTATTATTTGTCAGATTAACGCAGCCTCCTTTCATCAATTCCTCATTTCCGAAATACGTGTTAGATCACTTTGCTCTACAGGCTTCAAACAAGTGTGAATGGCCGGAAGTTGGGACATGTTTGGGACAGGTGTAAATGAGCAGGAACTGTAGAAATATGTGCGCGAGAGGAATCACAGTCTAAAAGCATCTCAGTTTATCATATTGGGTCATGCTGTAAGGCCGTACCATCTCTGTAGTACAGTCATGATTCCATAAATAGGCTAAACCCCCGGGTCTTATGTTCCCCGGGTGTGATTTTTTTCCGCAGGTGAGTTATCACAAGTCATGAGAGTGAAACGTCATACATATATCAATCAGCTTAACCCTGATTGATATATGATATAAAAACGGTGGCCTGTTCCTTTAAGGATAGTGGGCCGGTGCCTAATCGTAATACATCGATGTTCTCCCACTTCTATTGACGGGGGAACATAGGTACCAGGGAACATTGGGCTAACCCCGGCTAAACGCAGCGCATTCGCTAATGCTATCGCGGCTAGCACTCAGTCCACGTCCACAGCAGCTTATAAACACACTCACGGAGGAGGATCTGCAGCTGCTAAAACATCATTATAGTTAGGAAAGCCTTACCTTGCAGTGCAAACATGTCGCCTTTAGAGCAGAGTCAGACTCTGGTAGAATCGAGTCAAACAGTTGTAATCATGAGCGCTGAACTATTAGCCGCGTGAGCTCCCGATAACAGATATTTGACTAAATTCTCCCAAAATTCTGATGAATCTTCTTTCCTATACATAACAATAATGATGTTTTAGCAGGTGCAGATCCTCCTTAGTGAGTAATTAAATGTCATGGTTAAATAAAGGTCAAAAATAAAGGTCAAATAAGCAGGAAGTACAGAACAAAGTGCTGACACCGTAGAAGAAGAAACAGGTGGTTCAACAGCTTTGCTTGAGAATTACTCAAAACTGCGTGAATGAAGTGAAATACTGAGGGAACAACGTTATTACATGGTTTAAAGCTAACAAGTAAAAAGATAAACTTACGGAAAGTGAGTAAGTTAAAGTCATTTGAAGACATTTTTTAGCCAAAAAACAAAAACAACAACAACAACAACAACAACAACAACACCAAAACAAGCATTTGAATGTGTTGTCAGCCTTATTTTTTATATTTACCAAGATTTTTCATTCTGGTGTAAAAGATCACGTAATGTCATTATTAGATAGTTATTAGATACCTAGATTTAAAACCTGCTGGAAACAAACCAATGCCATTATTATGGACTAAAAGTGCAAAAAGTCATTCAGCATTATCTGTCTGCTTTATAATTGTAATAACAAAGCATCTTCTCAGCGTGTTGCTTCAGTTAGGGTGTGTGGACGAGGCCATGAAAGGGAAAAAGCTAAACTTACGGTAAAGTGACAACACACTTTGCTCAACGTATTGAAGCCCTTTAACAAGTCAAGTTTAAAAAGTCCTTTGAGATCCCTCAGTTCATTTCCAGTGGCCCCTCATATCTCTAATGAGCTTCATTCTGAATTAAAATAGACCCGATGCAAATACCTTCTGCTCAGAAACGATACTAGTCCTGCATGCACAATACAGACTATTCTCATCTTCAAATGTTTCATTCATCAACTCCACCACCGCGCATTTAAATGAATCAAGTTATTACAATTCTTGAGAATTCATCTTTATTTTAAACATTATTCAAGACTCTTCCCCCACATCGACCGAGTGGATGAAAGGGCTCTTGGCACAGACTGTTTCAGTCTGAACCAAGGCAGCTGTGGCTATAATAGTAGGTAACAATCACAGAGTATGAGGGGATGGATATTGACCACGATGTAGAGTTTGTAGTATAGTGTTTGTCAATCGTCTAATCATCATCTACTGTGTATGCATGTATAAGCATTTTAAGGCTTTTCAATGCTCAAATACAATATTTTTAATGCCAGAAAGCAACACATTTCTATAGATTTGCAAACATTAGATTAACCAGAGGAATGAAGTATAATTTGGTTAGGGATGGGATGATAAAAAATAATGTTGCTAATTGCGATAAAAAAAATAAATCGATTGCCACATTCTTTAATATCGTGATTATTGCGATATAGATAAATTGCTAATACACCAGAGTACGGTCTGGCCTCTGCTATAAAGTACCTTGGCTGTGAGGTACTTTACCACAAAGGGTCCCCGACTCCCCTAATCCATGAGCCCACTGCCGCCGACATGGCAAGTGGACAAGTGACTTTACTCACACTTTACTCCCCGGGAGAAAGTAAAGTCTGAGGTGATGAAACTCCCTCCTTATTTTGGCCAAGATGATCCTGACCCAAAATGTTATTATCGCCCCATCCCTAATTTGGATATTCTGATATAAAATAGGCAACTTTTGGGTGAAAAAATATGTAGAAAATCCCGGCCCACATGCAGTTGAATAGTAAAATAGTTGAAAAGTAAAAATGCAACAGGTGCTCGATTGGAAAGTGGGGCTGAGACTTGAAACTGCAAAGAAAAGAAAATCCAAGGCACACTGACGTATAGAAAGAATTAAAAGGAATTTAGATTTAATGCCTGCTTGAAACAGAAGTGAAACCGGGGTTGTTTTTCTATAGAGCTCCAGGTTTGTTATTCATAAAGGAACACCATTGTGATTTAAAAGTTCAAACCGTCATTCAGGATTATCTGCTTTATTTGTGATAAAAAAATCCCCCCAAAAAACATGTTCTCAGTCGTGTTACTTCAGCTGCGGCGCGTGGACGAGTGGGAAACTTTGGGAACGAGCGGGACAGAACTATTTGCGGGGCTCCGGGCCTGGGAAAAACCCTGAGCGGAGCAGCCCTGGGAGCGAGAGGGTCCCCTGGCAGGATCTGCAACACATCTGAAACATTCTGTAGGCTTCAGTCCGCGCCAGATCAGCAACAAGCAAACAGGCGGACGGGCTACTGTGAAAACACCGCTCAGACCCACGTGACGCGCCGTTTACAGACTCCCGACTTCCCTGGAAACTGTTTTCAAACATAATTAGCAATTTGGAGAAGTCTGTCCAGCAGTTTTGACGGATTAGCAGAAATAACACAAGTGGGGCCGACAGTGGGGGAGTTAAAGGATATAGAGCTGTGGTTTGGACTAAGGATGAATGAGTTTTCATTCCTCTCTGCCCAGTTTTGTAGGTGAATGTACTGAATGTTTTATATACAGTACCAAGCAAACATTTGGAAACACTTTTAATGTCTCGGCCTGATTCTTATTGCAGACTTTAATCTCTTAAACCCCAGATGAACCGAGCACATTTTGTCCAGTTTGGCTGTACTGAACGTCTTGAAATAGGCCTCTGTCTCTTTAAGAAGCTTTCCGACACGCCCCCTTCAGCACACTGCTGTGGCATCTAAACAACACTACTGTGCGGGGAGGGGGCTCTGCTGAGCTGAGGAGCAGTGGTTGGTGGCTTGGCTGGCGACAAAAGGTACAGAGGCGTCTCCAGGAGGTGGGGGCGTTCCTAGGAGGACTGAGGCATAGCTACACCTAAAATGGCTGCCGTCTAACTTTTTACTGATTACTCAAAAATATGTGAATGAGCCAAGGCAACACTCCAGGCATGTGTTTAATGAGGGAATGACATAATAACATGATATGAAGCTTGAAAAAGTCGATTTTACATAATACCCCCCCTTTAAACCAGTGGTGCCCAAAGTGCAGCCTGGGGACCAATTGTTGGTGGCCCTCGGGCTGAATTGGCACAAATCAGCAGAGAATAGTTTCATAATTCCACACAATTATAAACTCAAAACTAACATTTTATTGTAGGAAAGAGCTGGGTTTAAGGTTAGCCTAAATAAAGTTGTGGAGCACGGGTTAAAACTCTGCTAAACGCACTCAGTTGAAATTGACCACCGCCCTCCACACCATATACAGTTCAATATGTGGCCCTCTTTAAACATGAATGAACTGATGGGATTATGTAGGAAGCAGAAAAAAGGGTAAAATAACTCAAAATGTTTTATATTTAAAATTCTTCAAAAGTGCCGCCCTTTATTCTTGGCGTTTTCTGAAATGGTTTAAAGGAACAGGCCATACTGAGATATGTTCTTACCTGAGCTTAGACGAGTTGATGCGTACCTGTCTGGTCTTTGTGGAAGAGCGTGGTCGCTTCTAACTTCACCCCGTTTGGAGCTATAGGAATATACTGTGAGAGGCCAAATGCTAACAACATCTTTGGTCGTTTTGCGTGACTGAAAGACCAGACAGGTACCCATCAACTCGTCTACGCTCAGGCAAGAACATATCTCAGTATGGAAAAACTGTGGCCTGTTCCTTTAACAGTCAGTGAAGTCAAAACCATTTCTGGTGACGCCATCGTGATCTCACAGAGAAAATGTCAAAAGTCCATCAGCCTACCCCTGGGCACCTGTGGCTATATATGGTGTGAATGTTAAATGGTCTCAGCTTACAGTATATAGCGCTTTTCCACCTACTTTAGGCACTTTACAGCATGGATCACCCATTCACACTCTCATTCATACACCAGTGTACGCACACACTGTAGGCAAGGTGGGTGAAGTGTCTTGCCCAAGGACACAGTGGCAGAGTGCACCTGCAAGAGGCGGGATTCGAACCCCCGACCTTCTTATCATGAGACGCTCTACCATTTGTGCCACTGTCGCCCCCACATGAATAATACACGAAATTGTAAAGCGACTTTGAGCGTCTGGAAATGCGCTATATAAGTGTGTTATTAACGTGTTATTAAAAGTGTGCAAAGCAGTTGTCAAAAAATATAAAATATTAAAAAATGTAGGCCGTTTATGTGTAAAAATAGCAAAGAAATAAAATTAAGCTGTGTTTTTTGGGGGGCTTTGAGCAATTGACTCAGTGCATAACTTTAAAGGGGGGGTATTATGCTTTTTTCAATCACATAGCACCAGTCTATAGCATACTACAATGATGACGTAACCTTCTGTTGGTCTGTATATGCAGTAAATTAAAATAACTGCCTTGAATAAAATTGCTCTCTCAAAATGGCTGTACTGAACATCTTGAAATAGGCCTCTGTCTCTTTAAGAAGCTTTCCGACACGCCCCCTTCAGCACACTGCTGTGGCATCTAAACAACACTACTGTGCGGGGAGGGGGCTCTGCTGAGCTGAGGAGCAGTGGTTGGTGGCTTGGCTGGTGACGAAAGGTCCAGAGGCGTCTCCAGGAGGTGGGGGCGTTCCTAGGAGGACTGAGGCATAGCTACACCTAAAATGGCTGCCGTCTAAGTTTTTACTGATTACTCAAAAATATGTGAATGAGCCAAGGCAACACTCCAGGCATGTGTTTAATGAGGGAATGACATAATAACATGATATAAAGCTTGAAAAAGTCGATTTTACATAATAGCCCCCCTTTAAATCATAACAACGTCGCCCAAGAAGTGACTTCCTGTTTCGATCCAGCACACCAAAATAAAAGCACACAGCTCGTCTCATTGATTAGTTCAGCAGGTACTTGCAACATTACAAGAATATAATTAAATACACGCATTTTAAATGTTTTGTCTGTTAATAGTTAGGCAGAAAGAAAGTTGAACTAATGAACTGCTGAACTAATGAATAAGATGGTGCTTTTATTTTGGCATGCTGGATCGAAACAGGAAGTCACTTCTTGGGCGGCGTTGTTATGATTTGAAGTTATGCACAGAGTCATTTGGGGGAAACATTTTGAACTGCGATCGTCCTGAAAATATTGCAATTGAAATCAGATTTTAAATCCAATACATTTGAAATATGAATTGTGAAACTAATACATGAACAGAACATGTTTGTAAACTACAGGGTTAGTTTTATACATAATAGGATCTCGTTTGCAAAGAACAATATATCACCCATAATGGCAACCTCTGCGATTTGGTAACTGTGATCGTTCAAACTACAAAGACTAACAAGAGTCACAAAGAAATGTCGTAACTTTAGGTCATATCTACAGCTACGCCTAACAGCAAACAGTACTGTATGTTTAGAATGTTAGCGACATGACATGTTTTGATAAAGGTTCATCCTGTAGTCATGTCTTCAGCGACGGAGACACGAGGTCTACAGTATGACCGGCAGACGGCGAGGAGAGAGAACGTGGAGAGACTGGCCTCACAAAGCGGCTTATTGTCTGTCCCTGTGATTCCTATTTCCACAGGCGCAGGGCAAACAGCACATGATACCGTCCCGGAGAATCCGTCATGGGGAGCTGCAAATGCCACGCCGCTCCAGTCTACCGCGGAGGATGCAGGAGCCGAGAATAAACACTGGGGGGATGTTAGGAAAAAATTACTTGACTAGGTCCCAACATCATTGTAAAAAGTATCACAATGAGCGGATTTTAAGGCAGATGTTGACTATTTCAGGGGTTTTACAGGCAGCGATAATTCTAACTTCTTAATGCCCATTATAAGGCCCCTATATTTGGTTGAACCGTCTTCAGCTTTGATTACAGCACTCATGTCGCTGTGGCGTTGTTTCAATAAACTTCTGAATGTCAAAGGATCCAGCGTTGCATTCACTTTGTTTCCACCAAGATCTTGTATTGATGATGGAGGCCGTTAAAGCAGTACTAAGTAACTCTTGTCCCTAGAGGCCATAAGCGCAACTGCAGGTGTCTTAGCAAGTTACGATTTTTTAACTTATTAAATGTCTTGGAGAGTAAATACTACGCTGACAGAAAAGGCGAAGGGAGAGAGGGGTGTTGTACATCCAGTTATACAATGGGAATATTTTTTTTCACTCAAACTTGGCTGTAAATACTGTTTAAAGTGGCGCTAGCCCGCAGTTAGCTTTGCCCGTTAGCCTGTTAGCTTCTTCTCCGTGATTCTATTAGTGTGTATTGCTTGCTCCGCCCCGGTGGCAGTCAAGTTGCAAGCATGGTTTTCTGGCCAGAGACACCAGGGGGAGATGAAAGACCCCCCAATCATCCCATTAACACTTGTATTACCCCCAGAGGGACTACGGAAAGGATTTATTAAGGTAAACACGTTACTTAGTACTGCTTTAACAAAGCGAGTTCAAGCAAAAAAAATGAAAATGTGACGAAAATCCCAACAAAAAAGAGATGGGGAAAAAATGTCTAAAAAGTGACGACATCACGGCAACAACGTGAGGAAAAAGATCCATTTAGATGGGTTTTGTAGGTCTTCAAATAAGGCACAGGCCAATAGGCTGTACCGGAGAAAATGCACTTGGTTAAGGCGGGGCTAAATAGCATTAAAAAGCATTCAATTTGACTTGTAGAAACCCTGAATGTGAGCCTGATGAATCCTGGCATTGTCATCTTGGAATATGCCCGTGCCTTCAGGGAAGAAGAAGTCCATTGATGGAATAACCTGGTCCTTCAGGATGTTCAGCTGATCTCGTTCTTTGGGCTCATAGCGTTGCTGAACCTAGACCTGACCAACTGCAGCAACACAGTTCGTTAAATCCAGGTGACGACTTCCATTTTAGTCAGGCAGTGTATTATTTTAATGCCATGAAAAAAATATATATCTGTGCCCAGGAAGGCTCCCCTAAAAAGAGATTCTGAAATCTATCTAAGTGGGACTTTCCTGGATAAATAAAAGAAAAAGATTAGAAGAAGACGCTACACTGCTGTCACCCACTGCTCCTGACAAGTTGTTGCAGCAAATAACAGCGCATTTCCCTCATGTTGACAGTAAAGTCTAGATGTCTACCTCATAACAAAATTTCAAGGAAGTATCCAGTTAGACTTGATACTAAGGGCCTCACAGTTAATCGCCGTTGAAGCAAAATCGCAATTAGAAACTTTAGAAATTAGTAACAACAAATACCCTGTCTCCATGGGATCAATGACATTGAAATCTTGCGATAGTTCAGATCTCTACAAACCTGTTCTGAAGATTCTTGTATTGATTTAGCTTTTCATATACTTGTCAAATGCCCCTCCTGGAACCGCCACCTTAACGTGGTGGAGGGGTTTGAGCGCCCGAATGATCCTGGGGGCTCTGTTGTCGGGGGCTTGGTGCCCCTGGTAGGGTCTCCCATGGCAAACAGGTCCTAGGTGACGGGTCAGACAAAGAGCGGTTCAGAAGCCTCTCATGAGAGACCAACAGGCCCGGTTAATCGTGATGCCGTCCTTCCGTGGACCCACCACCTGCAGGAGGAGCCATAGGGGCTGGTGCAGTGTGATTTGGGCAGCTCCAACAGCTGCCCCCACGACCCGGCAACGGACAAGTGAAAGAAGATGGATGGATGGATGGATGGATGGATGGATGGATGGATGGATGGATGGATGGATGGATGGATGGATGGATGGATGGATGGATGGATGGATGGATGGATGGATGGATGGATGGATGGATGGATGGATACTTGTCAAATGTTATTCCTGCTGGACATGAACACATTTTCCTAGTCAAGTGAGGAAATACCCAGACTGGACTTGAGCCACTTGTAAATGTTGCGTTTGTTGTGCAGCATTAAAACAAACCCAAACATATTGAGCGAGCCGTTTGTGTTTGATTTGCAGAAAGGCTGTTTTCACTTGTTAACAGTGAGCCGTGCGGACAGGAACGCTCTCTCGCTCTCTGTGCTTCCAGGAAAACTTGATGTGGACCTGGAGCCGCTTCCATCTGAATGTGTCACTGCTGCTCAGTCTTTAGGGCCAGTGTTCGCACATGGGCTGAGTGTTGACGGCATAAACTAAAAGTGTCCGCTGTCACAGGGCGGGGCCGCTCTAGGTCTCACATTTGTGGGGTGTGGGCATGATGATGAAATGAAAATGTTCTAGGACAACTTTACGTGTCATGTTGCCAAATGATATGTCAACATTAGAGCCGGGCAATATATTTGTTGCCATTGTTAGTGAACCGTCAGTGCATTCGACCTCCCCATTTCTGATCATAAGTTTGCCATCTACAATGTTTCTATTCCCAAGTCCAACTCAGTCAAACAACGTTCCATAACATTTCGGAATATAAAAAATATCAATGTAATAGACTTGGACAATGTTCTGTCTGCCCGATTTGCCACCTTCAGTCAACAACCGTCCTCCCCTTCTGACCTGGTCAATCATTACAATACCAGCCTTCTTTCTATACTTGATACTTTGGCACCTCTTCGAACACGTGCTGTCACTTTTACTAAAACTTCCCCCTGGTTCACACCTGACCTCCGTCTACAAAAAACAACAATTTGCTAATATCATTACCTCTTAACTCTCGCCTAAACCAAGCTCATTTCCTCCAATTACCCAAATAAAAGCTTCTGGAAAAAAGTGTCAAAACAGCGACCGAATCGAGATGAAAACGCAACGAAAAAGCCACAAAAGAGCAACAAAAAAGTGACGAAAATGAGATGAAAACGAAGATGAAAACACGACAAAAACATGACAACAAAAGTGAGGAAAAGGCGACAAAAAAGCCACAAAAAAGTGACAACAACAACAACAACAGGAAAAAGATACGTTTTGATCAGTTTTGCGGGTCTTAGCTTTCAAATGAGGAGCCTGGAGAAAATGTGCTCGGTAAAAGGCGTGGGTTAAAGGGGGGTATTATGTAAAATCGACTTTTTCAAGCTTTATATCATGTTATTATGTCATTCCCTCATTAAACACATGCCTGGAGTGTTGCCTTGGCTCATTCACATATTTTTGAGTAATCAGTAAAAACTTAGACGGCAGCCATTTTAGGTGTAGCTATGCCTCAGTCCTCCTAGGAACGCCCCCACCTCCTGGAGACGCCTCTGGACCTTTTGTCACCAGCCAAGCCACCAACCACTGCTCCTCAGCTCAGCAGAGGCCCCTCCCCGCACAGTAGTGTTGTTTAGATGCCACAGCAGTGTGCTGAAGGGGGCGTGTCGGAAAGCTTCTTAAAGAGACAGAGGCCTATTTCAAGACGTTCAGTACAGCCATTTTGAGAGAGCAATTTTATTCAAGGCAGTTATTTTAATTTACTGCATATACAAACCAACAGAAGGTTACGTCATCATTGTAGTATGCTATAGACTGGTGCTATGTGATTGAAAAAAGCATAATACCCCCTCTTTAAGAGCTTAAAATATAACATGTTTTGAGTTATTTCACCCTTTTTTGCTTCCTACATAATCCCATGTGTTCATTCATAGTTAAAGGCCTTCACTGAGAATCACACAATGTAAATAGTGCTGAAAATAAACCTCTGACACCCATATTACAGACCCGAGTATCTCGACATTCATTAGTGCAAGTACCAAGACAGTATGTGTCTACACTTGAGCATTGAGCTGCATTACACAATTTAACCATAAAGCAACAACACTGTATAAAAACACATACTAGAGCTACGTAACATGATGCAATAAGTGAATGAACCCAGCTTGGATTATTAGCAGTGTCACTTAAAGCTCATGACAGAGTATTCCTTTCATACGCATTTCAAATTGGCCCAACCTCATTAACTCCCATTTGCCGTTCGCTGTCGTGGCGAAAGCAAAAAGGCAGCGCCGTGGCCTATTAGTTTAATGGCTTGTTCTGAAGTCTCTAATGTGGAACCCGAGTGAAGCCTCGTTAATTAATGCTACGGCTCCGGATTTGAAAACGTGAGAAAGTTTTCCCCCAAGAAACCGACTCAGAAAATGACCGACGACATAAAAATGAGACTTTCTTATGCAACGGCTGGGGAGGAAAGTGCTGCGGTGCCGCTCATTATGTTTGCACAAGTTTCTGCCAAAAAAGGAAACACAAGGATGGCTTCTTGCCAAATATAGAAGGGTCTAGTAAAGGAGGAGCTGGCAGTTGGTCGTGTCGCTGAGAGAGACGGAGGAGACGCAGCTTTTCTCTGTTCCCCTCACTTCCTCATCTGCACATCTCAGGTTTGCAGCTGCACATCGCGGCTTTAAACGCAATCCAGTTCACACCTAAAGGGCTGTGAATTGTTTTCGTACTGAGAGGAAACCACCTGTATTTTTACTCCACTAAAATGTGGCCGCACATTTAAAGCTGGGGTACCTGATTTTTTTGGTGTTGTAGAATACATTTATTTTTGCCACCTCAGAGTATGTTGTAAACACAACAAAACACAGTTGTATTGTCTTCACCTACAGTTTTACTGAGCAATGGATGATAGAAGTCTAATTTAAATTGCTTCACTTTGTCACCACTCAATGCTGTATATGGGTGTGAAATGTGCTTATAATTACATTCTTTGAACAATTTGAATACACAGGAGAGACTGTGAGAGCTAGAAACAAGTTTGGGCCAAAACAAAAGATGTCACTGTTTGAACAGGAAAAATCAGGTAGCCCAGCTTTAATCCCATTGAGAACAAAACCGGTGCACCCCTAATAAATACTATATATATAATAAATTATATTTTTGTATTAAAGGAATAGGCCACCGTTTTTACATACTGAGATATGTTCTTACCTTAGCTTAGACGAGTTCATCTGTACCTGTCTGGTCTTCACGTGTGCCTTCCGTAACGTAAACACAGCACAGACGGCGTTAGCATTTAGCCTCTCTCTTCTCCTCTATAGCTCCAAACGAGGTGAAGATAGAAGCTACCAAACTCTTCCACGTTTTCCTTATTTAAATATTGTTACGTGAAGTGTTACACTACAAAGTATAATTACACAAAATTAAATGATGTGGATTTTCTAAGCGGATAAAAAGGGGAACTATATTGTAAGGCGTAATAATACCAGGAATACTTCGGCATCCGCGCAGTGATATCTTCACTTTACTGTGCAGATGCCGAATTACTCCTGGTATTATTACGCCTTACAATATAGTTCCCCTTTTTATCCGCTTAGAAAATCCACATCATTTAATTTTGTGTAATTATACTTTATGGTGTAACACTTCACGTAACCATATTTAAATAGGGAAAACGTGGAAGAGTTTGGTAGCTTCTATCTTCACCTCGTTTGGAGCTATAGAGAAGAGAGAGGCTAAATGCTAACGCCGTCTGTGCTGTGTTTACGTGACTGAAGGCACACGTGAAGACAAGACAGGTACAAATGAACTCGTCTAAGCTAAGGTAAGAACATATCTCAGTATGTAAAAACGGTGGCCTATTCCTTTAACAACTCCAGACCAACAGTGGGGTTGTTGGTCTGGTGATTTTGGGAGTCGCAGCCCAGATAGTTTGGGAACTCCTGTGCTAGCTTGCCATTGGCTAAAAATGGTGGCCTGAATTTAGTCTTTTTTCCAAGTTACAAAACGTGAAATGTCAGTGCCGAGGTCAAAGCGGGTTTATAAGCCACAATTTTGAATAATATGCCATTTGCTTTTGACCTAAATCATGTTTTCCAACTTCACAAAAGTGCATCAGTTCAAACCTCGTACTGTCTGCGGCTGTGAGCAACTGCCGAGTTCCTTGACACTGGCCTTTGCTAAAACAACAGCGCCTGTTATTTGAAAGAGCCCTGTGTCCCGTGAGCTGATATCGAGCGTATCCCGCCCTGGCTATCTCTGCGGCCCACACCAGCGCCGCCTCCGATAGCGCTGTGCTCTCGTTGCAAAAATAGTCTGGCACCGGCGCAGCGTTTTGCTAATGCCCGGGGATTGGGAATGCTTTACTGAGCCTTTGATTGGGCCATAAACGAGAAAGTATCCACCAAAAACAAGGAGTGGGGAGGAGAAACGAGCTACAGAGGTGTCAACCCGGGCTACAAACCAGAGCATAAACCAAACAATTACGAGACGCTTAGGGAGAACGGCTCACGATTAAGTTTAAATGACGTGCTAATTCTGCAGAAGGAGCCTGGCATTCGTCTACTTCTGTGACACAATGGCACAAAAACATCTAAACGCTATTTTTCTTTATTGCAGTGTAGATTTAGCACGTCCAGGTTTAGGAAAAAGTTGCTCACAGCCACAGACAGCTCGTGTTTTCAGTTTGATTTTGCCTATAGCCCCATACACATTCATTCAGCTCTCATGTGGTTAAAAACGCTCCTTTTGTTCGCTGCATGAGCGACTCGGGCACACAGGAAGGAAGTGCTGTTGTGACACACTGGGGAAACTTTTGTTTGCAAGGTTGGTTGCATTGGCTGCTTCTGTTTTCGGGTCTGATTTGGTTACAATAGTCATAATAACCGTCCTGTACGGAAAAGTGATGTGGCGTATCGGTTTCCATGCATTAGGGGGACGTATAATGTTTCTGATAAGGATCACAACTTTATTTAATTCATTCGACCTGTTATTAAAACAGGAAGGTCCCACTGAGATTTCACAACTTTTTTAAAGCAGTACTAAGTAACTCGTGCCCCTAGAGGCCATAAGCGCCACTGCAGGTGTCGTAGCATTTTGCGGTTTTTTTTTATTCATTAATTGTCCGTGAGAGTAAATACTACGCTGACAGAAAAGACAAAGGGAGAGAGGGATATTGTACGTCCAATTACACAATGGAGATCATTTTTTTCACTCAAACTCGGCTGTAAATACTGTTTAAGTGGCGCTAGCCCGCAGTTAGCTTTGCCCATTAGCCTGTTAGCTTCTTCTCCATGATTCCATTAGTGTGTATTTGTGGCTCCGACCCGGAGGCAGGGGAGTTGCAAGCATGGTTTTCTGGCCAGAGACACCAGGGGGAGATGAAAGACCCCCCAATCATTAACACTTGTATTAACCCCAGATGGGCTAAGCAAAGGATTTATTAAAGGTAAACTAGTTGCTTAGTTCTGGGGGGGGGAGACAACTATTGATAATGTATTCATATCATTTCATATCGGGTGCCAGTCTGTCCGGATGGTCATTTTGGGATGTCCTGCCTGAAAAGTGTATGAGCCTCTGTTGTCGGGCAGGGGGTTCCAAACTTCTCCGGCTGCGACTCGCAAAATTGCTCAGAATGTAATTAGCATTTACAATAATATGAGATCCAAACCATTTCAAATCTGGTTTAAAGATGTTTGGATACTGTATTTTGATTGTTAGTGTAATTTCACTAAAATATGCAGTTGTCTGTGAAAAAATACATTGAAATCATGGTCAGAATATGGTAAATAAATTGGGGAAAAATGTGTAAAAATGGGAGAATAGGGAAAATATGGGTAATAAAAGTTAGCAAAAAAAGAGGGGAAAAAACATTGGGAAAATGAGAGAAAAGTTGTGTTAAAAAAAAAATTAAAAATGGGGAAAACATTGGGCTTTTTTTTAATAGATAAAAAATGGGCAAAAACAGGGGTTAACAATTATATTTGAGCTGAAACAACCACTTCACTTCCTTTAGTTCTGTCCCTGGAACAACCTCAAAACTTGGATTTTTTTCCCCGCACCTGCTTTCGATTTTTTTTTTATACCTGTGCCACCTAAACTTTTTTTCCGATACCACACTGGTATTGTTTCACGGTACTCAGCCCTATCACGTTCCAGGAGCATTGGATTTTGCGAGAAACTGAATATGAACGGCAAAACAAATACCAGAATCTCATGAGATTTAGAACGGCGGTTTTAAACTGCAAAGTAAGCGCATAATAAGACCCCACAGAGACAAACTGCTGTTTGCAAAGTTATTGTACAACCGACTATAAATAACTGGAGTCTTAGCTACAGTAAGTGTGACCATTTCACAGTGTGATGCGATTGTTGCAGCCCAGATAATCTGCGTCCTGGATTACCATCATTTGAGTGTTATATAGTCTCTACACACACAATATAAAACAAAGATACAAGCCTTTTCATGCCTTTTCTGAGTCACATGTTCAGAAAGAGCGTTGTGTTTCCATGTGATAAGAGAAAGGGATCACTTGACTTTCATCTTAATACCACTATCAGATGTTTCACTTTGCCACAGCGCTTTAAGAGGAGTCCGATTTCAGGGAACAGGACACAGTGGCTTAAAGAGAGGAACAGAGATGTCGGCTCTTCCTCGTGCACATTCGCTACATTCTTTCCGGATCCTTCCATTTGTGAAGCCCGTCTTCACTTTCTACCTGCTGTCGTGATTTCTTGCTATTTCATTTACGTGGCTTCTCCATCACTGACTAAATTATTAAAAGATGAGGTTTACTGGCCCCTACAGTAGATGCCTCTCTGACCCCGCTTGCTCACGCTGATTATCATTTTTTGTTTATTTGTTTATTTATTTGTTTGAGCAGTTAACCTGCTCAAAGGGAGTGGGCTGAAGCCAAAGGCTTATAAGCGCCCACCCCAAAATAAAAATAATAACATTACATTTAATATTTACAGGTAGCAAATCATAAACAAAGGAACATAGGGCAAAGTAACAATAAATGAAGAATAAAACAAAAACAACAGCAAAATAAAGAACAAAAGAATGTGCTACTTTTATGTTATAAAGGTTCATTAATACATATTATACTCTGAGATCTTGCTACTTCCCAGTTGTCATTACCATTCTTAATATAATTTAATTTGGGTTTAATTATCATTAATATTATATTTGTTTAATTGAGTTATATGTGAAGTATGATGTAAGCCCTGCATAGTGTGGTGCATTAAAAAGCCAGGGTGTAGAGCCAGTTGAAGAGGGCAGTAACTCCCCCTCAACAAACCCCCACCCAGCTGCCCTAACAGCTGATTTGTAGATGATGTTCCTATGCTGAGTGGTGCATTAAAAGACAAGGTTTTGAGCCCGTTGGGAGGGTCCCTCTCAACAGATTCATAACTTGCTTACCCTAATTCTCAATTTGTAAATTTGAGCAATAGAATGACAACCGTTCCAAGCAGCAACACTCTTCCTTGATTATAGAGGAAACACACATAATTGATCCTACTGCGCCTCCTAGTGGCAACACATTTCTTGTTCTCTGTATGTTTCAAAAGTCTTTTGTTTGTATTTATATTTGAACAGGTTGATGTTTGAACATCGTTTCAACTCCATTTCCAGTTTATTCCACAATTGTACACCATTAACTGTTGGGCTAAAACTTTTCAAAGTTGAGCTATGTTTCTGAGTCCTAAAGTTTAATTCGTCACGTAATTCATAACAACCAGTACGTTCTTGGAACCTTCTTTGTATTTGGCCCGGTAACAGTTTGTATCTTGCTTTGTATAACATCTGTACAGTTTGGAACTCAACAATGTCACAAAACTTCATGATCTTTGATTTTAAAAATAATGAGTTTGTGTGGTCCAAAAACCCAACTTTATGAATTACTCGGATAGCTCTTTTTTGCAACAATACTATTGGTTTTAATGTGTTTTTATAAGTACTACCCCAAACTACAGTACAATAATATAAATATGGCAAAATCAGAGAACAGTATAAGATATGTAGAGCTTTGATGTTTAAAATGTGCTTTGCTTTTGCTATTACTGAAATGCTTCTAGAAATTTTCGTAGATATATATTTAATATGAGCTTTCCAAGTAATTCTGTCATCTATAATAACACCAAGGAATTTGATTTCATGCACTCGCTCTATGACAACACCCTCTATCTGAATTGCTTCCTGAGCATTGGAATTACGGTTGCCAAATATCATCATTTTGCTTTTACTCAGATTTAGAGATAGTTTATTTTGTTTGAACCACTTATTGACACTTTTGAGTTCCAAGTTAACAATCCGACACAGTTGCTGTAAGTCGTCACCTGATGCAAAAATATTTGTATCGTCAGCAAACAAGATAAATTTAAGTACTTGAGACGTTTTACAAATGTCGTTAATGTACATGTTAAACAATTTTGGGCCCAGAATGGAACCTTGAGGTAAACCACACACAATTTGTCGACAACTCGACTGATAATCACCTATTTTCACACATTGTTTTCTATTTTTTAAATAACTGGTAACCCACTGTAGAGCTACCCCCCTAATCCCATAATGTTCTAGTTTATTAATTAGTATATCATAGTTTATTGTATCAAACGCTTTACTCAGGTCAATAAATAACCCTATTGCATATTTCTTGTTATCTACAGCATTAGTTATTTCTTCAATTATATCAAAGAGCGCGTGTGAGGTTGAGTGATTATTCCTAAAACCAAACTGATTGTCCGAGAGTAAATTACACCTTTCAATAAAGCTGTCAAGTCTAGAGTTATAAACCTTCTCTAAGATTTTTGAGAATTGCGGTAAAAGGGAAACAGGCCTGTAGTTTGTGAAGAGATGTTTATCTCCTGCCTTGAACAGAGGAATCACTTTTGCTACTTTCATACTTTCAGGAAATTGTCCAGTTTGCAGAGACAGGTTACAGATGTATGTTAACGGCTTAGAGATACTTTCAATAACACTTTTTAAAGTTTTCATATCCATGTCATAATAATCTATTATGACATCTAAGGTCAAATCTCAAAAGGTTTTTATATTCAGTCGTGATGTTTAACCGGACTTTGTCATGACGTAACGCTTGTCGATGGGTCGACAACAGTGAGCAGCACCTTGGAGATTTTGAGTTGGTAAAATGTCCTATAAAAGTGGAACAGCCAAAAACTGGTTCTAACGGCTATCAGAAAAAAATACTGGAGTTTACTGGAGTAGCTGACTTGTTATCTGTTCACATACATTAAAGGAATATTTCAGGATTTTTTTTTACATAGGGTCTCATTTCCTAGTTATCCAGAGTGTTGTTGATTTCTGGAGATATATATATTAATTCATGCAGTCCTTATATTTGAAGAGTTTAGTAGCGCTAGGCTAATGCTAGGCTAGTGCATGTCTATGGTAACTAGTAGCCTGCATTAAAACAGTCTAACCCAAGCACAGTGCACCTGAGGCTAATCACTTATAACACCAGACTACCGATATAAATGTCTGTGTTGACTGATTTTTTTTTTAATATAACCATGTTGCATTTAAAAGAACACATACAGGTGGTGGATGGCAGGTAACTAGTTAAAGGAGAAGCGGAGTTTGATCTTAAAGGGATATTTCAAAATTTTTGACATAGGGCCTCAGTTTCTAGTTATCCAGAGTGTTGTTGATTTCTGGAGATTTATATATATATATTTTTTTAATTCATGCAGTCCTTATATTTGAAGAGTTTAGTGGTGCTAGGCTAGGGCAAGGCTAGTGCATGTCTATGGTAACTAGTAGCCTGTATTAAAAAGCTCTTCAAAATCATTAGGTCCTCCAAACGTTGTCATATCTGAGTTGTAGAAAGCTCCTTTGTGAATTCCACGTGTAGTAATGCCATCCGCAGGTAAACAAACTACTGTAGATCCGGTAACCTAGCAGATCACTCCACCGCTGCGTAGCTTACAACCAGGAAGCTGATGATGCTCAAATATAAGTTATTTTAAATGCAAAATGGTTATATTTAAACACAGACATTTATCGGTAGTCTGGTGTTATAAGTGATTTGCCTCAGGTAAACTGTGCTTGGGTCAGACTGTTTTTAATGCAGGCTACTAGTTACTATAGACATGTGCTAGCCTAGCACTAGCCTAGCACCACTAAACTCTTCAAATACAAGGACTGCATGAATTAAAAAATAAATTTAAAAAATCTCCAGAAATCAACAACACTCTGGATAAGTAGGAAATGAGGCCCTATGTCAAAAATCCCGAAATATCTCTTTAAGATCAAACTCCGCTTCTCCTTTAACTAGTTACCTGCCATCCATCACCTGTAAGTGGTGTTTCACTCACACTGCAAGGTCTTAGCTTTCAAATGAGGCACTGGCCTATAGGCTGTAAACAAAAACGTGACAAAAAAGCAACGAGAACACGACAAAAACTGACAAAATAGGGGAGAAAAAAGCATTAACTAAAACGTGCTGCAAAAGCAACAATAACGCAATAAAAAAAGCAACAAAAACATGACAAAAAAACGATGAAAACGCGCCCATTCGAACTGTGATTAAACTAGTCTCCCGGCGGTGAAGCTGCTCTACAGGGAGTGTTTTTTACTGAAAAGAGAATGGCTTCATAAAAACACGGTGTCATTGACATAGTGCTGTAAAGCCCAGGGAAAATACTAACTCATTAGTGCGGGTCTCACGGGGGCACACTTTTACTGCGCCCTTAACTTCACTGTGGATTACATAATAAATGTGCTCACCATATGGCTGGCAGCTCAACACAAGCGCTCACTTTTCCAGCTGTGTCATTTGTTTCCTTTAAAGGAAAACAGCACCTCAGTCCAAAACCAGCATCTACTCCCTCTCTCCCTCTCACAGACACAGACATCATCAGGTGCCCCTCCTCGATAACTGGGAGCTGACACACTCGTCCCAGAATAAGACCGACACAGGGGCGTTGGTGATCCAGGGTAGGGCTGGGCAATTAAAGTGACAGTCTTCAAAATTCAATCCCTCCCTTTGCCGACACTAATCACAATCCCGATCACTTTGACCAATGAGACAAGCTTTCCCGTGAACTGGCCGGTCAGGTCCAATCAGGAGGAGAGGGGGAGGAGCTTGATCATATACTTTTGAAACTTCTCTCTCTCATCATTTTGCAAACTAAGAGTGGCTTTCAGGTCCAATTAGAAAATAAAAGGGGGAGTGTGGGCGGGACTCTATCTCCCTCTCCTCATTTTGCAATCTTACAGACTATCACTTTAAGCAATGTTAAATGTTCGCCCACACTAGCTCTCCACACAAACCCTGAATCTTGGTCATACAGTGGAAATGTGTGCTTAGAATTGATACTTTTAGACTTTTATATTGCTCCACTGTTGCTGTATATTACAAAATAAAGAGTTGCATTTGATCCGCACTCGCCGCATATTGGATGAAGTTAAATCACGCCCGATGTGATGTTCAGGTGGACGACAGACCAACTAAAGCGTTTGGGGGAAAACCATCCATTTGCCCTGAAACTGAAGACTTACAGGGACCACCGCACGGCCAGGAGCTAAAGGTCTCACAGTCAAGTACTTTATCTACAGTGTAAGCCAGACAGTCTGAAAGCAAATCCCTGCAAAGACTTAAATCGGCTGAAAGATAACCAAAAGCATCCCTCTTTCCCGGAGAACATCAATCTCAGCCAACAGACAAACTGACCGGCCCTCCCTTTATTTATGAGAAAGACAACGGCATCAAAGCCAGAACTGAACAATAAAGCTTAAAACCAAGGCAATACTTTTGATTTTGTTGCATTTACTAACTCTGGTCCTTGCGGGGACTGAGAAGGATTGCTGTTATTTAAAAACAGTGATATATATATGGGGAGGCTCTTATATACACTGAATGAATGAATGCAATTATCACTTCTAGGAGAGGTTTGCTTTGTGAGCCGATTTTCTTCCTTGTCAAAAGTCCACGTGACGGACCTAGGGCTGGGACGATATTGTGTTACAGTAAGTGATATATTTACCTTAAAATGTGTAAAAGAAAAGAGTCATGTGTCTGAAGTTTATAAACCGAATGCCAAATGACATTTATTGAGGTGTTAAGATTGAAAAGTGCTTTAACACAAAATGAAACAAAGTGCTGTGTAACAAAGGAGTGCAAGATGAAAACGCTTCCAAACACAAGGATTAACAGTATTGCGATACTTATTATAGTCTGTTTATTTTATTTTTTACTGTGAATACTTACCCCCTAAAAGTTTTTGGTAGTCATTGCATATAAGATACACCTCTATTTACTATTAATTGTTTGTACATTTCCTGTCTGTCCTGCACACCCTGAGTGTCTCTGAGAGCTGAATGTAACAAGTGAATTTCTCCATTGTCAGATCAATAAAGGCTTATCTTATCTTATCTTATTGCAGCAAAAAGTATTGCGATACGATACAATATATAACCCAAAGTAAATTCACACTTTCTCCAAATCCCTGTTTTGTACATCATTTATGACCTAGCTAGATAGTGAAGGAATCGATCATATTTCTTATTTACCAAGTATCAATACTTCGTCAAAGCATTGATACTTTCAATACTTTTATGAAATATGTTAAGTTAAAAGGATGAACTATGTATCTGCTGTGATTGTTTGTATAATGTTGGAACCAGGGGAAGTCCAAGGCACATTTCCCTTTGGGACAATAAAGTTTGACCTAAACAAACTGATCAAAATAGTTTTACATGTATTATTAGCAATACATTAACTAGTATTCCTTTATTTCTTGAAGTATTTTATGAAATGAGAAGCTTAGTTTAGCTATTGGTTTACATTAAGCTATTTGCAATAGGACTGTGTGTTTCGAGGGTTAGGGTTAGTTAATCTTGCACTCCTTTATAACAGTACTCTTTTACATTTTGTTGTGTTAATGCACTAACAACTTTTTAACACTTCATTAAATGTTTAATGGCATTTGGTTTAACTTTTGGACACGTGACTGTTTTAAGGTAAATATATTATTCATCATAATTACTTACTGTATCGCAATACGTATCAGATCGTGACAAAAGTGCATCGTCCCAGCCCGACTTCTTACAGATATTCAATCTTATGGGCCAATGTTTCTATGCTAGAGGACTGGATTTAGTCCCTGGACCAGACATTGCCTACCACTGCCTTAAAGGGTTGTTATCATTACATATCCTCCCAGTGCCCTGTTCAGCCACGGCTCTTTTATCACTGCACAACATTTAATCCAACAGTATAGCCTTTACAAAGCATTATTGACATCCTCATGTTCAGCCAAAGGTTATGTTACCAAACTAAGCTAGTATCAAATAGCGTAAATGTGCGTGTGAATGGCAAAGTATTGGATTTTGTGAAGTGCTTTTATGTCCAAACAGTCTGGTTCTTAGAGGCGAGTGGTACAGCTGTTATGTAGTAATGTTCTCCCTCACGTGCTATGAGGAAATATGGGCGTTTCTCCTCCATTCTCCACATGACATTACATACTTCAGAATGAGCTCTTAGTTTTCGGAGGCCAGAGTGTGTTGCTGGGAGTTGTCCACAGACCTAGAAGCTAAGCCTATAGTTAAAAAACATATGGGAAGGCTGTTATTTTGTTTCTTCTTTGCACTGGGACATAGTGGCACATACGGTTGGGGTTGAGTGCAAATGCAAAAACACAGAGGACTATCTCATAGGTTTAAAACCAAGCAACTGGACAAAGTTATCCGGAGACTGAAGGGATCTTGAAAAATCGACATTTTGAAGCTTCTAACCAGGTTGAAACATTGTTCCCTCGTCAAACACATATCAGCATTGTAGTCTACAAACATCATTCATGCAGTACAATCCTTTTTACATAGGATTGTAAAGAAATGATAATAATAGATTGAAAGAATCTGCACATCTCAGCTTTTTTAAAGACACACATTTAGCACTGTGATTAGTGTTGGTCCGATACCAGTTTTTCCCACCCGATCCTATACTTGGGTTCAGAGTAGTCGCGTACGAGTACCAGTCTGAAACCACAACAAGCGAAAACAATAAAGAAGCTTGTAAAAAATATGTAAAAAGCCTTTAGGACATGGCTTATTACTGTATGCAAATTAAACAAAGTCTGTACACTGTGACTTGTGCTGCTTGATTCTACGTAGGCAAAAAGCAGATAATGCAAATGTAATCATCATAATCTGTGGTATCGGCATAAAAGCTGAGCCCAGGATCAGTATTGGAACAACCCTAATTGTGATTATACTTTTGCCAGCAATAGGAAACATGCTCCTAATGTCCTGCTACCCACTGCCATTTTTACAGTGTGTAATTTGTATGAGGACTAAACTTATTTAAATCTTCTATTTAGTTAACGTCTCCATGGAGCCAGGCTGTTGACGCTCCCAGCATAGTTACAGCAGTGACGTGCGGTCAGGGGAGGCAGGTGAGGCCAGGTCACCAGTCATCATGCAAAAAAACAAAAATTAAAAAATACAATAAACTTTATAAAAACAAGTCCCTTTTCTTAAGATGATAGGGATTTTCTAAGATTTTATTCAATCTCATGGTTAAAAAATGCCCAAATGTTTCATCAGTTGTCAATATCGTGTAAAGAGGGCGGAGCTGCGGCGAGCCTCCAGCGTCCTGCACACACTTGAGCTCAGCTCATTCACTCAGCGCTCTGTCCCATTCGGGGCTTTTTTCGCCCCCTAAAAGTAAAATACATTTGTAAATGGGTTTTTGTTGGGCGCGTTGGTTTTCTATCACCTGGATAAAGAATCAGGCACAAGAACAACTTGTTTAACCTGTTCATTTGACTTTAAACCGCGTTTTGATGGTCCCGAAGTGAGGCTCGCCTCCAATGCACTGCCCTGACGATACGAAGGGGGCGCTGTGTCAGCGCTACACATTTCTACAAAGCATGTGGACTACAAGTGAAAAAAAAGTCTGTTTTATTATTCTGCACGGTTTAGGAGAGGCAATTTAAACGTAAAGGAGTACGTAAAAGGAAAAACTAATTAGACTGACATTTTATGGGTGAAATGCTGTAGACGACTCTTTATACTGAACATGTCAACGTTATCACGTGGCGCATCAGGTTTGTCAATAACTCATAATTTGGACGGGCGGGGTACGAGTCCCGGTCACGTTCATAATGTTGTCTTTTAATTTTTATTTGCAATATCGTGTGAATGTATTTTATGTTTAAATGTGTTGCTATTGAATGCTATTTAAAAGTAAGACAATTACCAGAGACAGTAAGTTGCATTTTTTTCCCTGCAGTTTTGTTTACTTTATATTGGAGTCAATAGCATGTGCCTCACCAGCAACAAACCTCACTGCACGTCACTGAGTTACAGTCAGGTCTGAGGAGAGGTGACACAGTCACAGCAAAGACACAAGTTTTCAACAATAAAAACATCTTTAATAAAATAATTGTTTGTATTTTGTTCTATTTATTGGGTGAAATGTTACGCAGTCCATAACCCATCAGCAGACTTATTCTTCTCCACTCACACAGCATTTACCAAAACTCTATTGATTTGTTAGCATGCCATTGGCTCAAATGGAGGCTTGTATATTGTATCTAACATGTTCAACAAGGCAAAAATGGAACTAAATTAGAAAAATCTTGACCAAAACTGAACTTTTCTACGTTTACGTTTGACAATGTGTGGCAAAAATGGCGTAATCTCAGTTAGACGGACAACCTCAGAGATTTGGCGCTATATTGTGGCTTCTTGCGATATGGATATTGCGTTATCTAATATTGCTATATAACTTGGCAATCAATATATTGTGCTGCCCAACAAAAATGCAAAATATCAGCGCAAAAGTGGCCAAAAAGCAGGTTCGCAAGCCACGAATTTACCCGTAATATGTCCACTTTAAAGGCAAATAAATTCGCACTAATGGCTTTTGCTCGGTGCATGAGAAAACAGGGAAGATGACAGATGTTGTCAGCTTCATTTCCTCCCTCTAACATTGTGGTTTTCTTGTTATGAAGCCGTTACCACACACTCAGCGCTGCACTAAAACGACATCTGCATATTTAGCACCGCTTAAAACCGGAGCTCACTTTAAAACTAGGTCTCGATATAGTATTTCACCGGCAATAAATCTACTATTAGTGACCGAACTGTACCTGAGTGCTGTGGCATCTGGTTAGTGCATGTAAACAAGTCATCAGCCACAGTGCAGTCAGTTTCAGTGCAGAATCAGTTTCACTTTTTATGTTGCTATTCCGCTATAAGGTATGAAAGGTAAGCTATGTGATCCATCAATTTTAGTGCAAGTTTAAGTTGTATTTGCATATGGATTAGTGGCAATATAAAGTACTTTAGCAAGACTTTTGTAGGCTTATTCTCAAGCCTATGCTCTCACAAGTGGAATTACAACTGCAAGACTTTCCACACAACACTAAGGTTTTAATATAATCATAAAAATTAAAGTAAAAGAGAAGAAAAGCAAGACCAAAAACACAACCACACAGCTTTTGCCTAATTTGTAACAATGTACAGATGCAATACACTGTCCTTTCCACAAAAAAGCACGAGACTACACTTTCTTCAACGAAGCATCATGATGTGGAATAAGAAGCTGTCACCAAACCGCGCGTGTAAACCATAAATAATATCACAACCGTCTGTCTGTGGTTCAGGAAGTGTGCGCAAAGTATTACCTCCATCCTGGGGACTGTGCCAGCGCTGGTGTCCGCCTCCTGGAGCTATTTTTCTGGGCCGCTGAGTGCACGATGCTGCTGCAGCCTGGGGCGCGGACAGAGAGAGAGTGAGCCGCGGCCGGGGACACATGAGCCGAGTGTTTATATCCTCCACATGAGCAGCAGATCTTTATGGGAGGAGTGTGGACTGACTGGAGCTTTACCGCCGCGCCTCCTCCTGCACTCAATGTGGTCCCTGCCCTCCTCCGAGTCACATGAGCTGTAAGAGCAAATGTCAAACACATCCCAAAACAAAAACATACACGGACTACAGCGCACGGTTGTTGTTACTGTGCTGGGAAATTATGACATTAAAGTAGTTAGCATACCACGCGAGCCTGCAGCGTAGAGGCAACATGATGGAGATATGTACAAGCTAAATGTAATGCTAGTAGCCTATAGACCCTTTAATTGTTTGTAAACATTCCGGGCTTAGCTGGAGGCCGGAAGTTAGATTCCTATCTATTTCCATTGTAGCTGTTGTCATAGTAACGATAAACAAATGTCTAACTATTTTTAGAAATATCAGATAAATCTTATTTTATCGTCTCAAATGTCATTCCTCTTGTTCTTGCACCTTAAGCCACAACAGGACCACATTTTTCAGTTGTAGTTTTACACTTAAAATCTCTAGTTTTAGTTTAATCTTATTTCTCTTGATCACTTCCTGCCTCCAGCTGATGTCACTGATGATGTCAGCAGTTAAAGGGTCTATATGCTAATTATAAAGACTAGTGCTGCATCCGAAACCAGTAAATTGGTAAGAGGTCTTACGCCAAACCGGATGTGCGTCAGCGTCCGCCATGATAAGATGCGTCCGAATTGGGCTTTCAGTTAGGAAGGAGTTAGGGAAAGTGGCCTGTTTGCTAACTATCATAGCCACTTTAGCATAGGGACCTCTGATGCTAACTTACTGGCGATTAGGAGCTATGTGCCATCCCATAAGCCACTGCGCCAATCTCCCCACCCCCCTCGCCCCCACCCTCGAGTGATTCATGCGCAACCACTGTTGATTGACAGGTGCACATTTAATAATAACAATAATTAAAAAAAAATAAGATTCTGCACAAGCCAAACTTTATAAAACTGACAAAATACATGTTGTCGTCCCCACAGCTCAGTCACATGGTTTTAAAGAGCCTCCTCAGTAAATGGCTTAAATGAAGGCAGTTTGTGCTTTTGCTTTCTTTTAGTAGAAACTTAAGCCACATGGCTAATTTGCATACTGTAGCTTTATGAAACAGCTGTTGAGATAAAATAAAGGGAAACGTGAAGGATCATTTGGATGTTTCTCTTTTTTTCCCTTAAATGTCTTTATTTGGACACTATGTCGTTGTTGTTGGACAATATACAGTAGGTGGCGGTATGCACTTTTGTTTGGCTTGCACTGAATTTTAAAGAAGAAGAAACAGCTGTTGGTGATGTCACTTCCCCTTCCCCTGGGTAAGGACGGTCGAATTGGGCAAATGCTGCTGAAGCAGAAGTTCACTAACTGCATAGAGATCTAACAGTTGACCCCATGAAAGGTTAAGGATTAGTTGCTAGTGTTAGTACTTAGAGGCTACAATTTAATGGTTTCGGATGCAGCCTAGACTACGTGCACGTTAGCATATGCTACTTCCGGGGGAAGAACTCCTGTACAGCGCTTCGTTTCCGGTGTGATAAGAGTCTCGTGTTCACGGTCGGGTTTTCCAAACAAGTCAACCTAATGGATGAAATAAGCAGGGATTTATCTTCTGTGGCTTTTTGTCGCTTAGTAAAAACACGGTTTGTTGACATGCTGTGTGTGTACTTGACTGTTTGTGCTCGCTAATTTGAGTGGAGTGGAGAAAACATCTGGCTTTGACTAATGTTCACCTGTAGTTTTGAATGCTAAACCATACAGAGATGTGCTTCTGAATGTAAACGATCTCATTTTGTAATAGGCTGCAGTTTTGCATCAAAGTGAACCTCCTATGTGCACAATGCTGCAAGAAACGTAGGGGGGGAAAAAACACTTATCTGCACTTGGGAGGCAAAAATACCTTGTATTATTGACACATATTGCAGAAATAGGGTCTAATCACAGTAGAATATGCTTGACTATCTTTAAAAAAAAGACCATACTATAATAGAAATAAACGTTTTCTTTGTTTCCTGATTTTTTTTTTTCTTCAGATGTTTTGCATTCTGGCCATCAATATGGAATAAAGTGAAAGTTGCCACGTCTGTGCAGTATCCTGCATTAATTTACTGTAAACACAATTTCTGTATTTTATGGAGGTTGAAGGCAGCTATACTAACTGCCTCACCAGTAAATAATGATAAAGAATCAAATAAGTAACAATGAGACACAAGGCTTACACAGCAGGTATAATAGCAAAAACACTTAAAGCCGTTTTATGGAGTGGACTATTGATGGATTTTTCTCCTAAATGTTTACTGACATATCCAACACACACAAAGCACATTTACCTTCAAAGGAGCCTTGATATGGACTTTATCCACAGCTGGTACCAAAGTAGTGTCACACTGCCAGGCGTTAAACAGGACGTGAGCATTTTTGGGTGATTAACTATTAACAAGGCTAAAAAACACTCTTCAAACGTCAAAATTGATTTTTTTTTTTTTTTATGAAAACGTCTGCTTATACCCTATATAGTTCACACTGATTAGTTTTGTATTAGTTTTAATGTCTGTAATGTTTGTGTTCAAACCATGTTTTGTTTTTTGTGGAAAAATTATTGATTTGTACAAGGAAATTATAAAACTGTATACCAGTATTTTAACCATACCTGCAGCTGCTTGTATTTCTACACATTTGATTAGTTGCATTGCCTAAATAATTAGATCATAGTATGTCAGATTTAGTTAGTAATTTGAATTCTATGTGTGTTTTTGCTTTCAGAATTATATGGAAACAGTCTTTAGCATCTTTACAAAATGTATTTCAGTCAATAAGAAGCACACAGAACAGAGCTATAGACAATGCTGTTTAAGTAAAGCGGTTTTATTTGCAGAGCAACAGCAAATCACTTTTTGAAACAGTATGTAGTATTTTAAAACATCAAGTGAATTATTATACGGCCCTTCACAATGCAAGTAGAACGCTCCATTGATTTGAATGTGATTTCCCAACGTTCTACCGGTCATTATTTTTGATAGAAGACCTCTGAAAAAAATAATGACCGCTGCCAATGGCAACGGAGTTCGTGCTTGTAATACAGGTCTTTCATATCACTCCGGGAGTAGTAGTAGCGGACAGGCGGACACTATCTCTGTCCCCGTCCCTGCGAGAGAAGTTGAGGGAATCACTCGTGAAGTTAACCGTCCTTAACTTCAGGGCGAACTGGACCCCTCCGCTGCGCGTCGGGATCCAGTTCGCCCTGTCGGTACTTATTTTACCGATAATGACCGGCGTTCTATACATTATCCCTTACTTATTTAACCAGGAAGGAGTGTGAAGCCGTCCCTTCTTATTTTTATCAGCCATTGAGTGCAGCTCAGGATACTTGGGAAAGCAGTCGAAACTTAGCATCTTGTTGAATCTCCCCCCGGCAGTACACAGCAGGACACAGCAATGGTGATTGTTCCCACCTTTTGCTCTTTGAAAAGTACACCGATCTTTCCATTTTCGTGTTTTGGAGATCATCTTCGCAGCTGCGATTGACCCGCAAAATAAAGCTAGCGGAAACGAGCAACTGTACATCCGGTCTCAAACCGGGAAGTTAGCATTTTCTCGTGCACAGGGTCTATTATAAAGTGATCATGTACAACCGTCAATGTGTACAACTAGTCCGGCAACAGTTAAATCACGTTCTATATCACTCCACTGCAGCTGTTTCCATATAGTTACGATAAACAATTGAGCTGGAACTAGCTTCAGGTAAAACTGATTAAAAAGTGAAATAACTCCTGCCCAGGACTTAAAAAAAATAAGCAAACAGGCCCCAATGAACAGTTTCAGTTCGCCGACTTTGAAGAAAATAATTACATAAATAGGGTGACCAGACTTTCCACATTAAAAACTGGGACACAATGGGAGTTTTTTGGGGGTAGCCAAATTGTAACATTTTTCACTCATGAAAGTCTAATCTCAGTTAAATGGACCAACCGGCATCGAGGTGATAGACCTTTAGCTGTTTAATTGGTTCAGCCTCAAACTCTGTGTTTGACGCATACATGGCCAGAAGTCATTAAGTTTCAAGCAAAAAAGCTGCTTTAGGCATGGCACTGGTGAAAAACCGGGACACCTGGGACAAAGTTTGTGTAAAACTGGGACAAATCAATGATTTTGGATAAATCCACTGGGACATGGGACAGAGGGCTCAAAACTGGGACTGTCCTGGGTAACTGGGACATCTGGTCACCCTATACATAAAACAACATCATTTTGCAATAGCCTAAATTAGTTGTTAGGGTGACCAGATGTCCCAGTTTTGAGCCCTCTGTCCCATGTCCCAGTGGATTTCTCCAAAACCATTGATTTGTCCCAGTTTCACGGCATTTCTGTCCCAGGTGTCCCGGTTTCCCACCACTCCATGGCATTTTTGACTTGCAACTTCATGACTCCATGTGTGCGTCAATAGCTCAGCACAAAAGTGTCACTTCACTGCTGATTGTTCTATAAAATTGACATTAAGACTTTTACAGACAAACAATTTTCCGTTCAAGGTGGGGGGTGAGAAAAACGTCCCATGTTGGCTCCTTCCACAAGTTCTCATTGGGTGCCAGTTTTTAATATGGGAAATCTGGTCACCCTATAAGTCTGGTTTCTGTGTGAGCAGAACTATAAAACCGGTTTGGTATCTGCGTTAAAACCGGTTACATTTCAAATTACTGTACATACTCATGTTGCTTGCCATTTGTTTTATTTTTTCATTACTATGCTGCAAATGAATACATACATGAATTACATTTATATTATTAAGAATTTTAAGAAGTTTCCTCAGTTGGTCATAGAGTCAAAAACACCACCAGCCGCCATATTAATAATCATAGTAATACAAAATTGGTTGTATATAGCGCTTTTCTAGACACTCAAAAACGCTTTACATTGCATTATTCATTCACTCTATACTTGGTGGTGAAGAGTTACTATTGTAGCCACAGCTGCCCTGGGATAGACTGACGGAAGCGAGGCTGCCAATCTGTGCCATCGGCCCCTCCGACCACCACCAACCACTCACTCACTCACCCAGGCTTCCTGGTGTTCCCAAACAGTCTCCCATCTAAGTGCCAGCCAGACCCTTCCTGATTAGCTTCTGAGATCGGGCAGAGCGAATGGCTATGGCCCCATATTGGATCTGTCATGTCACACCTGTTGAAAGCTGAGAAATGATCATAGGAATGCAATCACCAGAGGCTAATACACCATTCATTTTTTTATTTTTTTGCAGCACAGAGAATCTTATTAAGTGGTAAATTGTTTTATTTTATTTATTTGGTCCGGACAGTGCATGTTAATGAACATACATGGGTCTCATGCATGTAAACAAGCCACACCGGATTGTAGCCTTGGGCTCATTTCCATCCATCGTCCCCTATGCGCACTCTCAAACACACTCATATCCTGGCCTATTGTACATGTTTTTAGTGGTAGGGGAAACTGGAGTACCCGGAGGAAACCTACGCAGACACAGGGAGAACATGCAAACTCCACACAGAAAGGCCCCGTCCCTGGTGGGAATTGAACCCGGACCTTCTAGCTGTGAACCACGAGCGCTAACCCCTGTACTACCGTGCCGCTGGTCATTTCCGCCAGAGGTTATTTCCTCTGGCGATAGTAGAGTATGTTGTCTGGTGACCGGAGGCGGGTCAGCAGTTTGAATCCCGCAGATACACTGTTCTCGCGCAAGACCTTGCCTTCACTGTCTGACACTGGTGTACAAACGAGAGTGTGAATGGGTGAGTAGTTTCTTGACGTAAATCACTTTGTAGTTGGAAAAGCACTATATGAATGTGACTATTTATTATTTTTTACCTCCGGCCACCAGTATGGCATCGCCCGGTCGGCCAGATGTGATGTGATGTGGAGTTAACCGATTTGTCATTTATGGCAGTGCCTATCTTGCAAGCAGAAAATTGTATCCCTTGTTGACTATTTGCTTTACTGGGTTTATGGTACATGGCATCCTGTCTGAGTCACTATTATCTGTTTTACTTGTCCCAGTGATAAAAAACAAAGCTGGTAAACTAAGCAGTATGGACAAATATCGGCCCATAGCCTTGGCCAGTTCTGTTTCAAAAGTGCTTGAGAGGGTCATCCTGAACAGACTTGAACCGTATGTTCATACAGCTGCCAACCAGTTTGGTTTTAAACCAGAACACGGTACTGATACATGTATTTTTGCCTTGAAGGAGTTACTAGATAAATATCATTGCCAGGGCTCTACTATATTTTTGTGTTTTCTTGATGCGTCTAAAGCTTTTGATAGAATCAATCATGACAAACTATTTACAAAACTATCTAATAGAGGTGTTCCAGCTTATCTCATTAGAATTCTCATTTTCTGGTACTCACAGCAGACCATGCAGGTGAAATGGGGCGAGTCTGTGTCTGAGTCCTTCAGGGTTAGCAATGGCAGGGTGGGATATTGTACCACTGCTCTTTAATATTTACATGGACGATCTTTCTGTACAGCTCAATAATTGTAAGACTGGATGTGTCGCAGGAGGTTCTGTCATTAATCACCTGATGTCTGCAGATGACCTGGTTGTGTTCTGTCCGTACAATGCAGGACTTCAACATCTCCTGAATATCTGTTCACAATATGGCTTCGATAATGATATTAAATATAACGCTATGAAAAGCTATATAATGGTTGTGAGAACCAAGGATGATAGGTCTCTAACATTCCCTGAGTTCACCCTGTGCGGCAGTGTTCTTAACATCACAAATGAGATGAAGTATTTGGGTCATTATATCTGTAGTGACCTCACTGATGACCGGGACATTCACAGGCAGGTGTGTAAACTGTATGGACAATCCAACATGTTGGTCAGGAAGGTTCATATGTGTTCTGTGGATGTCAAACTTAATTTGTTTAAAGCTTTTCGTTGTCCTCTGTACACTGCACAGCTGTGGCGAAGTTTTAAAAAGTCCAGCTTGCAGAGGCTCACAGTTGCATATAATGACTCAATGAGGCGGCTGTTAAAGAGGCCTAGACACTGTAGTGCGAGTCAGATGTTTGCTGACTGTGGCGTACGCTCTTGTCCTGCTGCACTTCGTCATTGTTATTTTAAATGTATGTGTAGACTGAGCAACTCTCAGAATGTCATTATACGGACTCTGGTGTGTCCTGAGATCAGCTCAATGAGATTCACGTCAAAAATGTGGAATCATTGGCGCTCATGTCTTTATGTGAGTGGCAGCTAGAGTATTGCTAGTGCCTTGTTTTGTTGCTGCAATTATTTGCAGTATTTTAATACTTACTTACTTACTTACTTAATACTAATTTTTTTAAACTTAAATATGGATCATGTGTCCTCACTTGTGTCCTTAATAAAGATTGAATGAATGACTATCCTGACTCCTGTGACATACTGTAGCTTCGCATAAACCGTGTACGATGCTGTGTGCATACAGTAGGACTATTATGGATGTTGTCAGTCATGTGCCTGGCAATTACGTGATGTCATCTCCTTTTCCCCATAAGCCTCTTGTTATTGATAACACCTGTTGTTGCCATAAACTAAGTCGTTTCCAGATGTGCAACACATGCCACAATAAGAGCAACAACATTAGGGCATTTTGTAAGGTTGCTTTGTGAAAAGATTCAGCTAAACAATGCAATTCAATGTTGAGACTGTAAATATGAATAGAAATATTCTCAGTTTGTGAACAGTAATTGGACTTTAGTAGCCTCTAAACACATGGAAAGGTGAAAAGCTGAGGCACTGAGGCATTATAGTTTTATGTTACTCAGTTTTGTTTTGTTCGTACTGTAAGGAGTGGGTCGTTATGCCCCCAAAAAGTGTATTTAACGTCTAAAATGGAATGAAATTAGTAACATCATCATTACAACTTCACTTTGAGACATTTTACGTTACTACTGTATGTGTCTTTGTTTTTGGCTGTATAGGCAAAATGACCTAAGGGATTCTCCATATAAACCTGTGCCCTTATGTGGCACTGTTGTCCCTGAAATTCATTCTTCTGTTTGCAATTTACTCAAAATGCTGCCACAGGAACAGTTTTCCCTTTTGCTTTTCTAAATGTGAGACTAATTAGTCCAGTTATTTGTGCAATGCGACTGCTTATGCAACACCGCCTGTTTTAAAGTGCACCCAAATTATCGTGCCAGTAACAAGCCTCTTGAAAAGTCTCAAACGGGGCGTGATGTTTTGCTAATCCTGGTCGGGCTATTTATAGACTAATATCACACAGTTGCTTCGAGGGCTTAACCGAACGGACAATGCTTTGACTCTGTGCCAGAGAAATCAGAAATTCCAAACTCCAAAACTAATTTGTCATAAAAGGGAAAGAAATAACAAAATATTTACATTTTAAGTAAAGTATTTTGGACTATAAAATAATATATACCATCAAAGTAAATTACACCGAATAACAATATTATTAAAGAGGGGTATTATGCTTTTTTCAATCACATAGCACCAGTCTATAGCATACTACAATGATGACGTAACCTTCTGTTGGTCTGTATATGCAGTAAATTAAACTGCCTTGAATAAAATTGCTCTCTCAAAATGGCTGTACTGAACGTCTTGAAATAGGCCTCTGTCTCTTTAAGAAGCTTTCCGACACGCCCCCTTCAGCACACTGCTGTGGCATCTAAACAACACTACTGTGCGGGGAGGGGGCTCTGCTGAGCTGAGGAGCAGTGGTTGGTGGCTTGGCTGGTGACGAAAGGTCCAGAGGCGTCTCCAGGAGGTGGGGGCGTTCCTAGGAGGACTGAGGCATAGCTACACCTAAAATGGCTGCCGTCTAAGTTTTTACTGATTACTCAAAAATATGTGAATGAGCCAAGGCAACACTCCAGCCATGTGTTTAATGAGGGAATGACATAATAACATGATACAAAGCTTGAAAATGTCGATTTTACATAATACCCCCTTTAACTAATATTATTAAAGCATCAGAAGATATTTCTTTCAAACTACTCGAGAGCCAACTTTATAATTTCACAGCTGTCTTGACAGGTAAATTGTCATCCTTGTAACCCTAACCCTAACAGCTGCATCATTTACTAATTCATTGTAGAATAGTCTAATTCAACAGGTAAATAAATGTATGAAATTATCTTTTTTGGTGAAGAAGCTCAACTCGATGGCTGGATGTAAAATGACCCACAGTTCTGCACATGTGCAGCAACATCATGCAGCTCCACTGGACAAGCAGCTCCTGCAGGTGCCGGCTCGCACTGTGTCTTTGGGCAAGACACTTCACCCGCCGCATGTGTGGTGGATGCAGCGCTTTGAGAAATCGGTCAACACAGGCTTGTAAAGTGGAACACGTGTAAGCCATTATTATTATTACCCCTGCTTCACCCGTTGACGCCGCACAGGGTTGCCAGGTCTGGGCAGCCAAACCCGCCCAAAAATATACGAAAAACCGCCCAAAACCGGTATGGCTGTATGTTCCAGAGCCCATGTGTTCCTGCGATGATGAGGAACCACCCCTTTCTCCCTCTCTTATTGAAAAAGCAGCTCCCAGAACCTTGGATTTGAGATTTTGTCATTTGAAATAGTGATTTTGATCAAAAAGTAAGATATAAATATTATATTTTACATTGAAAACAACAAGGCAAAAAAAAACGGGGACAGTTTTTTTCACCTGCGGCAAGGCTTAAAGGGATATTTCAGGATTTTTGACATAGGGCCTCATTTCCTAGTTATCCAGAGTGTTGTTGATGTCTGGAGATATATTTTTCTTAAATTCATGCAGTTCTTATATTTGAAGAGTCTAGTGGCGCTAGGCTAGGGCAAGGCTAAAGCATGTCTATGGTATCAGTTAGCCTGCATTAAAAACAGTCTGACCCACTCCACAGTGCACCTGAGGTAAATCACTTATAACACCAGACTAACCATATAAATGTCTGTGTTAATAGAATAATGTCTGAAATATAACTGACCTTGTATCACATGAATTACTGCATTTTGAGGGACTATTTTCTCGCAGATCACTCCGCCGCTGCGTTAGCTTACAGCCACAAAGCTCAAATATAAGTTATTTTAAATGCAAAATGGTTAAAATGATTCTATTAACACAGACATTTATATGGTTAGTCTGGTGTTATAAGTGATTTACCTCAGGTGCACTGTGGAGTGGGTCAGACTGTTTTTAATGCAGGCTAACTGATACCATAGAAGTGCACTAGCCTAGCATTAGCCTAGCGCAACTAGACTCTTCAAATATAAGAACTGCATGAATTTAAGAAAACAATATCTCCAGACATCAACAACACTCTGGATAACTAGGAAATGAGGCCCAATGTCAAAAATCCTGAAATATCCTTTAAAAGCCGCCCAATTCCGTTTAACAAAGGGCCTGGCAACCGTGACGCAGCAGAAGTCCAGGCTATTTCTTAGTCTCCTGTGTGGCTTTTATTAGTTATTTCTCATGTCTTCGTTCTCCCATAAGCCGCCATGTTTGTTTTGACCATGCATTTCTCTGATTAATCTGCCAAAAAAGTGGATTAAACACTAAGTAATCAATGTGCACTCAGATCATTAGAATAATGTAGCGCGCCTTAAGTTAAGAGCTAAACTTTTAATTAGCTTTGTGTTTCGCGGTAAATAAACGCGCTTCTAAATTACAGGGAACAGAACTAATTTGGAGACAGAAACAGACCATTAACTTTTCAGCAGCCCCCATTTCCTTAAACAACGGCAAATGCTTCCTAAAAGCGGTAGAAGACGAGGCGATTAGCGCGTTATAAATGAAGCTAATAATCACCATTACTGTGTCATTTGGGCGGTGTTTAGAGTTTTCTGAGCCACCGCAGAGGAGCGACGAGAAGAAGGGGAGACTCGCAACCCGCCCCTTTGTCGAAGCGCAAATCAATGCCTCGGCGAGCGACTTGGATGCAGTCAGCGTTCATGTTTTGGTGAGATAAATCACTTGACACTTCTACATACCGGGGCTGATTGCTAAATTCCCCGGGCCACTTCAGTGAGGAGTGAGCTCACTGTCAGCTGGTGTTGGGGCAAATACACAACATTCTACGCTATAATAACCCTAATAGTGGGTAGAGTTGCCAAATTATTTACTCAAGTCAAGCAAGAGTAACACAACTTATGTAACTCAAGTAGAAGTGAAAGTAACGACCAAAATAATGGCTCAAATATGAAATAATAATGAAAAAAGGACTTAGGACCACATTAACGTTAAAGGGTCGACAAAACATGAAATGAGGTGAAAGCTGACAATACACCTTTAAAATTTAGAAAGATTAAAGCAGTACTAAGTAACTCTTGCCCCTAGAGGCCATAAGCGCAACTGCAGCTGTCGTAGCATGTTACGATGTTTTAACTTATTAAATGTCATGGAGAGTAAATACTACGCTGACAGAAAAGGCGAAGGGAGAGAGGGGTGTTGTACATCCAGTTATACAATGGAAATAATTTTTTTCACTCAAACTTGGCTGTAATACTGTTTAAAGTGGCGCTAGCCCGCAGTTAGCTTTGCCCGTTAGCCTGTTAGCTTCTTCCTCGTGAGTCCATTAGTGTGTATTGGTTGCTCCGCCCCGGTGGCAGTCAAGTTGCAAGCATGGTTTTCTGGCCAGAGACACCAGGGGGAGATGAAAGACCCTCCAATCATCCCATTAACACTTGTATTACCCCCAGAGAGACTATGAAAAGGATGTATTTAGGTAAACACGTTACTTAGTACTGCTTTATCCATGCATTTGTCTCCAGCAGGTTAGACTACTGTAACGGCCTGCTCACTGGCCTGTCTAAACGAGCTGTTAGAGCTGCAGTACATCCAGAACGCTGCTGCTCGAGTCCTGACAAGAACCAGGAAATACGACCACATTAGTCCAGTGCTCCGGTCTCTGCACTGGCTTCCTGTCACTCAGAGAATAGAATTTAAAACAGCTCTGCTTGTGTACAAGTCTTTTCATGGTTTAGCACCAAAGTACATCTCTGACATGTTAGAGCCGTATGAACCATCTCGGGCCCTGAGAACTTCAGGGAGGGGTCTCCTGGTGGTTCCCAGAGTCAATAATAAACACGGTGAGGCTGCGTTTCAGTTTCATGCAGCTAAAATCTGGAACAGTCTTCATGAGGATGTGAGACAGGCCTCAACTCTGACAATGTTCAAATCCAGGCTGAAAACAGCTCTTTTTACCCGTGCATATGAAAACTGAAAGTATTTTATCTGCACTCTTGCCTTTTACTGTAATTGATTAACTTTATGTTGATGTTTTATTGATTGATTTGATCTGTTTTCTTGTAATTTTATGCAACTGTGAAGCACTTTGAATTGCCTTGTGTATGAATTGTGCTCTACAAATAAACTTGCCTTGCCTTAAGAAATAGTTCTTAGATAAGATACAGGAAAATTAGGCTAAGTTGTGTTAAAGACCCATTTTTGGAGGCCCTCAGGCTTCTTGTTGAATTGGCACAGATGGTACTTTTTACTACAAGTTTCATAATTCACTGTTTATTTTGGGAATTAGCTGGTTTTTAGGTTCCTTGTCTAAATAAAGGTGTTGGACAAAAAATGCTGAATGGTGAGTGCTTCAAATGGCTCTTGAGTAAAATGTAGGCAAACACAGGTGCTCTCAAGGACTGGGCCAAAAAGCGAACATGGAAAAAACGTTTGCTGAAACCATACCATAACTTTGGACGGCAGGAAAGCAAGAGAACCATACATTTGTAGATTATGTCCAACGTGTTCAGAACAAAGGGAAACGTATCTAACCACACACATACAGACACTACACTTTTTTATTGTTTTTATGTTGCCTTTGTACGCATTCCATTTCCTTTACTGTACTGTCTCATGTCAATGTATTGTCTTGTGAGTCTGTAAGTGTTATGTGTATGTGCATTACTAAATAAATAAATAAAATAATAATAAAAAGGAAAGCAAGAGAACCGAGGCACACTGTATGCAAAAACAAGTGGACTAAAAGACCTTTATTAACTTGAAGTTGAATTGATTGAGTGGTTTTTCACTGCACTGACCACTGATTTGTGGCCCTCCACACCGTATACGCTTAAATATGCGGCGCTCAATGAAAAAGGTTTGTACACCCCTGGTTTAGCACCTCTGGAGGCCACAAGCGCCACTACACTGTCTGCCTGTTTGAGTGACGAATTATGTGGCAAATACTCAATATCTTTGGAGTTTGTATCCTCCTTTCACATACAGTAGCTCAGTGTTTGGGTCAAAACTTCTTCATGTGTTGCTTTAATTTAAATTCTACGCATTTTCATTTGTCACATGTAGTGATGGGATTTACGGCTCTTTACTGGGAGCCAAGTCTTTGGGATCCGTTCATTTCAAAGAGCCATTAAAAAGACTGGCTCTTCTTAATGTAAAATGTCGCTTTTTCGTCGCTCTTTTGTTGCTTTTTCATTGCTTTTTTGTCATGTTTTTGTTGTGCTTTTGTTTACAGCCTATAGGCCAGTGCAACGCCTCATTTGAAAGCTAAGACCTTGTAGTTTCTGAAATATGTGTCAGATCTGTGTGAGTAAAACAGGTGGATGGCAGGTAACTGGTTAAGGCTCTTTCGAATGTTTCGTGAACGCAGCCTATTCTTCTGTGTGAGAGAAAAGCAACGCCACCAACGAGTCGTGAAACAAGGAAGAAAGAGAAACTCTCCCTCAAGTAACCTCCGTCTGAGTTCTACTTCCTGTGGCGGGTAGCGTGGAAGGCAAAACAGGAAGTGAGTTGTGCGCAGCTGATAATTTGTGGAAACGGCATGTGAAGGAAATTTGATAAAGGCTCGTTCTCAAGGAATAACTACAGGCTTTGAGAGGAATGAAAATGTTGACTAATCTATACAAGGCACATCTTAGTGAAATCCTGGCTACATGTTGGGCTGCTTTTGAAACAATAAACAAAATAACATGGATATTTGTTTTTGTTTATTTAAGATTAGCCTGAACTAGAGCTTTTTTTCTGCACTTCTTTAAAATGTTCAGTTCTGTGTTGCTTTCTTGTACATGTTTGTATGGGGTTTTTCTTGTTTAGATAAGGTTTACATCCAGTTTATACATAATTTGATCCCAATTCTTTCTATTTTAGATCATTTTAAAAAGAAAAAGTAAAAGTTAGTTCTAGCTCAAGCATCAAAACATCTTATATCTTTTAGATGTTATTCATGAATGGTTAGTTTGATTATTACAATGATGTTTGTTTCTATTTTAAAGGCACACTGCGTAACATTTTGGACTATACTGTTGCCATCAGTACAAAACATGCTCCTAATGACCAGATCAACACAGAAAATGCTATTACTGCAGTGGTCATTAAAAATAGATTTGAGGCATTTTTCAATGATGAAAATATCTGTCATAAAATAAATGCTTGTATTTCAATTTTATTTATTATTAAAATTCTATGCGGTGTAGCTTTAAATACAAAACTATTACAACTGTAGAGTGTTTTATTTCTGTCCAATGATTTCTTATGTTTGAATTCTGTGGTTATCTGTTTGCACATTGTTGAACTGTTCAGAAATGTCTGTTTAAAGGAACAGGCCACCGTTTTTTCATACTGAGATCTGTTCTTACCTGAGCTTAGACGAGTGGATGCGTACCTGTCTGGTCTTTACATGTGCGCTCAGACACGCAAAAAGACCACAGATGTTGTTAGCATTTAGCCTCTCCTCCTCCTCTCCTCTATGGGGCCAAACGGGGGTGAAGTTAGAAGCGACCAAGCTCTTCCACGTTTCCCCTATTTAAATACGGTTACGTGAGTAGTTACACGATCCAAGTCTGGTTACACAAATTTAAACATGTCGATTTTCTAAGTGGATAAAAAGGGGAACTATATTGTGAGGCGTAATAACACCTTAGGAGCACTTTGACGTCCACGCAGAGAATTCTATAGGAGTGAAGATATTACTGCACGGCTAAACAACATCTTCGGTCTTTTTGTGTGACTGAGCGCACGCGTAAATACCAGACAGGTACGCATCAACTCGTCTAAGCTCAGGTAAGAACATATCTCAGTATGGAAAAAACTGTGGCCTGTTCCTTTAAGAGTTAATTTTGTCATTAAAAAAAATTATAAAATCAGATTCATAGCAAACAATGAAAGAGGACGCCACAATATTAAACTGTTAGTTGTGGTCCAAATTTCATTTCTAAATTAAAAACATATTTGCAGTAAAAAAAAAAACTCAAGCAATGTCATTGTTGCAGGTTCTTTCTCTAAGGAAAAATATATATTTTCTAAGAAATTTAGATTTAAAGGCACAATACCTCCCCTCCTGGAACCGCCACCTTAACGTGGTGGAGGGGTTTGAGCGCCCGGATGATCCTGAAGATTCTTGTATTGATTTAGCTTTTCATATACTTGTCAAATGCCCCTCCTGGAACCGCCACCTTAACGTGGTGGAGGGGTTTGAGCCTAGGAGCTCTGTTGTCGGGGGCTTCGTGCCCCTGGTAGGGTCTCCCATGGCAAACAGGTCCTAGGTGACGGGTCAGACAAAGAGCGGTTCAGAAGCCCCTTATGAGAGACCAACAGGCCCGGTTAGAACCATGAGGCCGTCCTTCTGTGGATCCACCACCTGCAGGAGGAGCCATAGGGGCTGGTGCAATGTGATTTGGGCAGCTCCAACAGCTGCCCCCACGACCCGGCAACGGACAAATGGAAGTAAATGGATGGATGGCACAATACCTGATTTATTTTTTCTAGTAATTGAACGAAATTTGCTTTGTCCTCCTTTAGTATATTGTAAACATTTGTGGAAAAAACACTGTGCCTGTAATTATAAAGCATTTATATCAATTTCATTAACCTGGAGGAGAGTTTTTCAGCATTTCTGTGAAAGTGACCCTAAAGTGACCCTGCAAGTCGTGAAATGTGCCAATAAACTTGACTCTGTAAGAAGTGGGATACTGCTTACATTTGTCGTTAACTATGCTCTGAAACAAAGCTACAGTTGTGACTGAAATTTTACACAATCTTTTACTCAAATGCCAAATTCGTGGCATTAAGACTATTTAGGCATTACAATGGCATTGAAAAGCATTAACATTGACTTGCTGCCACCTGCAGAAACCCTGATTATAAAGTGGTAAGTCTTGGTTCCCAGTTCTTTTACTGATTGTTCATTTCTAGCGCTCTTTTTCCTTACATATTAGATGTTATGCATCTGTCACTTGTCAAGACACAGCTCTGATCTCGGGATACACTTTGGCTCCCACTAGTGGTGAGGAAAAGCTTTACACATACATGAACCATCAATGTGTTTCTGATGGATAAACATCTCATCAGAGTTTAACAAGTGTGTAGCTGGTAGATTCAGAACACTCACTAGGCCTTTTATTATTAACTCATTTCGATGTACTTAGTTTTATTCAGCACAATTTAGCTCAAACAGCTCTCGGGGCTCTTTGCACCGCACTCATTAAAACAGCTCCTGTTTATTGCTCCAAATTAGGAAACACAAACTCCCTCCATTGTTTTGCTTAATCAGTCACAAAACATATGTAAACAGAGAAGCCGAGTTCCAAATATTTTCCAAAATCAGAGGCAAAACTTTCTTATTGTCCCAAAAACATGAATAATTAGGCTGCCAGCAATCAAGATAATCCACATTGTAAAAGCCTCCTGTTGTCTCCAGTTTTCTTACAATTATCCACTCCTCTGTTACCTGTAATGGGTACTTTAGAAAGGGTAAAACAAACCCCTCTATGGACAATGTTTGCTGGAAGTTCGGTTAGGGCTGGTATACGATTAAATTTTTTCAGATACTGGCGGTGCTTTAACGATATATCTTGATGTACGATACTGAAACCCAAATGATACTTTTTTCAATATACTTCAACATTTGTCATCAGAAAACATAACAATAATGATAATTTATTCAATATTCCATTTATTAAAGCTGAAACAACCAAGTCACTTCCTTTAAAGCAGAATTAAGTAACTCGTGCCCCTAGAGGCCATAAGCGCCACTGCAGGTGTCGTAGCATTTTTCGTTTTTTACTCATTAATTGTCCGTGAGAGTAAATACTACGCTGACAGAAAAGACAAAGGGAGAGAGGGATATTGTACATCCAATTAACCAATGGAGATCCTTTTTTTTCACTCAAACTTGGCTGTAAATACTGTTTAAGTGGCGCTAGCCCGCAGTTAGCTTTGCCCCTTAGCCTGTTAGCTTCTTCTTTGTGATTCCATTAGTGTGTATTGGTGCTCCGGCAGTCAAGTTGCAATTGGGGTTTGCTGCCCAGAGACACCAGGGGGAGATGAAAGACCCCCCAATCATCCCATTAACACGTGTATTACCCCCAGAGGGACTATGAAAAGGATTTATTAAGGTAAACAAGTTACTAGTTCTTCTTTAACGCTGTCCCTGGACCCAACAGACATCATATTTTATTCGGTACCTGCTTTTGATTTTTGATTTTTTTAGATTCCAGCTCTAACTCAGCCCCATTGGATTCCGACTACATTAAACTGTAATAACGATAATTACTATACCGTTCAATAAGTGACACATACATACATTTTTGGGCTCAATATTTATCGTCGGTACACTGTAAAATGTAAAATTAGTTTCAACTCAAAAACTCATTCCAAGGGCTGCCAAGAAATTTTATGTGTAACCAATAACCATTTTACAATCTAGTCGATTTGAAATTTGAGATTCACCTCTTTCGTTCAATTGTATTCTTAGGTTGACATAACTGTTTCCAGTTGTCTGAAGTGAAAAACGCCAGTTACAAATTAAATCAGTTGTGTCAACCTAAGTTTTTCACTTCAGACAACTGGAAACAGTTATGTCAACCTAAGAATACAATTGAACGAAAGAGGTGAATCTCAAATTTCAAATCGACTAGATTGTAAAATGGTTATTGGTTACACATAAAATTTCTTGGCAGCCCTTGGAATGAGTTTTTTGAGTTGAAACAAATTTTACAGTGTACATTTGTTTGCATTTTCTGTTGTGATACTTTATCTTTCACCCAAAGTATGTCATGTGTCATTGCATTTCATGTTTATTGTGGGATATTTGAAAATTAAGTACTTTTCGAACAAAGGCTTAAGGTGATTTTTAAGGTTTAGAGTTAGTTTCTGTGGCATTAAAAGGTCTTCAGTAATGTCGTTTAGCGCAATATTTTCCAGCCTCGATATATCGAACTTGAAATGTTGTTAATGTGACAGGACTAATTGACTAGTTTTACTGCATAAGTATGTCAAAAAGTCCCAAAAATACTGCCTATAACAAAGTAAACTGGCTGAAATTGCACACATTTATTTGTTTTCTCTTAAAAAATCAAAGTTCTGCTCAATCCTCTGCTTGAATGAATGTGTGTGAATCTTAAGCAGCAAAAAGGCATTAAAACTGACTTCTGCTGCCACCTGTATGTATATGTTGAGCAAAAAGTAATCACAGAAGATCATTGCTTGTGCATTAAGACGATAGTGTTTAAAGAAGCAGATGGGTAACTTGCAGCCTCCTCTGGGTACAGATGAATGGATCGCTTAGAGACGTGTGGTAAAAGGCGGATGACTCAGCTAGAGTAGCTTCGTGTTTGCTCGGATAGAGAGAAAGAAGGCCCGCTGATTCACGAGTAAGGTCATGACTGAGCCTTCAAAAGAACAAGATGTACGGCGGCAGACATTTGAAAACGCTGCGTTCGTTTTTAGTCTAAAAATACTCAACTTTAATAAGACCCAGTGTGCGCAAAACGAGCCGCACCATCGGGGGGAAAAACATGCTATTTCTGATCAGGAACTGTTGAGTTTAGTGCTGCCTTAAATGACTAAATTGACTAATTTAAAAAAGTGAATGTAAAAGATGACGTGGTTTGGTATAGAATTACCATGGAAACCAGGTTAGGTCTCATATGAGCAGTGATTGTTGCGTTGTCTGAGCGTCACAGAAAGAAAGGTGCCTGGTTCAATTCCCGGACCATGAGTTTCCCCCATCAGTGTTGTTAATTCATGCTTTTTTATGTCACTTTAATGCAAATAGTAATGTACCTAAATGTGAACAATTGGAAAAGACAGATGTATGGAATGTGGCACCTCCACTAAAAAGGTTTGTCCAATTAACCTCTGATCAGATGGTCAGAACAACAAGGTCAACAGTCAAGGGCCAATGTCCCAAAACGAAAAACAGCATTAGGACAATCGGCATTTTCTTTTAAAACTATCTCAGAATGGAACAAACTTCCAACTGCACTAAAACTATGCAAAGACTTAAAACGATTTTGCCTGGGAGTGAAACAACAACAACAACAACTACACACGTTTACATCTAAGGGTAGTGGGTGGGTATAGACTATAGAGGAACAAGTTTTCCCTTTGATAAAATGTACTTTTTAAAAACATTTTTATAAAATGTAAATATGTCTGTAATATGAACTGTATTGTTTTATGCTTTTTGTAGTGTTTTGTAATTGTATGTCTTGGGGACTGCAGATGGAAATTAGCTCCAAGTCTGGTACAAAGCATCTTTTCATATGCTGATTAATGCTCCTGTACATGTCCCTGTCAAATAAATACACAAACTAAACTAAACTAAACTAAGCATTTTAGCAAAATCTGCAGTTGGACCAAAAATAAGTAATGTAATTGAACTTGTGGGGAAAAAACAGTTACACTGCTTTTGCAATGTCAAAAGATCCAGTGTTGTATTCATGTTTTAACAAGATCTTGTATTGATGATGGGAGAGTGTGACCACTGCGCAAAACCTTCTCCAGCACATCCCAATGATTTGGGATCTGGACTCTATGGCGGCCGATTCATGTGTAAAACTGATGTCTCACGGAGAGGCAACAGGAATTACTACAACCACGGGGCACTACACAAAATCTATCTATCTATCTATCTATCTATCTATCTATCTATCTATCTATCTATCTATCTATCTATCTATCTATCTATCTATAAGTCCATGGAAAGCTGTCAGTTATGGTGCTGACTGTCCTGCGTTACCATGGAGATCAAGCAACATGTCTGATTGGCAATGACTGTAAACTAAATATTAGTTTAAAGCCGTAAATCTTAACAAATGAGTAATGGATTTGCTCTTTTGTTTCCTCACTGTGCTTTGATGAAGCTTTGGGGCCCGCTATCCCCACTTTGAGACCCACTGACTGACAAAAAAATGCAAACAAAGACGATGTGGACAGAAACGATCGTTATCCCCAGGCTAATACTGTCTTTGTCCGGTCTCAAACCTACTTAAGACCGGCCGTTTCTTTGCATATATGGAAATACAAGCCCGTCGGTGCCTGTCCTGATCGCAGATAATACAACATTAGTGTCAGATTAAACCCGTGGACCGGCACGTACGCACAGCCCCGAAAAACCTCCGGGCGCAGGTGGCTTTGGCCTTTATCATCCCGCTCCATTTGCGGAAGGGACAGCCCCGCAAACGCACGCGGACAAATGGCGATTTTCATATCTGCGCGACGGATAGCCCACAGCTAATAGGTTTGCGTTGTGAGGGATGGGGAACAGCGCTAAACAGCACGCCGTACACTGGAGCACATGTCATGGGCAAATGTAATCTCGCGGATGAATGTGTTTTAAAGGACGATTAGGGCTTACGAATGTGCGGCGCTCTGAAATGTGGCACACGAGCGTATTAGCGGCCGCGTCTATTATCCAGGGCCATTTAACAAGCAGCTGACTGTAGGTGCTTGGGGGTTTACTAACTGTAAAATGAAATGGAAATAACGTGGTCTGATGTTGTTCTGTGTCTGGGTAGATGATTTTCACACTCTTTCTCCGGCCCAGAGACAGAGAAAGAAGAAACGAAGCGTGTCACTGACGGCTGGGTAAGAATACTATTAAGTTTAATCAAATATTAAAACAGAAACAGCCGACAAAAGGATAAAAAAATGGGTGGATTAAGGGTATAACATTTTAATAGATTCAAATAAGCATGTTTGAAATTTATGGTGTGCTCAGTGCCTATCAATTTATTTATTTCCGACACGGGTACTTTAAAGGGATATTTCAGGATTTTTGACATAGGGCCTCATTTCCTAGTTATCCAGAGTGTTGTTGATGTCTGGAGATATTTTTTTCTTAAATTCATGCAGTTCTTATTTTTGAAGTGTCTAGTTGCGCTAGGCTAGAGCAAGGCTAAAGCATTTCTATGGTATCAGTTAGCCTGCATTAAAAACAGTCTGACCCACTCCACAGTGCACCTGAGGTAAATCACTTATAACGCCAGACTAACCATATAAATGTCTGTGTTGATAGAATAATGAAATATAACTGACCTTGTATCACATGAATTACCGCATTTTGAGGGACTATTTTCTCGCAGATCACTCCGCCGCTGCGTTAGCTTACAGCCACGAAGCTGATGCTGCTCAAATATAAGTTATTTTAAATGCAAAATGGTTAAAATTATTCTATTAACACAGACATTTATATGGTTAGTCTGGTGTTATAAGTGATTTACCTCAGGTGCACTGTGGAGTGGGTCAGACTGTTTTTAATGCAGGCTAACTGATACCATAGAAATGCTTTAGCCTTGCCCTAGCCTAGCGCCACTAGACTCTTCAAATATAAGAACTGCATGAATTTAAGAAAAAAATATCTCCAGACATCAACAACACTCTGGATAACTAGGAAATTAGCCCCTTGGTCAAAAATCCTGAAATATTCTTTTAATGATACTTGATTTTGGATACCGATACCTGAACAATCCTTTTTTCGATACCTATATTAAAATATTTTAGTATAGGTAAGTAACTTTCTTTAATGCTGACCCAGGACCCAACAGGCATCAAAACTTGGTCTCTAAAGTTATATATATTTTTTTTCTGTACCTGCTTTTGATGCTTTTACTTGTTTGATACCAGTAGTACCTACACTTCTGTTTCCGATACCATACTGGTATCATTTAACGCAGAGGTGTCTAAACTATTATGATCTAGGGCCCGAATATTAAAGTGTATACAGTGTGGAGGGCCACAGATCAGTGGTGTCGCATGCCTTGAAACCTTAAAGGGTTATTTCAGGATTTTTGACATAGGGCCTCATTTCCTAGTTATCCAAAGTGTTGTTGATTTCTGGAGATTCTTTTTTATTTTATTTTTATTCATGCAGTCCTTATAGTTGAAGAGTTTAGTGGTGCTAGGCTAATGCTAGGCTAGTGCATGTCTATGGTAACTAGTAGCCTGCATTAAAAACAGTCTGACCCAAGCACAGTGCATCACTTATAACACCAGACTACCGATATAAATGTCTGTGTTTACTGAATAATTGTGTAAAAATAACAATTTTGCATTTAAAATAATTTATATTTGAGCAGCATCAGCTTCGGTTACCGGATCTACAGTAGTTTGTTTACCTGCGGCCGCCATTACTACACGTGGAATTCACAAAGGGGCTTTCTAAAAATCAGATATGGCAACGTTTGGAGGACTAGCCAATGATTTTGAAGAGGTTTTTAATGCAGGCTACTAGTTACCATAGACATGTGCTAGCTTAGCTCTATAGCCTAGCACAACTAAACTCTTCAAATATAAGGACTGCATAAATAAAAAAGTACATATATATCTCCAGAAATCAACAACACTCTGGATAACTAGGAAATGAGGCCCTATGTCAAAAATCCTGAAATATCCCTTTAAAACCAGCTCTTTCCCACAACAAAATAGGTATAATTGTGTAGAGCTATGTGTGTCAATTCAACAAGAAGCCTGAGGGCCACCGTAATTTTGGTCTGAGGGCCGCATTTGGCTCCTTTTGGGACACTTTGGACACCACTGGTTTAAAAGCACCCAGCTCTACAGTTCCCTCTGTACTCACTGATGGCTCCGATACGATACGATACGATATACTTTATTAATCCCGAAGGAAATTCAGTTTATCAGCTGCACAGACAAGTCATACATAAAAACATCAGAATTAAAAAGATAGAGAAAAATTCAATAAATAAAACAGTGCAGAGAATAAATATAAAAGTACTATAAAAACCATCATTCCCATTAGTCCCTCCCCCCCACATTAGTCCCTCAATCTCACATTCCCACAAAATCCAAACCATCACCCAGTCAGTAATGTTCCCTGTGCCCTTCTACTGACGGGTCCAACATCAAGCCTCCAATCACAACCCCAATCCTAATCCCAGAGCCATTGACAGACGTGTTTTGTTTGTTTTTTGAGACAACCATTTTTTTGGTCAGGCAGTGTAATGACATCTGTTCCCTGATGCAGTGCTACCATGGAACATCGGGCCTAGAATAAAACAAAAGATACTCCAGTTTTGTAAATCTTTTGGATTATAATTTCATTACAAATGATTCACTACAAAAGGATACAGCACTATTTTCTCAGTTTCCCATAATTAGATATAAATCCACAAGCTTAATTCATGGATACACACAGTAGTACAAACAGTAAGACAAATACATAATTTTTTGCTTCATTAAATATTTCTCACAAAATTCCACATTAAATCATCATCGGCACATCATCAAATTCTTCCAGGGCAGTAGAACCTTAGCTGCAACTTGTCAAACATTTTGGAAAACCTGTTTCATTCTATTAGCAGCATCTCAAAACACAGACCCTCCCAATATGGCGACCTTTTAATCCTAAGACCTTCCCAACATGGCCGCCGGTGCAGAGACGCTCAAACTCCAGTGAGGCTTTCGTTCATAGTGTGCTCCATGACGCACAGGGGCCGCTGTGCTCCGCGGTGGCCCAGCCCGGACCTCCGGTGGAGCAGGAAGAAGCGTCTGGCGGCGGCGCGGTACTTCCTGGACATGAGGTTGTAGACCACGGGGTTGATGGAGGCGCTGAGGTAGCACAGGACCATCGACGCCATGTTGAATTTCTGACTCAGCATCGCCGTGTCGTAGTCGTCCACTTGCGCGAACAGGTTCCGGCCGATGTGGTACGGCAGCCAGCAGATGATGAAGGCCAGGACCACCACCACTGAGGAGCGCACACAAGGCAGTCAGTTTCATTCACGCAGTTTGTAATAAACATAAAAAGGACCAAAATGGTCCAAAATAACGTCACAGTACAAGCCTGGTTGAGGTTGAGGGAGACCGATATGGTTTCTCTAAGACTGATGTCGATTTTTGTGGATTTTGATACCGCCGATATCTATGTCGGATTTTTAAAAATGTGTCGTCTATAATCATTCATGTTTAGTAGATACTTCAGAAGAAGCTCTTTTTAATATTTTTTTAAGGAAACTCATTTGAAGGGGAAGAAGAAAAAAAAAACGGTAAGCCTCTCTTATGGTTCCAAAATTATAAGCAAAGGTCTTTAACATAAATTCTATAAAATAGGTCTAGGGATGTCAGCCGATAGCCTCTATAAGCCCAATGCCCATCTCGGCTCGCCCGTTGCATTATGGGTAGTGGAATGTCTTTTGGCTACCAAACAATAATGATAGTTAGCGTAAAGCAACGAAGAAAGCTCTGATTTGGAGCGTTTTAACCGCTGGAAAGTTGATGATTTAAAGCGTTTTTATCGTGGCCATGGAGCCTGTTACAATATTAGCTTAAAGTCTATTTTTACACCAGGGCTGCGTACGGAGATAGACAGAAACGAAACTGCCATTCATACGAAGAGATGCTTCAAAAGTGACGACCAGTCCTTGTTCATATAGTTGGAATAATTATGGAATAACTATGTGAGAAAAACATTTCTGACCCTTGAAGCGACTGTTGGACAAAGTCCAGGGTCTGAAACTGTGGCCTCATGTCGCCGATATTCACAACATTTAAACTGAAATGAGAAATAAAAACATAGAATCCCTCTTTTTGTGTCAATAAGGAGGTGGACAGTAGACGAAATCTTTTTCTTAATTGTGACCAGAGAGATCCACACACACACACACACACACACACACACACACACACACACACACACACACACACAGGCTATGCCATCTAAATGTACTTTATTTTTATTTTTATGAGTGATCTGATGGAACAACAGAGCTAATCGGTCGCTAATTTGACAGACGGAAATTTACCCACTATATTTAATATCAACACCGTTTTGGAACTTTTCCCTGTGATTACAAGACGAATTCAAATGATTTAAAAAGTGAGGGTGTCTGTGTCGGGCTGATCCCAGGCCCTGTTGTTCCCCTGTTCGCGATGGTCCGCTCCTGCCTACGGAGCCGCCGCCCTGACTGTTCCCTCGCTTTCAAGATATTGACAACTTAAATATTTGCAAGAAATGTCACTTGAGACTTATAGTCTTTAAACCAATGCTCGTAAGCCTTATAGTTCACGGTTATGGCTCAATATGGCTCCGCTACCTGAACTCGCTCACACATTGCAATGGCGGTGTGGTTTGTTTGGGCCGAAATTAGGAGCCCAATTGACTCACGCATGCGCAGTCGAGATGGGCATTGGGCTTATTGTAAAATACCCAAATATTGGCCAGGTATATTGGCAGCCCAATATATCGGTTGACCTCTAAAGATAAACCACTATTCATCACTCCTCCCCATTTACAGTAATAACAGGAAGTCAAGGAAGAAACCATGTTGGCACATCAGACTTCTCCTATGAACATGTTCCTAAAAAGGAGGTCAGTCAGTATCTTTGCTGTAAATTCCGCCATCCTGGACCTGTCAATTAAAGCCTGGCCTCATTATGCTTTAAAAATCTACAGAACGTTAAAAAAGAGCTTTAGAGCTTTAGAAACAATAATATTCTTTGGTACCAGCCTTCAAAGTGCACATAAGGCTAAAAAACATTCTTTTAGGTGCCCCAGCATTGAGATTTCCCTTTTATAACTGGAAATAAGGAAGGATAAGAAAATGACTGAGGCATAGGGGCCAGGAAGAGTGTGCCAGGAGCTCCCTCTGCAGGCAAGAGTGGGGAAGACTTGGTAAAAACAAACTTCAGCGAACAATGAACACAATTGCAGAACTGCCAGAACTGATCCGATGTCAGCTAAAATATTAAACTTTGCTGGAGTTGTTTTGACTATGTTGCCATGACCCCATTTTCTTTTTTTTAGTTGAGGCTTATTAGAATGAATCGGGTACATTTCAAGAAGTTCTGATCTTTCTGTTGGTGTATGGCATTGTCTGTATGAAGCATTTATATCCTCAGTATGGAGCGTTGGCTGTAGTTGTTTTTGGTTGTCTTTGTGCCGTTTTTAACCAGTTAGAGTGTATCCTGAATATCCTTCCCACCAGGGGCGGATCTAGAGGGGTGGGACGGGGTGGCAGCTGCCACCCCTAGTAAAGGTCTTGCCACACCAGCTGCCACCCCATTGATCTCAGCCAGGTTTTGTCCTTGTCTGGAACTGTCTAAATTCTAGTGTAGTCGTCAACCTGTCACTTTATAAATGCATTATTTCAAGGATCCCCTCCTAGAACCGCCACCTTAACGTGGTGGAGGGGTATGAGTGCCCGAATGATCCTGGGAGCTCTGTTGTCGGGGGCTTCGTGCCCCTGGTAGGGTCTCCCATGGCAAACAGGTCCTACAGTAGGTGACGGGTCAGACAAAGAGCGGTTCAGAAGCCCCTTATGAGAGACCAACAGGCCCAGTTAGAACCATGAGGGCGTCCTTCTGTGGACCCAGCACCTGCAGGAGGAGCCATAGGGGCTGGTGCAATGTGATTTGGGCAGCTCCAACAGCTGCCCGCACGACCCGGCAACGGACAAGTGGAAGAAAATGGATGGATGGATGGATGGATATTTCAAGTTGCAATCCAGATCTTCAAAGCCCAATTCATTTAATAGTTTTTTTGTCTGTATAACCAATGTGATGTCCCACATCTGCTCTAGAAGCTACTCGGGTGCTTACAGAGGCTCACTCTCAGTTAGGACAACGATTTATAACACCTTTAGAGCTAAAGAAGGAGCCAAGTGCCAACTCCTGTGGCTCCCAAGATGATGATTTGTATCTATTTTTTTTTTTTTTAGTAAGAAACCCCCACTTATATTATGGACAATGCTACTATTTTAACAGAAACGTTTTGAATTTGAGATTGTGGAAGTTTGAGCGAGTCCCTTTAGCCGTAGGATTTGCAACCCTGAGTGTTGGTCTCATATTTACAAAATCGTCCTGCATACCCTGCTTTTAGCCCATCATTCGAGACTTTTGGTTCATTATGTTCTCCTCAATCTTGCAACGTGAATCATTACATATTGAGTAGTAAGACAACAGCACTACTTTCAAATTTTATGTCAAGTTGTGTTTTATTATGATGAATTTTTCTTATTAGTGCCGTGATAATTAGTTTAAAATGAGATGTTTGGCTCATGATCAGCTCTGACATTTAGCAGCGTGTTCAGCAAAGGCAGCCCTCCCACAGATGTAAACATATAGACTGTTGGTCATGTGAGTCACCAGTATCCTCCGCTAAAAACTTCAAAAAGAAACGGTTTTGAATAACTTGTGTAATGAAGACCATTTTGTAAGTGCAAATTAGTTTGGCATTTAGACTGAGAAAGTGCACTGGGTTATATCTGTGGGGTGGATATGAGCTGAATCTGAAAAAGGCCTTGGAGGAGGAACAACAATGAGATTTTATTGCTTATAAATGATATGAACAATATAAAAATACACCAAACGGGGTCGAACCTAACCCTTATGTCGCAAATACTGTGTCGTATTATGATACTAACTTCCTGGGGCATACATATCAAACACAAGGCCTGGGTCGGATTTGGAGTTGATTGTTGTTGGCTCCCGACATGATAACAACTTTTATAATAAACATGTATGTATTTAACACGTTAGAACTACATTTCCCAACAGCTGATGAAATACCCAGTCCAACAAATAGTGGTCTTATGAAACCCTGGAAACTTAAAGAGGGGTATTATGTAAAATCGACTTTTTCAAGCTTTATATCATGTTATTATGTCATTCCCTCATTAAACACATGCCTGGAGTGTTGCCTTGGCTCATTCACATATTTTTGAGTAATCAGTAAAAACTTAGACGGCAGCCATTTTAGGTGTAGCTATGCCTCAGTCCTCCTAGGAACGCCCCCACCTCCTGGAGACGCCTCTGGACCTTTCGTCACCAGCCAAGCCACCAACCACTGCTCCTCAGCTCAGCAGAGCCCCCTCCCCGCACAGTAGTGTTGTTTAGATGCCACAGCAGTGTGCTGAAGGGGGCGTGTCGGAAAGCTTCTTAAAGAGACAGAGGCCTATTTCAAGACGTTCAGTACAGCCATTTTGAGAGAGCAATTTTATTCAAGGCAGTTATTTTAATTTACTGCATATACAGACCAACAGAAGGTTACGTCATCATTGTAGTATGCTATAGACTGGTGCTATGTGATTGAAAAAAGCATAATACCCCTCTTTAAAATGGGGATAGTTTAGTTTATTTATATCAGGACAATGTGTAGTTACATTAACAAGATGGCTGCACCAGATTTAGCACAATGCTAATTTACATCTGTAGTCCTAAATGTGACGTCTAAAGTGTTTAAATCAAATAAAAAAGAGAAGCCTTAGTCTGTTTTGTCCCCTGACCAACACTATGTTTACCTTTTTGGCCCCTGCTCCTCTTATTTAAATTTATTTTATGTACCAAGGAAAGTTCCACTGAGATTAAGAATCTCTTTTACAGGGGAGTCCTGGTCCCAGAGGGGAATCTATTGTACATGTTTTTAGTGGTAGGGGAAACTGGAGTACCCGGAGGAAACCTACGCAGACACGGGGAGATCATGCAAACTTCACACAGAAAGGCGCCGTCCTGGTGGGAATCGAACCCGGGATCTTCCAGCTGTGAAGCACGAGTGCTAACGGCTGCGCTACCGTGCCGCCAGATGAGCTTCACACACCTGTCCTAGGGTAACAACTGTTTCACTGTGTTTGTCTGTGTATTATTCCTATGGGGAGTTAGCCGTATCTCGCTGAAATAAATAAATATTTAAACTGACAGTACGTGGCAGAAAACAAGCAGCTGTTGAATGATTACTTACAACATCTTAAAAACTTTACACAGGATGTAAATTCTTCTCTGGAGGAGACTTCTGTCTATAACGGTAAGGGATTTAGCCCTGAAGCTAAACGCTAATTTGACGCTAACAAATGGTAAAATAGCGACACAATATGAATTTCTTTTTATGAATCACTCTTGGTCATATATTTAAGTTTTCTTCTGTTTTGTAAATCTTATTTTGTTTGTGATTTATTGTTAAAATGTGGACAGGAAGTCATCTTTACCATCCACTGGTCAACAGGAAGTTAGCCAAAACATTCCTTTTTTTCTTTTTGATACAATCGCGCTAGCTGAGACAAACAGGCTCACACCTTCTGCTGCACAGTATCATATAATGTTTAAGAACCATTCAGTTTCCTCTTTTTGTTTTAACTGTACGTCCTTAGAGGCTCATTACTGAAGCGCAAAATGACAAACCTCGTATATGCAGCGATACTTTTACTCTGAATAAACATTGGTCATTACCACACAAAGCATTCCCCTGGTGGATGCAGCAATTTAATGAGGAGACACTTTGAGACGTGGATTGTTCTTATCGGTTTCCCAGTAAGTAAATGCACATCTCCGCAGCAGAAGTTAGTAAACAGCAGTGAGGCGCTCTGTGCAGGGTGCGCTCTCCTAACGAGCTGCATTAATGTGATCTGGCACGGCTCATTATTGTAGATTTGGGGAAATCACATCTGGTTCATTGTAATACGCTCTGTACGTCGCTGTTAGTCGCAGCGGGACATCGTTTACGTCATTGCATTTTGTCACTAAAGCATCAGCAAAATGGCTCAACGTCGGAAGGGGTAAATTAGGGAAACGTTTGCGTATTTATTCTTCATTTCTTTTGTGTGGGTGTGTTGAAGATCCTAAATTAAACATTGTGCGTGACGTACAGTATGTAATGCGCCCGAGCGAGTAAAGCAGCCATCATAACTCTATCATAACTCTTGGGAGCATTCCTTGCACATTCCAAGGCTTCAATTTCAATTTCTGGATATATGAGAGCCGAGCCAGAACGGATTGAAGAGCTTCCTTTACTTTCGTATCCGCCGCCATTACCGAACTACAACCAGCAAATGCGGCGCAAATGCTTGACGTCACCTACAACACCCGCCTCCCCCGCTCGCTGTAGGTTGAAATTCAACCGATGTAACGCGGCCACTGAGATCAGACCCAGACGTACATGTAGGGAAAAGATAATTGACCGGAGTTTACGGATGGCTAAGGCCAGGCTAGCTCTGACTGGGACTTTATCAGGAACAAGAGCTGGGATTGAGGAAGTCTGAATGAGTCAAAATCGACTTTTTCAAGCTTTATATCATGTTATTATGTCATTCCCTCATTAAACACATGCCTGGAGTGTTGCCTTGGCTCATTCACATATTTTTGAGTAATCAGTAAAAACTTAGACAGCAGCCATTTTAGGTGTAGCTATGCCTCAGTCCTCCTAGGAACGCCCCCACCTCCTGGAGACGCCTCTGGACCTTTTGTCACCAGCCAAGCCACCAACCACTGCTCCTCAGCTCAGCAGAGCCCCCTCCCCGCACAGTAGTGTTGTTTAGATGCCACAGCAGTGTGCTGAAGGGGGCGTGTCGGAAAACTTCTTAAAGAGACAGAGGCCTATTTCAAGACGTTCAGTACAGCCATTTTGAGAGAGCAATTTTATTCAAGGCAGTTATTTTAATTTACTGCATACAGACCAACAGAAGGTTACGTCATCATTGTAGTATGCTATAGACTGGTGCTATGTGACTGAAAAAAGCATAATACCCCCTCTTTAAAGCAGTACTTGTTTACCGTAATAAATCCTTTTCGTAGTCCCTCTGGGGGTAATACAACTGTTAATGGGATGATGATTTCATCTCCCCCCAGGGAAGAAGCTAACAGGCTAACGGGCAAAGCTAACTGCGGGATAGCGCCACTTTAACAGTATTTATAGCCAAGTTTGAGTGAAAAAAATTATCTCCATTGTGTAATTGGATGTACAATATCCCTCTCTCCCGTCGCCTTTTCTGTCAGTGTTGTATTTACTCTCACGGACAATTAATAAGTTAAAAAATTGCAACAAGTTACGACACCTGCAGTTGCGCTTATGGCCTCTAGGGGCATGAGTTACTTAGTACTGCTTTAACTGCAGTATAAGAACAAGAGTGGAGCTTATTCTGCTTTCTGATTGGATTCCTTCCTTCATGAGACACAGACAGATACCATAACTTTAAAGCCACACCGCGTAGAATTTTACCCAATAAATAAAATTGAAATACAAGCATTTATTTTATGGACGATATTTTCCTCATTGAAAAATACCTCATAAATGTACAAACAAACATGCTTTTGCTTTGAGCGGCTCAGCTCTATCAAGACATGACTGTAGCTTTACCAGGATTGGATACGTCTCCTGCCCGTCTCCATGGAGATGTCAACACAAGTACAAAGGGATTATCAAAACTCAAATAATTCGGAATCTATATGTGTTTAGGGCTGGGTACCGTAACCTTTTTTAATACCGGGACTTAAACGATACTTTGTTTACGATACCGATACCTGAACAATACTTTTTTTCCATACCTATACTCAAATGTTTGTCACCTAGAACTAGAAAATAGAACAATAATATGTGGAAGATGTTCAAATTTACAATATCGGGTTCATCTCAAGAAATGGGGAAAAAATTGGAAAAACGCGGGGGGGGGGAAATCCTTTATTTAAGCTGAAACAACCAAATCTCTTCCTTTAACACTGTCCCTGGACCAACAGTATCAAAACTTGAATCTAAAACTAAAAGATTTTTTTCAGTACCTGCCTTTGACACTTTTATTTTTTTCGATACCAGTAGCACCAAAACTTGTTTTCGTAACCATATCGTTTAACAGTACTGGTTGCGTTGTGTTCAAAAATATAGCTAGGATAATCTTTGAAAGTAATATTGAAATTGAAAATTACTCAGTTTCACGTTTTTTTCCCAATCTGCAGTATTTCCAATGCCCCCTACAAAGTGCTCAAGCAGTGGTCCCTGTACCCCTGGTTGGGGAAACACTGGACCAAACTATCAGGGTAGAGTAAACTATCCTCATTAAAATGTCAGCTGCCTGGCTTGCCTATGCCCAAAGTAGGGATCGACCAATTTGGATTTTTGGGTCTCTACACACAAAAGTTGTCTGAAGTTAACCTGTTACTGGCTGCAAATGAGGTATTACACTGGCATAGGCTAAGCTCTCCAGTCAATATGCTTTGAGATTTGGATATGCATAATTGCTAACCCTCAGATGGCAGGTAACAGATTAATATCTGCTATAGACCCTTTAACTGCTGACATCATCAGTGACATCAGCTGGAGGCAGGAAGTGATCAAGAGAAATAAGATTAAACTAAAACTAGCGATTTTAAGTGTAAAACTACAACTGAAAAATGTGGTGCTTTTTGTGGCTTAAGGTGCAAGAACAAGAGGAATGACATTTGAGACGATAAAATAAGGTTTATCTGATATTTCCAAAAACAGTTAGACATTTGTTTATTGTTACTATGACAACAGCTACAATGGAAATAGATAGGAATCGAGCTTCCCGCCTCCAGCTAAGCCCGGAATGTTTACAAACAATTAAAGGGTTTATATCATAGACAGTTAAAAATAATAGACGACTCCTCCTCACTCCTCCCCGTTTACCATAATGACCACGTTCGAGGGGGAAATCATGGCGGATTTACAGACTCCTCCTCCCCAGCTCTGACGAAGCATGTTCCTAATAAGGGCATAAGTGCGGGATCTCACTGTAGACTCGGCCCTTGCGTGATGTGTAGCTCCAATGCTAACAGTCCGACCCTCATTAGTACGAGATTTTAAAAAAAATTCTGTTGAAAACCAGCCTGGTTTCTTTTGTTGTGACTAACCCAGCGTTATCTCAGGAGGAATATGTAGCCATAGAAAGTGTTTAAAAAATAGAAACCAGGCGTTAAAGTTGTTTTTAACGTGTCTAAAGTCCAATGCTTTTCAATGGGGGCCTAGCGGCTATATGGAGGTACTACAGCAATGGCGGAGCAATGGCGGCCTCCAGTGTTGCGGTCGTAAAGCAGAGCAGCCAGCGGCCATTGGTCTATATCGACAACATTTTGTCTGATATTCCTCTGCCTGCCTATTTTAACTGACATATGGATAGGGCCCTAGCCCAGAGCTGTCCTTGGAACAATAGACAACTGTAAACTGCTTTATTTTAAGATAGAACCGTTTTCCTACCAACTCTTTCTTTGGTATCCACTCACCCAGAATCTTGACGGTCTGCCTGTGGGGGCGCTCCCGGGCCAGTGCACACGGGCCCTGCATGTCGTTCTTGCTCTTCCACAGCTTGCAGGCGATGGAGCCGTAAAGGAAGATGAGGCAGAGCATCGGGCAGAAGAAGTAGGTGGTGGACACCCACAGCATGATGTGCAGCTGCCCCGAGCTCCTGGCGTAGCTCGTGGGCTGGCACTGGCCCGTGTCGAAGTCCGGGTGCGTCTCGTTGTCGTACTCCACCCCGACCAGGAAGAGCGTGGGCGCGGCCGACACCAGCGCGAACCCCCACAGCGCTAGGATGATGTTCTGCACCCGCCGCCTGGTCACCACCACTCTGCTCTTCAACGGGAAGCTGATGGCCAGGTAGCGCTCGATGCTCAGCGCCGTGATGTGCAGGATGGTCGCGGACGTGCACCCCTCGGATATGTAGTGGTAAAAGCGGCACACGGTTTCACCGAAAGGCCACGGGACGTACTTCCACAGGCGGTACAGGTCGAAGGGCAGGCAGAGGAAGATGACGAGGTCGGACACCGCCATGCTGGACAGGTAGAGGTTGGTGGTGGTCTTCATGTCCTTGGAGTGCTGGATGATGAGGATGGTCATGGTGTTGCCCGTGACGCCCACCAGGAAGATGAGCAGGCAGATGACGGTGACCGGGATGAGGGTGGAGGTGGGGAACAGCGAGCCCTCGTAGTGGTGGTCGTCCCAGTCGTGCTGCTGATCCATGTCGGGCGGGTCCGGGGCGGCAGGGCACCAGGGCATGAGGGGGCGAGCGGTGGAGAGGGGAAGAGTGAGCTGGGGCACAGACGGAAGGAAAGTTATAAAAGAAATGTTAGTGTCAGAGAAATGTTTTGTTAAAGAGAAGTCTGGAGCATCAAAGCCCCCTTTTCTTTCAGAGGCTCCCACCGGGACCCCAAATAATAATTATTCTATCTAGTCTTGTTAATTCATTTTGGTTCTGTTAAAAGCCACTGCTCCAACACCTCAATATTACCGTTTACTTTAACTAAGTCTAATTACAGCAGCGTTTGGTCGCTCCAGTGTTTTATACAGACAAAATATGGAACAGAGCTTCCTCCGATTCAGTTTAGAACTACAGCTCAAAGGTTTGGCCAGTTCTATAGCTTCTCTAATCATTCAGCACAACAGTTTTCAGCAGTGCTAGCGTAATTGCACGAGGGTTTTCTAATCATTAATTACCCTCTAACACGATTAGCTAATACAGTGTACCATCAGAACACTGGAGCGATGGTTGCTAGAAATGCGCCTCTGCACACCTATGTAGGTATTCCATTAAAATCACTCATTTCCAGCTAGAACAGGCATTCACTACATTAACTGTGGCTAGACTGTATTTTTGATTAATATAATGAATCAAAATAAGGACACTTTAGGTGACCCCAAAGTTTTGAGCTGTAGTGTACTTTTTACACTTCCAAGCTGGGCATAGTATATGTTTAAATGCTACAAGTAAAGCCTACATGCACTTAATAAGGAACTATTGATGCAAGATTGGAGTATTATATACAGAGAGACTGACACTGATAAAGCTTATGATGAGTTTGTGCAAGTATTCCAAAAGGTTTATGATAAAAATTGTCCAACGAAAAAATACAGTAATAACAGAAAGTGTAAAGATAAAACATGGATGTCTAAGGGTTTGCTAAATGCATGCATTACAAAAAATTTATAAATAATAGAACAAAAGAAGCGGAGGATAAATATAAGAAATATAAAAATAAACTGACAGGTATCATTAGAAAATGTAAACAGGATTATTATAATAAGTTGTTAGATAGCAATAAGAATAATATTAAAGGCTTGTGGAATATCTTAAATAGTTTAATTAGAAATAAACCAAGAATTATTAATTATCCACAATATTTCAAAGATAAGGATAAAACTATAAAAAATAGGAATGAAGTAGTCGAAACATTTAATAAATTCTTCGTAGATGTTGGACCAAATCTTGCTGCAAAAATTGCAAATGTTGAGAATTATAATTGTGAACTGATAGACACAAATCCTATGTCCATGTTCCTCAAACCTGTGGAGGAAAAGGAGATACTGGACATTGTTCAAGGGTGTAAAAATAAAACCTCGACAGATTACCATGACATGGATATGAAAACTTTAAAAAGTGTTATTGAAAGTATCTCTAAGCCGTTAACATACATCTGTAACCTGTCTCTGCAAACTGGACAATTTCCTGAAAGTATGAAAGTAGCAAAAGTGATTCCTCTGTTCAAGGCAGGAGATAAACATCTCTTCACAAACTACAGGCCTGTTTCCCTTTTACCGCAATTCTCAAAAATCTTAGAGAAGGTTTTTAACTCTAGACTTGACAGCTTTATTGAAAGTAATAAATTACTCTCTGAAAATCAGTTTGGTTTTAGGAATAATCGCTCAACTTCACACGCGCTCTTTGATATAATCGATGAAGTAACTAATTCTGTTGACAAGAAGAAATATGCAATAGGGTTATTTATAGACCTGAGTAAAGCGTTTGATACAATAAACTATGATATATTAATTAATAAACTAGAACATTATGGATTAGGGGGGTAGCTCTTAAGTGGGTTACCAGTTATTTAAAAAATAGAAAACAATATGTGAAAATAGGTGATTATCAGTCGAGTTGTCAAGAAATTGTGTGTGGTTTACCTCAAGGTTCCATTCTGGGCCCAAAATTGTTTAACATGTACATCAACGACATTTGTAAAACTTCTCAAATACTTAAATTCATCTTGTTGCTGACGATACAAATATTTTTGCATCGGGAGACGATTTACAGCAACTGTGTCGGATTGTTAACTTGGAACTCAAAAGTGTCAATAAGTGGTTCAAACAAAATAAATTATCTCTAAATCTGAGTAAAAGCAAAATGATGATATTTGGCAACTGTAATTCCAATGCTCAGGAAGCAATTCAGATAGAGGGTGTTGTCATAGAGCGAGTGCATGAAATCAAATTCCTTGGTGTTATTATAGACGACAGAATTACTTGGAAAGCTCATATTAAATATATATCTACGAAAATTTCTAGAAGCATTTCAGTAATGGCAAAAGCAAAGCACATTTTAAACATCAAAGCTCTACATATCTTATACTGTTCTCTGATTTTGCCATATTTATATTATTGTACTGTGGTTTGGGGTAGTACTTATAAAAACACAGTAAAACCAATAGTAATGTTGCAAAAAAGAGCTATCCGAGTAATTCATAAAGTTGGGTTCTTGGACCACACAAACTCATTATTTTTAAAATCAAAGATCATGAAGTTTTGTGACATTGTTGAGTTCCAAACTGTACAGATGTTATACAAAGCAAGATACAAACTGTTACCGGGCCAAATACAAAGAAGGTTCCAAGAACGTACTGGTCGTTACGAATTACGTGACGAATTAAACTTTAGGATTCAGAAACATAGCTCAACTTTGAAAAGTTTTAGTCCGACAGTTAATGGTGTACAATTGTGGAACAAAATGGAGATGGAGATGAAACGATGTCCAAACTTCAACCTGTTCAAATATAAATACAAACAAAAGACCTTTGAAAAGTACAGAGAAGAAGATACACGTTGCCACAAGGGGGAGTAGTAGAAATACATTTGCATTTGCATTCTATTAACTAAGACAGTGTTGTTGCTCTGAACGGTTGTCATTCTATTGCTCTAAATTACAAATTGAGAATTAGGATAAACGAGTTATGGATCTGTTGAGAGGGACCCTCCCAACGGGCTCATAAACCTCGTCTTTTAATGCACCACTAAGCATAGGAACATCATCCACAAATACAGCTAGTTAGGGCAGCTGGGTGGGGGTTTGTTGATGGGGAGTTACTGCCCTCTTCAATGGACCCGCTCTACACCCTGGCTTCTTAATGCACTACAGTATGTAGGGCTTACATATTACATAATCCATTGAACACAAAAAAATAAAAAATTAATAATTAATAATTCTATGATGGAAATGACAACTGGGAAGTTGCAAGATCATGGATAATATAATATGTATATTAATGTGCCTTTTGAACACAGAACTAGTGCCTTTTGGAAGTTGTTAACTGTGAACCTTCTCTGTAAAAAAAAGGAAAAAGAAAAAAAGGGATGTATGTATGTGTATGTGTGTGTATGTATGTATATATATATATATATATATGTAGGTGTGTATGTGTGCATATATGTGTATAAATAACTTAAGGATCGCCTTTTTCACTTGCTTTGTATTAGTCATAGCGTACATGAAATGAGACAGTTGTTGTGGTTGTGTTTCCTTTCCTTTCAGTTGTGTTTCTTTTCCTTTCTGTTCCGTTAAACTCTGTTAATTTATATTTGTACAAACATGTCTAGAGGTGCTTTGTGGGTGTGGTCCGTGTTGAAACGGCCGCTCTGGTGGGTTGTAGGTTCTTTGCCGGTGGGGCAAATAAAAAAATCAAAATATGATGTTGCTTAATGTAGGATTGATAATGTAACTATAACAGGTAAAGTTGGGTCACGGTTGGGTCACACACACACACACACACACACGTTGTGTGTGTGTGTGTGCTGTGTTCCTGCTCTTGTGTCTTGTACTTTGTAACATGCTCCCTGTACTTGTGTGATTTGATCAATTGTTTTTATTTCAATGATGTCGGGGGTGGGGCTTATAAGCTTTGCTTCAGCCCACTCCTTTTGAGCAGAATTTTAACTGCTCAAATAAACTAATAAACTAAAACTAAACTACATACTTGTAATCTTACGCAGGTTTTATGCATGGAAATAATGTAAATCAACGTGAAATTATTCTAAGCACTCACAATACAGTAGTGATTGGACAAAGTAACGAAATACAAAATACATTTTAAGGAAAGTATTCAGTATTCTGTAACTAAATACTATCTCTCTTCAACACATACAATAACTGAGATGAGAGAAAATCACTGCTGCATAAATACATTTGCCGCGTGGAACGGTTTGACTCTAAATCTGCACAAATATCTGAGCTGTCCTAGTGATCTTCTTAACATGACTATCAAATAATAAATGGGAATCCAAGATTAGGCCCAAATATTTCACTTCTTTGACTTGTGCAATGTTTAATGTGTGAAATTAAATACATCCACATCCAAGATTTTGTGCTTTGACTTCCTCTGGCTGGTGATTGCATTTAAAAATGTGAAAAGATAAGTTGTATTTATGGATTTGCTTGTCTAATATACATATTTGGTTTCTGTGTAATAAATGTTCAAATGCATATATCGTTTTTTACCTTTGCAGCGTTCCCAATGTCCAACATGTACCGGTTTGTCCCTTGATCCAAAAGGCAGTCCAGCTCATGCGAGAGCCAAAAGACGAGTAGGGCACCTCCTCCACCTCAGCGGCAGCACCCGAGGGAGTCACCAGGCGAGTGGGTGGGGGTCTGTGTCCGCGCCGCTCATCTCCATAATCAAATAATGACGACACAAGCAGCAGCGAAACTCAGGCCCGACAGGTTTCAGGAGTCACTCATGCTTTTGACTCAGACGATTAATCTAGAGAAGCCTATTTTAGACTTTTTAACCACTCTTTTCTTAATTAAAATTTTTAGTTTGGTTGGACCACTTTTAGCTTTGATTACAGCTGTGGCATTGTTACAAAAAAAGCTTCTGCAATGTCAAAAGATCCGGTGTTGCATTCATTTTTCACAAGGATCGTGTAATGCTGATGGGAGAGTGCGACCACTGCGCAAAGCCTTCTCCAGTACATCCCAAAGATTCGCTAAAATAAAGTTAAATCCAGATGGCGACTTATGAAGTGTGTCAAAACTCAGTCAGATTTGTATATTTTAAGGAGCTGTACTCCTTTGCCTCTTTAACAATAACTTTTTTATTAAGGGGCAGGTTTATTAACAGAAGAGACCAGAGGAGATGGGGCCTTCTCTGTGGTCGGCCCCAGGCTCTGGATAATATACAGTACAAAGACAAATGCTCCATCCGAAACCAGTAAATTGGTAAGAGGTCTAATGCCAAACCGGATGTGCGTCAGCGTCTGCCATGATAAGAAGCCTCCGAATTGGGCTGTCGGTTAGTAAGGAGTTAGGGAAAGTGGACTGTATGCTAACTATCATAGCCACTTTAGCATAGGGACCTCTGATGCTAACTCACTGGCGATTAGGAGCTATGTGCCATCCCATAAGCCACCGCGCCAATCTCCCCACCCCCCTCGCCCCCACCCTCGAGTGATTCATGCGCAACCACTGTTGATTGACAGGTGCACATTTAATAATAAAAATAATTTGACAAAATACAGCACAATCACATGGTTTTAAAGAGCCTCCTCAGTAAATGGCCTAAATGAAGCAGTTTGTGCTTTTGTTTTCATTTAGTAGAAACTTAGCCACATGGCTAATTTGCATACTGTATGTCACAAACAAGAAGTATAAGAAGTATTCCCCGCCAAAGTATGAAAAAAGTGCGACTTACGGTAATAAATATACACTGCTGAAAAAAAAGTCCCTGCAAAAAAAGCTCCCACGCTCTGATACTTGGTTGTAGCGCCTTAAGCTATGATGAAGCCTTTGCCTTTGTTTCAATAAGCTTCTACAATGTCAGAAAATCCAGTGCTGCATTAATTTTTAAGATCTTGTACTGATGATGGGAGAGTGTGAGCACTGCACAAAGCCTTCTCCAGCACATCCTGACGATTCTCTATGGGATTAAGATCTGTTTTGTTTGTATTCTTGAGGAAGAAAGGTGTGTCCCTGGAGGATGGCAGCTCTTTTCATCTATTCAAAGCGTACACTGTTATTATAGCAGGAGTTGACAGATATATGGGAAGGAAGTACTCTGCTCCAATGAAACAATATGACCTAAAATAGTTGATGCGTCCAGTGTCTGTATTGTGTGTTGTAGATTACACGACTGCTGGGCAAATCAATCACGGTAATAGAGAAATCTCCCTGTATCTAATTATTCACTTAGTGTACACAAATGTCAACAATCAAGGTTTTTTTTTTGGTCTTCGGTAGATATTTGACGTTTACTTTAACTAAGTCTAATTACAGCAGCGTTTGGTCACTCCAGTGTTTTATACAGACAAAATATGGAACAGAGCGTCCTCCGATTCAGTTTAGAAAAGGGTGATTTACACTACAGCTCAAAGGTTTGGCCAGTTCTATAGCTTCTCTAATCATTCAGCACAACAGTTTTCAGCAGTGCTAGCATAATTGCACGAGGGTTTTCTAATCATCAATTACCCTCTAACACGATTAGCTAATACAGTGTACCATCAGAACACTGGAGCGATGGTTGCTAGAAATGCGCCTCTGCACACCTATGTAGGTATTCCATTAAAAATCACTCATTTCCAGCTAGAACAGGCATTCACTACATTAACTGTGGCTAGACTGTATTTTTGATTAATATAATGAATCAAAATAAGGACACTTTAGGTGACCCCAAAGTTTTGAGCTGTAGTGTACTTTTTACACTTCCAAGCTGGGCATAGTATATGTTTAAATGCTACAAGTAAAGCCTACATGCACTTAATAAGGAACTATTGATGCAAGATTGGAGTATTATATACAGAGAGACTGACACTGATAAAGCTTATGATGAGTTTGTGCAAGTATTCCAAAAGGTTTATGATAAAAATTGTCCAACGAAAAAATACAGTAATAACAGAAAGTGTAAAGATAAAACATGGATGTCTAAGGGTTTGCTAAATGCATGCAAGAAAAAAAATTCACTTTACAAAAAATTTATAAATAACAGAACAAAAGAAGCGGAGGATAAATATAAGAAATATAAAAATAAACTGACAGGTATCATTAGAAAATGTAAACAGGATTATTATAATAAGTTGTTAGATAGCAATAAGAATAATATTAAAGGCTTGTGGAATATCTTAAATAGTTTAATTAGAAATAAACCAAGAATTATTAATTATCCACAATATTTCAAAGATAAGGATAAAACTATAAAAAATAGGAATGAAGTAGTCGATACATTTAATAAATTCTTCGTAGATGTTGGACCAAATCTTGCTGCAAAAATTGCAAATGTTGAGAATTATAATTGTAAACTGATAGACACAAATCCTATGTCCATGTTCCTCAAACCTGTGGAGGAAAAGGAGATACTGGACATTGTTAAAGGGTGTAAAAATAAAACCTCGACAGATTACCATGACATGGATATGAAAACTTTAAAAACTGTTATTGAAAGTATCTCTAAGCCGTTAACATACATCTGTAACCTGTCGCTGCAAACTGGACAATTTCCTGAAAGTATGAAAGTAGCAAAAGTGATTCCTCTGTTCAAGGCAGGAGATAAACATCTCTTCACAAACTACAGGCCTGTTTCCCTTTTACCGCAATTCTCAAAATCTTAGAGAAGGTTTTTAACTCTAGACTTGACAGCTTTATTGAAAGTAATAAATTACTCTCTGAAAATCAGTTTGGTTTTAGGAATAATCACTCAACCTCACACGCTCTCTTTGATATAATCGATGAAGTAACTAATGCTGTAGATAACAAGAAATATGCAATAGGGTTATTTATTGACCTGAGTAAAGCGTTTGATACAATAAACTATGATATATTAATTAATAAACTAGAACATTATGGGATTAGGGGGTAGCTCTTAAGTGGGTTACCAGTTATTTAAAAAATAGAAAACAATATGTGAAAATTGGTGATTATCAGTCGAGTTGTCAAGAAATTGTGTGTGGTTTACCTCAAGGTTCCATTCTGGGCCCACAATTGTTTAACATGTACATTAACGACATTTGTAAAACTTCTCAAATACTTAAATTCATCTTGTTTGCAGATGATACAAATATTTTTGCATCAGGTGACGATTTACAACAACTGTGTCGGATTGTTAACTTGGAACTCAAAAGTGTCAATAAGTGGTTCAAACAAAATAAATTATCCTTAAATCTGAGTAAAAGCAAAATGATGATATTCGGCAACCGTAATTCCAATGCTCAGGCAGCAATTCAGATAGAGGGTGTTGTTATAGAGCGTGTACATGAAATCAAATTCCTTGGTGTTATTATAGATGACAGAATTACTTGGAAAGCTCATATTAAATATATATCTACGAAAATTTCTAGAAGCATTTCAGTAATAGCAAAAGCAAAGCACATTTTAAACATCAAAGCTCTACATATCTTATACTGTTCTCTGATTTTGCCATACTTATATTATTGTACTGTGGTTTGGGGTAGTACTTATAAAAACACAGTAAAACCAATAGTAATGTTGCAAAAAAGAGCTATCCGAGTAATTCATAAAGTTGGGTTTTTGGACCACACAAACTCATTATTTTTAAAATCAAAGATCATGAAGTTTTGTGACATTGTTGAGTTCCAAACAGTACAGATGTTATACAAAGCAAGATACAAACTGTTACCGGGCCAAATACAAAGAAGGTTCCAAGAACGTACTGGTCGTTATGAATTACGTGATGAATTGAACTTTAGGATTCAGAAACATAGCTCAACTTTGAAAAGTTTTAGTCCGACAGTTAATGGTGTACAATTGTGGAACAAAATGGAGATGGACTTGAAACGAGGTTCAAACTTCAACCTGTTCAAATATAAATACAAACAAAAGACCTTTGAAAAGTACAGAGAAGAAGATACTCGTTGCCACAAGGGGGAGTAGTAGAAATAAATTTGCATTTGCATTCTATTAACTAAGACAGTGTTGTTGCTCTGAACGGTTGTCATTCTATTGCTCTAAATTACAAATTGAGAATTAGGATAAACGAGTTATGGATCTGTTGAGAGGGACCCTCCCAACGGGCTCATAAACCTCGTCTTTTAACGCACCACTAAGCATAGGAACATCATCCACAAATACAGCTAGTTAGGGCAGCTGGGTGGGGGTTTGTTGATGGGGAGTTACTGCCCTCTTCAATGGACCCGCTCTACACCCTGGCTTTTTAATGCACTACAGTATGTAGGGCTTACATATTACATAATCCATTGAACACAAAAAAAAAAAAAAAAAAAAAATTAATAATTCTATGATGGAAATGACAACTGGGAAGTTGCAAGATCATGGATAATATAATATGTATATTAATGTGCCTTTTGAACACAGAACTAGTGCCTTTTGGAAGTTGTTAACTGTGAACCTTCTCTGTAAAAAAAAAGGAAAAAGAAAAAAAGGGATGTATGTATGTGTATGTATGTATGTATATATATATATATATATATGTATGTATGTAGGTGTGTATGTGTGTATGTGTGCATATATGTGTATAAATAACTTAAGGATCGCCTTTTTCACTTGCTTTGTATTAGTCATAGCGTACATGAAATGAGACAGTTGTTGTGGTTGTGTTTCCTTTCCTTTCAGTTGTGTTTCTTTTCCTTTCCGTTCCGTTAAACTCTGTTAATTTATATTTGTACAAACATGTCTAGAGGTGCTTTGTGGGTGTGGTCCGTGTTGAAACGGCCGCTCTGGTGGGTTGTAGGTTCTCTTTGCCGGTGGGGCAAATAAAAAAATCAAAATATGATGTTGCTTAATGTAGGATTGATAATGTAACTATAACAGGTAAAGTTGGGTCACGGAGGGGTACGTTGTGTGTGTGTGTGCTGTGTTCCTGCTCTTGTGTCTTGTACTTTGTAACATGCTCCCTGTACTTGTGTGATTTGATCAATTGTTTTTATTTCAATGATGTCGGGGGTGGGGCTTATAAGCTTTGCTTCAGCCCACTCCTTTTGAGCAGAATTTTAACTGCTCAAATAAACTAATAAACTAAAACTAAACTACATACTTGTAATCTTACGCAGGTTTTATGCATGGAAATAATGTAAATCAACGTGAAATTATTCTAAGCACTCACAATACAGTAGTGATTGGACAAAGTAACGAAATACAAAATACATTTTAAGGAAAGTATTCAGTATTCTGTAACTAAATACTATCTCTCTACAACACATACAATAATGTATGTGAGATGAGAGAAAATCACTGCTGCATAAATACATTTGCCGCGTGGAACGGTTTGACTCTAAATCTGCACGAATATCTGAGCTGTCCTAGTGATCTTCTTAACATGACTATCAAATAATAAATGGGAATCCAAGATTAGGCCCAAATATTTCACTTCTTTGACTTGTGCAATGTTTAATGTGTGAAATTAAATACATCCACATCCAAGATTTTATTAGAAAATTATCCAATGTTGTGCTTTGACTTCCTCTGGCTGGTGATTGTATTTAAAAATGTGAAAAGATAAGTTGTATTTATGGATTTGCTTGTCTAATATACATATTTGGTTTCTGTGTAATAAATGTTCAAATGCATATATCGTTTTTTACCTTTGCAGCGTTCCCAATGTCCAACATGTACCGGTTTGTCCCTTGATCCAAAAGGCAGTCCAGCTCATGCGAGAGCCAAAAGACGAGTAGGGCACCTCCTCCACCTCAGCGGCAGCACCCGAGGGAGTCACCAGGCGAGTGGGTGGGGGTCTGTGTCCGCGCCGCTCATCTCCATAATCAAATAATGACGACACAAGCAGCAGCGAAACTCAGGCCCGACAGGTTTCAGGAGTCACTCATGCTTTTGACTCAGACGATTAATCTAGAGAAGCATATTTTAGACTTTTTTAACCAGTCTTTTCTTAATTAAAAGTTTTAGTTTGGTTGGACCACTTTTAGCTTTGATTACAGCTGTGGCATTGTTATAAAAAAAGCTTCTGCAATGTCAAAAGATCCGGTGTTGCATTCATTTTTCACAAGGATCGTGTAATGCTTGTTTATTGGTTTATTTGGTTTATTTGGTAGGGACAGTGCAAGTTAATGAACAAGCCACACCGGATTGTAGCCTTGGGCTAATTTCCATCCGTTGTCCCCCATGCGCACTCTCAAACACACTCTCATTCATCCTGGCCTATTGTACATGTTTTTTTTAGTGCTGATGGGAGAGTGCGACCACTGCGCAAAGCCTTCTCCAGTACATCCCAAAGATTCGCTAAAATACAGTTAAATCCAGATGGCGACTTTTGAAGTGTGTCAAAACTCAGTCAGATTTGTATATTTTAAGGAGCTGTATTCCTTTGCCTCTTTAACAATAACTTTTTTATTAAGGGGCAGGTTTATTGACAGAAGAGACCAGAGGAGATGGGGTCTTCTCTGTGGTCGGCCCCAGGCTCTGGATAATATACAGTACAAAGACAAATGCTCCATCCGAAACCAGTAAATTGGTAAGAGGTCTTACGCCAAACCGGATGTGCGTCAGCGTCTGCCATGATAAGAAGCGTCCGAATTGGGCTGTCGTTAGTAAGGAGTTAGGGGAAGTGGCCTGTATGCTAACTATCATAGCCACTTTAGCATAGGGACCTCTGATGCTAACTCACTGGCGATTAGGAGCTATGTGCCATCCCATAAGCCACTGCGCCAATCTCCCCACCCCCCTCGCCCCCACCCTCGAGTGATTCATGCGCAACCACTGTTGATTGACAGGTGCACATTTAATAATAAAAATAATTTGACAAAATACAGCTCAGTCACATGGTTTTAAAGAGCCTCCTCAGTAAATGGCCTAAATGAAGCAGTTTGTGCTTTTGTTTTCATTTAGTAGAAACTTAGCCACATGGCTAATTTGCATACTGTACTGTAGCTTTATGAAACAGCTGTTGAAATAAAATAAAGGGAAATGTGAAGGATCATTTGGATGTTTCTCTTTTTTCCCCGCCTTAAATGTCTTTATTTAGACACTATGTTGTTGTTGGACAATATACAGTAGGTGGCGGTATGCGCTTTTGTTTGGCCTGCACTGAACTTTAAAGAAGAAGAAGAACAGCTGTTGGTGATGTCACTTCCCCTTCCCCTGGGTAAGGACGGTGGAATTGGGCAAATGCTGCTGAAGCAAACAGCTGACCCCATGAAAGGTTAAGGATTAGTTGCTAGTGTTAGTACTTAGAGGCTACAATTTAATGGTTTCAGATTAGACTACTTTATGGTTTCACAACAGAGAGACAACACTGGAGGGCCATGAATGTACCCAAACTTAGGAGGGGTGAGAGATTGGGCAGTGAACATATGGACGCAAAAAGGGGAGCGAACACTTTCCGGCAAGACAGTTGACGTGGAGTGCGTTAGGTCTTGCTGGTTAGAAGTGGAAGCTGCCAGTGGTAGACAGGCGATGGCCGAAAGGATGTCCAGACGAGCGTCGGTGGAGCTCAGCTGGAGCTCAACGCACCAACAGGTCTCCGGGGCTTAGCTTCCTGGTGCCAAGCACACAGTGTCTGCATGGGCTGTTACGAAACCCGGGTTGAACTCAAGAGCAGAACCAAGCCAAAGGTTGAAGAATATTTATTTTAATCAGCAAGAAGGGGGAGCAGGTAGGTATCAGGCCGGAGGTCCAGGGGGGAGCAGGTAAGTATGGGTTGGGGGCCGGTGGAGCAGAGGTGCCTGGCTGGGCTGGAGTGTTGGCTGAAAACTTCACTATTGTAGTTTGACGAACTGGCGAGGAGTGGAAGTAGAACTGGAGTATATGAAGACGGTCTGGATTGTAAACACACACACACCGTGAAGGGGAGGGGGAGAGGAGAACAGCCAGGATATAACATGGGCACGTGTTAAGGACACTTCAGTCTTGGGGGGAGACAGCGCCGAAGACACTTCAGTCTTTGAGAGGAGACAGGGCAGAGGACACTCCAGGGTCAGGAGCTTCCGCAGTCAGCTATGGCAGGTCAGGTGGGCCAGTTGAACAAGAATAGGAACAGGCTTAATTTTTTGTGGCTCTTCTGGGTGAAATGGGAGGAATGAGCTCCCATTAAATTCTTCTTCTGGCCAGAGCATTGAGGCAAAGAGCAGCTGTCCTGAGGAGAGTTACAGGACACAGGAGATCTGGGTCTACACCAACGTTAAGCTGAAGAAACAACCTAAATGCAGGTACAAAGTGATGCTGCTGAGACAACAGCCAGCCACAGAACAGGCACACAACAGCTGTCTGGAACCACCTGTCCCCAGTCCCCGCACGTGGGATGGTTTGGTTACACATCTACGGCGAAACTGAGCTCCGAAAAGTTAATCCGTCGGTGCCCGGCCTGTCACACGCAGGTCCCTCACGCCCCTTAAAGTCACGCACTATTCTATTACACGAGCCTATCACGCACTGTCGTTTACTGCCGTATACTATCCCGCACTGGCCTATCCTGCACTGGTTCCTCACGCCCAAAAAGCGTAAAAAAAACAACAGAAACATCAAAAACTTAAAGAGGGGGTATTATGCTTTTTTCAATCACATAGCACCAGTCTATAGCATACTACAATGATGACGTAACCTTCTGTTGGTCTGTATATGCAGTAAATTAAAATAACTGCCTTGAATAAAATTGCTCTCTCAAAATGGCTGTACTGAACGTCTTGAAATAGGCCTCTGTCTCTTTAAGAAGCTTTCCGACACGCCCCCTTCAGCACACTGCTGTGGCATCTAAACAACACTACTGTGCGGGGAGGGGCTCTGCTGAGCTGAGGAGCAGTGGTTGGTGGCTTGGCTGGTGACGAAAGGTCCAGAGGCGTCTCCAGGAGGTGGGGGCGTTCCTAGGAGGACTGAGGCATAGCTACACCTAAAATGGCTGCCGTCTAAGTTTTTACTGATTACTCAAAAATATGTGAATGAGCCAAGGCAACACTCCAGGCATGTGTTTAATGAGGGAATGACTTAATAACATGATATAAAGCTTGAAAAAGTCGATTTTACATAATACCCCCCTTTAACTAAACATGGCAAAACCGACAAAAACGCGTGTGCCGCGTTTACATCTGCATAAGATGTAAACTACATAGCTACTGTTTATATTCATTTACTTCAACAAGACACAGCTTACTCTCCATAAGGACACATACTAACTGAGGACGTTAGCATCATGTTGCTAATAGTAATAGTGTTTTGTTATTGTTAATATAATCAAACAAAAAGTCAACTCCTAATTTTCCTTATTCACAACAGGGCTCCAGACAGCACGTGCGACTAATTATTCAGGAGATAAACAAAGAGAGGGGGAAAAATAACTTCCTCCCATTTCTCCACCATTACTTTAACAAATGCTGAATTATGAATATGTTTTTCTACAAAATAAAGATACAGCGACATGGAGAGGAAGTGGTTCATACTTAAAAACAGACAATGCTAACCAGGAATCTATGTTAGCTTCATGCTACATATGCTATCATTAGCGACAAGTGCAGTTTTTTCACCTCAACTTAACAATTTGCTGTGAAAAAACATCCATATGGACTCGATTTTGGCTTGACTATATTTCTGTGTGATAAATGTGTTTATACTCCGTCAAAAAACGAAATAGTAATTCCCAAGAGAGGTTTTCTTCCCCCTCGGCTATACATGTGTTTCCTGTGACATCACGCATAGTTCCGGCCGCCATTTTGAATACCGAAGTAGCATTATGCAGTACTACAACATGTAAGAATATCTCTACTCGGGATGAAAATACAAGACAACTGATTGACAGTGGTATTTTTATGTACTCGTAATCATTGCTCATGAAGAAAACAGTAAAAACACGGAACCAGAGACGCACATTTATGTGATATAACCAGCAAATGTGGCACAGACGTAGCAGCTCTGTCTGTCGAGCTACAGCAGGATTTACTAAAGATCTGCTTCACTCCTCAGACTAAATTAACTCATCAAAGAGGAAACAGAAAATCTTTTACCTGTGATTTTTACAGTTTGTCATATCAATAGAGTCTCAGTCTGAGTCAGTGTTTAAGCTGCTTAAGATGTTAGCATGCTACCGGTTAGCAACTGTTAACCAACTGTCAGTGGCTTCAACACGATAAACATGTGTGTCTCACATCTATGAACACTGAGGAAATACTACAGTAACAGCTCAGCTCTGACCTCTGTCACATGTTGTATCCAAGGCTAGATGTTTGTGGTTCAGGGCTTTCCCTTGGAGAGGTCAGAGCTAAATGCTAACAGGTAACATGCTAACGTTTTGAGCAGCTTTAACACTGAGTCATGGGTTTCTTCGCATAAAAGTGCGTCTCTGGGGCAATGTTTTTATTGTTATCTTCTTGAGCAATGATTACAAGTACATAAAAATGCCACTGTCAATCAGTTGAGTAGAAATATTGTTACATGTTGTAGTACTGCATAATTCTACTTCGGTATTCAAAATGGCCGCCATAACAACAAAGATCACATGACTGAAAGGCATTTTCCCCCCTTTGTCGGAGTGGTGACACTTGATCTTTTATGCAATGTCCTGCCATTCCGACACACGATAATTATTAAAAATATGTGGGCCTAGTAATAATAATAATAATAATAATGCATTAGTCTTATATAGCGCTTTTCCAGACGCTCAAAGTCGCTTTACAATTTGGTGCATTATTCATTCACTCCATACTCGGTGATGATAAGCGAGGCAACCAGTCTGCGCACATCAGCCACCACCACCAACCACTCACTCACTCACTACATTCGCTAGGCTTCCTGGTGTTACTGAACGGTCTCCCATCCAAGTACTAACCAGGCCCTACCCTGCTTAGCTTCCAAGGTCTGACGGGATTGGGCATCGCAAAGGCGGTATGGCCACAAGTAGTAGTAGTACCAACCCTAACCTTACCTTAGCCCTAACCTTAAGGATAGAGGAGTTTAGGATATCCTCAAAACTATTGTCGGAATGGGGGTATCAAAAAGTGTCGGATTGGGGAGATATCGCAATGGAGGCTTGTCGGAATGACGCAGTGTCGGTTTGGAGGGTCGTCGGAATAAGGGGTAGACGCCCCTTGTATGACGTGTTGCCTTTGACGCTCTGAATGTGAAATGACAAATGATGACAAATGTTCAGAGCACAAAATTCTTTCAAATAAGTGTAACCCAATTTTTGCAGATCATTGATCGCTGTTTTCAGAAAGTTTCGGTGTGAAAACATCATCAAACAAAGAATGACACAGATTCTTGTTGCAGTTTTGCAGTTAACAGATAAAATCCCGGTCTCTGCTTGGTTTGTGGTAAGTTTCCATGTTGGTCTGCCCTCTCACAGGTGGTCCATCCCAGCAGCTTTTACTGGACCGCCACATGTGTCCGGTGTAAATGCAGACTGAGCTGACCGGTCCCAGGAACAACATCCTCCTGACAGACAGGTTCTGAGTGTTGTTTATAGGAAATGAAGCGTTCACTCTTTGTCTTTGCTCTACAATGTTTATCTTTCCCCCTGCTCTCTTTGGTTTAAAGAGTCTGCTGAGGTCATTTTCACATCATTAATCCATCTCTTGTGCATCACATTATCACTATGCAGACCAAAGCACGCAGGCAATTTAGGCTTTTAATGATTACCTTTTAATACAGCTAAGGATCCACACAAGCCCTGGACAAAGGTGACCTAAGCACCCAGCTATGGCACCATCTGCTGCATGGGCGCCGGATTGTGATTTCATTTCTTAACCCTATGAGATCCATGCTCCGCTAAAATCGCTATTTATCATACTGGGTCAAGCTGTACAGTCGTACTATCTCTGTCATAGCCTTGACTGTGGTGCTCAGGCGCCCACTCTCAGCCACTGAATGTTTGGCCTGCATATCAGTATGACGCTCGAGAGGGTATTTATCCCTCTTCTGTGGAAGCATGGACAGACTTGAGTGGTAGGACTAGCGCAATGTCTCCGGGTCCCGTAACGATGGTAAATAAACTTCTCCTGCATAAGACATCCAGACTGCTGCCTATTCTTCATCTCATCCTCTCGAGCACCATTGTTTATTTCTCTAACAATAATAATGATCGTAACCATGATTGAACAAAACTAGGCTTTTCCAAACTGTATCTAAAAGGACTGGTAGGCCCTATAGAAAAATATGAAAAATTAGGAATGCCATTTGGGTCAAGATGTCTGACATTTGTCTGTGTCTGCATGTGCTAGAAAGGAAGTATAAATGCTACCAGTGCTACATGATAACTACTACGTATAATGAATGAGGTATGAATGAACGGTGCAAAAGCCCGATCTTGCTGCAGAACATCCAGAACGCTGCTGCTCGAGTCCTGACAAGAACCAGGAAATACGACCATATTAGTCCAGTGCTCCGGTCTCTGCACTGGCTTCCTGTCACTCAGAGAATAGAATTTAAAACCGCTCTGCACAAGTCTGTACAAGTCTTTTCATGGTTTAGCACCAAAGTCCATCTCTGACATGTTAGAGCCGTATGAACCATCTCGGGCCCTGAGAACTTCAGGGAGGGGTCTCCTGGTGGTTCCCAGAGTCAATAATAAACACGGTGAGGCTGCGTTTCAGTTTCATGCAGCTAAAATCTGGAACAGTCTTCATGAGGATGTGAGACAGGCCTCAACTCTGACAATGTTCAAATCCAGGCTGAAAACAGCTATTTTTACCCGTGCATATGAAAACTGAAAGTATTTTATCTGCACTCTTGCCTTTTACTGTCATCAATACATTTTTATGTTGATGTTTTATGGATTTTTATCTGTTTTCTTGTAATTTAATGCAACTGTGAAGCACTTTGAATTGCCTTGTGTATGAATTGTGCTCTACAAACTTGCCTTGTAGCAGAAGTGGATCAGCAGCAGATGCTTGTTTTATTCACACAACATTGTCTTATTTACATATTACATTTGGGACTAACACTGTAATACAGGCAACATCAAATGATAAATGCCAATATAAAAGCATATTTAATTTCTTTGGTTTGCACCTGCCTTAATAACTGACCCTGAGAGAATTTTCCTTCTTGACAAGATTTTTCTCCAAGATCTAAAGGCGTCTGGTCTTTCTTTAAATAAAACATCACAGCGTTCATTCCAATGACGACTCCACACAAAGAATTATAAATCTTTTATTGTGCATGGATCCTTTGTAGATATCATGGCTATACAGATACACTTTAGATACATATCTATGATTATACATTTCCCATAACGCACATTTTAAAGTGATATGTCTGGTAGTATGTATAGTATAAGAAATTTTCATACTGGAATGTACGGTGTATGAGGTCACTGCAAACATTAAAATTACATAAAAATGGTCTCTATTTTTGTGCATATTTTACTCATTTTGTAGCCTTTTGTTGATCTCCCCGAGCGCCGGCGTAGAAGCCCCGGGAGAAGGGGGCGTTTAGTTTTCTTTTTAAAATGGCACAAGTTGCAATCGCTATCAAAAATAGGAATTTGACTTCTTTAAACGACGGAAAAAGAAGACGTCCGCAGAATGCCTCAAAGACCAAATCATGTAATTCATCTCGATGTTTGGCCAGGGACCCGTTTCCGACTCCGTGACGGCGCCTCTGCTCGAAAACCAGGACACGACACGAAGAACCACCACGGCGGATTCGCGAAAAAAAAATCCGTTCACGAATTACTTCACACACGCACACAAAGGCAAAAATGTCTTGATTACACAGGAAGTACATGATCGAGCGCGTGTCTGCCGCTTTTGCTTTCCGTGTGTGGCGTGAGTAACTGTTATTTTTCTCTGGAGAACTTATATTACTTCAATATATCATAAAAAAATATACTTCACACATGTACGACTCGACGAAAGAAATCAACAGAAATCATAGGCAATACATAGGACTACTCTCAATGTCTCTCACGGTGTTGTTTTCTTTACATACTAACATCAAATAAACGATACAAAAATAAAAGGAAAACACATTTTAGAGTTTTCTAACACTAAAAGAAACTGAACTTATGAGAAAATCAGACAAAAATTCACCCCGATTCGTTTCCCTCTCTCTCTTCGATTTAAGGCCTCTGAAACAACAGTCCTTTTGCAACTCTCCTCTTACAGCCGTTTCAGCGACGAGTGAAGTGGTACGACGACTTTTAAAGTACACAAAACCAGGGCTCGGATCGTCTTTAAGGCGAGACGCAGCAGGAGGAAATAAATAGATGTAGAGACTTTGAAACTTTTGCTGTAGAATAATGTATAGCAGGGTTTCAGTCATTTTGGACGATTTGATGCCTGCGTTTCAGTGACAAAATCTAATAAATAATGGTTTAATTTGGCTGATTGTCTAGTTTTTGAATAAGCTAGTGAACAAATGGTAAAATGTGTGAATTTAATTTTGGGTAACTCTTTATAATAACCACCTTATTTAGCCTTAATGATAACACTCAATTCATTAGTTAAAGCAGTACTAAGTAACTCTTGCCCCTAGAGGCCATAAGCGCAACTGCATGTGTCGTAGCAAGTTACGATTTTTTAACTTATTAAATGTCTTGGAGAGTAAATACTACACTGACAGAAAAGGTGAAGGGAGAGAGGGGTGTTGTACATCCAGTTATACAATGGAAATAATTTTTTTCACTCAAATTTGGCTGTAAATACTGTTTAAAGTGGCGCTAGCCCACAGTTAGCTTTGCCCGTTAGCCTGTTAGCTTCTTGATTACATTAGTGTGTATTGGTTGCTCCGTCCTGGTGGCAGTCAAGTTGCAAGCATGGTTTTCTGGCCAGAGGCACCAGGGGGAGATGGAAGACCCTCCAATCATCCCACTAACACTTGTATTACCCCCAGAGGGACTACGAAAATGATTTATTAAGGTAAACACGTTACTTAGTACTGCTTTAAGTGTGACTAACACTTTAGAACTACTTAGTAATGAATAAGTGAAGTATGTGAATAACTATGCATTACGAGTTAGGCATTAACTGTAGTAAAGTAGTGATAAAGTGCTACTCACACTTAAAGAGTAGTTCATGATGAATTAAGTGTTAATTCATCATTTATTAAAGCTTAATAAGGTGTAGTTAATATCAAGTGTTACCTAATTTGTTTTTTCTGGGTTAAAAACTCCATAAATCAGGCTAGGAATAAGATATTGAACAATCCGTCTGAAAAAAGCTTCAAAATATTGTGAAGTCCAAGACCAGAACGTTTGGAGTCTGTAGGAGAAACTAAAGTGGAGATGTTGTTGTGTAGAACCTAAGATTACAGCCTGCAAGTTCCATGTGTAGGTACAGGTAACACGAAAGTAATAACATAAGTACTGGTAATTACACATTAAAGTACAGGGTGTACAAACAGTAATAAAGGTGCACACAGCGTCTCTAGTTTACAGTCCGCGCTCATGTGTAGTTACACATTAGGTAGGGTGTAATTGGACATGAGGAATTTTCCAACTAGAATGCCAAAACACCAGGGGTTTCCAAAGTGCGGCCCGGGGGCAAAATGTGGCCATCTGACCAATTTTTCTCGTTGAATTGACTCTGTGCATAACTTCAAATCATAACGCCGCCCAAGAAGTGACCATTTGACCGAGTGACTTCCTGTTTCGATCCAGCACACCAAAATAAAAGCACCATCTTATTCATTAGTTTAGCAGCTCATTAGTTCGACTTTCTTTCTGCCCAACTATAAACAGACAAAACACTTAAAATGTGTGTAGTTAATTATATTCTTGTAATGTTGCAAGTACCTGCTGAACTAATCCATGAGACGAGCTGTGTGCTTTTATTTTGGCGTGCTGAATCGAAACAGGAAGTCACTTGGTCAATCACACATCGCCAGAGGGTAATTTACTACAAGTCTCATAATTCTACACAATTATAACCTTCAAAAACAAACTTTTTATTGTGTGAATTAGCTGGATTTAAAGTCCCTAGCCTAAATAAAGGTGTCGGACAAGGGTTAAATTCACTCAGGTTAATTTTTCACTGCACTGACCACCGATCTGTGGCCCTCAATGAAAAAAGTTTGGACACCCTGAACTACACGTACACTTTTGTTACACCGTGTACATCTTTATTATAGTACTGTTGTATACAGTTGTTACACTTTAGACACCTTTATTAAACCTTGCACTTTAATGTATAATTAATGGACGGTTACATGTTCTTGTTCCCTGTACCTACACATGGCTGTCATCTTAAATGTTACCAGTTTTTTTTTTTGGGAGAAAACAGGCTCGAACGTTTTGTAACATCTGCGCATGAGCGTGTGTATCCCCGCCGACTCTCGCAGCTGGCGTCTTCTACAAAATAAACGACCATAATAGGATTACAGAGTGTCGTCGGGGGAAACGTCATTAAATAAACATCGGAAAGGCTGAGTTTGGTCTATTATCTACTTTGAACTTAAAGGGATATTTCGGGATTTTTGACATAGGGCCTCATTTCCTATAGTTATCCAGAGTGTTGTTGATGTCTGGAGATATTTTTTTCTTAAATTCATGCAGTTCTTATATTTGAAGAGTCTAGTGGCGCTAGGCTAGGGCAAGGCTAAAGCATTTCTATGGTAACAGTTAGCCTGCATTAAAAACAGTCTGACCCACTCCACAGTGCACCTGAGGTAAATCACTTATAACACCAGACTAACCATATAAATGTCTGTGTTAATAGAATCATTTTGAAATATAACCAACCTTGTATCACATGAATTACCGCATTTTGAGGGACTATTTTCTCGCAGATCACTCCGCCGCTGCGTTAGCTTACAGCCACGAAGCTGATGCTGCTCATATACAAGTTATTTTAAATGCAAAATGGTTAAAATTATTCTATCGACACAGACATTTATATGGTGAGTCTGGTGTTATAAGTGATTTACCTCAGGTGCACTGTGGAGTGGGTCACACTGTTTTTAAGGCAGGCTAACTGATACCATAGAAATGCTTTAGCCTTGCCCTAGCCTAGCGCCACTAGACTCTTCAAATACAAGAACTGCATGAATGTAAGAAAAAAATATCTCCAGACATCAACAACACTCTGGATAACTATAGGAAATGAGGCCCAATGTCAAAAATCCTGAAATATCCCTTTAAAACTAAGGGGGGAGGAAACCTGGCAACAAATCTCAAAACTGACCACTGCATAATAAATAAATAAAGGATGTTTTCACCTGCTGCGTCTCGCTTCAAAGTGTGTTCTATACAAATGCAAATCACCAAGACGCAGTCGGTCGAGGTTTTCTTTTTCTCCTTTCTCTAAGGTGCAAAAAAATAATAATCACTGGGGAAAAACAAAAACGATACAGCAAGAAACATAAAAATAAAAAGAGTCAAAACATACAGATAAGCATACATTTTTTGTGCTGAACAAGATTTTTCAGAATAAAGCAGCTGCATGATTGTAAAAACAAGCTACAGTTTTAACTATGATAGTAAAAATAATTAGACTTCACGGTTAGTTTGGTTTATTTTTGTCTGTTTTTTGTCTTTTTCTTTTATCACTTTATACTGAGCATTTTCCCCCCCACACGGGTCCTTGTGTCTTCGCTGTACAAAAATATACCGACATATCTCCTGCCGTTTTTGCATCCTTAGACATTCCCCAACATCGAAAAAGGTTTTGGAAAAAAGTTCTAAACCGGCGTCCTAGGATACGACGAGCGAGGGTTTCATTTGTATTTTCTTCATTCGGTTTTCGCTAGTGCGCCCCCCCCTCCCCTTTAAAAACTCTAGCTTTTTTTGGGGGATGGTTGGGGGTTTCGTAGTCACTTAAATAATCTACCTGCGCCCCTTCCCTTTCCCCTGTGCAAACACTGGCCCTCCGCGTCCCGGGACAGCGCGTCTTCAGGCTTACGCGGCCACACTTGCATATTATGGAGAGGACACGTCTATCCCAAGAAGAAAGAAAGAAAGAAAACATTGTATACGGGACACGCACATGGAAATATAAATAAAGGCTATTTCTATACACATATATATATATATATACGATTAAGTCGAAACATTTGCCCATTCGCGCCACGTGCTCTGCTTTTTCCGGGACCAAAAACCCTGCTCCTGGTTTTTTTGTGTGTGTGTTTTTTTTTTTGTGAGTTCCTCTTTGAAGCCGCAGAAAAAAAAAGAAAAAGTCAATAACAGACACTGCGAGGAGAGGAGTTTCGGGAGGGGGGGGGCAGGGCAGAGCGGCGGAAAACCCCGACAGCGCCCCCCCCCTTTGCAGCAGAAAACAGAAACCAACCGTACGGACGCCGAGGCATGGGACGATTTTCGAGCGTTTGCGTCAAAGCGGGTTTCGGTTTTTGAGGGGAGAGTGTTCCCGACGTCCTTCATAGATTTAAATGCTTGGTGAGCAAAGGTGTTCGAAAAAGCAGTCATCCGGTCGGCATTTTGCTACTTCTTCAACACTTCATGGCGTTTAAGGCGAGACACTGCAGCAGGGGACATAAGGGGGACATTTTTGAGTCGTCGATGTGACACTTTGGCTGTAGGTCACGGACATAAACATGAGGGAAATATGTGTCGCTTCATTTCATTTAAGTTTTTCACGTCAAAATGTGTAAAAATTGTCACATCGGTTATAGTGTTGACTAAATATTCCTAATGTATATAAGTCAGGTTTAAATTCATTTTGTGTTCGTTCTTACAAACACAATTCAGAGATTTTTTTGGATGGACTTTGAATCACTTGTCCAGTTATTACACTGGAAAAAGGACCATCTTAAAGGAATAGGCCACCGTTTTTACATACTGAGATATGTTCTTACCTTAGCTTAGATGAGTTCATTTGTACCTGTCTGGTCTCCATGTGTGCCTTCTGTAACGTAAACACAGCACAGACGGCGTTAGCATTTAGCCTCTCTCTTCTCCTCCGCATAGTAAAGTGAAGATATCACTGCGCGGATGCCGAATTACTCCTGGTATTATTACGCCTTACAATATAGTTCCCCTTTTTATCCGCTTAGAAAATCCACATTGTTTAATTTGGTGTAATTATACTTTATAGTGTAACACTTCACGTAACCATATTTAAATAGGGAAAACATGGAAGAGTTTGGTAGCTTCTATCTTCACCTCGTTTGGAGCTATAGAGAAGAGAGAGGCTAAAGGCTAACGCCGGCTGTGTTTACGTGAGGGGGGCAGGCGTGAAGACATGACAGGTACAGATGAACATGTGTAAGCTAAGGTAAGAACATATCTCAGTATGTAAAAACGGTGGCCTATTCCTTTAAATGAGACAGATGACTTTGTGTGACTAAAGGTTCTTCATGTTGAATTTGAGTCGATCTGAACTATTCTGAGATGAGATAAAAACACTAATGCCAAAGGAATGAGCTGAAATCCCACTTGAAATCATACAATTCACTTTAACATTTAATGTAATAACTACAACTTATTTAGCCTTAATAAAAGATGAGTCAACACTTGCTTAATCATGAACAATTCATTAGTTAAGTGTGACTAACTACTACTACTTAACAATGAATGAGTGTGAAGTAGTATTCATTATGAGTTAGACATTAACTGTAGTAGTTAAGTAGTTATTAAGTGTTAGTCACACTTAACTAAAGAATTGTTCATGATGAATTAAGTGTTAATTCATCATTTATTAAGGCTAAATAAGGTGTAGTCATTATAAAGTGTTACCGTGCTTGTTCCATTGGTGATATGAGGTTTTAACTGATCTAAGACTGATCTAAATCTACTCAAACTCTAGATTCAATCTCTTAATTCAAGTAGATTTATGTCTTTTCTATTTGTAAAGGTTCAAAGCTCATTAAATCAGGCTAGGAATTAGATACAGGAAAAATCCTTTTGCGCAAACCTTCAAAAATAGTCCTAGACTGGAAACCTTTGGCGTCAGTAGATGCTTCTAAATTTGAACTTTAAGTGCAATAATGTGAGAAAAAGTCCCTTAAATAATCAGTGCAATAATTAAACACCGTATTGTGAAGATTTCTGGTTGAAAGTTTATATGTCCAGAGCAAAATCTGAAAGCTCTTCATAATAACTGCGTCCGGCCTGCAGTGTCTCCCCTTAGTGGCGTTGTTGTGAACTGCATATGTGTAAAAATAACAACGGGTTAAAATAGTGAGAAGCCTTTCCCCGTCGTCCACCTTGAGCGAGTGCAATAATAAACAGCGATGAGTTTCCTTGAGTTTGTCAGAAGGTGGGGCCGTCCCATGCCTACGGCGGGACAGACAGGAGGAGGGGGACGGAGTAAAGCTATAGCCCTGCAGCAGGGGAGGGGACAGCGCTCATTTGATGACGAAGTACTGGATGACGAAGGCGATGAGGATGGCGATGATGGCGAACAGCATGAGGATGAGGAAGGCGCACTGCTCGTCGGTGAGGGAGCGTCTGGAGCGGGACGCCTCGGAGCCCGCCCGGGAGCCCGCCGCGGTGCCGCCCCCGGCCGGGTCGCTCCTCTGCGAGGACAGGGTCACCGTGGGGCTGTAGGGTCCGCTGAGCTCCGGGGCGTCCTGACACTGCCTGATGGCGCACACCCGGAAACGGTAGTCGCTGCTGGGCTGGAGGTTGTGCACCAGGAAGGACGTGGAGGGGCCTTTGTACGCCTGAGGGCACAAGGACAAGGCAAAGGCTGTAAAGAGGCAGAGTTCAACATCTAACAGAGGATTCAACCAAACGCCGGGACAGCCAGACTCTCCGGCCTTTGAACAGCATTTTTAGAGAACTTTAAAGTAGATATGTCAGGCATATGGGCCCTAAAAATAAACCTCTTATCCCCCCGCCTTAAAGAGTACCTAAACGGGCGTGCCAAAGCCTTTCCCCACCGTGAAAGAGGCGGTCTCTGAAGTTTGGGGGTGACATGCGGGGGGTGAGTGTGTGGGCCTTTGCATTGGCACAATCACAGCAGACTGATTACGTGGGAGGGACTTGGTTATAAACCACAGGTACAGGACAATGGGCAGCACCTGATGACGATGTGTGGAGCTGGTGCGGCTTATGACGTTCTGTGGAGGCCGTGGACACGTCTCCAGCCAATCAGAAAATTCTAATTTAGTAGCAGAGTTTACCCTGAAGGGGGCGCAACCCATTCGTTTTCAGGCCAAAGTTAGGATTTGACACATGTTTGCGCTATAATGTCAGAATAATGTCAGGGACCAGGAGACAACACTATGAGACGCCCATTGAGACAGTTTATCTGTAAAAAAAAAAAACTTGATTTGGTGTTTAGTTGCTCTTTAACCGAGTGCATTTTCTCCAGTTCGGCTTTACCCAATGTAATGCCTCATTTGAAAGCTAAGGCCTACTAAACTCTTTTTCCTTGTGTTGTTGCCATGTTGTTGACACTTAGACGTTCTTTTTCCATCGCATTTTGCCACTTTTGTCGTCACATTTCTGCTACTTTTCCTTCACATTTTTGTTAAGTTTTCATCCTCGATTTCTTCTCGATTTGTCACTGTTGTCCAGAAGCTTTTAGATTTGAGTGATGCCAAAATGGAGAAAATGTGCTCCGTTCAGGCGTTGGTTAAGAGGTTAAAAATCTTATTTAAATTTTGATATTTTACGTTTTATAATGTTCTGTAAGAATTGAAAGAGCTGGTGAAGATCTTGACTGGGGCTACTCCCAGGAGGAATCATTTTCTTAAAAAATAACTTCCAGGTTGGATATGTCGTGTGAGCAGCTCCAGCAGTGCGTGATAAAAACACTTCGAGCACAGAACGGCTCAGAGTCGATAATGTTGGATTATGGGCTTTAAAAATGTGGAGGACAGTTTTTGGGTTTGAACAATCAGGAAGTAGAGAACGAGGCGCTGATGCCGTAGAAGAAGAAACAGCTAAATTTAACAGTTTTGTCCGAGGATTGATGTGAAATACTACTCCAGGTCAGTCTTTGACGAGGGAACAACGTTGACACATGTTTTAAAAATAAGAGAAAACTATAAAACTAAGTAAATACACTCAGAAATCACAAACTTTTCTATTTTCGCTCTATGTTTTTCATACTTGTAAGTTGTCTTGTCTCATCAGATTTTCAACCTGTGACATGTAAAAGCTTCATATTATTATGCTGCTAATCAATAATTGTATTTTGAATATGGGGTAGGCGCTTATAAGCTTTCTTGCTTCGGTCTACTCCTTTTGAGTCATTATTTTTCTTGGTTTTGTATGATAATATAAATATAATTATGTAAATATTGTAAATAATAGCTCATTGTAATTAATAGCTCAAATCAATCAATCAATCAAAAACCACAGGAAAGTTGATTTTTCATGATAGGTCCACTTTAACAGGCATTTGATATCTGATTTATGCAATAATATTTCTCAATTTTTTTTCAGATTTTTCAGGTTCGGATCAGACTTCATAACTTCTCTCACCTGTAAATAGTTTCGTAGTAGTTTTAGTTTAGTTGCATACTGTAAGCCGCCATGTTGGACGGACCAAGTGTTTCTCTGTTTAATTCGCCCGTCAATCACACCCTTCAGAACTCGCCCACCAGACCACTTGAACTGCAGATGTTTCCCAAAGAAAGGATATTTATGTTTTCATCTCTGCAAGGTAAACCCACTGCAGTACACTGCTGTCAAAGGTACGGGAAACAGACTGGAACAAGAGCTTGATTAAAAGTGATATTAGCCGAGAGAAGGGCGATAGATGTCCGGGGCTCGTCCAGTGCTTGATGTCCCATTGATCCTGACCGTGGCTCTCTCTCATGTTCGCCGACACATCCATAACTCGCCGCCGTAATCCAATCGTGCTGCGCGAGATGGTGAGATTAGCATGAGCCTCATCGGCCATTACTCTGCGTTAGCCCGACCCAAGACCACAGCGAGGAGATGGACGAGCTGCCAGCGATGAGGCCAGCGGGCGCCTCGCGGATCTATGGCCTTTGTATAATGGGCCATTTCCATCCCGTGTGGCGGATGTCAAATGCTGCTTGGATATGGTCACGGGCTTTTTAGGTGACGCATATTGGGCAGAATCAACTTTTTAGAGCTTTTGATCGTGTTACAACGTTGTTCCCTCATCTAAAACACACCTGGAGTAGCATTTTACTTTATTCGCACAGGTTTACGCTAATCCCGATGAAAGAAACACCAAAATAGCAGTTTCCCGGTAATAACAAACCTGGATTCTCTGGCTGGGATTCTCCAACAGTGATGCTGCCTTCACATGGTCTTGTAATTATGATAAATACCACTTGCAGAGTAGAAAATTGCTCATGAACACTACCTTACCTTGTATTTCCCACTTGAAAATCATTTTGATGCCCCTGTTCTTGAGATGAGATAACCTTTGATTCCACTTTCCACTTAGCTTCATGTCAAAAAATGTTTATGTTTTACGAGCAAAGCCGATACAAAGTAACAGCAGTTCAGCGGTTTATAGACAACTTTCTCACATGGACTTATTTGTTTATAGTTTATTGTTGTTTTTATGTTTCACTTAGCTACAACACAAAAACACTTGCACTCGCAATTTCCACTTCAAAACCGGAAAGGCTCATCTTTACCAGAGCACATGAAGGCAGCATAACCGGGATATAACGGCAGGTAAACGCTATTACCCGGTCATAACTAAAAGTAGTGGATATTTTAGATGAAAAGAAGCATCATGACACTGATTTATGTAAAACTGTCATTGTTTAAAGAGGGGGTATTATGCTTTTCTCAATCACATAGCACCAGTCTATAGCATACTACAATGATGACGTAACCTTCTGTTGGTCTGTATATGCAGTAAAATAAAATAACTGCCTTGAATAAAATTGCTCTCTCAAAATGGCTGTACTGAACGTCTTGAAATAGGCCTCTGTCTCTTTAAGAAGCTTTCCGACACGCCCCCTTCAGCACACTGCTGTGGCATCTAAACAACACTACTGTGCGGGGAGGGGGCTCTGCTGAGCTGAGGAGCAGTGGTTGGTGGCTTGGCTGGTGACGAAAGGTCCAGAGGCGTCTCCAGGAGGTGGGGGCGTTCCTAGGAGGACTGAGGCATAGCTACACCTAAAATGGCTGCCGTCTAAGTTTTTACTGATTACTCAAAAATATGTGAATGAGCCAAGGCAACACTCCAGGCATGTGTTTAATGAGGGAATGACATAATAACATGATATAAAGCTTGAAAAAGTCGATTTTACATAATACCCCCCCTTTAAAGGCTGCTGGTTGCGTTTGCGATGGAAAACCATAAAAAAACAAAACAAAACGGCTCACGGTGAACTCCCTCAGCTCCACTCTCTCCCTCCAGTCCCAGCTTTGACCCTTCCCCCAGTGCTCCCTGGTTCACGTAGATGACAAAGACAGACCCAGGAAGAGTAAAGGAACGAATTACCCAGAGACTACTGCCCCGGTCATCTGACACAGCTCAGGATGCAGTGAATGTGCAAAACATTTGTCCCTGCAGTAAGCCCCAGTGGTCGCATATTTATGCTTTTAATATTTTTGGCAAATTGTCCTCAAAATTATAATTCATGCGCCTGCCCAGATGTCGCCTCAATATGAGAAGCCGGGGTTGAGTTTCCCCATTATTCAGTTACATATAAAAACCAAATACCAAAAACTGGCATAAGCAGATTATGACTGATAACCGGAATACTGGAGCGCATGTAAACGCACTCATAGATTAAACAGGGTCTCTCACATTAAAAAAAACCCAAATCCATCACCGGACCAGTTGATCACGGCATCCTCTACGTGCTTGCTGCCGTTAGGTGAAACTGAAAGCTTGTCCTCACTGTGTTGTTCCCACTGCTGCCTGCAGAGGGAGCACCAGGCAAAACCCTGACCAGCTCTAACCCAGTGTCTCAGTCATTACTGTATTATCCTACACAGGCTTTATTTCAAATACAAACCCGAGGGCAATCATAGAATGTTTCTAAACCTAAAAGGATCCAAGAACGTACTAGTCGTTATGTATTACGTGATGAATTAAACTTCAGGCCTCAGAAACATAGCACAACTTTGAAAAGGTTTAGACCGACAGTTAATGGGGTACAATTGTGGAATAAATTGGAGATGGAGATGAAACGAGGTTCAAACATCAACCTGTTCAAATATAAATTCAAACAAAAGAAGAAATGAGTTGCCACTAGGGGACGCAATAGGATCAAATTGCTTTTTATTAATTAAGGAAGAATGTTTTTGCTCTCAACGGGTGTCATTCTATTGCTCAAAATTACAAATAGAGAATTGGGGTAGGCGAGCTATGGATCTGTTGAGAGGGATCCTCCCAACACTTCAAACAGTGTTTTGTAAGTTATAGTTCTTTGTAAATAGTTTGTAAGTATGTAGCATTATCATAGTTGTTTTGTAATTAGAAGTTTTGTAATCAGTATTGCTCCGTTGGGGTATGGTCGGATGCTGCGGGTGTGTAGGGTCTATTTTGTTTTGCTGTTGTTTCCTTGTTGCTGTTTTGTTCCTTTGTTGTTCCACTATGTTCCTGTGAAATGATGATTTTAATTGTATTGATTTTGGGGGTGGAGCTTATAAGCTCTTGCTTCGGCCCACTCCTTTTGAGCAGAGTGTTTGCCGCTCAAATAAACAAAAAAAACTCATGTCCACCAAAAACATTCTATATTTAGTTTTATTCTGGATATTTTAGAAAATAAAACTAGCACCAAGACTTAAAAAATGTACCGTTACAAAACTCAAGAAGGTGCAAATCTGAGAAAAGTGAAAAAGACAAAAACACCTTACAGAAATCGCCGACTCACCTGTTTGTAGTCAGAGTTTCCCATCATGCATTGCAGCGTGTAGATTATGGGGTCCCCTTTCATCGGTGGCAGCGCCTCCCACGTGACCTCACAGGAGCTGTCATCCACCCGCTCCACCTTAGGGGCTGCGGAGAACAGATAACAGAGACACATTAAACCAAGCTACGGAGCAAGACAGTGACTGAACGAACAAATCAGCACAATCTTCACTCCTACAAAGTAAAAGTAAGTTTGAGAGCCGCTGTTGTGCAAAGGTTTTCAAACAGCAGAAACTTTCGCTGTAGATATTTAAACATGAGGAAAAAATCTATTGCAAGTTTTCATTTTATGTTCTCAAATAAAAATAAGGCACTTTATGCATAAAAATTGTCAAAATTGTTCTTATTTTCAGCGATGAAATGGACTGATTTTGTGTGTGCCATCGTTAGTGATCTTAATCTGTAAAAATACAAATCCATCCTTGTTTTTTGTGGTTCAAAGCTCAATAACCCTCAGAAAAAGACTTAAAATATTGTTAAGTTCAAGACTGGATAGTTTGGAGTTTGTAGAACAGGGGGTCCAAACCGTTCTCATTGAAGGCCGCAAATTGAAGTGTCGACGGTGTTGAGGGCTACAGTCTGTAGACTCTTAAAACAACTTAAAATGTTTATATTTAGTCAATGTTATTGCTGACTTTTTAACCATAGGCTGCTTTTATTCCTTTTTATACTCACTGCTTTTTCTGCCATTTTATTGTAGCACTTTGTAGCAGATTTGTTCACCAAAGTGCATTATAAATTAAATCCATTATTATTATTATTATTACAGATCGGTGGTCAGTGCAGTGTACATTTCAACTGAGTGTGTTTAGCAGAGTTTTAACCATGCCCCTCACCTTTATTTAGGCTTGGAACCTTAAAACCAGCTCTTTCCCACAATAGAATGATCTTGTTTTAGTATAATAAATTATAATGGTGTAGAATTATTAAACTTGTAGTAAAAAGGACCACCTCTGGCGATGTGTGCCAATTCAGCAAGAAGCCGGAGGGCCACCAAAAACTGGTCTGAGGGCCGCATTTGGCCCCCGGGCCGCACCTTTGCCACCCCTGCTGGAGAAGCTACTGAAGTGAAGATGTTGTTGCAAGTGCAAAAGAAGATAAAGTTCCAAACATCTGCACATGCGCATGGATAACGCTGATTTTTTTGCCACGGCCGTCTCCCACAAAGGAAATGACCATATTTGGATTACAGCGTCATCTCGGTCGCCTTTCATGCTACACGTGGATACCAAACCATGTTAGTATTTGTGTATAAATAAGCGCGGGAAAGATGAGGGAGTGCCACAATCGAGGAGGAGTCTTTTTTTCTTTACTCTGACATTAAAACTAACGGAGAAACTAAAAATCTAAACTTTGACCACAGTGGGAAAAGTCCATGTTTCCACCTGTCGTGTCTCACCGTAAGTAGTGAGAAAGGAAGCCACCGAAGTCTGAACTGTTCATGGTCAAAATGCCATCCCAGCATTCAAACTAGAGCATGTTGCACAACTTTCAGGGAGCAAAGCAGCGCAGCACGAGCACAGTAATGCTTTCAGGTTTGCAATAGGTAAAAATAGTTCATAATCTTGGCAGACACAATGAGGGTTTCTACGGGCAGTAGCAAGTCAAATGCAATGCTTTTTAATGCCATTTTAAAGCTGAAATGATATATTTTCATGCCACAAATGCACAAAAAAAAAAAATCTTGTTATATTTCAAGTAGGGGTGTGTATCTATCTATCTGTCTATCAATATAAATGCTTTTCACTAATGTGCTTCTGACTGTGGTGTTGTATGGTGATTATGTAACTTTGAACGGAAAACAGATTTCTTGGAAACCTAGTAATGAAACCAATTACTGGGGATGCAGGTTTTCTAGTATAGTTGGGAGTCCTTAGCGATCAGTAATAACTATTATGGGTTTCATCCATTAAAATATACAATAACTCAGACGGGGCATTTAAAATCTTATCTACTCCACAACGGGTGTCACTCGTAGATCAGGGACATAATGACAACACGGGCATCACCGTGACGATAGCGCTCATCTCTTTGAAATCTTGTTGTTAGCAGTAGCACACAAACGAAGCAGAGGGGAAACTAAATACAGCAGGCTCTTTTTAAACTTGTGTCGTAGTACTGCAGTGGCGAGACACAGGTTTACCATGAGCCTGCTGTATTTAGTTTCCCCTCGGCTTTGTTTAATTCCATAATAAAATGCTACGAAGATAAATCCTCTCCGAACGCAGCGGCGACACACTCAGCAACATCTGCACACAGCTGGTGGCTCTCGTAATAATCCAGGTCTCTGTCTTTGCTGTAAATGCCAAAGTGAGGCCAAATGTAGAGTTTTACATCCGGAGCATTTCATAGCTTTCTTTTCCATGGTAAACTGTTCCTGTGTTTCTCTAACTCTCACTAGATTCTAGTCAGCGTTGCCAGGTGGGAAATGTAGGATTATCGTACCAGAGACTAAAAATTATCGTATTTTGAAAGAAATTATCGTACAAAGGCTACGAGAGAGCTATAGTCAAATAAAATCACTCTGGAGATCGTGTCCTATGGGTTCTTAGAGTTTTGTGGCACTCACTAGTTGTGTAGACCAATGTGTCCCCCACAAACAAATACATAGGAACTAACTATTGAGCATCAGAATCATGGGGGCGGGCGCAACTGAGCATCCCACCAATCATGCTCCTTGTTCTGAAACATACACATAAACGTCACTCCCTTCATATCCTCTCACTCCCAGCAAAGCACGGGGTTTAAAAAAAAAAAAAAAAAACTGTCTCCGGCAGTTGCAAAATATACATTTGGCCAAATTATCGTACATTAGACATTATTGATCGTACATCGTACATAGGGCAAAATTATCGTACAAATACCATAATTATCGTACACCTGGCAACGCTGATTCTAGTGTTACTCAAGGGAGCTGTGCAATGCGCTGCCATCTAGCGGGCGGGAGTAAAAGTGCAGGACCAAAGAGAGATGCTGCAATGAATATTTCCCCAAAAATAGATGTTTAAATATCGATACGGGCGCTTTTTGTATCGATACGAGAATCGCGCGATGTAATATTGCGATATATCGGCGGATCGATATTTTTCAACATCCCTAATTTCAAGTAAAATTTGTAAACATTCAATCAAACTGGGGAATGAGGGGAGATTTTAATATTCAAAAATAAATTGGACATGATAGGAAACTTTTGAGCAAAAGATTGTGAACAATTTCAGTCAGAACTGCAGCTGAATGTATTTTAGACCAGTTTTTGACAAATGTGTGCAGTAAAAATAACTGAGAAACTTAGATTTAATGCCAGTTTTAATCTGATTTAATGAATTTTGGCATAATAGATTTAATGACTTCTAATGCTTTTTAATGCCCCACAGAAATCCTGAGAATATACTAGAAAAGGCCAATATGGCTTTCACTTTACTACAAGTAATAATAAAACTTGATACACTTCTGAAAACTATTTATCATATTGCTATTGACTTAATTAAATATCAAATACTTGGGCTAAAAACAACTCTCGACCATTATGAGGCACTCTTAGTTTAAAATAACATTTAGCGCACAACTAAAGTAACAAAATTACATTCAGTGAGACTCTTTTGAAACGCTGAAGTGCTCATTCATCTTTAAAGTCAAAGACGTCGGCAGCAGCTTTTTATCTGAAGTCAAGAGAGCGCCTGAACACCTCGACAAGTGCCAACGTCACAGAGCGTCAGTGTCACATGGGGCTAAATTAGTCACACTCCAGCCTGCGCTTCATCTAAACGCAATTCTCCCTTCGCCGAGAATCAGTCCCCCGCTTTGAGGAGAAAATCCATGTCCCTCGTTAAACTAAATCAAAAGAGGCCGCTGGAGTGAGCTGCACTTTTCTGAACGGAGAGGTCAGCTGAGGGGAAAGTACGAACAGAAAGAAACCACTAAAGGCAGATAAAGAAGACGATTATTACTACTATTATACCAGAGATGGTCGGTAACAGGATTTACTGAGTAGAGATTACTGACATAAATATGAGAAAAAATATTTTGAAAGGAAATTTACATTCATTTGCTACATTGTACGACTTTAAACCAGTATATGATCTACAGTCATTGCAAGATGTAATTGTAGCTGTATAATGATATCAAACTCCTCTGAACAGAGTTAATATATTAGTATTATGGGGCCCTGAGAGATTGTAAGAGATCATTAAGCGGGCCGCGATATCCCAGACTTTGGAATAGTTGAGCTAGAGAGTTATTAAGCCAAGCGTAACCCCTTCCAGTGGTCTTTATCTAAATGGTAAATGGTCTCAACTTATATAGCGCTTTTCCACCTACATTAGGCACTCAAAGCGCTTTATAGCAAGGATCCACTCACCCATTCACACTCATTCATACACCAGTGTACACAGACACTGTCCGTGTGTGAAACCTTAGTGTCGCTGACTGAGCCTTTTGGATAAGAGGAGAAACAGAAGATGACTCAAGAACCTTCATCAGACTATAAGTGAAAAAAATCAATCAGTTCAATAAATCAGACATGAATTGGATATTAACGTTTTGAGTCTGTAGCAGCTGCTAAAGTGGAGAGTGTAACAGTGTAACAGTGACAGCGAGTCCTAAAGCTTTTTAACGTTTTGTACAGCATCGTCTCGGCCGCCTTTGCAATCCAGTTGGCGAAGCCTATTCAGTTGCGATGAATGGTGAAGAGGAAGTGCAGTACCTTTGACCGGCGCCGGCGGGGAGCGAGGGGTACTGAACGTGTAAACAGTGGAGAAAGGCCCTTCGCCCGCTTCGTTAAAGGCCTGGATGCGAAACGTGTAGGAGGTAGACTCGTTTAGCCTCTGGACTTTGTGAGTGTGGCATGGTCCTTTGTACAAGGAGACGAATCTGCAGCGGCACAGAGGAAAACAGGTAAATACAAGTAAATACGAGTCTATGTCTAAACTCAATTCATCAAGTAAAACCCAAGAAAAAAAGGGTTTAGGCTACGATGACAAAATATGATGTTCGAGCATATATTGAGGCAGGAACAATAATTCTGCAACTTAAATCATTGTAACCCCTTCACCGTTCATATGAAACTAGAGTCTGTTTTGTAAAATGGGACTCCACAGAAGCTAAATATAAAAGGTATAATCGACCAGTGGAAGCCCTGACATTAGTTCTTTCAGTTCTACCCTGATGGTAAAACAGGTTTCACTGAGAGAAAAAGGAGTTTGTAGTAGCGGGTGTTTGACCTGCCGCTGCGGTCGCCCATCTGCAGGTGGAACTGCAGGCTGTCGGAGGGGAGGCTTTGGTCGGCCCGTCGCCCCACTTCAGCCGCAGCGTCTGGTGGCTGAACGCCGTGCACTCCAGTCGGGGCGGCTGCGGAGGGAGGGGCTTGGTCTTCATCTTCACCATGTGACTGAAGGGCCCAGCGCCCAGGCTGTTCAGGGCCTGGATACGAATCCTGGAAGACACAACGACAAAGGAGTTTTACTCGTGCACAGAGCTAAACACGTCAATCTGACTCTTTCACTTTCACCGAGAATGCTAGGATTGAAATGGCTCATCTACAAATAACAGGATGCAATGGATCGATGCTTCAAAGTGATCTCGATTATCTTTATTATGCTGAAGTCTTGTATTGAGCATGGGTCAATTATTACTTCCCACTGTTAGAAATATCTATCATCAGACTCATTTCTGTATCACGGGCAACGAACGGAACAGCCACATATAAAATTATTATTTACAAAAACTCAGATTTGGATCAATGGAATATTTGACAGAATGAAGATTGACAAAAGATGACAATATACTGATTTAGCGATATATATTGATACTTTTCGGCACGACACGGTATCGATACTTTTGGTCCATAATTCTGTGAGAACAGTAGAGGGCAGCATTACAATGTTAAGCCCTTGGACCAAACGCTATCACACAAATACATAACTGTTAAGAAAAAGTGGAACAACGCATAAGAAAACAAATGTAAATCATGAAAAAGGTTAAAAATCACATTGGTTTCTTTATTTTTTTAAACTTATTTCAATTAAAAATGCGACTTATTTCATCACATTTGAATAAACTATTACTTCAGCCTTTCTACACTGCTGCATTCAAGACATGACTGGGCGGAGTGAAGGCTCTGTATTAATCCCACCTGTAGCTCGTGTCCGGCTGCAGGTTCTGGATGACGTGTTTGCTGACGGGGCCGATGACCACGGGCTGCCTCTCGCCCAGGTCGATGAGGTACGAGGTGATGGGGGAGCCGTGGTGACAGGGCGGGTCCCAGCTGAGGCCCAGGCAGGTGGAGGGGGAGTAGAAGGGAGGGTGCTGCTGCTGCTGCTGCGCCCCGCCTCCGTCCTCATCCTCCTCCTCCTCCTCCTCCTCGTCCTCGTGTTCGGCCGGGACCTGGTACCGCCGCAGTTCCAGGTCTTTGAGGGCGTAGATGTTGGTGATGGCGGCGGGCACGGAGCAGGGCGTCTGGCACAGCACGGCCTCGCTGAAGGGGCCCACTCCGGCCACATTCACGGCCTGGAAACACAGGGAGCAAGAGCTAAGAAAAGAATAAACCGTCCTGGGTATGAAACAGTGGAGCAGTAACGATTTCAGCTCAGACAATATGAGAAAATATGTGATATTTGTTAACGGGGTCGCAGCTACTCAAATTTAAAACTGAGTAGCTGAACATCATGCACTCCAGAAATTGATTTCGGGGGTGGGCACTCAAAAGCTTTTGAGCAGAACTTCAACTGCTCAAATAAACTAAACTAAACTAACTAAACTAAAGCTTTTTAATGCCGCAAACATAAAAACCTGGGCGCTTTTTTTGTTTAAAGATTTTAAAAATTCCAAACTAAAATGTTCAATATCCATCGGCAAATGAGACACAGCAACGTCACGGTAACTTTTGAGTGAAACATGTACAATATCAGTCAAAACTGCAAATGATTGTGTCAGATCTCAGAAGCTAATCAGGAAGGGCCTGGTCGGTACTTTGGGAGACCGTTCGGTAACACCAGGAAGCCTGGGTGAATGTAGTGAGTGAGTGAGTGGTTGGTGGTGGTCGGAATGGGTCGATGGCACAGACTGGTTGCCTCTCTTCCGTCAGCCTACCCCAGGGCAGCTGTGGCTACAATAGTAGCTTACCACCACCAAGTATGGAGTGAATGAATAATGCAATGTAAAGCGTCTTTGTGTGTCCAGAAAAGCGCTATATAAACCAGTGCATTATTAGTATTATTATTTTAGACAAACTTATGCATAGAAGAAAATAATCTCCAGCACATTTTTCAACCTGTCAGGCCCTTGGCAGCCATCTGCCTGAAGAAGCCTAGTTGCCGAAACTTTGTAATAAATAAATCTCACTTTTTGCTAGATTGAGTGTGTGGGAGATCCTTTTAAGTTTTACAAGCATTATGCACGCACCTGTTGTTTGAAAAAGATGTGCCCCCAAAGATGAACTTATGCAGAAAAATAGTTGAGCAATGTCAATATCTTCCCCCAGAAGTTAGATTTTTGCCTGCGTGAATGCAATTTCAGGCTTCAGTTTTGGTGCTTTTGAGTGCCCAATGGAAACCCTGGAAAGCTCTGTTAAACATTAAAGGGGCACATCATACAAGTTTGTCTTCTTTGTGCTCCTTTTCAATTGTCTGAGGACGGAAGATTTTTTCTTTTCTTATCAGTATTATTTTATGTAAAAAAGAAAGAATAATCAGTACAATTGATATAAATAAAAATGACAAAAACTACATTACTGCGATCATTTCCCAACACACTTTGTTTAATTCATTTTAAGCTGAAATCCTGAGCATTTTCTTGTTTAATCAAAGTCAACAGAAGAATACTTTACTTTTTTTTAAATTATAAACCATAACACATATAAAAAATCATGACTAAAACTGCACTTACATTTTGCCACTATCAAAGCCAATTCTACCACACACTTACCATTGTGCCATTACTCAACATTTAGCAATTCTTTTTTTTAATCTCATCTCATAATGTAATGCTCCCAAATGTGTAGAAATGTGTACAATGAAGTAACGTTCATTAGAAAAATCGCAATTAGAAATTTCCCTCAAATCTCAGCCTCACTTCAGTCTACTTTCCACGCCAAGAAAAAGTAATTAATCTGTCTGTTTATGCATTTCTCTTAATCACCAGCAGGGGGAGGTGCATCTAATTGGTTTCTGTTTCACTGCGTACACTCAAAATGCCAAATAAGACAAGAGGGGAATTTCCTATAACAAAACTAGACCCTAAAATAAGAGTTATCTCACAAACCGAGCTACTTCACTCACTGAGAGTGAATCTGTGAATAATCTGAGGTAGAACATTTAGAAACTCGATCAAGCACAAGACGTTCGGGACGTGTTCATAAAACTAGAAATTAAAAAAAAAAAAGTATTGAAAAAGTATTAAAGAAAAAAACTAAAATTTCATAGAAACATCTGCAAGACCAACCCCACTCCCGATCATCATAATCGTGCTGCTTTTGGAGATGGATATAAAAGTTTGGAAAAAACATGGAAATAAATAGGAGTATGGATCAGGTGGCAGATTGAACGCTTTTTAAACGCCATTTTAGTGCCCAAATAATGTATTTTTAATGCCACAAAGGCAACAAATGGGTGCACATTTCATTTCTTTAGATTAGCAAACATTCCATTAAACAGAGAAATGAGAAAAACATTGATGTTCAAAGCTAAATTCGACACAACTTTTGACCAACAAAATAATGCACGATTTCAGCCAGAACTGCAGCTGATTGTGCTTTAGACACCAACTTTTGTATTTGTGATAAATTATCCAGTAAAAGTAATTGAGTAATGTCATTATTTCATCCCAAAAACGTGTAATGGCCCAGTGGAAACCCCTTGATAAGTGTGTAAAACATTGTACAAAATCATATTTCACAACACACTTTGTCCCCTTTATTTCAAGCAGAAATCGTAAACCACAAAACTATCAAAAATTATGCCTAAAACTCATTTTTTGATGACGTGCATTTTTGGCTGTCAGATTAAAACCTCAGTGATTTTTCTGGTATATTGTAGCATCTTGCGATATTGCGTTAACCAGACAGTGCAATAACAATAATTTGGCGATATGTATGTACAGTATGTGCAGCTCTAACGGAGATGGTGAAATTCGCGATTGCTGAGCCTTTTCATATTGGACAAAAACTGGCACAAAATCCACAGACATTACCGTATTTTCCAGACTACAAGTCACTCCGGAGTACAAGTCGCAGCCTTGGCAACTACCTGGGCATGGAGGCGTAACTGCTCCATTGACAAGCCTCTCCCGGCAGCACGTTGTTCAAGCACCCATTTGCAAACTCTTTCCTCGAGCTGTGGCCATCTAAGCTTTTTGCCCGCAATTTTTTGGTTTTCTTCAGAATAATTATTGAAATATAACTGACCTTGTATCACATGAATTACCGCATTTTGAGGGACTATTTTCTCGCAGATCACTCCGCCGCTGCGTTAGCTTACAGCCACGAAGATGATGCTGCTCAAATATAAGTTATTTTAAATGCAAAATGGTTAAAATTATTCTATCGACACATTTATATGGTTAGTCTGGCGTTATAAGTGATTTACCTCAGGTGCACTGTGGAGTGGGCCAGACTGTTTTTAATGCAGGCTAACTGATACCATAGAAATGCTTTAGCCTTGTCCTAGCCTAGCGCCACTAGACTCTTCAAATATAAGAACTGCATGAATTTAAGAAAAAAATATCTCCAGACATCAACAACACTCTGGATAACTAGGAAATGAGGCCCAATGTCATAATTTTCCAAGAAATCTAGACTGAATCCACGCTTTTCTGCTTTACTACTGATCGATATTTCCTGAACCCACCGTACATGAACATAACAGAGAAAGTCCCACCCGTCCTGCAGGCTCCTCACCTGGACTCTGCAGAAGTAGCTGGTGGCCGGCAGCAGCCCCTTCATCTCGTGGCTCAGAGCCGGTCCGCTGTAGCAGAGCTGCATGGTGCCCTCCGCGGCCCCCCACTCCAGGCGAAACTCTGTCACTGGGGCCCCGTTAGAGGCTGGCGTCTGGGGAAACGACAGGAGGAAATCTGTGAGGGATTTACTGACAACACATCTCTACAGTGCGTGCGGTGTGGGCTGTGCATTACTCTCAGGCTTCTCTCGTACGTACAAAAGCCTTGAGAACATCGTGGGTTTCTAGTTTGTTAGCAGATTATGTGGAGCTGTTGCGCTGGCTTTGTCGAAGTAGAAGTACAGGCTCAAACAGGACTTATTCTCAGAGCTAATAAAGAGGAGGAGATTTTCTTTGTTATGCCAACGCGGTGTGAAATGCCAACGCAGCCGTGAACTCGTAGGGCTCAAGTCTGCTCCGAGCACACACAAATTACTGCTGAACACCGGGGAACGCTCTAACAATCAGGCGTTTATGTGAGTCAGGGAGCTTATTTTTGGTTTCATTTTGGCGTAAATGAACAATTGTACAAGTGTGGTCCATCGTAGACAGTGATCTCTGGACAGAGGCGGACTTTTAAAGACCAAAAGGAAGGGTTAACTTGTACTGGTGCCAACAATCTTATTCTGAAAGCTACTCTCAACCTATTAATAAAACAAACCTTTATTGTTAAGTGAAAGGTATAATCATAAAACTTTCATCACTGTTCTGTTGTTCCACTCAGTAATGTCACTGTGTTTTCCAGTGTTGTGCATTCGTGGGAGCACTGAGTAAATCCAGGCCAAGTTGTGTACGGTGCCCTAAACTGTGTTGGTTTGAAGCGTCCTCTGAAGTCTAAGGGCTGAAGTCCAGCTTCTTTCAGCTGGACACTTAAACTGGATACAGTGAGGGACACTCTGGGTCTTAGCAGAAACGTTAACATGAGCGTTCAGGTTTGATCGGCTGTGGCTGGAAAGTCCACTTCCAAGAGTAGGGCTGGGTACAGTTAAACAATACCAGTGTGGTATCGAAAATATAGTTTAGGTACTACTGGTATTTAAAAAATGTAAGTATCAAAAGCAAGTACGGGAAAAAATATCTTGAGACCAGGTTTTGATGCTGTGGGTTCAGGGACAGCATTAAAAGAAGCTACTTGTTTCAGCTCAAATATTAGTTTATTTGATTAATTTCCCGTACATTCTTGATTTCAAAATCAAGTCATTACATTGTATTGAAAGCTCAAAAGGAGCAGGCTGAAGCAAGAAAGTGCCTACTCCATGTTCACATTATCATTTATGCATTTCAGCATATTATAAGTTCAAGTGAAGGCCATTACAATACAAAATACCTGTCTATCATTCATTTGCGTAGAAAGGAGTCCTTCACAGCACTGAGAATGTACATGAGTCTGAAGCGCATGTGTACAGCTGCAAGCACACTCATAGTTTTACATTTCATTTACATCCACTAAGTTTGATTTTCATACCCAGGCACATATCCAGGCACTTACACAGTTGGAACAAGGGCCTGTTTATGTACAGGTACAAGGAGAAGAATGTATATGTTACCCTTCTCCATAGGCACACACAGAGTCGTGTGGATACACCCGTTTATGAACCAACATGTTAACCCATTGCAGATAAACAATACAATTATCAGCAATAACCTTACAATTTAGCGGCATCGAGCTTTTAAATTTCACGTCATACTTATTCACAGATGAAAACCTGATAAATTACGATACTATCAGATTTATACATTTGAATCAGAAAATCTGATAACAAGACAACTGATAAATAAAAGATAAATGATCAAATTTAAAATAGTCTTTTATGGAATAAATTAACATAATTGTTCAGTTTTCTGGTTCTATATGACAAATAGTATAGGTATCAAAAAGTATCGCTCAGGTATCGGTGTTGTAAACCAAGTACTGTTAAAGTATCGGTATCAGGAAAAAAACGGTGTAGTGGTGCCCAGCCCAATCCAACAGTGGCTGCCACATCTACAGTCAATATGTCCCAGGGCAGCTGTGACCAGGAAGTATCAGGGTAATGAATGAGGAATGAATGATTAACAACTAATGTATAATCATAGTGCCATGAGGAAGCTCAGTTTCAGAAAGCACAGTGTGAATAGAATGCATTATTTATCTAATGATTAGTTTTGCTCACCTCCCAGCACACGACCACACAGCTGGGAGACTTGCAGGTGGTCAGAGGAGCCTTGCACTGTTCAGGGGCCCCGGGGCCAGTGGTAATCTCACAGCGCTCAGAGAAAGGCCCAAACTGGAAGAGAAAACAGTCCGATGAATAAAACAACTGTACGCAGCATCATTAAAGCTGGCAGAGGGAGGTTAGTCAGCGTCTCACCCCGGCTTTGTTGGCCGCCTTGAGCCTGAAGCTGTAGGTTTTACCGGGCAGTAAGCCGCTCACAGAGCAGTCCAGCTCAGAGCCCTGGTAAACCTCCCTGCTCTCCTCAGACGCCGGCCCACTCACTTCCACGCTGTAGCAGGACACGGGGCTGCCTCCGTCCACCTGAGGGGGGCCTGCACAGCACAAACACACACAATAGTTTAGAGCAGTGTTTTTCAACCACTGTGCCGTGGCACACTAGTGTGCCGTGGGATATTGTCTGGTGTGCCTCGGGAAATTATCAAATTTCACCTAGTGGGTCTAAAAAATATTTTTTGAAAACAAATTAATTATAATCCGCAAATAATGTGCCGTTGTCAAGTCTCTGTGCTGTCTAGTGATCGACAGAGTAACCATGTAATACCCTTCCTTATCAGTAAGTGGCCGCAGGATGATAATTTCTTTGAGACAAGAGAATAAGGTATGCATGGATGCGACAGGTGGTGGTGACAGCATTGTGGCCAGCGAGACTATACGGTGTTCCTATTCAAGACACTTTGATGAGAACCACTTTATATTGTTAATATAGGCAACAGAATTACATGTTTTAACATTTTCTGCTGGTGGTGTGCCTCGTGATTTTTTTAAATGAAAAAAATGTGGCTTTGTTTCAAAAAAGGTTGAAAAACACTGGTTTAGAGTGACTGCTGTGGATGACTCTTAGCAGTTTGTTTTTGTGGTAAATGACCTCTGGAGTCTGGAGCCAGGCCCATTCATCCACTTAACTATTCTAAAACATATTTAAAGCAAAGAAAAAAATCATTCCATTTTCTCCATCATTGACAACGGCACAAAATGTTCCGCGGAGTGACTGTGCAGCGCCGACAAAACAATGCACGGCTCGTGCTCGGGAGCCCGTTCAGCAGACAAATGAGTGCATGGAGTGGAGCTGGAGTCAGCCCACACAGCAGAGGATGACTCACCCCAGCGCAGCTGCACCTCCCTGGCTTTGGGCTTGCCCACCAGCCGAGGGGGCTGGCAAGGCCCCGGGGGGACGGCGGGGGTCTGGACCTGCAGCGTCTCTGATAACTGCGGAGTCGAAAGAATGAACAACAATTAATACAGTAACCAACGACAGCAGCAACATAAAGGGTTAATCTGCCCCAACTGATGCATAGAGGGGCTCAGGTACAGTATGTTGGGGCAGTCGAAAGAGTGTGATGTGGCAGACTGTCAAATTATTATTTCATTATTTTATTGTTGTTTTTTCCCTTTCTTTTCCCCCCTCCATTTAACATTAGATTATGAACTTGCTGTCAGACCCATACTCCGGAAGAGTAGGTGTTTTTTGATGATCTGTACTTTACTTACAGTATGTTGTATTTTTGTTGAGAACTTACTTTCTACGCCACTGCATTTCTATAAAGGCTCCAGTAAAAAGTAATTTTGTCCATGTGTTTTGTTCGTTTTAAAGGTGCATTATGCAACTTTTTATGAGTAAAAAATCTGTTACCTTTTTGTGACCCAATGACTGCATGGGTGGTTAACATGGCGCCTTTACTTTCCTTGACAGCGGCCTCTACGACGCTCCACGATCAATTATTTTGTAGGTTTTCTGTCGAGAGGATCTGTCAATAGTGAAAACCTACCAGAAACTAAAAACAATTGATCCTGGAGCATTGTAGAGGCCACTGTCATGGAAAGTAAAGGCGTCCTGCTGACCAGTCATACAGCCGCTGGGTCACTTAACGTAAAACACATAATGCAACTTTAAAACCCTAATAATGCACACTCCAGAACAGTAGGCGGCGCTGTGCAGATGTACTGTAAATGATGTTGAACGAAAACAAACAAAACTTGATGTCCGAGTCACTCTGATGAGGGACGCCTACATTTTTTCTTTTCGTTCTACATGTTCTGCTGGGTTTTGTCCTTGAAGAGCACCTGATTTTTTCGGGACCCACTGGAGCACTCACCCGGCTTTGTACTGTAAATGATATTGACTCACAATCAGGAAGAAGGGTCTGTGCCTGCCGTGTTGCCGTATGTCATGTCCACTTATTTAAACTCACTTATATTTTCTACTTTGAATAGTTCAGTACTTTTACTTTACTACAGACTCACAAAATAAAAATTCGTGCGACAACAAGACGCGGCTAATTTTACCGCGCGGGTCTGCACCAGAGTGTGAGCTTCCGCCACCGTCGTCGTGACTCATGTGTCTTTTTTACAAGTCCATGCACCGACGACTCGCCAAGAAATTAACGAGGGGCGTCTGAACCGCGCTAATTAAGAATAACATCCTCCGACGCATGCGGCCGGGGCGGGTCGGCGACGCGCGGGCCTCGTCTCGCCGCGTACACACGGAGTCATCTGCCGGCGCCGCGCACTGAATGACAATTTCCTATTAAAACTGGCCATAAATAGAGCCCCCGTATCTGGAATTGTTCATGTAAAATTCATCAGATTAAGCGCGGATGAGAATTAGTGCGGCCCCGCTTCATAATTACAGTGGTAAGGCGGTTGGGGGGTGGGGGGCTCGGCCCTTTAACGACTGCATACTAATTTGCAACACATAACGTAGGCGAGATTACACGCTTATTAATTAAAACAGGAAATAAAACGCTTTTTCTGAGTAATTTCTTAGGCAGTATTTAAAATAAAATACTGTATACTGATTTTTACTTATTTAAATACTGTATTCACTTGTACGGACTCAAAATTAGGATTGTAAGATACAAATTTCAACTGGATAGGAATTAGAAATTTAAAAAATCCCAATGAAAAACTGTCCAAGTTTTCTTAAGTACAAGAGTCTGTAGAAGCTACTAAAGTGGAGATACTGTTGCAAGAGTGTAAAGAAAACCTAATTTTTGGCCCTTTTTGTTTTGTACCGTACACTTTTTTCGAATTGTCAAGACAAAGTAACAACAAGGATAAGAAATGGACCATAATAAGAAAAATCATGATTACACTTCTAAGTAACAATGTGTTCTCGTTTTAGACCGTGTTTGGGGGAAAGGTGAAAATCTCAGCCTGATATTCGACCTCAGTGATTGTGCGATATATTGTGGCTTTTTGCTTTCTACCCAGCAAGAACTAATACAACTCAATACTATGAAACGGGAAGTTCTCGGGTCTGAACATGGATTGGTTGCCGTGGGATACACAGGCTGCGTGACATGAGCTATTATGTAGAACTAAAGCCATGACTTCACTAAAGCCATGTCAGAGCATATTTAGAAGCTTAAAGTTTGTTTGTACGCACTATTGTTTAAAATGTATAGAGACTGTGAGCCGCCCCCACAAGAACTCAACTAGTATATAACATTTGGGTCTTATCCTACAACAGTAAAGGTGTATGAAAATGAACATCCATCCATCCATTTTCTTCCACTTGTCCGTTGCCGGGTCGTGGGGCAGCCATTGGAGCTGCCCAAATCACATTGCACCAGCCCCTATGGCTCCTCCTGCAGGTGGTGGGTCCACAGAAGGACGGCCTCATGGTTCTAACCGGGCCTGTTGGTCTCTCATAAGGGGCTTGTTTGCCATGGGAGACCCTACCAATTACCCTACTAATTGTATTTTTGATTGTATAAGGACTACAGATGGAAATTAGCATTGTGCTAAATCTGGGGCAGCCATCTTTTTAATGTACCTGTCCGTTGTCCTTTTTAATAAATAACTAACTACCAGGGGCACGAAGCCCCCGACAACAGAGCTCCAGCAGAGGATCATTCGGGCGCTCAAACCCCCTCCACCACGTTAAGGTGGCGGTTCCAGGTGAGGATGAAAATGAACAATGTATCACTAATTTACAGCATCATTATCGCAATATTAGGTAATAAAATATCCAAGAAGGTCTTCCATCTGACTGACATTTACACATTCAGCAAATACTAAAAACTAAAACTGTGCAAAAGTACAGATTTAAATCAGAATTTTCCGAATATCTAGTAGCATTGTTGGCTTTTTCGTGTGTGTCCTGTCCATTAAGTATTTTTATATCAAAATTTGACACAATGTGATGAAAAAACTGGTGGTGTTGGTGAAAAATGGTGATTGAATACGTCTTTTTTTCTCGCTCTCATAATGCAGCCCTGACAGTTGTTCACACAGGAAGCAACGGTGAGGTGCTAATGTGGTGTCCGTGTGTGACTCACTGGACTCTGCCCCCCCTCGCTCATGCAGTAGACCCTGCTTTGGTACGAACAGCCGGGCTTCAGACCCTCGCACACGTGCTCCGTGGCCGGGCCGCTGTACACCAGCTCCCACGACACGCCTGCGCATTTCCAACATTTGAACAGCGTCACAAAGGGTACTTCACATTCAAATCAAACAGTAAATCAAACAGTAAATATGAGATAAACTTACCGCTTAGACCTTCAGAAAGCTCCACCACATACTTCGTGACCTCCGCTCCTCCGTTATCCTTTGGAGGCTCTAAAATCGGACAAAATCATACGTTTTGAGAAATATCCAAAAGACTGCGCAGAATGTTGTTGGCTAACTTCCTGTTGGCCAGTGGCAGGAAAAAACTACTTCCTGTCTACATTTTAACGTGAATTAAAAGTAAAAATAAGATATAAAAAAACAGAAGAAAACGTAAATAAACATCAAACAAAGTGTGTTGTAAAAAATGAATGTGTAAAAATAAGTTCACATGGTAGCGCTATTTTAACCCAATGGCTGTATGAGCATGGTGCCTTTACTTTCCAACACAGTGGCCTCTATGATGCTTCAGGATCAAATGTTGTGTAGGTTTTCTGGTGAGAGGGTCCGTCGGCAGTGAAAACCTACCAGAAACTCTAAAGACAATTGATCCTGGAGCATCATAGAGGCCACTGTAATGGAAAATAAAGGTGCCATGTAACAACTCATATCACTGGGTCACTGAAAGGTCAAATACACTCAACAACGTAGGTTTTCCACATCAAAAGTTGCATAATGCAACAGCTGCTTGTTTTCTATCACGTACTTTTTAAAGATGTATTTAAGTCCCCATATGAATAAAACAAAGTCAGGAAGTTCATCATGTTGCTATGTAACTTTCCATGCACCAAGCCTACAGCAGGGGTAGGCACGTTTGGTTTGTGGTGGGCTGATTTTCTTCCTTATTCAAAGACTAAGGGCTGAACCTCCCAATCGTGGCCCAAAGTAAAGCACCACTTTCTCCAAATCCTAGTGTTGTGCATTATTTTAAAGAAGTTTTAAATGAATAGAGAATATTTTTTTTAAATATAATTTTTAGAACTATGTAAATGATTTCTAATGTGTGTAATAATATTTCTCAAAAACATTTAGGGGGCCAGAGGTTCTATGGTGGAGGGCCCCGGGCCTGACATTGCCTACCCCTGGCCTACAGGCTGTGCATGTTTAAAGTGCATATGACAGATTTGAATGCTCTTGAACATATGACTTATTTAGATGGATTACATCAGTTGCAAGTTCATCAGTTGCATAGTTACCATTTCACCTTTTTCAGTGAAGCAGCAATTTTAATGAAGAATGTTGGGCAGAAAAGTTATTTTTATTTGAATTTTTAAGCTGCTGACAGGAAGTGACATAAAAGAAGGAAACATTCCATAGCAGTTTGACTCATTCATTTCCCATTGACTTAACATGGTTACACGGCAACAGTTTAAAATTGTTTACCTTACCCTACCTCGATGTCACTTCCTGTCGGTGTCCAATAAGGAAGTGAAAACATAAACATCACAAAAATGGTCAAACTAAAGAAAACTGGGTATAATCTTTAGCAAAATCTTAAATATAATGGTGTTAACTGTGTTTTAGCAAAAACTGTGTCTAATGTGTCATATGCACTTTAAGTTTTCTTCTGTGTCTCTTCAAATCCAGCTGCCCTGAACACAAACTCCTCTGAATGTCATCAGATGCGTCATCGACAGCGTCAGAGCGAACATTGAGCAGATTTGATCCCGGTCCCAGCGTCAGCGCACTTACCCCAGGCCATTTTAAAGCTGTTGGGCAGCACTCGTCCTCTGATGCTGGGCCGGGAGGGGAAGCCCGGAGAGTCTGGCTTGGTGATCAGCTCCAACACCGGACTGGGGTTACTCTTGCCCTCGGAGTTGTACGCCGCCACCTGCAGGAGATCAGCAGTTAGTTTGTCTGCATCAGGGCAGGGGATCATTCGGTATCATTTCTGTTCAGTTGGTGAACCAAGTAGCTGTGGGAGTCTGGATGTCTTGTGCAGGAGAACTTTATTTACCATCAGTGACATTGGTTCTTCTCTTCCAAATGGAGAAGGATGAGTAATCTCTTTCGTCACCCTCTTTTGCACTCAAACGCCAGCCCACACTGGTTTCCATTAGTCTGGCCAGCCAGCCTCCCCTGCTTTCTGTTCAAAAGCAGGAGCGTCTGGGGGTCAGCAAGCAGCCAGTTATTACCCAATACGCTTTATGTCGCTCCAATCGCAGATGCAAATTCAGAAGTGGAAGACTCTCAAATTGTGTATCATTCAGAACAAACTATATAACTTCTCTCACCTGTAATTAAAATAGTTTAGTAGTTCACCTGTCTACTTTGGCAGTTTTTCATGTTTCTTGTTCAATTTAATGTTTTAGAAAATGGTAAGCCGCCATGTTGGACAGACCGTGTGTTTTTCTGCCCGTCAATCACACCCCTCGGAACTCGGAGATAAATGAAGATAAGTTTGTTATCTTAAGTTTGGGAGCAGGACAACACCTCGTGTGCACTTTTTCCCGGTCCTGGTCCTAAAAATACCTCCCGGTCCCTCACCTCAGCGTTCTCGCTTATGTGCCAGTGAAGGTTTAAGGTCGGACATCGTCACCAAACTCATTCCGATCCTTGATCTATGGTCAAACTCTACTTCCCCACATTGAAAAGCATGTTTTGTGGTTCGACTCTTTCCAGTTCCGCTTAAGTTTATCAAACCAATTGATTTTTTTTTTAGATGCATAGGTCATTTTACGCAGCAAAAAATACCAACGCTAAGGGTTATGACACTGATGTACCTTTAAGTGTACTATTATTTATCTACCTGTGCTGCATTTTTCATTATTGAGAACCCTAACACAGAATGATTAATGTTCATAAACCTTACAAAAAACAATTTCTCCGAACAAAACCAGCAATTGTTTCATTTATAGGTGCATTATGCGCAATTGACCTTTTTCTGACTCAATCGGCTGTTAGCCTTTACTGGTGCCTTTACTTTCCATCACAGTGGCCTCTACAACGCTCCAGGATCAGTTGTTTTGAAGGTTTTCTGGTGAGACAGCAGTGACAACCTACCAGAAACTCTAAAAACAATTGATTGAGCGTCGTAGAGGCCACTGTGATGGAAAGTAAAACAAATAATACACACAAATAAAAAGTGTTTGTTTGTTTTTTACATGAAAAGTTCCCTAATGCACCATGGGACAACTAACTTTAATTTTTTCCCCACTTTTTCCCAGCTTTAAATAAGTTTGGATATGTTGCCTTTTCCTTTTATATTTTTTATTCATTCTTTTACTTGCCCTTCATCAGAACAAGTCTAATGAATATGAGAAAGTAACAGACTGGACAATCTCCATGTTTTAAAGGAAAGCAACAAGACGACAAACGTGTGGGAATTAAAATAATGCCACTCCAGGTATGTTTTTGCTGGAGATATTATAGCTTTTATTATTGGTGGTGGTTTTGTATTGGGTTTTAATGTTGTTGTTTTTTACATTAACTTGATCAGCTGCAACTGATGAATTTCCCATGTGGATTAACAAGGTATTCTGATTCTGAGATATAACTTCATAACATGGCCAAAAGCTCAAATGCTGGATCTGGTGAAATACAAGCTCTTAATATAAAAGCTAGACAACTGCTGTGAGCCCAATAATGATCCAAAACGCCTCAGCGGTGGATTCTGTTGAAACAAGGCGTCTGCATCCACCCGTAAAACAAACCTGTTCAGAAGCGAGCCTCCTGTCTGCACAGCGGGATAATTACAGCCCCACAGACTCCGAGGCGGCTCTTATTAGGACACGCAGACGTTTATTTGGGTAATATAATACCTTCATTTCACCATTATACAAACAGAGCTTCATGTGATGCCACTTTCTTACACGCAATAAAGAGGGCGCCTGCTGTCGACAAAGGCGTAAGGCAAATTCAAGCTGTTGCATTTTACACTTTTTTAAAAATACTATCACCTCTGCATTGGTTTTTAATATTAATATACAGATGGGTGTGAAAATGTAGGCACCCCGGATCAAAATGTCCAATAATGTGAATAACAATGAAGCAAGTGGAAGATGAAATGATCTCCAAAAGCCATCAGGTTGTTGCTGAGATATTACCATAACATTTCCAAAATAATCAGTGGCTACAATACAACCCCAAAGGATGATGGAGCCACCCCCAGGATTAACAGTTGGACACATGTTCCTTTCATGAAATTCTGTTCCCCTTCTCCTCCAAACTGGTCATTCAGGCCAACATGTTCTACATTGGGATGCAAAGGTTTAGGCATAACATTTAGATGAGCCCCATGCATTTTGGAGACAAACAACAGAGGTTAAAAGGTGCACTATGCAACTTTTTATGTTTAAAAAAAGTTCGTATTAGTATTTGACGTGTCAGTGACCCAGCGACTATATTATCTTAGCGCCTTTACTTACTACTATACAACCCTATATGTAGATATGTGTGTATATTTTTCTTAGGTAGTTGTATCAATTCATTTATTGTATTTTCATTATATTTTTGTGTTAGGTGTTGTTTGGAGGCACATTGATTTGTCTTGGACATGAAATTTCCTGTATAAATAAACTCGCCTTTCCTTGCCAAAGTAAAGGCACTATGCTAATCACCCAAGCATAGGGTGCTGAAAGGTCAAATACATATTAATATAAACGTTTTTTGTTTTGTTTTGACATCAAAAGTTGCATAATGAACCTTTAAAATCTAACTTTTCGCTGAAATGAACAAAGGTTATTTTGAAGAGGAGGCACAGAATTTCACGAAGAGAACGTCCGTGCAACTGTTAATCCAGGGGGTGGATCGATAATCCTTTGGAGTTGTATTGCAACCAGTGGCAAAGGGAACATTTCATGGGTGAAAGTACGAAAAATTAATTTACTTCCAACTAATTCTGAAGGAAAACGTAGCACTGTCTGAACGGCGGAAGTTATAAAGCAAAGGGCTTCTACAAATAGGTAATGATCATAAACATGGCTCAAAATCCACGATGGACGACATCGAGAGGTGCAGTCAGAAGGTTTTGCCATGGTCTTCACAGTGTCCTGACCTAAACAACCTCCAAAGAGCAGTACGTGACAGACAGCCCAGAAATCTCTCTGCTCTTGTAAGGAAGAAAGGGCAAAAATAACTCAAAATGGAAAAGAAAGCCGCTTAAAAGCCTTTAACCTAACAGACTATGGGCCAGTGTAACGCCTCATTTGAGTTTCTTCCTCGTCTTTGTTACCACGCTAAACAGTAGTCGTTTTGAAATGTTTTCTTTGCTTTTCTGGTCAAATTTTTTTCATTGCTTCCCCTTGCTTCATTATTTACTTGATTAGAAATTTTGATCCGGGGGGTTAAACCTTATTCACACCCCACTGTAACCTTAAATAATGCAAACGTATGAATAAATAAGTGTAGCAGGGAGAATGAAGCTGATGCAAAAAAAACTAATCTCGTCAGTCTTTGGCAAGAAACAATTATAAGCGGAGGCAATTTGAGACAGGCTTATAAATACATACGCAGGATTACTCAAAACATGCGTGAAATACCAGCTCCAGGGATGTTTTTATATGAAGGAACATCCCTGTAACACGGTTAAAGGTTTACAAAGTCAGCGAGCAGATTACAGGCTCTTTCAGACGCCAATCCGAGAGAATATGGAGCAGTATGGAGCCCGTGAAAATAAATATGCTACTCAATCAACAATGCTTTTAAGCTTTTATAATCCCGACAGAAAGCAAATATTAGCTGCTAATATCCGTGTAAACATGTAACCCAAGTCTTGCTCTTAAGAATGTTCTGTTCCTGTGAATGAACCAGAAGAATAGACGATGCGGCGTAATATAGAAAAGTATGCAGTTCAAAGTTTCATGTAGCATTTGGTCCGATATCACTTTTCCTGCCGATACCGATATCCATTATTTGCCTAGATCAACATTTAAAATAGCAAGGCCCATTCAAATGTTCACAAACTGGCTTTCAATTATTGGAATAAAAAGTGAGTTTCCCACAGATTACTACTGAGACTACCACAGAAAACACTTTTGGAAAGATATTACAACAATCACACACCAGTTTAGTATTCAGCATGTTTAGACTATGAGAGATCACTGGCCAAAGTCTTTTCTATTAATGAGAAACAATTCATTCTATTCATAATGGCGATAGTGTAAACGTGTAATCTGTTCAAAATGGCATAAAGATCTGATCCTGAAACTATGCTAGGGCTGCATGACTTTGACAAAAAACCTATATGCGATTTTAATATTCTATGTATTGCTAAGATACAAGTCTACACCAGGCAAAGAGGCGTTTTATGGAGTTGTCAGAAAAACATGCTTAGTTTGAATCATTCTCTCACTCTTTCTCAACTATTCAGCCTCACCAATGCATTCTCCGAATCACAAGCTGCAAAAACGCTGCTTGTTTTATGAAAATCCACCACAAATTTACATCACAAACCTGCTGTAAAGATGTTAAATTTAGACTCAGTTTAATACAATGCTACGTGCACACATAGGCGCTGATTTATGTTCTTCCAGTGGGTGCCAAAAGTCCCATAAAAACATAAAAAGATAAAAAGTCGGGGTCGGGATTGATCTCGTAGTCTTGTGGTTGGGAGCCCGGCGCTCTACCTATGGAGCTAAACAAGCGAAATGGTGTATTTGTAGAAAATGGAGTAGCGGCTTTACAGGTTAGGCGATATTGAATCATTTTGTAATTAGGGCAAATTCGCCTGGGTGCTTAAAGATTTGAGTGGGTGCTCCAGCCCCAACCCGAGCCGTGAACAAATGATGATTCAGTGACACAACCCGAATGGCTGATCGCGAAACACTTGTTATTTATAACTCTGTCCGTTTTCAGCTACTACAGCGCAGACCAACATGATTGTCCTACAGACACTTCTGATTGGGCAGCAGCCAAAGGAAGCGAGGCTCAATAATTCTGATTGGCAAACATGTCTTTCACTCAACCGGCGGAGGCGCAAGGCAGGGAAAAAAACAAACTCGGCGCCTTGAGGTTAGGAAATCGCAGTAGCTAAGACTTCAATTTTGATTTGATAAAGGTTAATTGTGCAGCTCTAACGTATGAGGGCAGACTCTGTGGATTTAGTTGGAGATTTATTATGGCTTGTACCTTGTAGGTGTGTTAAGTAGTCACCAAAGAGCTGGTGAGCCTCCGCCGTGCCCTCAAGTCTGATTATTATTATTTGTAACTCCCAATGCCGAGAATAAATAGGAAATTAAGTTCCCAAACCCAGAGGTGGGCGGGACTGTTGAGCTCCGTTTATTTACATTCCCATGCAAATGCTCAAACTTTAGCGCCACGGGGCAAACGGTAAGAAAAGGATGTGTTCACACTTTAGATAGTGATGCTGACAGCCGCTCGGAGCCTCTCACTGGGGCCTCACACGCACAGACCACCGGAGCCCTGCGCTTTTATCTCACCATTCACCCAAACAGCCAAACGATCCCAGCTTCTACCCAACGATCGTGTGAGTCATATGCACACGCTGGGGCCCCGAAGGCTGCCACTCCCCCCCCCCCCTGCGTTGAGCGCACTTACCCGAAACTTGTACTTGGTGCTGCGATGGAGGTTTCTGACGGTGCAGGAGAGCTCTTCGCCGTCATAGCTTGGCTGGAATCCGTAGCCCTGGGACATGGAGAGGAGATTATGAGCAACAACAACACAACGCCGGAGCGATGGATCAGCACGTTGTCGACAAATTAATTCCCAGACATGTTTTGACACGATGTTGCGGAAAGTTATTTTGGTAACACTTTGTTTGTATCACTACACTTGAAACATCGCACTTCAGGCTGTCATGATAATTACTATATCAACTTATCGCTCAATAAATGAAACAAAATACATTCTCGGGCTCAATATTTATCATCTGTACATTTATTTGCAGTTTTCTAAAGTAATACTATAGTTTTTTACCCAAAGTAGGTTGTATTTCATGTTTATAGTAGGATATTCCAAGATCAAATTATTTTCAAACAAAGCTTCACAGTCATTTTTAAGCTTTAGAGTTAGTTTCTATGGCCTTTAAAGAGACATTTCAGGATTTTTGACATAGGGCCTCATTTCCTAGTTATCCAGAGTGGTGTTGATTTCTGGAGATATTTTTTTTTAATTCATGCAGTCCTTGTATAAGAGTTTAGTAGTGCTAGGCTAGGGCATGTCTATGGTAACTAGTAGCCTGCATTAAAAACAGTCTGACCCAAGCACAGTGCACCTGAGGAAAATCACTTATAACGCTAGACTAACGATATAAATGTCTGTGTCGATAGAATAATTTTAACCATTTTGAATTTAAAATAACTTATATTTGAGCAGCATCAGCTTCGTGGCTGTAAGCTAACGCAGCGGCGGAGTGATCTGCGAGAAAATAGTTCCTCAAAATGCGGTAATTCATGTGATACAAGGTCAGTTATATTTCAAAAATTATTCTATCGACAGACATTTATATGGTTAGTCGTTATAAGTGATTTGCCTCAGGTGCACTGTGGAGTGGGTCAGACTGTTATTAATGCAGGCTACTAGTTACCATAGACATGCATTAGCCTAGCACCACTAAACTCTTCAAATATAAGGACTGCATGAATTAAAGAAAAAAAAAAAATTCCTCAGGAAATGAGGCCCTATGTCAAAAATCCTGACATATCCCATTAACCTCATCTAAGACCTTTTCTCGCGTTGCCGTCACTTTTTCGTCATATTTTGCTATGTCACTTTTTGTAATCGTTTTGTTGCTCTTTTGATGCTTTTTTTGGCGCATTTTCATCGTCATTTACATCCGTTTTGGTTGCAATTTTGACACTTTTTCAAGAAGCTTGAAAGCTGGAGAAAATGTGCTCGGTTAAGGCGGGTGTGAGGTTAAAGGTTTTCAACAATATCGTTTATCGCAATATTTTCCTGGATCAGTATATCTAACTTCAAATTATGTTCTTGTGACTGTGTAACAACGTAAAATTCCTTGTACCTTCAAGCTACTAAAACGCACTAAATCGTCAGCTGGACTGGGTTTGGTTAAGTTGAGGACATTTTGCTTCTATACACAGAAGCTTCTTATTCATTTATTTATTGGGGCGATGCATCAACATAGTAACAATACAAATTTGCAGCTGATGCGATGCATTGACTTTATACTGTAGCTAGTGCCAATTTTCAACTCTTGTCCCTGGTTGAGCCTTTCTACACAATTTACAACAGTAAAATACAAAATCTATATAAAACTTTTCAATCACAGACAAACCGTACAACAACAGATTGTTTTCTTGTGTTTGGTCTTTGTAGCGTGTTGAGAAAGCACAAATAACCAAAGTTTTCAAAAGCATAGCAGTGCTAGGGATGTCACAATTCAAAATTTCTGAGTCACGATTACTGTGAGGAAAGATATTTATTTAAGGGTTGTTTTAAATGAAAACCTATTGAACTTTCAGCCTGTGTTACCTTTTATCTTTATGCTTTTAGCCTTATGTAAAAAATAATAACAGGCCTAATACAACAATGATTTTAAGATAGTAAATAGGCAATAGAATATTATTATTAGCAATACATAAAGGAAGCAAATAGGTGTGAATGTTTTCAAAAGATTAGTGACCTAAACAAATGAACCTTTTCAGCTGATTTCCAAGTGTTTCAGTTTCACTTTTGTTTTCACCGTGACATAAACGCAGCTGCTCATGCTTCTTTTCAGACTCTACCCTTGGCAACACTATGCAGCTATAATGGGTAAGATTTCACACTGGACGGAGTTTCTTCAGTCTTTACCGATGAGTCCGCACCGTTTGGCATAAATACACTGAGGCTCATGAGACGTGATGGCGGTTTACCATGGGTCCTATAATTCTTAAGCTTAAGCTATCGTGAGCTTTTATATAATAATAATAATAATTATTATTATTATAAAACCGATTAATCTTGACATCCCATCTTCAGAATGTTTGTTTATTGGTTTATTTGGTAGGGACAGTGCAAGTTAATGAACAAGCCACACCGGATTGTAGCCTTGGGCTAATTTCCATCCGTCGTCCCCCATGCGCACTCTCAAACACACTCTCATTCATCCTGGCCTATTGTACATGTTTTTAGTGGTAGGGGAAACCGGAGTACCCGGAGGAAACCTACGCAGACACGGGGAGAACATGCAAACTCCACACAGAAAGGCCCCGACCTTGGTGGGAATCGAACCTGGACCTTCTAGCTGTGAAGCACGAGCGCTAACCGCTGTACTACCGTGCCGTGTTTCAGTGATGGTAGCAGATTGGCTTTCTGTTTAGCTCTAGGCGTTAGTTTGCTTGTATTTTTTTTGAAAAGTCAATGATGAATATTTTAACCTATTTTCACGGCACCCGGAGGAAGGAGGCTATAAAACCCGCCGCAAACCACTGCTCGGAAAAGATCGCAATTCTTCCAAAACACTGCACTTTGGGGAGAAAACAAAAGCGGCCTACCGAGCCTTCCTCCTCCATCTCCAAAATATAGTAGATGTCGTCCTCTTTCGGGGAGCTCTGGGGCCTCTGCCACTTGACGCACAGCCAGGTCACCCCCGCCTTCTCCAGCTCCGGAGGGAAGGGCGGCTGCGGCACACTGCAGGAGGTGAACAGGTCCACCACTTCACTGAACTCACTGGAGAAGCAGACACACACAGAGATAGACACAAATATGAGACCGACATGACATGGTTATGAGGGAGATTTTGGAGAACCTTACCTTGCGCCCATGTCGTTTTTGGCGGCGAGGCGGAAGGAGTATCTGGACGCGGGCGAGAGCTTGATCACTCTGTACTGCTTCTGAGGTCCGTAATAGCACTGCTCGAACGTCCCAGTGCCTTTGCCCTGTGGTGACAAAAGGAACAGCTAAAGCATGAGGGACATAAAGTGCTTTCCAAAGTGAAGGGAGCTCTAACGGTACCTCGTCCCACTGGAGAACGTAGTTTTGGATTTTGGAGCCGTTGTCACAAGGAGGCTGCGGACACACAAGCATTTCTGTTACACTGAGGGCTGCGATATTTGAGAACTGTCGTGAATACACTTCATTTGTGAATGGACGAGCTTAAAAAACAAAAACAAAACCAGGACAAAAGCAAGGCAAAAATTAGGGCTCGGTACCGTTTAACGATAGGTTTAGGGCTGCAACTAACGATTATTTTGTAATCGATTAATCTATCGATTATTTTTACGATTAATCGATTAATCGATTGGCTGTGAATGGTGCATGAAAATGTTATTTTTTTCAATTTTTTTCATCACATGCAGCTAAAATGGCGCCTCTTAGCGCTACCTCTGCTTCTGATTGGATGAAACACAGTAAGATATTCATGAAATTTACAATGTACAAAACACTACAGACCCTAACTGTAAAAACAAAGTAGGTTTTCATCAAAATTACTACATTTTCATGTCATTTTAGCTCTATTTGAGTCTGTGTGAACCAAAAAACGATTAATCGATTACTAAAATAGTTGTCGACTATTTCAATAATCGATTAGTCGTCGATTAATCGATTAGTTGTTTCAGCCCTAGATAGGTTTAGGTTCTACTGGTATCGAAAAAATAATCAAAAGCAGGTACTGAAAAGAAATATAAACTCTTGTAAAAATCTAAATTTAAAAGAAAAAAAAGTGAAAAACAAGTAGACAAAAAATTTAACCAGCATTGGGAAAAGTGGAAAAATTGTGGTAAAAGTAGAACATTTGGGGTGAAATTGAAAAAAAGAAAAATTTTAAATTGGAAAAACATTTTTTTGGGGTAAACACACAGCAACACAAAATTGGAAAATTTAGGGGGGGGGGGGAATTAAAAAAAATCAAAAAATTATGGAAAGTTTGTGGGGGAAAAAAATAAAAAAATAAGAACAACTTTTTTCCGCCTTTTTGACGTTGTCATGGAAGGAAAATAAATAAAGTAACATTATTAATCTGTTTGTCTTTATGGTTCTAAATGACAAAAATTTAGTATAAGTATCGAACAAAGTATTGTTCAGGCATCGGCATCGAAAACCAAGTATCTTTAAAAAGTACTGGTATTGGAAATAATGTAACGGTACCCAGCACGTTGAAAAATGTGTAAATCTCCGTCAGATGGAAGACCTTAGTGATTTTGCAATATGGATATATTATACTAGATTTATACATAAATTGACTGAAAAGTATTTGGAGTCTCTGCTTCTTTGTTACTTTTTAACTGCATAAGAACAATCAGCCAGAATTTAGGGCGGCAACGATATAAAAGTCTTAATTAGGGTAAATGTATCTTGTATAAATGAAGAGCTTATTTGCAAAAGCAGATGTCGGTTTTGATTTGTTTCTAAATGGTATTTGTGACTGCACTCTCCAGAGGACACTTGTGAAACTGAAGCTGTGAATTTGACTTATGAACAAGCGCAATACAAAAAAACGTATATTGAAATGTAAATTTAATCTCTGAAGACCGACACTGACTGGTAATAATGACCAAAAAAGAAAAGTAGAAATAAAAGGTCAAAGATTAGCTGGACCACCTTTAGCTTCGATTACAGCTCATTCCCTGTGGCGTCGTTTCAATAAGTTTCTGCAATGTCAAAAGATCCAGTGTTGCATTAATTTTTCACCAAGATCTTGTACTGATGATGGGAGAGTGCGACCACTGCGCAAAGCCTTCTCCAGCACATCCCAAAGATTCTCAATGGGGTTAAGATCTGAATCACTCTTTCACAGTGTGAGCCCAATGAATCCTGGCTTTGTCATCTTGGAATATGCCATCAGGGAGAAGGGAATCCATTGATGGAATAACCTGGTGATTTAGGATGTTCAGGTCGTCAGCTGATCTCATTCTTTGGGCACATGATGTTACTAAACCTGGACCTGACCAACTGCAGCGACCCCAGATCAGAACAGTTAGTCAAATCCAGGTGACACTTTGGTCAGGCAGTCTTCGAATTTACATTTTCCCAGATAAGTCAATAGAAAAATGTAGCATCAGAGCTATAATCAAAGCCTTTGTTGTTCACAGGAGAAAGACGCAAATTTTGCCTGCAGTGTCTTTCCTAAACAATTAAAAGTGCTTATAAATGCAAATGAGGTCTACCATCTTTGCTGCTCATGTGCCTTGACAGTAGCTCATAAATAAAGTTATTTAAATAACTCTTTGGCTGCGTTAGTGGTGTTCGAGCGGCGGCTGCTGGAGATGTAACGGTCCATTGGCTGTTTTATAGCGCAGTTCCTCTGGGCCCTTTCCCCGGCCGCTGCATCACTGTCAGTAACTCTACCTTCCACTGCAGTACGAGCGTGTTCTTGGTCCCGCTGGCTTTTCGGGGAGGATTGGGAGCGTCGGGCTCACAGGTTAACGTGGTGAAGCTCGCGGCCTCCGACAGACTTCCGTGTAAACAGTTACAAATGGCCTGGACCCTGAGAAGAAAATACGAGAGAAAGTATTACAACACAGAGATAGAAGAGTTTACGCGGCAGGCAAAGGGGTAAGAAATGAGGGGTTGTTCTTATACTGATACCACACATGCAGGTATCAGAGAGGACTTCATCCATTTAATTGATCCAATACTCTTAAGTTTGATGCCCATGTCAGAAAAATGTCTAAGACCATCAAAACAAATTTAAATCGTTTCCGTATGATTAGGCCTTTTGTATCGATGCAGGCAGCACTAGTATATCTACATGCTGTGATTTTATCTCATATTTCATAATCCATTCATTCTTTTGGGGCCAGGCCACAAAATCAGTCTAAACTCTAAAAGTGTGTGATCAAAAACCAACTGAATGGCATCACCGCACGATCATTCATTGACAATTGATAACTTCATCAGTTTTGCTTTTTATTTAAAAAAAAACACATTCGTCCTTATGGTCTTTCTCCCTCTGTAATGTGTCCGTTAGTACAAAAATATACCAATGAAGGAGTGAGCCCCAGAGCAGGAGTCAGTGGTAACTGCAGAGTGAAGTGGTGCAGAACTGCTCTGGGTCAGTCTGCTCTCGCTGAAAGGGCCACAATTATGAAACTCTAAAGTCCCAAATGGACCTGCTTCTTTCTCACAGACGCTGAAGCTAAAGAACAAACAAAAGTGTGAGCACCGAACTCTATGGATGAACTTGGGATGTGAAGTGGTCAGATACGTCTTCTCTTAGTTCTTTTTATTGTTGTAGTATATGATGCTTTTTTCTGTCGTTTTCCATCTTTCTCTTCTTTTATACACACTGGTAAGTCAGGGACAGGAGCTTAATTAGCTATGGTTGACGCCTTATGTAGATAACATCGGCCACCGAGTTGTCCCTGTCAAATAAATAAAAATGCCATATTGTATTGAGGACCACAGATGCGAGCAGCAGCCGTTTACGGCGGCTAATATAAACACTAAACTACCTTTTTTTCTGCTGATAAAGTGTACACACTGGAAAATGCTTCTTATCTTAGATAAATGGCTTTAAAGCAATGGCCGCTGGCTGCTCTGCTTTGTGACGACGACACTAGGGGCTGCCATTGCTCCGCCATTGCTGTAGTACCTCCATACAGCCCCTAGTTCCCCATTGGAATACATTGCATTTTAGACACGTTTTTGGAACTTTCTACAGCTAGATATTCCTCCTGTGATAACGCTGGGTTAGTTACAATAAAAAAATGAATGAAAAAAACAGGCTGGTTTTCGTAAGATTTTTTTTTGGAAATCTCATACTAATGAGGGCCGGACTGTTAGCATTGGAGCTGCGCGGCTTTGACCGAACTACACGTCACGCAAGGGACATGCTTCGTCAGAGCTGGGGAGGAGGAGTCTGTAAATCCGCCATGATTTCCCCCTCGAACGTGGTCATTATGGTAAACAGGGAGGAGTGAGGAATGATGGTCTATTAATAATATGTCTTTGTCTATACTTTAAAGTAATCGTTATAGGTTTGAACAATCTTGAAATAACATTACCAATGGAACAAGCATTATTTTTGCAAGAAAAACAATTCTTATTCCATTGACGATAAGCTCAAAATCTGCACAAAAAACAATATTTCAAGCACTTTGAAGTCATTTTATCAAAGACAAGGTGGTGCACATCACGGTCTACTGGTCCCAGTCCAACTCGATTCATTTATATATTTATTCATTTGTTTATTTGGTCGAGACAGTGCATGTTAATGAACACACACGGGACTCATGCATCCATCCATTGTCCCACACTCACTCTCTCAAACACACTCCCCATTCATCCTGGCCTATTGTACATGTTTGTGATTTGGATTTCTTTTGGGGCCAGAAGAACCAGCCGACACCATCGCTCCACGCTGATCTGCTAAGGTTCACCGAGACCCAAGCTCTAACCACAGAGCAGGCCAGCGAGAGGAGCAGGAGGAAGTGCGAGCTTTCAGCTATGCACTCGCTGCACCACACAGAGAAACTAGAGCCGCAACCGCTGAACAAACTTTCTGTGTTCTCGAGTTCTTGGTATTGGCGTCTACTCCAAACCAACTCGGACTGACAGAGGAGGCGTCGTAACAGCACTAAAAAGGAAAGAAAACTGTGCCAACCTGACATGGTAATCCGTTGCTGGTCGAAGGTCTTCTAAATGTGCACTTAGTTCTTCCCCACTGCAACAAAAGAGAGCGATTAGTCTGGTCTCAGAGTCAGAAACGTTAGGCCTGCGTTTGTTGAGATCCGTTTTTTTACACAGTGACACCCCACGGCGGCAGGATATTTGGTTGTTCGCAAAAGACACATTTGTTGAAGCCTTTGGGATTCATTCAAACTGCAATTTAGATTCATTTGCGAATTATTCTCCAGCTTTGGCACAACCCGGTGTACTCATCACACGGCCATGTATCCTGTTTGATAACAATCTGCTTAGTTTCCTGTTGAGACTAAACGAAGCCAAGACTGATCAATGATTCAAGATACTTCACCAGAAAACGACTCTCAAATAAACCCTCAAATACAAGGGTAAGGTTATCGAGCATTTCATTTTCTTTTGGAATGATTCACTACCAATTTGATGCCCTATTTGAAAACAAGTGCTTGTTACGCCTCAGCCAAAAGATTCAATTTCATTTTCTGCCTTTTTAAATCCAATAACAGAGCTTAGGTTACCACAATTCATTTCCAATAAAGATAAAATTTAGATAACCACAAGGCCTGTCATGATAATTACTGTGTCAACTTCTTCAATGTAGGACAATCATTCATCTCTATTGCAAGAACCATTTATTTGTTAGAAAACATATGAGCTGTAGACGGCTGAGTAATGAACGTTTTTAAAAAGGTACTAACATGCTAGTTTAGACCAACTAAGTGTGTTTTTAAGGCTGTACATAAGAAGGATCTGCACATATTTCACCCTAACGATTTGAAAGCAATTTGGATATGAAGCGAAATGGACACAACAGCAGCTTTTGAGCTAAAATGTTTGTGAAATTTAAAGAAAGTTCCAGCAAAAAAAATGCAGCTAAGCACATTTTGGACGATACATTTTGTACTTTCCCTGAACGTAAGGAGTAAATATAGTCGAGCGCTGCCAGTATTTTCAAAGAAATATGGATTTAATCGTTGGTGGGATCCAATCCAATGCGTTTTAATATCATTTAACAACTTCCTAGGCCGCAGGGGAAATCGCTTCACCTCAGATCGTATTTCATATACAGCATCTTATGTTGCAGACTTTTGCTTATAATTTCAGAACCATAAGAGACTTATTGTTTTTGTTTTGGAATCTGCTGATTTCTGTCTTGTAAACCTCTTAACCCCGCCTGAACCAAACACATTTTCTACAATTCAGCTTTACCCAGATCTAAAAGCTTCTTGACGGGAGAGTTTATAGCCTATAGGCCAGTGTGACGCCTCATTTGAAAGCTAAGACCTGCAAAACATCACATTTTTGAAGCGTTTTGTCGTGATTTCATATTTTGTTGTTTATTCATCACTTTTATCATATGTCATATATCAAAAAACAACATCGCACACTCAAGTAGCCGATGTCTAATTTTTAATGATAACGATTCGGCATTAGCCTTTTTTCATCTTTGAACCACAGTGTATGTACTTTTATACTACAACATATTCTTGCTTATTCCCACATTAGAACAATACACCATTATTTTGATGTTTTACGTGGACAGCGCCCTCTTCTGACACATTTTACAGTCTATGGGAAGTGTTAATGGGATGATTGGGGGGGTCTTTCATCTCCCCCTGGTGTCTCAGGCCAGAAAACCACAATTGCAACTTTCCCCGCACCGGGTTGGAGGCGCGATACACACTAATGGAATCAAAAAGAAGAAGCTAACAGGCTAACGGGCAAAGCTAACTGCGGGCTAGCACCACTTAAACAGTATTTACAGCCAAGTTTGAGTGAAAAAAATGATCTCCATTGTGTAATTGGATGAACAATATCCCTCTCTCCCTTTGTCTTTTCTGTCAGTGTAGTATTTACTCTCACGGACAATTAATGAGTAAAAAAACGCAACATGCTACGACACCTGCAGTGGCGCTTATGGCCTCTAGGGGCACGAGTTACTTTGTTCTGCTTTGAGAAAAAAAACATTTAATTGCTATTTTTCAGGCTAGTAATGTGAATAGATTTGCAGTTTATATATCAGAATCACATTTCATAACCAATCACATTTTCTCCAGTTCGGCTTTACCTGAATCTTAACAGCTCACTGCCTATAGGCCAGTGTAACACCTCATTTGAAAGCTAATACCAACAAAATAATCACTTTTTTCTATTGTGTTATTGTTGTTTTCCAGCAAGTTTTTGTTGCTCTTTTGTCAGTATTTTGTCGCTCTTCTGTGGCTTTTTTGTTGCTTTTTTCCGTCGCTTTCTTACTGTGTTATTGTTGCCTTTCTGGTACGTCACTTTATTGTGGCTTTTTTTTAGGCTTTTTCAACACTTTTTAGTCGTGTTTTTGCAGCTTCATTGTCACTTTTTGTTGTGTTTTCATCCTCGTTTTGTCACTATTTTGACGCTTTTTTCGACGAAGCTTTTAGAAGTAGAGAAAATGTGCTCGGTTCAGGTGGGGGTTAAGAGGTTAACTAATACATGAATCCGTGGCATTATACTGGGGTTAGCAGGTTTTTAACATAGTTGGAGATGAGAAATTTCGCCGTTTGCTAAGGATATCATGTGGCTTGGACCTGGAGTTAATTATGAGGCCTTATCTTGAGTAGTAATGTTTATGGCAAGACCTTCCCCAACAGTAAAGCGAAACAAGACGTCCTGTTCCCCAGCTGCTCTCACCAGTAGACGCTCGTGTACTTCCCGTCCTTCCCGCTGAAGGAGATGGAGACTTCGTAGCTGAAGGCCTCTGGGACACTCTGCTGCTCCTCCTCCACGCTGCCGTTCTCTTTCTCCGGTTTGGTGGGTGCGCTCCAGCTCACTACTGCTGCTCTGGCCTGAATGTCAGACACCTGGACGCACGGTTTGGGATGAGAGTGTGAAATCCATTTAAACAGAGGCCTGTTCCATCAGTGACTCATTCCACTGTGTTCAAAGACTATTCTCAACTTCAAGGACTAAGTAATAGCTCAGATCTCTCCGTTTTGGGAGTGCAAACATGCTGTTCAAGAGTTTGCTCGAGGATCGTGCGTCATATTCTTGAACCCAGCTAATATGAGTCTCACGCCTGTAAAACAAAACACTCACCTCTGGTTTACTGATGGTACTTAAAAGTGCCAGCAGGGCCTTGGCTTCTTCATCAAGCTCTGGGGAGTCAAAATGAAATCAAGTTACTCACAATACTAGAAGAAGAAGAACTTTGTTATTTGTATAGCTCCTTTCACAGACATGGTCACAAAGCGCTTTTACGTGAGAGTTTTACATTCACTCCACACTCGGTGGTGGTAAGCTACGTATGTAGCTTCAGTTTCCCCTGGGGAAGACTGACAGAAGCGCTGTCTCAACAGCACAGATCTGACCACCATCATTCATTCATGCACACACATCAATCCTCCTACATGTTTTTAGTGGTAGGGGAAACCAGAGTAACCCTACGCAGACACGGGGAGAACATGCAAACTCCACACAGAAAGGCCCCGTCCAGGTGGGGCTCGAACCCGGGACCTTCTTGCTGTGAAGCATGAGCGCTAACCGCTACCGTGCCGCAGAATTAACACAATCTAAACTAAGGATTTCAAAATACCCACCTATGCTACTGCATTTGTCAAATGTCAGGTTTTGAGAAAATAAATTATATACAAAACCAAATGGAAAATAGGCTAAAACAAAAACTAAGTTCAAAAGATGTCTGTGTAAGATGCAGATTTTGGGAGGATACCTGATTGCACTTTTTTGTGAGGAAAGAACTGTTATTGCAACACAAATTCAGATTCAAACCACTGTGCGTATTTTAAACATGCCCAGGAGCGTTAACTGTCAATTTGAACTACTTTCCTCTTCAATGCAGCAGCGTGAGCGCAGTTGTGCCCTCTGCTGGTGTTTTGTAGAACTATAACACTCCGGCGAGCCTCAGAGGCACTACAGTGGAGCCCCCCCAAAGCTTGTTTACAAAAAAAGGACATTGAAAAAGGTTCATTTTGAAAGAAAACATATTTATTTGGACAAATGTACCAGTTTAAAGCTGCCCTCGGCTAGGCGTCAGTAGAGAACCCTGCTCTGGATTATTAATGATCAGAGCATGTTGGTCAGATGTCAGTTCACGATTTTCTGTCATAATGCTAAACTCTGACTGTGTTTAGCCGCGTTTATCCTCATAGCTAGATGTTGTTTTTTATGTCATTTTAGTTGAAAAATAATAACAAATCCCTTTGAATTGAGTACATTCTTATGATTTCAAGGGGCCCCCGAAGGATTTTTGGGTCGATCAGGGGCCGCAGTTTATGATCTACAAAAATAATAAGGCAACGGTATTGAAAAGTAACTGAACAGGTTTTACACAGGTGGCAGAAAGTTAATTTATTGCTTTTTAACGTTAAAATATTAAACATCTAAGGCCACCAAGCCTGTGGATATTTCATTTCGTAATATTCGCTGACATATTTCAGTATTCAAGAGCCATTTGTACAAGGAACTTTGGAGCTAAATTTTGGACACAATTTCACTCAAAACTGCTGTTGAATGTGGTTCCGACCCTGTTTGTTGAAATTTTGACTTAATAAGTAAAAAAGCAGTATGCTTTTTGATGACATTTTAGGGCCTTACTTTTGTTTGTTAATGCCCCACAGAAACCCTGACATTTTTAACATATCAGTACTATTTTTCAAATCCTTTTATAAAATGTTTCTGGTATACTACAAAAATCTCAAGGCAGAGGTGTCTAAAAGTGGTTCAGAAATTGTAAATAAATCCTAATAAAGGACGTTTAAGTGTGAGCGGACCTTCCGAGTCTCCGTTTTTGCCCGGGCCCATCTGTCGCTCGACGCCGGCCACTGCCTGGCTGCTCTGCGCCTGCTCCGTGTCGGCCGCCTTCCCGCTCAGGCCGTTGTGGACGTCCGCGGAGGGGCTGGCGCAGCTCTTCTGAGGCGACGGCGGGGGGCTGTCCTTCACCGGGCCGCCGCCGCCGCCTCCCTGTCGATCCTTCAGTTTCTTCTGAAGCCGCTCGTACGTTTTACTCGTCCGGTCGTCTCGGTGGACGAAGGGCCGGCCGTGTTGCGTGTGGGATTCTGTAGAGACTGGATTAGAAAGAGTAAACCTTTTTATTCTTTACATGACGCGAAATAGAAAGAGATAATTCACATTAAGCTAAAATGAAAAGTGTAGGCTTCACAACAATCGGCTAACAGCATGGAAACGCATTATCGCTGCTTTCTTGAAGTTTGATATATTGAGGCAAGAAACTATCGCGATAAACGATATTAGTAAAGATGTTATAATGCAACAGACACCAAGTTTAAATCTTAAAAATGACAGGTAAAAGTACTTAACAATGTACATGAAAAAAATGAAGGGAAAAATGCAAATAAAAGAACTGACAAGTAAGGCTGGGACAAAATAATCACAATATATCGCAATACGTACTGATACTAGGAAAAAAAACATCCAAATGTTTTTGACTCAAGATAGTTGTGTTAAATACAGACTTATAAAATGCTTCTGCCATTTGTGCTTTTAAAAATGTTATTTAAATTTAATGTATTCATTTTGGAAACTCATCTTGTGCTTTCTTATAAAATTTATTTGGGGGACAATAAAGTATACCATAACCTTAAAGGGACTAGACGGAGTTAAAAATGTTAAAATTATGTATGTTCCAGCAATGTCCTAATGTGTAGAATGAGGCCAGACCTGTTTACCACAACTGCCTCTAAAGTCCTGCCCTGTCACTCAAAAAGGTGTTAATTCGGGTCCGAAGTGCCGTCATGCACGAGCTTAATATAGAGACTGCAGTTACGCGTTACACCTGAGGTGGCAGTAGCGAGTATAAAAATGACCAACTTGCATCTAGTCTAGTAACGTTTACCCCCCCTTAAAAGTCCATTTTCTCCAGTTCTAAACCCAAATCTAAAAGTTTCTCGACTGGAGCTTACAGCCTATAGGCCAGTGTATTTGAAAGCTAAGACCTACAAAACTCTTCCAAGCTTCTTCCTTGCTATGATTGTCACGTTTTTCTCCTTTTTGGTTGTGTCTTCATCACGTTTTTGCTGATTTTTTGACATGGTTTGGTCAAATTTTTGTGGCTTGATCATCGTTACATTACACACACACACACACAAAAAATGTGGCCAAAACGCTACAAAAAAATTCATTGAAAATGTGACAAAATTGCGACAAAAAAAGCATGAAAACGTGATTTAAAAAAAAACACAAAATCAAGGAAGAAGAGTTTTGTAGGTCTTTCAAATGAGACGTTACACTGGCCTATAGGCTCCAGTCAAGAAGCTTTTAGATTTAGGTAAAACTGGAAAACAATGCGCTCGCTTAAGGGGTTAAACGACATGAATACTTTACAGCGGTGTTGCCCTTACCCTGCTCTGAGTAGATGTGAGCCGGGTTGTACTGGGAGATGTACTGGGAGCTCATGTCCCCGACGCCGCCGGCCATGCCCGGGTACAGGTGCGGAGGGGGGGCATCATGGCGGGGTGCGGGATGAAGGCAGGCAGGTGGGCGTGGGGCGGAGCGTGGTGCAGAGGGGACGGCGCCCCGGGGTGGAACTCTGGCTGCTGAGGTAACACCAGGACCCGCCGCACCCCGTTTTCTTCGATGATCTGTAGCACAAGGGGACAGCGATGACGGTAAACGTGGACTTCATGGTGCGGGGGAAACGCCGAAAGCACTGAACTTACTTGTGAAACATATCCAGGAGGCACATAGATTGGAGGCACTGAACCGTTTGGAGACATCATGGGAACCTGAGCAGGACCTGCGGACAGCACACATAAACACATTCACTTAGAGTTTGTCACATCATTCGCTTAAGTTTTAGTCTGGCTATAGAGTTCGGGAAATTCCACAGTTACCATGGAGATCCGCCATCTTTGCACTGTTAGCATACATTTCCATAGACTAGGGTGACCAGATTTTACAACTAAAAAACTGGGACAATATTCGGGAATAGGCCGGAGGGGTTCCAAATCTAAAACGTCTTTACCCACGATGAATGGTAAAACTGTCAACGACTTATAACACGCAACCAATGGTTTTGGAGAAATCTATTGGGACATGGGACAAAGGACTAAAAACTGGGACTGTCCCGGGTAAATTGGGACATCTGGTCACCCTACCATAGACTAACATTAGCTAAAAACAGTATAAAAACAGTAGCTTACCACCACCGAGTATGGAGTGAATGAATAATGACGACAGTGCAGCGCTTTGAGAAACTTGGTAATACAGGCTTGTAAAGCGCAATACAAGTGTAAGGCATTATTATTATTATTATAAAAAGTGGGGGAAAAGCCGTGGAACGACTCAGTTAGCTGCTGAGTTACTGCTGGTAAATACATGTAACACACTGTGGTGTCCAAGTGTTTTAATGTGAACAATAACTCCGGTATATTAACTTTTAAAATCTCCATTAGTTTACAATTGCTGCTAATCCCATAATGCTTAGCGATATGACATCACGTTCCCGAAGTCTATTGGGGAATGTATCCGGCTCGACGGTCCAATATTAGAGAATGTATCCGGCTCGACGGATCAATATTCGGGAATTGTAGGACTGTATTATGATTCTGGAATTCTTCATCCACTCAACACATCGAATTCGGACACAAAGGGCAGTTTCAAAGTTTACTGAAGTTCAATTTGTTACAAAGGTCTGATAAGGTTACAAATATCTGGTGATCTGAAAGTACATATGGAAAGACTGGTTACAACGATTATACACATAACTGACACCTCGATCACAATACTTAAGTTAGCTTAGTATAGATTACAATAAATATAGCCAGAAATGAATAATTAACTAAATATCATCTGAAATTACACTAAGAATATGAATTAGTTGTAAATATATCATTTTAACCCACCTCCGTCACAGACACAGACATTTGCAACTGCCCAACTGACTGTTAACTGACTGCTCAACGATTTTATATGGCGCTCCGTTACCTAGCAACCATAAACTCCTCCCACCTGGTCAACTATGATAGAGAATTTACAACACTAGCTTTAGTCTGTTAATGTTGTCGATTAAAATGGTTTCTCGTAATATTTTTGCTGATTTAAACTAGACAAAAACTAATCAAAAAGTTGAGACTAAAACGATGACTGAAAATGTTTTCGGTGACTAATAAAAACTGGATGGAAATGAAGAGAAGGGACTAAGGGCATAACAACTTCCAATGTCACAGTTTGAAAGAGCCTCGTATCATTTAAATTCAATGCCAAAGGAAAATGTCTAAGCTCCAGGAAACAGTGAACCTTGATGAACATGATTATATAAAAGAAATGTATAATCTATTTTAGATTTGGTCCACAAAATGGTCCAAAAAATTCGTATGAAATTTTAGATGACTAAAACTGAATTACATTTTCATCAAAAGACTTGAACTAAATCAAAATATGATACCTATGATACCCCCCCCCCCCCGATACCTATACTAAAAATATTTGTCACATAGAACCATAAAACAGATTAATAATGTTAATTTATTCCTTTTACTTTCATTCAATTTCTTTTACATTACACTTATTTGAGGTGAAACCAATGGCCGCTGGTTGCACTGCTCCTCGACCACGACACTAGGGGCCGCCATAGCTATAGCACCTCCATATAGGGGCGGCAGAACAAGCTAGTTTTCCATTAGAAAGCATTGCACTTTACGCAGTTATTGCTCCTGTGATAACGCTGGGTTAGTTACAATTAAAGGGACCAGGCGGGTTTTCTTAAGGTACATTTTAGAAACCTCGTATACTAAGAAGGGCCAGACTTTGATTGACAGGCCGTTAATATTAGAGCTAATGTCGTGGTTGCGGCTATGTAGTGCTGGGCGATATGGAAAAAACTTATATCACGATATGGATTATTTTATATCACGATAACGATACATATCACGATATACCACAATAAAGTCAGTTTTCAGTTATTCTTTGAAAAGTTTGACAAAAATATCATTGCTTACTTTTTTTCAACTTTATTTTGAAGCAGTGGTTTTGCTATGGATAATTTATATAGCCTATATTGTCAATGTCAGGAAAAATGTGAGACTGCAGGATAAATGGGCTAAACATGATCTGACCAGGGTCAACACGAATTTAACAACAGAAATGTGTAAACTCGTGCGTAGAGAACGACTTATTCAGAGCATCATCTGCTCCTCAATATCAAGGCTCATATTACACTAAAACAGGGGTCACCAACCTTTTTTCAGCCGAGGGCTACTTCAAGAGCATTGAGTTGTTCGAGAGCTACCAATTATAAACAAATCCTAAAGACTTAAACGTACACTGTTTACTTATAGGATATTGACCCCATATTATATCAATAGCTTTATTTTAAAGTCCTACTGAGTCACAAGAACAGAAATAATTGTATTTTTAAGAATCAGATTCAAGAAAATGAAGTGTTTTACACCTTAGAAAAAGTCCCAAGGGCTACTGGGCATGCCCCAAAGGGCACCTGGGTGCCCGCGGGCACCACGTTGGTGACCCCTGCACTAAAACAAATGTAAATTGGAGCTTATTACCGCCATTTTCTCAACTTTAATGTAATGTTTAAGAAACAGTGGGCGAGCAGTTTGTATTGTACGTCTTTAGCTGCTCTACGCGCTGCCCGATCCGTCTCTTACCTCCTGCACCACGCCTCTCCTCTCTTCTCTCTCGTGTGTTTAATCCAGATCCACGCGCTAAAAAGATCCATCACTAAAAAGCTGTTTAGTTGCCGTGCGTAAAGCAGAGTGAAACCACGCGGTGTTTAACAGGGAGAGAGAGCCCCGCGTGTACGTCCATTAGATGTCGCCGTTGCTACAGCAGGTGTGGCGGCGGACAGAGATATCGTAAAGCAGGGTGGTGTCGCAAAACCACAAGGCAGAGTTTCTTTGCGATAAAGTTCTTTTTTATTCTTGTTTATAATCACTTAATATAAACTTAGACGATGTATAGTGACAAGACAACACTAATACATTTTTGTGGCCTATTTAATGAAATATTTGCTTTAATAATTGATTAAATTAGGTTACAAACGATACAAACGATAGAAGAGAAATGGCACGATAGACACTTTTCTATCGTCCCCACGATATGTATCGTCATATCGCCCAGCACTACGGCTATGAATGAACTACACGCCCCGCGAAGGCCGAGTCTACAGTGACAATCCCGCCCTTTTGCCCTTTTTAGGAACATGCGCCGTCATAGCAGGGTAGGAGGAGTCTGTAAATCCGCCATGGATTCCCTTTCGAACATGGTCATTAGTACATTATAACAGGGAGGAGTGAGGAGAAGCTGTCAATGAATTTTACAGTCTATGGGTGAAACAGCCAAGAAACTTCCTTGATCTACAAAAGGGCAGAAAATAACACTTTCCACATTTTTCCTTTACAATTCTTTCCTATTTCCCTCCCAATTATTGTTCCCTATTTTCCCCCCAATGTTTTTCCACATTTCCCCCATATTTTTTTTAAACATTTTTGATGACCAGTAGCATCAAAACTGTTTTTTTTCTTCTGTACCTGCTTTGGATACTTTTATTTTTCGATACCACACTGGTATCGTTTAACGGTACCCGGCCCTAGTTGTGATCATTAAACACTGGTTTTAGTCGACAAAATGTCTGGATTTGACAGCAGTGGGAGGTCTTGTGGTCTTAATGAAATGACACGCGCACAAACAACACCATAAAACCATATTGGACATTTGCTGCCAGTCACTAACAGCATGCTCATAATAAAAGCAGCTTATGTAAGAGCAGACAGTCAATAAAACGTTACTCTCTGGAGCGCAGTAAAGCTGGTTCTGCTCCAGCTCACATGTGTCGCTTCCGTCCGTGAAACAAGACAAGTACACGAAATATGCTTTTAATACAGCGCCGGGGCAAAGTCACGGCGACAAATGTAAAACATGTCGGTGATGGTATCAAAGCCAGTGCCAGGGGTTTACGAGAAGCAGCTTGTACAAATACATGCCTAGTGCCTGCACGGGAAATAACAACGGCACTGATGTGTAGTGTCATCACGGTTGTCTGAAACTACTCTGAAACGGTCTCGAGACTTAATCCAATAAAAGTGCAGGTTTAATCCGTTTCATCTTCAGCAGGTCTGACCAAATTTGTTTACAAAATTAATATTCATCATCACTATTAACTAGGAGTGTGACAATATATTGATTTTCCGATATATCGCGATATTTTGCGGGACGATACCGATACTTTTTATTCTGATATTGATACTTTTGATGACGTCATGCATATTAATGAGCAACGTCATGCATACTAATGAGGCAGCAGTGAGCCACTGTTTTCACAGTCAATAGAGGCCAATAATGATCAAGAATTCAGTCAGGCCAGCAGGGGGCACACTGCTGTCCTGACTGTGTGCAGTCAGGACACAAAGTCTTCATCTGACTGAGATCAACATTTTTTTCCGCAAACTCAGCCAAAAACAAACTCATAAATGTGTAAAAGTTTAGTTTTAGTTAAACATTTACTAACTTAGTTCCATTTTAGATCTAATGTAGTGTTTTTTTTTTTTAAGTCTTCTTTCGACACAATTTGCTGAAAAACTAGTTACTTGCGATTTGTGTTTAATTAGAAAAGGACCATATCGTGTTGAAATGGTTTAGTAAAATATCGTAATAATAATGTTATCGCAATTTTGCACAGCGGTATCGCATAATCACAAGTTAGTTCAATATCGTGCAGACCTACTTTTGGGGTCATTTTTGTCGATACTGATACTGGTTATTTCATATGGGTGAATGCACTTCAATCAATACACATTTCTAAACTGGTTATTTCATATATTATGGATGTAAATGAAAATGATGTTACTTTAACTGGTTACTTAAACAATGTCAATGTCAATGTCGCACTAAAAACATGTACAATAGGCCAGGATGTTTGAGAGTCTGCATGGGGGACGACGGATGGAAATTAGCCCAAGGCTACAATCCGGTGTGGCTTGTTTACATGCATGAGACCCATGTATGTTCATTAACATGCACTGTCCCGACCAAATAAACCAATAAAATAAAATAAAAAATAAATGTGAAAATACATACATTAACAAAGTTTTTAGTATTTGCAAACATTCCATCAAACAGAGGAATGATGGAAAATTTGGTATTCAAAAGCAAATTGGGCACTACGGCAAACTTTTCAATTTTAGCCAGAATTGCAGCTGAATGAATTTTAGACCAGAATTTGGGTATTTTTGACAAACTTATGCAGTAAAACTAGTTGAATATTGAAATTATTTTCCAAGGAGGTCATTTACCAAGCGTTTGCTCATGTGCAAAGCAAGTAGCACGTGCGAAAGTGGCTCGAGCATGGTCTTATTTACATGTCAGATTTGGGGGCCTGATACTGTAATACAGGCAAATGTAATGCCCACAAAATAGCAGATTTTATGTTTTAAGCTTACACCCGCTCTTTAACACCAGTCTTGATAAATGAACCCCCAAGAATTTATTTTATTCTTATTTAATGCCTGTTGGAATCAAATTTAATGCATTTTAATGATCGGTCAGGCCTTAATTTTGGCACAGTTCATTTAACGACCTTGCATGCTTCACTAAGAGGTGACAATGTATCGTCTGTAAGATTACACCGAAATTGTTGCTTGGAGGAAATGTACAATGTTGAGTCTTTATCTCCAATGTCAAGGGAAAAAAGTTGCAAAAACTGTTATCTGTTAAACTAGCAGCACATTATTGCATATTTCCGATGGTTTGCAAAAATACACTTGTCAAGAAAGCCCCCAAAAAATAGTGAGAGATTCATTTTTGTCCGTAGCCGTTCGATGACATCATGAAGCATATGTCGCTCTTTGAATAAGCTCTTTTACCCGCCATTGTGTCAGGAAAAGCAAAGATGCATTTGACTGAATCTGGCAAACGCACGCGCCCCACTTAATAAAAGTGCTGAGGAACAAAGTTTTCCCGGGCGCTCGTGTCGTAGGCCAGAGGAGCAGCTTAGTCTGAGAAGTGACAGCTCAGCAGAAAGCCGAGAGCGGCAGAGAGGGAGTCAATGAGCGGGGAAACTATTCGCATTCACACATTTCTCCTGTTACAAAGCTCAGACAAAACTCCGGGCTGGACATTAGAGCTGCGTCCAGAGGCGGGGGAGGAGAGGGTTTCCGTCACACGTTGTCTCATCCGTCTGTGTAATGATATACAGTGAGGCCCCGCCCCCTCAGGTGCAGGAGGAGGAAACTGGCACGGCGGCGAGGTTGATGCATCGGCCACACGGGCTATAAAAAGCTTCTCGGTGTGACGCCTGCGAAACCAAGACCAAATCTGCTGTACACATGTTCGTGGTGTCGCCTCGCACGTCTATTTCCGTTTATGTGACACAATATTTAGAAGATCGAAAGACTGCAGACTAAAAAACGTTGAGAGAATGTGACTGATTGGCGCTTTTTTACGACCAGTATGCTCAAATGATTAGATATACGTTCCAATGTCGCAAACGCATTCATTGTTTTGTATCTTTGGATAATGTTACTCTGGGTATTGCTGCACTGGAGTAGAATGACAAAAATGGCAACCAATCCACACCTCCACAGACTAACCACCAGCCACTCAAAGCCCAGACACAAAGACAAGGCGTGTGAAGCGTCTTGCCCAAGGACACACACACACAGTAGGCTGATCTTTGGAGCTGTACTTCCACTTCTATATTCTTTTTCCTTTAGCTACTTGCTTTCAACAAATCCTCTTCCATGGAAACTTCGAGTTGAGTGTATCAGGCCTATGTAGTGGGTAGAAAAGGTTTTATTTACCACAAAAGGCCAAAGATCTTTGAAGTTGCTCTCTGTTGCGGCCGATAGTGAGTCATTTCCCGACCCAAGAACACAGGCTGTTTGAGGTACGACTCTGGGCGAGCTCAGCCCGACTAAACGTGCACTGGTCACACTGGTTCAATCCGTATTGATTTCAGATTACTCCATCGCTGGAGTGGGAGTTCAAAGAGCCTCTCTGCTTAATAACGGATGCTTGTGCTACGTGCAGCTCGTCTGACACCTGTGCGCGCACTGATTAAGGCGACTCCAGTCTCAGGCGCTGCCGGCTGAGTAATAGCTCATCTGATGAATCACATTACATATCCAATTTTGAGTCCAATTAGAAATAAAAGGCTGCGGATGGAACAGAGAGGAAGGAAGCGTGCGGCGCGGTACCTGCTCCTGTTAGAGTGGGGAGGGGGAACACCTACTCTTTTACATCAGACTGACGCACGAGTGCTGACAGAGATCAGATAGAAAAGGCCACGTCCCCTCCCCCTGACTCAACCGGAGCATTGGTTGTGCTGACGTGGCCGTGGAGAGGAGAGCCTGCACACGCACACACACACGCACATAAACCAACGGCCATGGGTAAAAACAACACGAGCCCTCCTGCACAGAAAAGCGACGGGCTGCCGCTGAGCCCGGAATAGCAGCAAACAAGCGTCCCGTTCCGGCAGTGTAAACAGAGAGCCAGCCGCGCTTTGGTAACACCTTCATCTCCGCTCAACATCACACAAGCAATCTGCACCTCGGAGGCTCCGGGGGCAGGCTGACAGGATCAACTGTCACAGCCTGAGTCAGAGGGGCCACCCGTCACAGCAAACAGGGAGGAGAAGTGTCCGGGCCGCTGAGCGAGTCAAAGACACGTCGGGATAGACACAGAGAGGACACAAACTAAGAGAAAGACACAAAACCTTAAACCAAGTCATTCAGTTTAATTCCTCTCCTGATGAGATTTGTACAGCACACACCTGGCACGTAGTGTTACTCACTGAAGAACAAACAGTTTCCCCTAATCTTTTTACAGCTCTGAAACTGCATGCAGAAAACAGACATGAGAAGGAGAGATTTACAGCAAATGCAAGACTATCAAAAGCCACATGACTGGGCGCGAGTTCAGGATCAAAACATGTTGTTTACAGATGTTGTGTCACATGGCGGTCTTTGCTCTTCACAGCGAAAGCAAATCATAAATGTGCGAGGATGAAAAACAGGTTGCAAGGAGCCACAAGAACAGTTCGGACGCTGCAAACTGTTAGATTCAGGCGGGTGTTAACAAAGATGCATCACCACAAACCGAAAAGCGACAATAGTAATTATATTGTAAAACTATAACATGTTTGAGCATTACAAGGTCGCTCGCAGTTTTGGAGGTTGAGTCACACAGAAGCAGTGACCGTTGAAAAAGATTCTGCAGAAGGAAAATTAAGAGTTAGTGGGAGTGTCTTCTCCCCACAATCAGTTTGATTACAACAGCTCCTTTAACTGAGGCTATATGGGCTATATTTTTATTTTAAAGAGGGGGTATTCTGCTTTTTTCAATCACATAGCACCAGTCTATAGCATACTACAATGATGACGTAACCTTCTGTTGGTCTGTATATGCAGTAAATTAAAATAACTGCCTTGAATAAAATTGCTCTCTCAAAATGGCTGTACTGAACGTCTTGAAATAGGCCTCTGTCTCTTTAAGAAGCTTTCCGACACGCCCCCTTCAGCACACTGCTGTGGCATCTAAACGACACTACTGTGCGGGGAGGGGGCTCTGCTGAGCTGAGGAGCAGTGGTTGGTGGCTTGGCTGGTGACGAAAGGTCCAGAGGCGTCTCCAGGAGGTGGGGGCGTTCCTAGGAGGACTGAGGCATAGCTACACCTAAAATGGCTGCCGTCTAAGTTTTTACTGATTACTCAAAAATATGTGAATGAGCCAAGGCAACACTCCAGGCATGTGTTTAATGAGGGAATGACATAATAACATGATATAAAGCTTGAAAAAGTCGATTTTACATAATACCCCCCCTTTAAAAATGTCTATCCTCCGACAAATCCTTTTCAAGTTCCTAGTTTTGTTTTTATCATCTCATTTTTAGTGACACGTTTCACAAAATCTGAATGGTTTTCCCCAAAACGTGTAGAAAACCGCTGAGCACTGCTTTCAAAGCATCACATACCCAATCCAAAAAGTGCTCTTATAGAGAGCTCTCAAACAAAGGCCTACAGACAGGAGCGTTCTCAGAGAAGAGCGGTGAGCAGTTATCACTGGAGAGCTTTAAAGCTGCTCCCTGAAGCGGCTTGATCACCCGGAAGCCTGTAAAACGAAAGCCGTCTTGATTATTAATTAGAGCTAATAAATTGCCTCCATTCCACAAGTAAAACGAGGGGTAGATTGAAGCGGAGTGAGGCGCTGAGCAGCTGCATGTCAATACGACCCAGTGCTACTAAGCGCAACATTATTTGGAAAACAAGTTACGACATTTTTAGCAATGAGAGTTGAAAAGGCCATTTTCCATGAGCTGAGCAGCCAAGGACACATCCAGGTCTAGTCATTGGTTTGGTTGGGACATTGCATGTTAATGAAACGAAACTCATGAATGTGATCACCGATTGTGGCCATGGGCTAATTTCCATCCGCCGTCCTGCACTCGCACTCACCGCACACACATTCATCCCGGCTCTGTCCCTGTTGGACTCGTATGACTTGGTGAGGCCAATATGATGCTGAAACTTGAATCGGGATAATGATACTCTGACAATCTGCCAGTTTTTAAGAGATTGTGATTCTCCGTCGGAGTTTAGCCTGAGTCTGACCCTACTCAAGCCTAGTTTACCCAGACCCAACGGAAACTGCCCACGTGCCTGTTTTGTTTGTACATCTGTGAATCCGGCCGGACAGAAGGGTTTATACAGGCAGAAGCAAGTCCAATTTAATGCCATAATATGACAATATGCCACAAACACAGAAACAATGAGCCCATATTTAACTTCTTAAGATTTGCAAAGCTTTCAAACAGAGAGAAGAGAATCGGACGAAACTGGCAACTTTTTGTCAATTTCACCATAATTTTGGTATTTTCAATGAATTTGTAATGATCTGTAATGAATTTTACAGTAATAGCTGGTGTTCACGGTGCAATCTAGTCGGAGCCTGCACTCGTATCCACTGTGCAATGGTTCAACCAGAATCGTATCTATGACCAAAGTTTATTGTAGTGAATATCAGGCTACAGAAGGCGTGTGTTTCGCCGATGCAAGTGCCGCATGCAAGCGGTGTTTATTTCCAAGGGAAAGTGCAGCGAAAGTCCTGTAAAATGTCGGGACACTGACAGAGATCCTAGTTGCAGTGAGAGGAGGCTCACTCCGCGACTAGCCTTCCAAATCAGACATTGCCTGATTGTCGGTCGTAGCTCGTCTTTGGTCGTACGCCGGTTCTATTTTAAATCTTTGGCCCAGTCTCACTTACTCCGGTTTTGCCCTACCACTAAAATGATGAACAGTAGCCCAGGATCAATGATGTCGGTAAGTGACTGAACGGTGGTGGTCGGTCCATGGGTGAGTATGTGTGTCTTAATGTCATTTGTTTTATGTGCTCATTTAGTCATGGTGCTCATTTAGTGGTGGAGCTAATTATTGCATTTGTTTTATTGTTTTGATTAACTCATGTGCTCATGTTGGAGACGTTTCCGTTTTAAATAAAGTGGACTGGATTCTTGGCCATCCATTTTCATCGATTACGTGGACTTTCGCATTTACGGTGCTGGAGGATTTTTGTCATGTTGGCCGTGTTGCACTGGGTGGGACTTCACATCTTTGAAGAAAATGTTATGATTTTAGAAAAGTTGGCCGTCTCAGTCAAAAAAGGTCCAGCCGCATCGATCCAGTAGACTCTTGGCCATCGATATAATGTCAATACCAACAACTCCAGCCTCTTTTTACAATTCCAGGACCCATTAGCACAACACTTACGAGTTTCACAGACATCGAGAGCGGTTGGGAGTTAGCATCCAGGCAAATTGAGGGAAGTAAATAAAACACCAAAGTCAATTTAATCATTGCATGTGAGCGTTTTTGCCTCTTTGAGATTCACTGTGAGGAACAATGGAGGTGAGATTAGCCGTTTGGTGTCGTTATTGAGGAGTTTTGATAGGCGTTCTCTCGCAGGAGGAGCCTTTTCATTCACAAGGACTGACTGCCATCCTGATAATGACTGTAGTGAGAAATAGGGGCTGGGAATTCCCGCTGTTGCCGTGGGTTACAATCTTGAGGCATAAGGTTAAAAAGTATTCTGAATGAAATCAATTCATCCAGGATCTTGTGAAGCTAAAACAAGACGACTGGACTCACATTTCTTGCTAATTTAAGACTGAATTAACCAACTGGATAAATGAGAAGTTCCTCCCTCCCTGTCATTTCAACACATTGTAAAACTTGGGTGTGTGTTAAAGGTCCAGTACTTCCATGTCTAATTTTAAATAGTTGTGGTCAAAACTCATTCCCAACTTTTCTAATAGCATCCTGATTTTCCAAGGTACGAGTTTATAAGCAAGTTGTTTTCGTGTTGCTGCTTCTTTGCGTTTAAAATCGCTCATAATAGCCTGCAGACACCGACGCTAAAATGGATTTCATGCTTGTTTTATGACGTTTTGTCTGCTAGCAAGACAAAACGGAAATAACTACAGCGCTCCCTCGTCTTTCCTAAATGTATTAATTCAGAAATATTGACATATTTGGAATTTATGCCTCGCACGAAAGGCGACCGAGATGACCCTACAATCCAAATATGGTCATTTTGACGTTACAAAACTTTAGAGTCCACGCAAAATTAGGTTTTGTCACACTTTTGCAACATCATCTTCTACAGACTATAAACTTTCCAGCCTTAGATAGATGTCGACTGATATGAGTTTTTCTAAGGCCGACGCCCAATATTTTTGACCAGTATTTTTGGACGATTTCTACCAAACGTCTGGTCTATAATCCTGTAAAAACAATTACTTGGCCACTCCAGCAGTGGCCGGTTTTATTGTATTACTTTAGGTGATTCAATCATAGTTTCTGTCCCAGCTTTGATTACTTGCCGTTAGCATTAGCATGCTGTTGCTAGCCGCGGTATTTTGCGCGGCGATCAAAAATACAATTGCGGATGTAAAAACTAACTCAGCTACTGAATTCTCCAGGTTCTGTGCTTCAAAATGAGGTGCATTATGTCCATATTCATTGAGGTTTAGTCGCTGAAACTTGTGTTTAACAGACTTTTTTCAGACTGATTTCAATTGCGATGTTTCTCAGTCTCCTTAAGGCCTAAGAAGTTGTGGGCTCATATTAAAGGTTCAACTGTTTCCAGTGCAAAAAAAAAAATCAAGTCTCTATCACTTTCAGTTCCGGAGATATCGGCGTTTATTGGCATTCGATCAGCCAATAGCCGAATAGTCGAAAAATCCCCAAATATCGGGCCGATATATTGGCCGGTCGATACATCGGTTGACCTCTAATTGGGGCTGAAAGATATATCGTTATTGTATCGAGATATGAACATTCAAGATATCAATATCGCGAAAGAAAAATATATCGTTATCGTATTTATATCGAGATATAAACATTCAAAATATTAAAATCGAAAAAGCAAGATATAAACGATATAGATTTTCATCAATAAAACTGCACTCTTTTGTAATATGATTTTATTTTTCTGAAAAATGCCTAGTTTTCACCTAACACAGTTATATCGATAGAGATATCTGGCATGAATATCGAGATATGAAATTTTGTTCATATCGTTCAGCCCTACCTCTAATATCAACAAAACAAAACCATACATTTAAAGAGGGGGTATTATGCTTTTTTCAATCACATAGCACCAGTCTATAGCATACTACAATGATGACGTAACCTTCTGTTGGTCTGTATATGCAGTAAATTAAAATAACTGCCTTGAATAAAATTGCTCTCTCAAAATGACTGTACTGAACGTCTTGAAATAGGCCTCTGTCTCTTTAAGAAGCTTTCCGACACGCCCCCTTCAGCACACTGCTGTGGCATCTAAACAACACTACTGTGCGGGGAGGGGCTCTGCTGAGATGAGGAGCAGTGGTTGGTGGCTTGGCTGGTGACAAAAGGTCCAGAGGCGTCTCCAGGAGGTGGGGACGTTCCTAGGAGGACTGAGGCATAGCTACACCTAAAATGGCTGCCGTCTAAGTTTTTACTGATTACTCAAAAATATGTGAATGAGCCAAGGCAACACTCCAGGCATGTGTTTAATGAGGGAATGACATAATAACATGATATAAAGCTTGAAAAAGTCGATTTTACATAATACCCCCCTTTAAACCTGGCTCTATACGTTTAGATTTTGTCGCTGAAAGTATACTATACTTTTATACTATACTTTTATACTAAATTGATATCTAAAAGTCTTTTGTATCTATTCACCTGCCGTGTCTCGCCTTAAACCCCAATGTGCTCATGGGCACTGAAATTAAAAAGCCAAGTCATATTTCTTGGCCACGACGCTTTCACTTGGCTAAATAAAGAGCCACGCTCCGACTGTGTCCTGCAATGACGAGTTTTATTTTTTCGGTAGAGCGGCCATAAGGAACAGAGACTCAATCATCTGGTATGATCCGCCTCGTCCTCCCCCCCGATGCCAATGCTGGGAAGGGGTGAGTCAGAAGCTCGGCGGACGTCGAAGCGGCTCGCTGCTGAGGAGGAGTCTATCCGGGAGCTAGTCTTGGCGGATCTGTCCTTGAAATGAGGAGGGGGAGTGAAATAACGTGCTGATGTGGCTAATGTTCGGCAGCTTCACGGTCCCATTACGTGACTCATGTGTCGGGACGTGAGGGGGAACGGAACGTCTGCGGTGTGCGTTGAGTCAATAGTCACACCTTCGATATATGCTTCAGAAATGAATTATGAAACCCCCCCATTCTCCTCATTTTATTGGTTCAATTTGACATTTCCATGGCAACAAAGGTCTCCGGCCATAGGGTAAACTGGTTTGAATGAAAACAGCAGAACATTGACTGCAAATCTAATACTGAAACGAAACCGGCAACTTCTCCCAGTGAATAATATTCCCCATTTGACTTTGGACTATGCCATATATCAAAAATAATAGTGGCAAAGTGGGTGAGTAGACAGTATTCTTCCGTCTGTAGGTTAACTCTGAGAGAAAGAGCTTTCGGTTCAGCTCAGCCCCAAACAGAAAGGTCCAACGTGACGTGAAGAAGAGTGAAAGAGAAGAGAATGGCCTTAATACTGGCCTCATCTGCCAGGGTACAGTGTCCAAGTGCAGAGGCCATGATTCTGAGGGCGTGGTCTCAAACATACATTAGGCCTTGTGTTATGAATATGCAACATCAGGGAGTCGACTGAAGCGAGAGGAGTGCACCGACACCTGTATATCTGACTGCTCTTTTATACACTCATCCTGTCAAAGATGTCATGTGCCAACACGTGGCAATTACGCACATCCAGCAGCTAAAAATACATTAGTGAAAGCACAATGTGGAGCGGGGCCTGAGATTGAAGTAAAGCAGCGGAGCATCTGTGTCACTGTGCCCATGTCAGTGCGTCCTGAGGTTAAAGTAGTATTAGCACAGTCCACAAGGTAAAGCAGAGCATGTGCATGTACATGTATGCACTGTGCACATACTCTTCCTCTTGCTCCACCGCGAGTGGTGAGTCATCTCTCTATACACGTCAGAGAGATGAGTGCACCCTGTGACAGGCCAGTTAGTAGCAGTCACACTGATCTATGTGGCACCTCTTGGCTCTTTGTTTCTCCTCTGATGGAGACACTATGCATGTTCACTGCCCATTAGGGAGCTTTACTCCGCTACTAATGCGGAGCAGCGCAAAGAGGAGACATCTTTACTCCTTAATTATCTCAAATAATAAACAAGCTGCAGCATTGTACAGTTACAGAGTATTCACAGAAAACTGCATTAATAATGTCTATTCATTCATGATCAAATGCCGTCCCATAGTTTGTCCTCCATTTACAAGTGTCGACCCGAGGGCCCGCCTCCCACAACTCCTCCAGCTGTCGCCATTCACAGTCGAGTCGCAGCCACACTTCATTGTCACTGTCACAAAGCAGCACAATCAACAACTATTGAGGAACTGAATGCTTCCAAATAGCACAGTGCAAGAACGCGACTACAGCGCGACATAAACTCTGCCTGGGCGCCGTGACTTTTACCAGGACACATCCAGTTCAATTAATTTACACATCGCTACACATTTAGCTCAGTGGAGACACAAAGGCTCCGGCAGGTTGGATTTTACAGCTATCTGCCGAGTTTAGCCACTTCACTCTTTTGTCTGAGCCTGGCTGAAATACTGATTAACAATGCCCTTGGGCATTATCCAAAATACTGTTTAAGGTTACCATGCCCAGACTGTAATCTGACCATTTCAGTGAGAAAAAGACAAGCTTAGTCTTAGTAACAACAGTAAGAGAAGCATTTTTTACTTCTCCATTAAACCATACATTATCTCTAAATTGACAAAGAAGCTTTCGACTACAATAAGACAATTCCAAAATCTAAATTTAAGGGGGAAAAGTGCCTCAACCTTTCAATATCTTGAAATACAAATCTCCTGTTAGATCATTTTCTCTAGTACGAGGAGCGAAATACAGCTTCCGGGCCTCCTTCAGTAGATTGTAAAAGCTGACACCAACTTAAACCCATTAACGATGCATTTCTAACAGCTTCCTCAAGATAACTGTTAGATCCGCTGTAACATGAACAGAGCCCACACTTCCACATTGCAGTCTTCTTACCTGGGATACACTGGAACTGACCATCTTCTCGTCGAATGGTGAAGGATTCGCCTGGATTTACTTGCACCAGGATTACCTGCGGAGGAGGAGGAGTCTGGTCAGAGAGTGTTGCTGCTATTGTTGCACATATGGCAGGATTTGGGCAAATACAACTAAATAATTCCAGATGCTTTATCACTTGAGAGAAGAGGAGCTGGAGGGTGGATGAGGGGTTTGTGTGTTCTCCCTGTATCTTAATGAGTTTCCTCCAGCTAAGTGCTTCTGACCATAGACATCACAGAAACACCTATCAGGGCCTTTTCTTACTGTAGCCAACAGCTTCCCAGACCTGTTTGATTTGAGCGCCCTATCCCCATACGGATGAGCCAGTCCTTTCATGGCATTTGTATGATTTCAGTGGTTTCTCCATCGTTAGCTTTTTATAAGGTGATGTATCCGACCCCGAAAAAGCAGAAACTTAGCGGAGCATGATTAGCTCAGAGGCCACTTTTATACACTAAATTGTATCTAAAGTAAAATCTCAAAATATCTGTGCATACTTTAATGATTTCTAAACTAGGCTTTGGGGCTGCAAGGTTTACCGATGTCGCAACAGCAATAACTTCACCTCAAGAGGCCAAGGTTCTTTCTGTCTCTGGCACTTAAGAGATAAATTAGATGTTCACCAATCAGAATCAGGGATGTAACGATTCACTCGAGCCCCGATTAGATTTGATTTCCAATTTTAAGTTCCCGAATTCGATTTTTTAAAGAAAAGAATATGACTCATTCATACCAATGTTTTTTTTGTTTTAACATCTGCATTTTGTCCTTGTAACAAACTGCAGCTGTCTCAGTAAGAGAACTTTACATTACAAAAACTTACATGAAAATGAACTATAATCATTTTGACCTGAGTGCTTGTAAAAATGTTTTCAGCATAAATAAGATGTGTAGCAAAGCAATTTTATTTTTTATTTTTTTTGCAGTTTGAACATAAGCCATTTTGGGCTAATTTTACAGTGCAGTTTTTTCACCCTCGAACGCCTCACAGCCTCCCGGTGCAGCCTTTGTAAACATGAGGAAAAAGACATGACCGCTCTCTGTAGGTATTGGATTATTTGACACGCAGACATTTGATGAGGATTTCAGCAGAATCAGAGCAGGTTGGTCAGATGTTTGTAAGTTCACGATCTTTGGTAAACTTCTGTCAAAATGCTAAACTCTGTGTTAGCCGCTAACGCTAATCTCAATGTCTATATCTACTTCAATGTCTCGTAGTCGCTAACTTTAGCTGCGTCTGCTGCTTCGATGCCTACACATGTGTTTACATGGTGTGGCGTGTGTTGGGGGTGAAGCTGGGGGAGGTGTGGAGCTTGTCTTGAGAAACAGTTAACGTCGTTAGAAACAATGAGCTATGTTCCGGTCTATTTCGGTCGCGCAAAATGGAGTAGCTGAGGGTGGCTTTAAAATCGATTCTTTTATTTTTTACATCGATTCACATTTTACGCATATTAAATCGATTTTAAATCAATTTTCGATTAATCGTTACATCCCTAATCAGAATTGTCGAGCCTTGTGATCTCAGCTTCAGCAACAGATAAAAGGTCCAAGTTTCCATAAAGAAGCTTCTAAAGTGTTTAGATGGATCGCTCATAATTTGCAATGATTGATGGCTAATGCTAACGGCTATAGGAAAAACGCATTGGGCAGGATAACGGACTGTGAAAAGTCTACCGGACTAGCCGACTTACTAACTGTCCGCTTCTCCACACAGTTTTCCCCAGAAGCATCAAAGAATGGGTCAAATCTTTTACATTTCGGAACAAGTTTGATGATGTCTAAGCTACAGGACTTGAGAAATCTTTATGGAGACTTGTATTGTGTTGTTCTTAGACAACATCATAATGCCAATAAGAATTCACCAGCCCTATATTACCGTTAGAATAAACAATACACAAGATTCTCAAGAGTCGAACAAACAGTAGGGGCCTGATTTACACGTGTTTATTATGTTTAGTGTGCGCTAAAGCGATGAAATAAAGCAGAAGAGATGTTTGTCTCTCGTAAACGCTAAAAGGTCACAGCGCAAACTCATTTATAAATCAGATTTGGGCCACTAATAATACCCAGCAGTGCTAAGTGGTCATTTTTTAAGTAGCAATTTAGCAGCAGGTTTAGTAAATCAGGCCCTAAGAGTTTGAACACAATCTGTAGATGAATTCATTCGGGCCAGTCTCTCGTTAATCAGAGGTTGTACTGAAACACCTACCTCATGCGTTTGAAAATGTGTTTTATTGATGTCTTGATACCATTGCACCTTTGAATACAAAATCAAAGGGAAAAAAGGCCCAGCTAATTATGTTAAGACATAAATGCTTACTGCGGTGGTTCAAATACTGCCGCTGAAGCAAGCAAGAGTCCACAGAGACACACGGAGCTAACAAACAAGCGCACTCCAGAATTCAATAAAAGCATTAATTAATTCATAATATTTCGAATCCATTCATTGTCCTATCATTTTTCGCGCCGTGTGAATGTCTGCCGAACCATTTCAAAATATGTCAAACACGACTGAAGTAACAGCACAATCCGAACAGACGCTCCGACCACTTTGTGATTCATTTGCATTCGCGTTTCGACTCCAAATTAGAGGTTTTAACAAGAGTTCAAGCAACATTTAGATGCATTAGGACCCGCAGTACGTGCCCAACAGATACAAGGCTTTATCAGGATGAAATTAAAGTCTAAATCAACTAAACAGAATCTGAGTGGAGATATTTTACACATAGGTAGTGGGTATTTACACTAATTGCTGGGTTTCAGGTGACATCACAGCGTTCTTTAATCGATTTAGTAGCTTAAAACGATTTTTATTTTGCAAACTCGAGTGTTTTTTCGGACTTTTTCGCATTTCGTCCTTGTGGGTTACCGTAGCGCGGTGTGAGACAGCCTCCTCCCCCGCGTAACACCGTCAAAACAACAACATGCGCGATGGAAAGCGATTACAGAGATTAAGAATCTAATGATATGAATGAAGTGTGTCCCTTGAGTTGCTCATATTTGCGAGGAAAAGGCTCAGGATTTGCATCTTGGATGAACTCTGACAAGTTGCACCACTGCCTTGCTAGCTAGCTAACTTTCCTAACTTTTAGCCTGACGCTAACAACACGGTGAAGAAAACCACAATGCAAACGCGGTTTAAGGCTAATAATAATATCCTTCTGATCTGGAGCGCTCACGTGAAGTCTCAGGACAAACTCGTGTACGCACTTCTCTCCCCCTCTCTCTGTCCCTCCTTTTCCATCCCTTTTTATTTTGGGATTGTTTTACGCATTTTAACTCTTGAGGACAATCACTGCAATAAATTTGCACTTTTGACAATATATCTGAATCTAATCTGTAGTCATTTTTAAGTGCATTGGAAGAAAAAAAATCGAAAATCGAATCTCGAATTTTCTTTAAAAAATCGGAGATTTTCTTTTCAGGCAAAATCGCCCAGCCCTATTATGACTTGTGAAAGCGTAATGCCGTTAATAGGAAAAACTGGCTCCTGCCCCCGACTGGGTCCTATGACATCATTCTAGAACCTGCAACCCAGCAATAAATTGTGTTTTTTCCCCACAATCTTCAATACCGTCATGGCAGGGGCTTGTACTTGGCGTAGTGTTAATAGAAAGGTTCAAGGGATCCTTAAAACAAAGACTGTTGGGAACTACTGGTCCAAACAGAGCAAGGCTGTCGAAATTTAATCAAAAAGGCAATCTCAGCTTTTGTCTCAAATACCAACCTGTGGCATTTTAAAGCTGCAGCACCCGATTTTAATTTGGCCTAAACCTGTTTCCAGCTCTCACAATCCCTCCTGTATGTCCGAATTGTCCAAGCAAATGGTACAGCTGTAAGTGCTTCAACATTTATCTTCTATCGCTCAATAAAGAATTAGGTGAAGACCATGCAACAAGGTCTGTGTTTACAACATGTGGTGGTTAAAACAAATCTACTTTGCAACAATAAAAGTCAGGTGCCCAGCTTTAATGGTCAGGTCTCAGTAAATTCTGTGAGGGTTTGGAGTTTTGAGCTGTAAAACATTTCTGTGTGTTGAAGTTGAAAGCATTCATAGTTAGTTGAGGCTGAAGTTTATTCAAAATACCAATAGTAGGGCAGGGCGATATGGCCTAAAATCTATATCACGATATAAATATCACGATAACGATATATTTAACGATATAATTGACAATGGACAAATTACTTACAAAATCCCAGCCTTACGTCTATTGGGAAGATTAATTCATTGATGGAAGGCGCATTGAGTTGCCTTATGTACAAAATGCGCGGTATAAATAAAGTTGCCTTGCCTTGATATTTTATTCTTTTTTTTTTTTTTACGCCAATACTAATTTCCTAGCAAATATGATCTACTCAAGCAGTTTACATCCTTCATGTCATTTTACTTTGTAAGCGCCTGTCCCTGTGTTCTACAGTCAGGGTTTCTGCTGCTCTGATGGAGCTGAGCATAACATAAATTATATCGTGTCCACAACGATATAAAAAATATCCAAAAACTATATTGCGATAACGATATGCGATACGATATGGCCCACCCCTACCCAATAGTGTCCATGTTGATGAAACGACAGCATTTGGTATTTGACAATCGAGCTCGATCAAAGAGGTTGCTTATTGCCCAGTCCTACTACACAGAGGGGAGTGTTATATCGTCTACAAGATCATGTCCAAATTGTGAGTACATGAAGTAAAGCAAATTTAAAACACGTACTACATCTCTCCAAAAGGGTTAAGTGTTTCTTTCCGTTTGTAGTTTATTCAAGACAATGATCTGTTTGAGCAACACAGAAAGCAGATTTTTGAGGGTTTTGCATCATTTTTGTCTCCATCACCCAGCCCGACAACTACAAGGACAGCAGGTTATATAATTAGCATAGAAGACCCTATTTCTAGGTGAGGCATTTAGTCATTTACATTGCCATTTGCGACAAAAAGCGATCTCCGTTTGATAGCGATTTATCTTGCAGCTCTACGAGGCCTACGAGTAAAAAGTTTCCTTAACAATCTTGATCGCAAACAACCACATCCTCCGAAAGCCATTCATTTCAAAGCGCAAGTCTTTGTCACCACCACGAGAAAGAGCCATCAGGCACGATCCTACTCTAGTTTCCTGCTCCGTCATCCGCGTTTACCTCGCTCTTGTGGTAGTCGCCGTCATAGAATCTGCACTCGGCGAACGGCAGCGGACTCTGGCTCCTGTCTTCGTGGTGCACAGAGATCGTCAGCACCTCCATCCTCGTCAGACGCGCTCGTGGCTCGAGTGTGCTCGGGAAGCCCTCGCGTCGGCCGCGCGTAAAGCCAACAGCTCGCCCCCACACACACACACACACACACACACACACACGAGCGCACACACGAAATGCACGCGCGGGGCGGTGCGCCGCGTCAGCACGGACACACGGAGGGAATAAAGGTGGGAGGCCAATCAAGAGGGGAGGAGATCGCTTCTCTCAGTTTGCAACATCTCGGAATCACTTTTCTGGGGAGATGGGATTCCTTCATGCCACATACAAGAGGCAAAGTACTTTAATATCCAAAAAGGAGGAGTTCTATGGTAGAATATAGGGCAGGGCGATATGGCCTAAAATCTATATCACGATATAAAAAAGAAATATCACGATAACGATATATTTAACGATATAATTGACAATGGACAAATTACTTACAAAATCCCAGCCTTACGTCTATTGGGAAGATTAATTCATTGATGGAAGGCGCATTGAGTTGCCTTATGTGCAAAATGTGCGGTATAAATAAAGTTGCCTTGCCTTGATATTTTATTCTTTTTTTTTTTTACGCTAATACTAATTTCCTAGCAAATATGATCTACTCAAGCAGTTTACATCCTTCATGTCATTTTACTTTGTAAGCGCCTGTCCCTGTGTTCTACAGTCAGGGTTTCTGCTGCTCTGATGGAGCTGAGCTTACCATCAATTATATCGTGTCCACAACGATATAAAAAATTACAACGATATCCAAAAACTATATTGCGATAACGATATGCGATACGATATGGCCCACCCCTAGTAGAATATGCTTCGTCAAACTGTCCAAATGCAGATGTTTTCACTTGAGGGGAAAATCTCTACATATTCGATCTTCTTCATTCAAAGTCCGCACAAACAAACTAATGTGATATCAGATTTTTCCAACTTTAGTATGAAAAAGTGTCATTTTTCAATCACACAGGTGCCATAAGGTAAACCTGCACGCAATTACTGACAAAAACAATGAGTTTTAACATGTTCCGTCTGGGTATTTCTTTCATAAACAGTGAATCATCCAGTTATATAGTCCCCTGCCTTCCATCTGAAATTGTCAATTTAATATATAAGAACTGTTGTGGGAAGAGGACTAATTTAAATTCTATCTTTTATTAGTAATTTTACTGTCTGGCTGTCTGTTCCACACGTTTGGAATTACAATGCAGAAATCCCTCCCAAACTGCAGCAAAACAAAAACTTCCTCCTTTCCCGTGAGATTGAATTTGAAACACACAAAACGATGGATACAGTACAGGCCTTGATCGTTTCCTCTCTGGCTGAAGAAAATTGAATGCAAATCCGGCAATTGCCCTTTCGCGATGGAGCCGCCAATAAAACAAGGCAAGATAAAAAGGCAGGTAAACAAACGGTACGTCAAAACAGGAGGATGGAGGCTTTAAATCTTTGCATGCAGTGTTTACAGAGATCTTCCTACTGAGAGATGGATAGAGAACAACTTCGGACGTCTCAGGGATTTGATGGCACTTATTTAAAAAGTAAAGAACACATTTAAAGGGAGAAGGGAAATGCAGTATTTTTTGTTTTTGTTTGGGGGGGGAGTAATGCAGCCTCAACAAAACTCTCACTTACTGTCGCCCGCATCGCTTTGTCTCATTCAGGCGTTGCTTCTGTTGCGGTCACAGGGGGGGTGGGGTCCGGCAGCCCCTTCAGCCGCCCTCATGGGGGGGGGAGCGGAGTGGGGGATCACATGACCTGCGTCGCTAGCACATCTGGCTGGGGGTTTGCTCCTCGTCTTCCTCCTTTTTGCCTTGGACCCGACGTGAATCTCCACCCCCCACCCCCCGAAAGAGCGAGGAGGAGAGCGAGAGGAGTGCGTGGTCTTATCCTCTCGCGGCGCTGACTGGGAACGTGGAGCTCACATGTTTGCTCTGCCTCATCTGCTCCCGGGCGACACGGCTCTCTCCGCAGCGCGAGTCCCCCACCCCCCCTACTCCCTCTCCACCAGCCAGTCAGTCAGTCAGTCTCCACGGCAACTCTTTCAACAAATAAGCCACGGCGGTGTCAGTGCCAGAGCCTCGAGTGAGGGGGAGCGGGGGGGGACACAAACCTTATCAGCGGTGGCCACTCCGGAAGAAGAGGGAGAGGAGAGAGGATGAGCCCCGAGAAAGACAGAAGCCAACAACAAAAAATAAATAAATAGCAAAGCAAAAAATCAAATGGAGATGAGACTTGGGCTGAAGCCTGGGTTTCGCTCAGTTAGCGCCTGCTGTGCCGTGCTCCGTAATACGCTTCATTTCAATATAGCGTTCCGCCCGGGCGTGATCATAGCACAGCTGAAGCCGGCACATGTAGAAAAGCTTCCACAGCGCACGGGGGACTCCTTTGTTCTGGCTTCTTCTTTTTTTCCTTCCTCTTCACAACATCAACAACAGCAGCAGCAGCAGCAGCAGGAGCAGGAGCGCCGTGAGAAAGCCTGAGCGACCCACGCAAACTACTGAGGCTGACATATACGACTACGCTACAGCGCCTCCCCCTCTCGCGCTCTCTCTCCCTCTCTCATTCACACAGCGACACGCCGTACGCCCTCCTCGATACTCCGATCGATGCCAGAGAGAGGAGATGAGGTGGTAGAGTTCAGACGAGATGCCGCCAGACGATCGCGGCAAGCCTCGAGTTTTCCCCCTTAAGACTTGGAGGGATCACAGAGCGGCCCGCTGACGAGTCAAACAAAGAGGGGGGCACGCGGAGAGTTCTCTGTAACATCTGTCCCCAGTTTATCCCAAATGGGGTCGTTCCTTAAAGCGATAGCGCCGATCGCTCCGTCAGCGCGCGCCAAGTCCGAGGCTGTTCTCTGCGTCACTGACACTGCTGCGCGAGGAGTGGAAGCAGCCGCCGCTAATGAAATGGCCACAGTTCATTTCAGTCAGAGGCAGAGCCCGTTGCAAATGACGGCAAGACACAAAGAGGCAGCAAAACAGAAGGCCATGAGATGATTGAGCAGATAAAGTTAAGAGAGATCAACTTCAAAGAGTAAAGTATAGGTATAATTTTGCATTGTAATCTAAATGTTGAGCTCTATGAAGTTCTATGATATGACAAGCAACTATAGCAAGAGAACAAGTAATACAGTAGAGGCTGAAGTCAATGCTCAAATTGAAGATCTACTGATGATGTTCTAAAACAGTGGTTCTTAAAGAGTACCTAAACGGGCGTGCCAAAGCCTTTCCCCACCCATAAACAAAAGTCAAAAATTGCTGTGAAAGAGGCGGTCTCTGAAGTTTGTGGGTGACATGCGGGGGGGTGAGTGTGTGGGCCTTTACATTGGCACAATCACAGCAGACAGATTACGTGGGAGGGACTTGGTTATAAACCACAGGTACAGGGGCAGGATAATGGGCAGCACCTGATGACGATGTGTGGAGCTGGTGCGGTTTTGTGGAGGCTGTGGACACGTCTCCAGCCAATCAGGAAATTCTAATTTAGTAGCAGAGTTAACCCTGAAGGGGGCGCAACCCATTCGTTTTCAGGCCAAAGTTAGGATTTTACACATGTTTGCGCTATAATGTCAGAATAATGTCAGGGACCAGTAGACAACACTATGAGACACCCATTGAGACAGTTTATCAGTAAAAAAAAAAAACTTGATTTGGTGTTTAGTTGCTCTTTAAGTTGTTATGGCTCCGGGACCCACCATTACCCTAGGATAGGTCAGGACGATATGGCCTAAAATCTATATCACGATATAAAAAGATTGACAATGGACAAATTACTTCAAAATCCCAGCCTTACGCCTATTGGAAAGATTAATTCAGTGATATTTTATTCATTTTATTTTAACAGCATACTAATTTCCTCACAAATATGATCTACTCAAGCAGTTTACATCATTTCATTTGACTTTTTAAGCACCTGTCCCCGTGTTCTATAGTCAGTGTTTATGCTGCTCTGATGGAGCCGAGCGCAACATCAATTATATTGTGTCCACAACAATATTAAAAATTGATATCGCGATAACGATATGCGATACGATTAGGGCTGTCAACGACCAAGATTTTCTTGGTCGACCAAAAACATTCTCTGACCAACGATTAGTCGACTAAAAAGGGGCGTGGCATAACGCTGACAAAACTACAACTGTGGGAGCTTGTGCTGTAACTACTATTTTTACATAGAAGCAACATAAACGGTGCATTTATGTGTAAAAAAGTCACATTAATTTCACCTTTAATCTCAGACTCCAGCTCCCTGCCTCACTCCTGCATCTGCTGCTGTACATGTGCTGTCCATACGTCCGTATAATCCAAATAAAGCAGTAGTTCTTCTTCCATCATCATCCCTGTTCTCAAATGTCCTCTGGGTAACACTTCCTTGTGACACTTGTCTCTGTTTCGCACGATGTAGTGATGAATCGGTTCACGTTACGCGGATCTCGTCTTATTTATCTCGGAAAAAGCCAGAATGAAGCGGAGAAAAACACATCAGGTCCATGAGCTGCGGAGCCCGATGTTACACCTTCGTTTCGTTCTCCCATGTGCTTTAGTAGAGCCGCTGACAGAGGACAGACGTCAGACTCGCGTTAGGCTATTTCACTGTAGAACCAGGGTATTTGTGGTTTGTAGAAGTCTGGCCTATAGAAGGCAACATCTCGCCAAGACACAGAGCCCCTGATCTCAGCTGCTTATGCGCACGCAGGAGAGGCGCTCTTCGTCCTTATTTCTCTCCTCAACGTTTTTTTTTCTTTTTCAGCAAAAGCATTTAACTAAACGACCAACGTTGGCAGCCCTAGATACGATATGGCCCACCCCTACACCCAAGGATGACAAGCCATTGCCCATGACCCAAATAAAAATACATCATTTGTCATATATCGTATAAAATATTGTTTGTATTGCATATGCCTTCAAGACTGAAGTTATGGATCAAAGCAACTCAACATTCAACAGGTAGAGTTATCCGGTAGGGTTTCCATGATTCCATTATTTATTTAGCACTTTAGAGTAGCCATTAAAGGAAAAAAAAAGAAAGAACATTAAAAAAAAAACATTCATTCAGATGTACAATAAAATATCATGTGCATGGGAGAGGTAGAAGTCAAGTAGGCTTATAACACTACTCCCAATGAAACAATTTAATAACAAAGTAACTTTAAGCCACTACATAATCAAAATACCAAGTCGAATACAACGTGTCAAATACACAATACTCACACAATAATTTCCTTTGAGTCAAATACTCATTAATTTATGGTTTTACTTTGTTTTTATACATGGGTAAGATGGATATGTCTGTTCCATAGTTTAACTCCATGATATCTAATTCTCAATTGATCACGAGCTGTGTCAATCCTGTCCATCCTCAAAAACTAGATTATTAACGCCATATTTATCGCTTTCCTATCAAAAAAAGCAAATCAAAAGGTCTAGATGGAGCCTTATTTCTGCCATATCGCCCAGCCTTGGTACCAATGCACAGTGCGGACTTGTTTAGGTATTCATAGGGTTGCATGTTACCCTCGACTGACGACTTCATTTGGCGAGGGCCTGACATAGAGCTAGTGGAAACGGCTATACTTCTAAGTGGATGACTAATCATTGTTATGTGCAGACTTACATGTTTGACAAGGGGAAAAGCTTTACCACGACCAACCGGATGGAGAAGGCAGTACGTGAACGAGGCAGCGAGACCTGAAGTGATTTACAGCGCGGTTTTTAGTTGATACAACAATGTTCAGCTCCAAATATTACGCCTGGCTTACGTTGCTGTGTACAGGCTGTGTGCTCTGTGAATGAGGATCAACGCTTTTATTACCTTAGCGCTGACGCTCCTCTACTACTCCGATGACTCACGCTCGCGCTTTCTCACTATTTGTTCCTCTTAATTGTTTACTCGCGTTAATGTGACGCGGTTTGCTGCGGGCAACAGGAAGCGAGGGCTAAGCGACGCTGGGAAAATCCGGCTTGTGCCCGAAGTGACTAGGAACAAACGCAATGGAGCCGTGCCTGCGGCTGACATCACGGGCTTACAGCAGAGCCATGAAAAAGTGCAATTTGATAATCTGCCCTCTGCCATTTCCCTGGAGACCGGGAGTCCGATGGAAACAAGGCACAAACAATATCTTAGAGAGGTAATGGGAGCAAGGAAAGTTTACGTATGATCAGTGAATCAATCAGCCGGCGTTATTGGGCCTAAACGGAAAAGGATTAATCGCGATGGTGAATCAAAGGGAAAAGTTGCCATAACAACCCTATGGACTGCTAGTCTAAAGGTCTTATATTATGCATTAGTTTTACCTTATTATACGGCCCTTCACAATGCAAGTAGAACGCTCCATTGATTTGAATGTGATTTCCCAACGTTCTACCGGTCATTATTTTCTGATAGAAGACCTCTGAAAAAAATAATGACTGCTGCCAATGGCAACGGAGTTCGTGCTTGTAATACAGGTCTTTCATATCACTCCGCGAGTAGTAGTAGCGGACAGGCGGACACCATCTCCCGTCCCTGCGAGAGAAGTTGGGGGAATCGCTCGTGAAGTTAACGGGAGTCCGACTTTCAACTTACCCAGAGATTCACCACCATTCCTCCTCTCCAACTGCACCTTCAACTAAGTAGCTAGGCTAGCAATAAGTAGCTAGCTGTGCTGCTACTAGCCTCGCCACACTGCCTGGAATCAACAAACGTTGCCAAGCAACGCGCAAACTTGGGAACTATTTGCCACAGAAATCATTAAATAAACCATTTTGCCTTCATAAAAGTGTATGAAGTTTATTTGTGTGTGTACAGTTGGCAAACAGCCGTATAATAAGCGGGATAATGTATAGAACACCGGTCATTATCGGGAAAATAAGTACCTTCAGGGCGAAACAAGATCCCTCTGCGTCCAGTTCGACCTGTCAGTACTTATTTTCCCGATAATGACCGCCGTTCTATACATTATCCCTTACATGTTACAATGTTGTTTTCTCATCAAAAACATACCTGGAGCTTTGTTTTGACCTACTCGCACATCTTTGAGTAATTTGTCCATCTTTTTCAGAGGCTATTCTTAGCACCGCGCGGCAGCTCCCAAAAAGCTCCTCCTGAGGTTCTAAGAATCCAGGAAAGGCTTTGCTAAGGCTCTCGATCTCTTGCTAAGCTTAATCCTTTACATCCCAGAGTAAAAGCACTCGCCATAGCTTCACTACAGACACACGGGTTGAGTGTAGGGCTGGACGATATGGCAAAAAAAAACATTAAGCACAATCTTTTCCTCATATTGATCCATCTCGATTTTCGATTCGATATTTTTAATAATAAAGAAAATACATGTTGCCGATTTATGAACATAGACCAAAACCTCAGCTCAAACAAAAACCAATATGATTTAACGCACAGAAATCTTCCATCGTCTCGTCCAAACTCTGCCAAATAAAAGGCTGTAAACCTTTTGATAAGACGATTATTGAGATTGACCAAAGTGGAATCATTCAGTCGATTCATTGTCCAGCCCTAGTTCAGTCTATTTTTACTTCTTTTTCATTTTGTCTAAAATTAAACAGCTGTGCGGCAAAGAGGAGCAAGATTGGGAGGAGCTTATGGTGTGATCGTTTGAAAATCAGGAAGTGAAACTAGCCAGTATTTTGTTTCAGCTGCTATAGCTCAATACTGCATGATCTAACCAACACAAGATAGTGATAAAGGTGCGTTTGAGATTTTTACATAATACCTGCAAAAAGCATAAATATATAGTTTTGGACACAACAGTTGAGGTCGACCGATATAGTTTTTTCTAAGGCCGATTTTTGAGGAGTTTTATTGCCAGTATTTTTGGCAGATTTTCCTAAATGTCATAAGGAGCTTTTTTAAAGACCAAAATCAGAAGATTCCAAAACAAACACAGTAAGTCTCTTTCTCTTATGGTTCCAAAATGACCAGCAAAAGTCTGCAACATAAAACATATAAAATACAATCCAAGGTGTACGAACTTGTGACCGATTTTGTGGGTATGCTCTGACTAAGTCTCACTTATCGGCCTTTATCAGCTTTAATAGTCGATATTGTAAAATACCCAAAAATCGTCCCTGTACACAACAGCACATATTTAAAGGGGGGTATTATGTAAAATCGACTTTTTCAAGCTTTATATCATGTTATTATGTCATTCCCTCATTAAACACATGCCTGGAGTGTTGCCTTGGCTCATTCACATATTTTTGAGTAATCAGTAAAAACTTAGACGGCAGCCATTTTAGGTGTAGCTATGCCTCAGTCCTCCTAGGAACGCCCCCACCTCCTGGAGACGCCTCTGGACCTTTCGTCACCAGCCAAGCCACCAACCACTGCTCCTCAGCTCAGCAGAGGCCCCTCCCCGCACAGTAGTGTTGTTTAGATGCCACAGCAGTGTGCTGAAGGGGGCGTGTCGGAAAGCTTCTTAAAGAGACAGAGGCCTATTTCAAGACGTTCAGTACAGCCATTTTGAGAGAGCAATTTTATTCAAGGCAGTTATTTTAATTTACTGCATATACAGACCAACAGAAGGTTACGTCATCATTGTAGTATGCTATAGACTGGTGCTATGTGATTGAAAAAAGCATAATACCCCCTCTTTAAGACTGAAAGTAATCCATTCCTTATTCTGAACATACAAAAACGCCTTGAATCATCCTCTGCTGGCACAAGAGTGAGCAAAGCAGTTTGAATAAAGCTAAAAACATTAGCTACAAGCGCTATTATTATTATCATCATCATCACCATTATTATTACTATAAGCGATTAACAAGAAATAATTTGTTGCAGAGGAAACTAGAACAAACTGTGCTGCCTGAGTTGTTAAAAAAGGTTTGCCATTTGCCAGTTTATTATTCTTAACACATCCACGTGCGATAACATTTGAGAGAAGACTGAAATATAAACAGCGAAATTAGCATAATATGGAGCATTTTAACATTAAAAAAGCTCCCAAGGACAAGTCATCTTAACCACAGGCAAAAACAACGTAATTTTAAAATCGGTAAATCATTACGGCGCCCGACGTCTAGCGGCAAATTACCGCTGATGCCACACGTTGATGCCTTTTGATCTACTTCGCCCTTTTCTGTACCGTCTGCATTATAAAGCCGTCAGCCGCTAATGAAGTAACTGTCAAACGGCTTCATTGGCTTGTTTTGGGCCAAACGCTGCTGAGTCACGCACCGTCCACCTCCGACAATAGGGGCCAGAAAGAAGGCTCGCCCCTCATTGATGATTCACAGGCTGAACGGCGGAGTGGGCTGCATATTTGCCTCGCCGTCTAAAACGCTCTGGCAACTTCCAACGGGCTGGTGTCCAAGGCCCCGTCTCCCGTGCCTGCTGCTGATGGCACATGAGCTCTCACTATCCGCAGCCCACGCAGCCACCGCAGCCGCCACCAGCAAACACTCTCAGGCACGAATTATGCACTTACTGTGTGCCAAGTCCAGCTCTTTCATGACCAGCGAAAACAACATGTCTGAGTGGCATAATAGAGAAGTGGCCCACAACATGGTCACAGCCTGCGCAGTGTTAAATTTAACAACAAATGCGAATGTAGTCTTTCACTGGATGAAAATCTCTGTTTTCGCCCACAAATGGTCAAGTTTGAAGCTGCCAGAGCGGAAAACCGACTACTACACCACCACTTAAGCAAATGTTGAATTATGGATGTATTTGCTACAACTATTAGTTATTCACTGACATATCAATCAATCCACGCTAACACCAGGCCCGTTGAAGGAGCTCCTGGACGCTGCGTCTGTGCCGCCATGTTAGTGCACCCGCTGATGACAGGGAGAGGAGAAGTAAGAAAATCCTCTTCGCCGCCTGAGCACCAGGGTTTGTGAAGAGGACAGTGTTGAAGAAGAGCTTTTGGAAAAGGAATGGACTTATTACATGTCTGTGCACATCTTGTGTATATTCACCAAGTGAAGCTGCATCACAGTATTATATTGTTTTAAGAGTCTTTGTTTCAGTTTGTAGAGATTGTTCGATGATTTAGGTCTGCTCCGTTTAATGCAGATCTGCGCTCTGCTCATCCACTCCTCAGAGTATTAGTCAGCATCTGTTAGCTTCTGAGTTAGTGACAGTGTGATAAAACAAAATCATGATATATAACGTTGCCATTTGTCCAAGTGCTCATCAGAAAGAGTATTTAAGCAGAATCTAGGTTGGAAAGCTGAGCATCAGGTTTGACATGACGATATAGAGCCTTAAGGCCTGTTCATACTCCACAAGACGCAAGAACTTTGTTCTTGTTCTTGAGGCAAAAAGAACAAGAACAAAGTTCGTCTGGGCTCTGACATTTCATACTCCACAAGACGTGCTGCTGCCGAACTGCCACGCCCCCTTTTTCAGCCAAAACAATCAAGGAATTACAGAAATAAAACGAACCATTTGAGTTCAAACTATTATAAAATGTATCAGTCACGGTCCGTTTCATTTGGTAAAATCATGTTGTGTGACGTCTGTGTAGCCGCTCAGTACAGGAGTTGTCCATCCAAATCCATCCATCCATTAAACATGTTGGTTGACGTTTCCTGGTGTTTGATGAAGGGTCTAAGGTTTACAAGCTTGGTTTCCCTCTGTCCACGAGTCTGACCACTTTTTTTTTTAATCACTCGCTTCTTTCACGCAGGTAGCGCCAGGCTCTTCTGCTTTCCTCGTCTTCGTCCTTGCCCAAAACGTCCGCGTGTTTCTCGCCAGGAATTGTTTGCCATTTGCGTGTCCTTGTAATCCTTCAGCGAACTGTTTTACTGCGGTGCCTCAAAACTATCCATGTTGTCTCCCGTTATCCACACCGGTGTTGGGAAGTAAACATTGGATTCTTGCTTCCCGGTTCTGCCAAATTAACCCCGCCCACTAAACATCCAGCCAATCACAGCGAGAGTTCTCGCAGCCCTGCCGAACAAAGTTCTGCTGAACCGAAGTGTCAGCAAGAGCTGCCGAACAGGAGCTGCGAGAACAAAATGACGTCATTTTGTTCTCGCAGCTCTGGGTGCGAGAACAAAGTTCTCTTGACTTGTGGAGGATGAAAAGGCCTTTACACTTCTCGTATGGTGTGACATGTGCAAATGCATAGTTTTTGGTTCCAAAACGTCATTAATGGGTAAATAATTGTTTACCAATAGTTTTTTCAAAGAAAAATGCAAAAACATTCTGTTTATTTAAGTGCTTTAACAGTTTATCATTTTATAAAAATTGGCAAAAATGTTCAGGCTAATGTTCGTAAATTTATCAGGAATTTGCAACTATCAAATAATGAGATACAGAGACGCGGGGAAGGAGCAAAGTGCCCAAATGTGTACATATAACAGACAATGCTAACTATAACCTAATGTTAGCTTTATGCTACATGCTGCTGTTTTTTCACTTCTAGTTTACAATCTGCAGTGTCAAAACATACATAAAGACACAAGTTTGTGTATGCTGAATATTTAGTCCGCCAGAAAACATTCAAAAAAGTTCATGTTTTCTTGCCAGGCCACGCCCCTTTGGATATATAATTACTCTGTCGACTCCCACCCCCATCTTCGTAGGTTGCGTTAATGTGAGGTCAAACACGGCAGTATCAATAAATCAGAAAGGCACAGCAGGACTTTGAGCAGCAAGACAAACATAGGCAGTTTGTTGACACAATCCCCAGCAGAAGAGAAAATAGAAATAAAAAACTGTCCTCGCCCTGCAGATTAACATGAACCTCAGCCTTTCATCTAAGGTTTCAGAGCATGAATGCAACCTGTAGACAATGTGAAAGGAGCTTATGTGTATCAGAGGTTATGAAGGTGTCTGATGTGACAGCAGCAGCGTTTATGCAACCACTTTCAGTTCCAGTAAATCCAAAATCAGCGGCAAAGTTCAAACAGATTGGCAAACAATGTACGGTATAGTAGAGCCAATGGAAAAGGGTCTTAAAAGGACTGACGATTTGCAGCGCACGTTGAGCCTGGAAATTATGCCAAGGGGAACTTTGAATAAGCCATTTGAGGTCAATATTTTATGGGCAACAAAAAGTAAGATGGTGACGATGTTTGGAATTATTTACAAATACTGCAAAAGGCATAATACCACTGTGATACCTTTAAACTGTACAAAGTTCAACTGGAGGCCCATTGGAGGCAACTAAAGGCGCTTTAGCACCGCAGGGACCTTTTGCAGTTCTTGGTTACGTTTCAGTACCCGCGAACCAGTGCGGCTCCAAGCAAAAAAATGTGGGCCCCTTTATTATTGTATAACGTAGGCTGCAATTAACATTAATACTAATTTCACAATAAATTAGTGATTGCTTAGTATTAATGATTAAGACAAAAGGTGTGGGAGCAACTATTCAAAACCACAGAACGACTAAATGACTTGCATTGCAATAGTCGAGCCCAGTAGAAAAACACATTGCAGATTTAGGAGTTACAGAGGTGTAGAGGCAGCAGAGAAGCAACAGCTACTTCAAGCACAGTGGGAGAGCAGGAGCATCACGGCCAGTCACATGACGACTCCCAAGAGACAGGGAGAGACTGTTTGGCGTTTATCATGATAAAAACCTGTTTATTTATATTGAGTGAAGAGTCATAACTTAGAAATGTTTGCCCCAGACTTTTCCCCAACATAAGAAAATGACTGAACCATAAATGATGTCAAACTGGGGATGGGCGTTTTCAGAGGAACTGTTGGCTCCTTGTCTTAGGTACTTGCCAGTCAGACCAGAAACGCTTTGGTGACGTGGTTACTTTACGTAGCAGGAGACGTAACGCATGTGAATCACTGCATTTGGCAATTATCTTAATATTTGTTTCAATCCAACCTCGAATTCAAAGCCTGTTAGACTCACCCCCTTTCATCTTTGATGTGGAACTCATCTTTGTTTTGCGTGAATCATCGTCTTTCTGTAAACTCCCAATGTCTGCTTATTGTATGCTGAATTTCTTGCTCAGTTATGGATTTGCAATAAAAAGATTGGTCTGGAGCCTTCAGTCGCATGCTACAGTAGAGTTAGATTAGCACTGTTCCCGTGACTAAAGAGGGACTGGGGGTCTCAGAGATCGTCCCCCATGGACTGTTTGGAGCCTGTTACTGTGTCCTCTTCAGGTTGACAGATTTGGACTCTATTCAATTACTTCAAAACAGCAAACATTTGTCCGAGTACAAAAATAACATCGGAAAATAATTTCAGACCACAAAAGAGAAAGTTCAGCACATCCTTCAACGGCTCTGATGCAATTAGATGTTCACAAACGCTCACCCAAGTAAGCAAAACTAATTTGTTCATTCTAGGTTCAGTGTGAAGGAAATACAAACAAATCCCCCCCCCCAAATTCAATTTATTCTCGTGTGGCGCCATATCACCTCACAGGGCAGACGATCACCTGCATTTTCTGCGAGCATCAGTGGCACGCTTCTATAAGTCTGACATAAACACACTGATACGACTGTGTACCGAAGGACAACAAAGCGGAAAATTTGGGGGGGGGGATTAACGGATGGAAGCAGTGAATCATTGCGCAGCCAGAGTCGTCTGCAAAAAGGAATCATCTCTTAGGTAATGACCCCGAGACAACAGCCTCCTCTCTCTGACTCACGGTAATTGGTCCAGCCGAGCGTTAATACCAAAGCCAGGAGGAGCCGAGGAAAACCAGGGACAAAGAGAAGCGGGTTTGTCCATGTAAAAAGGTCACGAGCGCCGGGATCGGGCCGTCTCTCCTTACTGTCACTGTGGTCCGGGGCCCCTCCAGTGCGGCTTTGTGCAGCTGTGGCGATGTTTACACACCTCCCGAGTCACGTAGCGCACGACGACTGCCCTCCAAAAAGAAATTAAACTATAGCCCAGCTGCACTGTATTCGTCGAAAACCGCCTGGAAGACTCACCCCCGAGGTGTTTGAGTTCCAGGGAAATGGTAAACAACATCCACAAAACAAGTATTTGAGCGTGCTGGAGTTGAAGGTCTCGGGGAATGACAATTTTTTTGCTATTAACCATGTTGTGATCTTGTTTCATCTTCAAAAACATACCCGGAATCGTGGTTTGCGTTTCATTCACGCATGTTTCCTGGATTCCTGACCTTCCTCTGGTTTTTTTCTCTCCAAGCTTCGAAATCTGTCATCAACAGCGCAGCAACCAGTCATCAGATTAACTGTGACTAATCAACCATTAAAATAATCTTATAATTAAAGTGCCCAATGCCAATCCACGGATCCATCACAAACTGTACTGCTCAAAACACCAGCCTCAAGAGCGCTGATCGTTTGAGGATTTAAAACAGAATATTAAGAGTTATTTGATCCCATGCACAGACTCAAAAAACACAAGTGACAAAAGAACCGTATTCTGTCCAAGTAGGGATCGTCAGGCTATATAGTTCACCTGTCACCTTTTCCTAGTTGCATTCACTAAAATCTAGAGGCCAACCAATGTATGGGTATTTTACATTATATTACGGTTATCAGTATCGGCCGATATCTCCAGAACCCAAAGTGACAGACGTTTGCATTGGAAAGAGCACAGTCACAGCCTTAGGGGAGCTGAGAAACATCACAGTGAAAACAGTCACAAAGTTGTACACGAATGTCCTGAATAATTCAGCCCTATAAATTCAGCCTTTAAAGGGATATTTCAGGATTTTTGACATAGGGCCTCATTTCCTAGTCATTTCTGGAGATTACTTTTTTTCTTTAATTCACGCAGTCCTTATATTTGAAGAGTTTAGTGGTGCTAGGCTAGTGCATGCCTATGGTAACTAGTAGCCTGCGTTATAAACAGTCTGACCCAAGCACAGTGCACCTGAGGAAAATCACTTTTAACACCAGAGTACCCATATAAACGTCTGTGTTGACTGAATACTTTTATTAATATAACCATTTTGCATTTAAAATTACTTGTATTTGAGCAGCATCAGCTTCCTGGTTGTAAGCTACGCAGCGGCGGAGTGATCTGCTAGGTTACCGGATCTACAGTAGTTTGTTTACCTGCATTACTACACGTGGAATTCACAAAGGAGCTTTCTACAAATCAGATATGGCAACGTCTGGAGGACTATCTGATGATTTTGAAGAGGTTTTTAATGCAGGCTACTAGTTACCATGCGCTAGCCTAGCACTAGCCTAGCACCACTAAACTGTTCAAATATAAGGACTGCATGCATTAAAAACAAAATAAATATCTCCAGAAATCTACAACACTCTGGATGACTAGGAAATGAGGCCCTATGTCAAAAATCCTGAAATATCCCTTTAATAAAAGTTCCTCCTGCTGTCACAGTTCAACACAGACACATTTTACGGTTTAGAAGCATCAAATCATTAAATATCGACATATGGGTCGACCTCTTATTAGAAGCGGTATTGCTCACCACTTCTAATTTATTATTTATACACCTTTACTCCACAGAGTGCCAACAAAAGGCAGGCTGCCATATCTTTTACTTGTTTACCATACACGCATTATAAAACAAAGGAGTCCAAAAGTCTTATAAAATTGCACAGTACAAGACCTTTCGGTAAACAGTCTTTACATGAGATAAAGACTGTTAATGGTTAACAATGGTGTGAAAGACGCCCAGGGTCCCGCCACAACAAACAGATCAATGAAGACAAAAACATTACCTCCTTTGCCGATACAAAAACACGAAAAATGAATCAATGCACTCCTGGGTGGACGACCCCGGAGGCTCCTCTCACACAAACATCTCACACACATCCAAACAAAAATACAAAGTGTCTTTCAAATATCTCGCTGCTTGGGGCGACGCTCAAAATGATTGTGGATATATACGATTTATATTTCTCAGACAGACTGTGAAATGGAAGACAGGCCGTTTACGATCAAACACTCTCATAAGTGCCATTACAATTACGTTCAAAGAAAGCTTCAAATGGTTATAGGCAGAACAACAATGAAACTAAGAGGAGATTTGACAAAATGAGCGTCCCTTTCTCCATGTAAAAAGTTATAGTGCCTACTTTAAGGAAATATAATCACCCACTGGCAGATTTATGAAGCACAATACAGCTACAACAGACTCAAGGATGCAATCTGAATGGTCGCAATTACAAGAAGGCAAAAACAGCAAGAATTTAGTGGAAATTAAGTCCTGTGCAAACAACAAACCATGTGGTCTCCATGGGATCCAATTATACCTTCCTAGAAATCTTCTAGTTAGATTTGGGTTTTGCAGATACCACAGATTCTCCTGGTATTGCAGAGTTTTAAAGCAGTACTAAGTAACGTGTTTACCTTAATAAATCCTTTTCGTAGTCCCTCTGGGGGTAATACAAGTGTTAACAGAAAACCATGCTTGCAACTTGACTGCCACCGGGGCGGAGCCACCAATACACACTAATGGAATCACGGAGAAGAAGCTAACAGGCTAACGGGCAAAGCTAACTGCGGGCTAGCGCCACTTTAAACAGTATTTACAGCCAAGTTTGAGTGAAAAAACTTATTTCCATTGTATAACTGGATGTACAATATCCCTCTCTCCCTTCACCTTTTCTGTCAGCGTAGTATTTACTCTCCAAGACATTTAATAAGTTAAACAATCGTAACTTTCTAAGACACCTGCAGTTGCGCTTATGGCCTCTAGGGGCAAGAGTTACTTAGTACTGCTTTAAATCAGTACTAAATAATTTTATAATTTTTTTCACTCAAACTTGGCTGTAAATACTGTTTAAAGTGGCGCTAGCCCGCAGTTAGCTTTGCCCGTTAGCCTGTTAGCTTCTTCTCCGTGATTCTATTAGTGTGTATTGCTTGCTCCGCCCCGGTGGCAGTCAAGTTACAAGCATGGTTTTCTGGCCAGAGACACCAGGGGGAGATGAAAGAATTAATTAATTACAGGTCTGTAATTTATTCATCGCATTTTAATCAAAACCAAAAAACAAACAATTTTTTTGCATCTAAATTATTCAATAACTAGAAAGACACACGAGTTCAACAACAAAATATTCAAGTAACAGATGCATTTATAGCCATTTAGCTTTCAAGTGTTTTAGGAACTCTGATTACTCATGTAAATTGTAGAGTACATTAAACAGTAATAATCATGGCATTTATATAAAAGCAAAAAATTTATAAAGGGCCATAAAACAGCGCCTTTAAGTGTTTAACAATTGCTGTAAGCAGAAATCAAAGTGACATTTCTTATCCTGACAAATATAGTCCAGAGTGGGCTGGCTGGAGCGTTTGTTTGAGCCGCGAGGCTGAACGCTAACCTTAGCATCAGGGACGTCTGTGTTTGCACCAACATGTTTTGCATTGAGATGGTATTTTAGACTTGAGTAACTACGGTGGAAGGCGAACACTTTTTTTTGCACAACTTGCACACAGCAGTACGCTTGTCTATCGTCCCATCAGAGTCCCCAACGAGCCGAGTGAAGCGCCCTGGTCCATCGTTGTTGTGAGCGGATGTGAGTCAGATCTACGGGCGTACCAGACACACGCAAATAGAAAGAAGAAGATCTTTATTTATAAGGTTCCAAATCTGTGTATATTAAAGAGGGGGTATTATGCTTTTTTCAATCACATAGCACCAGTCTATAGCATACTACAATGATGACGTAACCTTCTGTTGGTCTGTATATGCAGTAAATTAAAATAACTGCCTTGAATAAAATTGCTCTCTCAAAATGGCTGTACTGAACGTCTTGAAATAGGCCTCTGTCTCTTTAAGAAGCTTTCCGACACGCCCCCTTCAGCACACTGCTGTGGCATCTAAACAACACTACTGTGCGGGGAGGGGAGGGGGAGCAGTGGTTGGTGGCTTGGCTGGTGACGAAAGGTCCAGAGGCGTCTCCAGGAGGTGGGGGCGTTCCTAGGAGGACTGAGGCATAGCTACACCTAAAATGGCTGCCGTCTAAGTTTTTACTGATTACTCAAAAATATGTGAATGAGCCAAGGCAACACTCCAGGCATGTGTTTAATGAGGGAATGACATAATAACATGATATAAAGCTTGAAAAAGTCGATTTTACAAAATACCCCCCTTTAAGATTTGCAAACATTCCATCAAACAGAGGAATGAGGAGAAATGTTGATATGGAAAAAGCAAATTGGACACAACAAGCAACTTTTGAGGAAAAATTGTGGACAATTTCTTCCAAAATTGCAGCTGAATGTTTTTGACCATAACTTTTGGATTTTCAACGAACTTATGCAAAGGTAATAGTAGAGCAATGCCATTATTTCCCCCCAAAACAATATTTAAAGCCAGTTTTAGTTCAATTGAAGTTGAGTTCTCAAGGCCTTCATTTTGGCACAACTCATTAAATGGCTTTTGACTCCCCGCAGAAACCCTGTAATATCATAGATTGGAAAATACAGTATCGGAACCACTGTAGTTTAGACATCTACACATATTGCAGTCGTTTAGCAGTAAATCTCATCTGTCGCTCAAATCCAAATGTTCCTTAACTTATGTAAACTCAATAATCTAGAAAATTGGCCAGAATTGATAAGCCCAATGACATTTTCCACTTTGGCGACACTTAAAGGCAGTGCAATCTTATCTCGACTTCCCATAGCAGATAGCACCGCTGTTCGCGCGCGGTGCCCTCCCCCCCCCCTCCCTCTCCGGGAAGCGAGAGAAACTTAAGCAAATCAAAGTGACGACCATCGAATTGACAAGAAATCCAGCCGCGCCTGTCGCGTGCACTCGGCGTCAGGGTGACATTGACGGGAGGTGATCACATCCTGTACTCTTTAAAGTGCATATGACAGGTTGTCAAGTTTTTATAATTCTTCTTGATTTGGTGGAATAATACCCGTGTTAAGGAAAATATCACAGTTTTACACACATAAAATATCAGCTTTTGGAGAATTTATGATTAAAAAGTCAAAACTGTGGTTAATATAACAGGGAAATGTCCTTAGCAACTCCTTAGCAATGGTAGAACGCTCTTCAGTGCTGACGTAGAAGAAGGTAGGTGCACTAAAATTGATGGCCCTCTTTTTGTAGGTATTTGACAGTCTTTTTTCTTATATTCTTGATCAGATTTTATGATTAGCTATATTTATATTAAACTGCATTGGCAATTTACTTCAATAAATGTTATTGTGTGTGTGGAGTCAGCCATTTGTTAAATGCACTTCTGGTGGAGTTTTCTTCAGCTCAAGTGTAGCTTGTTTTATTTCATAATGTTTATATAATTCTTTGCAGTCATTAAAAGGCATTTTGAGGAACAGCGGAATAACAGGAGTTTATCTGTGCGCACAAGGATTTTATTTTGCTCGCGGGACGATTACGCTTTTGCTTTTCTATATCCATACCGGGATGGATAGCCGCAGTGTGGAGCAGTGGGCTAGCCTATCCGGTGGCTAAGGAGCCGATGTTTTCCAAAACTTGGACATTATTTATGGGATACTTTGAGGACTGAAGGCTTTCACACAATGGAAGAACGATGTCTGCGTTTGGTGAGTACTGTAACTTTTTGTTTTTCTGCATGTTTAGTGAATCCACAAGTGGCTATAAGATACTGCTATGTTGTGGTGATTAGCTTGTTAGGGCTGGTGTTCAATGTGTTCAAGATTTTTAGATGTCACATTGCATGACGCTGGGTTTGTAAAATCGTGAGCTGCTCTGTCTACAGTGTGCAATGGTTCAAAGAGAGAATTGTGGCTGCACATGTTAGAGCCGTATGAACCATCTCGGGCCCTGAGAACTTCAGGGAGGGGTCTCCTGGTGGTTCCCAGAGTCAATAATAAACACGGTGAGGCTGCGTTTCAGTTTCATGCAGCTAAAATCTGGAACAGTCTTCATGAGGATGTGAGACAGGCCTCAACTCTGACAATGTTCAAATCCAGGCTGAAAACAGCTCTTTTTACACGTGCATATGAAAACTGAAAGTATTTTATCTGCACTCTTGCCTTTTACTGTAATTGATTAACTTTATGTTATTGATTGATTTGTTTCTTGTAATTTTATGCAACTGTGAAGCACTTTGAATTGTGCTCTACAAATAAACTTGCCTTACACCAATGTTTATCAATATCAGGCTACAGACTGTGTGTGGCCGCATGTTAACGGATACTAGCGGTGTTTTTATTTCCAGAGTCAAAACCTGCTGTTTATGGCAGGGTCACAGAACAGATCCACGTGTGATTTCATTTTGCATACTTGATCTGATTTATCGGTTTGTGTTTGTGAGCCTTTGTAAGCCGTGAAGATGTCATCTCCTGCGGTTAGCTTTGGTAATGGCTACTGTGTGCTACAGTGTAGAGGCCAAGTTTATCATCAGCCACTGTCATTTTAAATCTCTCCCGTTTGTGTAAACAAACTAATCCTGAATGAATCTGCTTGCAGCGGCGGGCTAGTTAGCTTTAGCCTGCTAGCTTCTTTGCGTTATCAGCGCTGCTCTCCATTCATCGCATCAAGACCTTTTTAAATGTCAGTGCTCAACATTCGTTCTTATCTTTGGTCCTTAGCCTGTCACATTTTGTCCCAGGTTTATGGTGATATAGTTAACAATTTGTTTCGTTCTACGTCACTTCCGGTCTCCATGGCTAATGCGGAAGTGATTTTTTTTTCAAGAATAAAAAGATATTTTTTTGCCAGATTTAGGGAAAATTTTAACGTGAATCTTGAATGTAATTGTGTTAACTACGTATTTGTCAAAATGTAGTCTAATGTGTCATATGCACTTTAACACCGCGGTCACCGTCGGCGCCGGGACGTGTAGCACCTGCAGCTCAGAAAACACTTACCATGAACGGCTTTGTTTCACTTCACTCATCGCTCAAGTCAACATGCTCCTACTACCACGAGCACGGGCAGGAAGCAGTGAAGCAGCTGTCACTATCAGTATCGTTTCACAGATGACATGATATATCCAGAGATGCATGACCTCGGCCTCTGCTGCTTATTCAAAATGGACTCTCCTCACAGCAGTCAAAATCGCATCTTTGATATTGGCAATTGGCAAATTTATTTAAGCAAATCTATGTCATCTGTAAGTAAAATATAGGGCTGGGCGATATGGCCAAAAAATAAAATCTCTATTTTTTTTTACTCAGTTTGGACGATTACAATTTTAATCTGCTCAGAGTCCTGCTCATTAATATTTCATAATATAGCCTACAGTTAGGCCCATTAAGATAAGATAACCCTTTATTTAAAAATGGTTATTTCTTAAAGGTTCTGTATCATGCTATTTTAGCCATTCCAAAGTAAAGTATAGGCATTTATATGATATATTTCTCTCAAAAATGAGTACTCCATAGTGATAGAGGTACAATATAAGTATTTTCTGGGGGTATTTTCCCTACCCGCAAGACAAGACGCTTCGATTCAGTTAACTCCGCCCCTCTCTCCGCTCATTCCACATTTGCAGTATTATAAATATAAATATCGCTGCAAAAAGTGAAGTTACTTCACATAATGCAGTTATAAGGAGTTGACATGTGCAAAGCAGTTTCATAAATGGCTAACACACATGCTAACACACACGCTAACACACACGCTAACACACACGCTAACACACACGCTAACACACACGCTAACACGCGTTTTGATTGACTCACCGCTCAGTCTGGCCTCCCCATCGGGTTATGGGATCGCGTTGGTTATAAAAGTTAATCCACTTTGATTCTGGCCAAGGTTCACCAAGCATCCATCAGGTTGGTTGATAAAGTCGCTGAATCCCAGAAAGAAATTCCAACTTCTGGCGAGTGCACTCTTCTTTAGGAAGGTTGAATAGTCCTGTTCCTCTCGGAGCCAAACGCGCATCCGTGACATTATCGTTCGGTAAGAAAAAAGAACAGGCGTGTCCAGAGTAGGTTAGAAAGAGCTCAGTCTTCAAAAACAAGACTTCTGCTCGGATCCATGGATCCTCCGGCCAGGGGTGCGTTTGATTAGCGTCGTGGGACAGCACAGACGCGTCGGAGAGTTCCTTTTTTATATATTTTTTCATTTCTCTCTTACAACAAAAATAATGAAAAAGCTGTTTTATAAATAAAAACCAGGCCGTAAGGCATTACATCACAGACGTAGAGCACTTCTGTTCCTTTGTGACGACACAACTGAACAGCTCAGTCGTTTACCAGGAGAGGGCGGAGCAGCTGCTCAGAGAGCAGGATTCAGGAGGATTACTTAGAACTGCGTGAATGAAGCCAAACACTGCTCTGGGGGTGTTTTTGAGAAGGAAATAGCATAACAACATTGACTGCTCTCAAAAGTAAAACTTCTTAATAAGTGTTTTAGTTATATCCTCATGCCTCTGCTGTGACTGCCAACCGTCTCCATGGCGACTCAAGGGGAAGGGCGGAGTTAAAAGGGTGCTCCACTCAGAGCAGAGTGAGAGAAAGGCACAGGAATGGAGCAGATCCAGTCTCTGGCTTCATTTCGCTACGGAGCGTCTGAAACGCTGCAAAATTGGCCGCACGCCGCACGTGAGGCGGACATGGAGCGGCGGACACGATTTTACGATTTAGCCATTTTCCACATCGTCTGTTTTTAAAAGCATGAATTAATTGAATTAATTCGATTTATCGCCCAGCCCTAGTAAAATATGTTGTTTCTTATTATTATGCTTAAAAAACTACTAGCCATTCAATCCGGCCCATAAAACATGACCGAGCTCGATAAGCACTTGCTAAAAAAGTGACACTGACAATTAGGGTGACCACCACCTGTCCCTGTTTTGGTTGCACTGCATAGCTATTTAGTCCTCTGTCCCCGTCCCACCCATTTAGATGATGTCACACTTCTTCAATAAAGTTACATTTACAGAGAGACTGAAAAATGATCCGCCAGTGTTTCCCAGTTTTCTGAGTCATTCAAGGAAGTGTGCCAAAAAAAAAGGCACCGAAAAGCATTACAGTTGTTTCCAGTCGGCATTCGATCTTTTATGCCATAAATTCATGAAAATAGTTTAAAAAAAGTATGGTCCAAACTCATCACACAACCGCTCCTACTTTCACTACTATTTGAGGTGGTCAACCCGACGGCCAATGTTTACAGTGACATGAAGATGGATAATGCAAAACTGCGGCTATTTTATTGCTTTTTAATGTGTGTTTCGGCGATGGCTGTCAATTTGGGAATTGCACTCTCCAAACCACGACCGGCCCGGCCCTCTAGGTAAGTGCAAAGAGTCATTGCATCAAATAGTTTGCCCAAACCAGTCATAAAAATCATCATCCCAATACTCACTTCTATGTCGTTAATTTCAACAGTCCAGTATTAATCTGGATTTATTGCTCTTTGCTTTAAAAAGGTGCACTGTGCAACTTTGTAAGAACATTTGACCCAATGGCTTTAAGAGTGGTTACCATGGCACCTTTACTTTCGTTCATCGTGGTCTCTAGGATGCTCCAGGATCAATTGTTTTATCTGGTGAGTGTCCATCAGCAGTGAAAACCTACCAGAAACTCAAAAAACAATTGATCCTGGAGCATTATAGAGGCCACTATGATGGAAAGTAAAGGCGCCATAATGAAAGTGGAAAAATCTACAACGAAGAAGAAAAAAACGCTCCGGACTATGTCGCACCAGCCTTGGCAACTACCTGGGCATGGAGACGTAACGGCACCGTTGACAAGCCTCTCCCGAGATCACGTAGTTCAAGCTTTTCATTTGTGAACTCGTTCCTCTCGCTGTGACCATCTAGCTTTTAGCCCTCGATTAGCTTTTGTTTTCTTCCTTGCAGTAACCTCTTCATTGCAGTAAGAGTAACCTCTGCTTTTCGCCAGTGCCTCACACGTTTCTCGCTCACTCCAAACTTTCTTTCATGCTGCTCGATTACAGATCTTTATTTATATAGCGCCTTTCACAGACATGGTCACAAAGCGCTTTACATGAGAGCATTTTACATTCACTCCATACTCGGTGGTGGTAAACTATGTTAGTAGCTTCAGTTTCCCCTGGGGGAGACTGACAGAAGCGCTGTCGCGACTGCACACATCTGCGCCAACGGTCCCTCTGACCACCTCCATGCATTCACACACACACACATCATTCATCCATTGTACATGTTTTTGGTGGTAGGGGAAACCGGAGTACCCGGAGGAAACCTACGCAGACACGGGGAGAATATGCAAACTCCACACAGAAAGGCCCCGTCCAGGTGGGAATCGAATCCGGGACCTTCTTGCTGTGAAGCGAGAGCGCTAACCGCTGTGCTACCGTGCCGCGGTTAGCAGTGTTACAGGAGTAGCAGATACTGGTACACAAGCCTAGAGCGCCCTCTAGCGGCTGTCAGTGTGAAAATAACAAACATGTGAAATTACATATTTTGATATACAAGTCACACCTGAGTATAAATCGCAACCCCAGCCAAACTATGAAAAAAGTCATGTAATGTCTTTATGTAAATACTATCTTGTAAATGGTAATTTCAGCCATGATCAGAAACTGCAGGTGTATATAATCTTTTTTTTTGCTGTTTCATTGTTTTGTTCCTTTATTTCTTCCACTATATTCCTTATAGAAGAAAAACTTCGCACATCAATTGCTTGAGGCAGGTGCGTTGGAGATGAGGGAAAATCCCAGCGTACATTGATGTAAAATATTACTTCCCGCACACTGCGGGGAAGTAATATTTTTCATCACTATATTCCTTGTGAAATGAGATATTTTGTTGTATTGATTTTGGGTGTGGGCGCTTATAAGCTTTTGCTTCTGCCCACTCCTTTTGAGCAGAATGTTTACTGCTCAAATAAACTAATAATAATAATAATAATAATAATAATAATAATAATAACAAATAAAGGCTATGCATATCTCAGTTTGCATGTAATGAGTATATAATATATTAGTTTCACAGTTTAAGTTGAATAACAGAACTGAATGCACTTTGTAATAATATTCACATTTTCTGTAACACCTGTAATGATCGCACAGAAATGATAAATCTTGAAATCTCATGCTTTAATGCTACTTTGCTCTCCAAGCATCCTGTTTCATAGAGCGCCCTCCACTGACATTGGGGCATAATCCATGGAAAAACTATTTTAGCTGAACCCATAATGCTAACAAATCAATGGCACTGTTGTGTGTAGACCTGCTCAGAAAAGTGCCAGTGATGTTTATGAACAGTGTGTGTTACAACATCCAGGAAATACAGATGGAAGCGCTTCTGCAATAGAAAACGTAAGAGTCTGTTTTTGATGAGGAAACTGTGTGAAAACAGTACACCCCCTTTCATTTGAACTGTATGTCCCTAAAGTAAGACGCAGTGTGTGAAACTCTCTCTGGGCATGAGAAGTTGGCAGCTGCCGCGGGCTCGGACTGTACCTGCTGTGGGCCCTCCCCGTTGACCATGGCGGGGGGCGGGGGCGAGGCCAGGATGGGGAGCTCAGGGTTGAGGATCTGGCCGGACTCCAGCGGTGGGGTGTGGTCTGCCATGTTTCCCTCATTCACACCACTGAAGAGGTACTCCTGCAACGACGACACACAGGGATCAGTTTGCAAACAGTTCGCGTACAAACAGAAGTGGGCGATATTGACGAAAATTAGCAATTCCTTTTGTGGATTATAGTGAGAACAATGATTCATTTGTGTAATCCATCAAAACAGAAAATATTTTTACTGCATCAGAAACAGACAAAGAGAGAACATCACCAAAGTTTATCAGCTCTTATTGCAAGTCTCTTTAACCTCTTAACGTCACTTGTGGGCGTCTCTTGTTTTTGTTGCTTTATTGTTGGGTTTTTTGTTGCTTTGTCATCACTTTTGTCACAGTGTCGTTGCTTTTTTGCTTTTCATCCTCAGTCAAGTCTGGTTTTTGTCCCCATTTTGACACTTTTTTGAGAAGCTTTTAGATTTGGGTAAAGTTGAACTGGTGCTCGATTCAGGCGAGGGGTAAGAGGTTAGGAAGTGCCATCTAGAGCTAAAAAGAACTGGTATGGCAACCCCCCCAAGAAAGTTAAAGCGTGGGTATTATGATTCTTTTTGGAGGTGTATTTGGTAATCATCTAAAAACACATCTAGATCATTATCTTTAGTGCCTAGTTTCCTCAGCAACAAAGATAATGATCAAGATGTGTTTGCTCTTATTGATTTAAAACGGCTTTCGCAAACTCTCCCATAGCAACACTTCCTAAATTCAGATTCAGATTGAACAAGCAACATAATGAACTTTAAGTAAAACTGATATTTTGGACAGAAATAAGTTCCACGCATGAGTTTGATTGAGAACTGTGATTTTGCGACATGTTGTGGCTTCTTGCTATACGTAAGCACAGAGGGGAATCAAAAATCAAAACAGCCATCATGGCGCACCAGAAAGTCCAGTGGACGAAAGGTCGCACCAATGGCCGCTGGTTGCACTGCTTTATGACCGCGAGGCTAGGGGCCGACATTGCTGCAGTACCTCCATAATGACCCGCCCTGGACAAGTCGGCAGCCCGTGTCTCGAGAAAAACGTAAACAAAGTTTTTTTTTCCGAAAATTTGTGATTTTCACTTTTTTGCAGAATCGTTCAGTTGAAGTCATGAAGAAGCCTCCATGTTTAAGCTAGCAGTATTGGTATATTTAAAAGCGTTAACTTTTAGGTTCAAACCGACTAGTTTCGGAGCTTGCTGTAGGGGCGTGACTTTGTGTTTATTTACATACAGGGTAAACACCGCGGAGGAGGAGGTGAGGCACTGCTGGTTTGGTTTGCGTAGTTGACACATGCTTTAACAAACAAATGCCACGCAAAAAAGGCAGATTTATACATGCGCCTATTGTCAATCAGTTTTCAGGTTGAAAAAGTCTTGTTTTGTCAGAGAAATAGCGCACGCCGTGGGGTAGGGCTGAAAGATATATCGTTATCGTATTTATATCGAGATATGAACATTCAAAATATTAAAATCGAAAAAGCAAGATATAAACGATATAGATTTTCATCAATAAAACTGCACTCTTTTGTATTATGATTTTATTTTTCTGAAAAGTGCTTAGTTTTCAACTAACCCATAGTTATATCGTATCGAGATATCTGGCATGAATATCGAGATATGACATTTTGTCCATATCGTTCAGCCCTACCGTGGGGGCGTGTGCGGCTTCATGACTGTAAGCTTCCCCTGTGTGGCTCTCAGAGGCCGCCGCTACTTACGCTGGAAAATGGATTTACCACGAGTTTGCTGACCAAAAGGCACGCAAAGGTTACTTCAGACGGGTGAGTGATGAGGCTATTAGAGCAAGTTTATTGGGTAGGGACAGTGCAAGTTAATGAACAAGCCACACCGGATTGTAGCCTTGGGCTAATTTCCATCCGTCGTCCCCCATGCGCACTGTCAAACACACTCTCATTCATCCTGGCCTATTGTACATGTTTTTAGTGGTAGGGGAAACCGGAGCTGTTGTAAGCTAACGTGGTGTGTACACCACGTTAGCTTACAAACCTAAACTACAAGTGAATATGTGGGCGGCAAAACAAGCTAGTTTTCCATTAGATAGCATTCCACACGTTTTAAGCAACTGGTTTCTAATTTTTTGGAACTTTCTACAGCTAGATATGGCTCCTGTGATAACACTGTGTTAGTTACAATTAAAGAAACCAGGCGGGTTATTGTAAGGTACATTTTAGAAATCTCGTATACTAATGAGGGCCGGTCTTCGATTGATAGGCCGATAGCATTAGAGCTAATGGCGCAGGTGCGGCTATGACCGAACTCCGTGCCCCGCGAGGGCCGGGTCTACAGTGAAGATCCCGCTCTTATGCCCTTTTTAGGAACATGCTCCGTCACAGCATGGTAGGAAGAGTCTGTAAATCCGCCATGATTTCCCTTTCGAACGTGGTCATTATGGTAAACGGGGAGGACTGAGGAGATGGAGTCTATTAATTATTATGTCCATGGGTCTGCCTCTTCTTGATCCACCATGTTCGTTTACTCTGAAGTCACGTTGGATCTGGAGAGGTTTTGCGAGATTTGCAGTCTGACCTGGGAATGTTCGTGAGTGAAAATTGATTTGTGTGTTGATTTTGGCTGATGTTGTGGCTGCACACCACACACTGTACGGCCAAAACTGTTATACCTGTGGATTTTTCTTATCGCTGTGTGTGGAGTCTCTGAGGTTTGGAAAATCTTCCCGTGTGAACCAGGCTTAATATAGCGATACTGTATTTTTTTGTTGACATTTAGCAGCTTAAGTGCAGGTACTATAAACAAGCTAGTACCAGGAAAGCGCATGGAAAACCACACACCCACATCAGTTAGACCAATAAACCATATTTTCCAGTAAAGCAGACATCACAGAGTCATTTGGATGCAGAGTTCCTCTAAAGCCGTTATTTCCAGTCGTAGTAAAAGGGTCAATCACGCCGCGGTGAGACTGTGATGCACATCCGCACACATTTCCCGGCGCACGCTTCTCACTCCGGTGCTGACGCTCGCTGGCTGTAATTTGTGCCTCTGCGTAACCCACTGGCAGAATTGGAAGGATATTCTCTGATGCTATCGTCGAGCAGCTGTTCCACTAAGACCAAACAGGCCGCGGCGCAGACCAGAGCGGCCTGGACCCGTGTTTTCATGGGATTATGCATCACCCGGGGAATAGGTCAGTCCCCGGTCCCGCGAGCTGGCAGCGACATTAGCGATGTGACTATGGATTCAGTGGCATCACGTTCACGCACTGATGGAGCAAATGGACCAGACCCCGATGTTTGATTCAACGACAAAAACAAACTCGATTTAATGACCGTACTGCAGCTGTGCCCGGGAGGATAATGGATTTCTAACCCGTACACTGTTATTTCATACACGGGCTGCACAATTTGAGTGGTTTTAAATGATTTCAGGAGGCATTAACATTTGAGAGAAGACTTAAAATATGAATATGCTTAAAGGGGGGTATTATGTAAAATCGACTTTTTCAAGCTTTATATCATGCTATTATGTCATTCCCTCATTAAACACATGCCTGGAGTGTTGCCTTGGCTCATTCACATATTTTTGAGTAATCAGTAAAAACTTAGACGGCAGCCATTTTAGGTGTAGCTATGCCTCAGTCCTCCTAGGAACGCCCCCACCTCCTGGAGACGCCTCTGGACCTTTCGTCACCAGCCAAGCCACCAACCACTGCTCCTCAGCTCAGCAGAGCCCCCTCCCCGCACAGTGTTGTTGTTTAGATGCCACAGCAGTGTGCTGAAGGGGGCGTGTCGGAAAGCTTCTTAAAGAGACAGAGGCCTATTTCAAGACGTTCAGTACAGCCATTTTGAGAGAGCAATTTTATTCAAGGCAGTTATTTTAATTTACTGCATATACAGACCAACAGAAGGTTACGTCATCATTGTAGTATGCTATAGACTGGTGCTATGTGATTGAAAAAAGCATAATACCCCCTCTTTAAAAAATACAAGAATTAGCATTTCATTTTTGGCATTAGCAGGCCAATCAACAGGTTTTATACATGATTATAAATCCTTATGGAGACAGATTTCGTGTGCTTTGTTTACAGATGACATTATTACCAACATAAATGCCATATGAGGATTAAGATTTTTCCCTACCTTAAATCACCACTAAAATAGGCAACATTTTGATACAGAATCAAACATTTGGTGCGAAAACTACAAAGAGGCCAGCATTATGCAGCCATAGCACAAAAGCAACATGTGTCCTTGAGGATAATTACCCTGCCGCGCATGCGCCCATCAAGCGGGCAGTGATCTGGCTTATCGGTCCGCCTTAACCCCCCGCTCCTCCTCCTCCTCCTTAAGCTCCAATATGACGACAGTGTAACCAGCAGCTCTGTCAATGAGCGGGATTTTGGCCGTTTCTGCGCTAAGATTAGCTGGTTATTAGCAGATCATAGAGGGGGGGGGGCTCCTTCTGCTGCCGTTTGGCCTGGAATCTACACAAACACAAGACTGTGCCCAAACCACAGGGGCTTTTGTTTGCTTCCCAATACAAAAGCAATCAGATCAGCTTTTGACAGAAACCGGTAAACATCTGCTTTGTACCGATCCAATTTTAGAATTAAGACAATCAGTATTTGAGGGAGTTTAAGTGAGCGATTAGAAAGTCACATGACCTCCTGCAAAACAACAACTCTCCTGCTAACCCTGAAACTTTAGATCTCTTCAAAACATGTCCTGACGTTCATATGTGACTCTTGTATTATCAGCAATGACACCAAGACAATGAATTCAACCGTTTTTTGTGTTAGAAATAGAAATGACAACACTAGAAGCCCCTCTATGATCTGATAATAAGAAAAAATCCAATTAGTTATTTTTCCCAAAGTAGTTCAGAGCTTTAAATAAATGAGGCTCAATATTTCTGAATTGACATTACAGATTACCATGACAACAAAATCCACATCAGCGCCAGTATCCTCGTCAGGAGTACAAAGATGTCAAACTGCTATGATCTTTTCCACATGAATCGTATCCTTCACATAAATCACTGGTCAAAAACGCAGGACTGGGCAAAGGACTGTTTAGGCGGGACGCATTATTGAAAGAAATACTACACTGAGGAATGTATTGATGAAATACCACAGCGCAAGGACGTTACTGATCATTTTGGGCTTGTTGTGATAATAAATGTGCTGCTTTTCCACTTGGCTGAGCTCAGAGGACGAGACCTGACATATTTGATGGTGGTTGTGAAAGCAGCTGTTTTTCAGTGGTGGGAAAACACCTTTTCTTTTCAGCCGTTTTTCTCTCGCACTTTTCTTGTTATGCAATGAGGAAGTGGACATTTCAAAAGGTGAATGAACTGGAAACACAAAGTTCAAGTTTAAAATGGTGTCTCAGAATGATAATGGATAATCGTATCGTACGGCTGAGCAGTGTGGCAAAAAAAAACAAAAAACAAAAAAAAAATCGTATAGGAAATTTAGACTTTTGGTTCAATTCTATGTTCTCATATTAAAACAATAGCTTTATTAAAATGGTTTATGAACACAGACATTTAAATAAACTTCAGCTCCAGCGCTATTTAACACGGAAAAAGTTTAATCTCTCAAAACTCCTTGGCAGTAAAACTGACGATTAAAAGCCCCATGACGATAATTTAGACTGCAATTTTGACTAAACTTCAATCAATTGCCCAGCCCAATTCACAAGTATGAAATAAAAACCATCTCAACTTGTCAATTAACAGATTCCTCTAGAGAAATTGACTTTACCTCTTCTTCCCACTTGTCGCGCTGCCAGAAGTCTATCATCTTTGCCTGGCAAAATCCACCAACTCAACCTTATCTAACTGCCCTGCAAGTCTTTATGCAAAAAAACCACACTCTCACACACGCACACACACACACACACACACTCACAGAATGAGTACAAACTAAGACAGACGTGTCACTCTCGAGCAGAGGTTTTTTGCAGCATGATTTCCTGAAAGGGGAAACATCAGCCATCCTTGAAGTCCCAAGTCTTGAACCGTGTTTAAAAGAGTTATGTTAAAGAGGGGCCTGTGCTGAAGTACTATGCTGTGGACTGCACCACAACAACAACAACAACAACAACAACAAAATCTTTTACTTTTCCTGCTGCTCAGTTAATAATCGCAATTGAACCAAAATCGCAATCTGAATTTGAATATAGTTATTTGGGATAAAGAGGACAATATCCCGTCGGTATCCATGGGGTTGTGTTATGTTTTTTAGGCAGTTTTCACTCCATTTCTAATGAGATAAATAAAAGGTAAATACCCACTGTGAAATAAATCTTTATATCACATATAAATTGCAACTAATATCGTGATACTTGCCAGAAATCATGCAGCCCAAATTCCACTATGAACACATCACAAATGATTAATTAATCATTTGTAATCTGGGAAATAATACTCTTGGTTTGTGTTATTCAGTTGTAGACCGTGGCTACGAAGGTGGAGGGGGAAACATTAGGCAGCAGCTCACAGGAAAGCAGTGGCTGCCATTGAAGACGCTAAAATATTAAATATCTGGGATATTAAACAAACTACAGGGTGGTGGAATGTGAAATAAAGCCAACATACAGAGATGTACTAAACGGGATTGATAGACTCACAGAAGAAAGAAACACTGACAACTATAAGCAGCATTCTTCTTATAGGTCATTTGGAATGGTTATCTCTTATTTATAAAGACCAGATTTACCTCATTCTAAGCAGCTATCGGGCACTTTATACAAAAATAACTAATTGGGTAGATGTGACAGTGCCCAAAGAAGCAAAGAGAATAAATGATGGGCATGTTAGTCAGCAAATTCAATCGCGTTGGTCTGGTAGTGATTCCTGTCGCTTTCCTCATGGGTCTAGTTCCATTTGAGGACATTTACGCTGAGGTCGCCCACGAGTTTGCCACGTTGTTTCCCCGTTTACGTCGATGTCACTCCGACCGTGAGGACTGATTTGGTTTATTTGGGTTTACATGGGCCCATAGGACCAGCTTTCCTGCATCAGAGCGGACACAGTTATCCCAGAGGGAAAGACCACACCCGTCTCTCAGCCTCATCAGTCCTGCCTCTGGGAGAAGACTGCAGAGTCTCAATCAGTGACAGGTCCAACTGACTGACGGACAGCTTCACCGCCAGACTGTCAGAAATGTGAACTCTCCTTCATTATGTACACGTGTATTTGCCATCATCCTGTCAGCTATTGTCTTTTTGCATAAATGGATGAAGAGAAGCAGATTTTCAATTCTCTGAATGCCCTTTACATGCAGTATAATTGATGTATAGCTGATTGAATACAATGCATGAGAATATTTTGTTACCATAATTAGCATTGCCATACAGTACTTCAGCCATTTTGATTATATTCTTCTTCTGATGTTGAAAGGGTAAAACATTATAAAATATCTGAACAAATGGGCCCAACCTACGTCAGAGAGACAAAAGCTACAGGTGTGACTGCGCCTGTATCGCACCATAGAACATGTCCAACAACACCTCCTCGTACAGAACAGTGAATAACATTAGCCTTCAGGGTAAATAAGAGAGCTAGTGTGTTATTAAATACTCACTGGCGTTGGTCACAGTGTTCCCAGACGGGACAGCAGCAGCAGGAGCAGCAGTGTTGACACACGGAGGAGGAGGAGGGGGTGACGACTGTATATGCAGCTCGCCTCGTAATGTCACGTCCACACAAGATCCGACTCGCTACCGCTGGACTTTCTGCACCTCCAGGGACCGAAAAGTCGCTAGCTGCTTTGATACGCACACGGCCAGGCAAAATGTGACATGCTAACGTCAGATAGCCCCGTAATGCTACTACTACCTAGCTAGAGAGGATAGCAAGATGAAGATGTGCTCGTCGGCCAACATGCACCGCGCACACCGCTTTTAACTGCATGTAAAAGAGAGCAAAGTGAGCAGCGATCACCCCGAAGCACCGAGGACGACAGGCCGGTCCTAATCTAGTCGAAACTTTTCCTCCAGCCCTGCTCCTTGTGTAAAAAGCAGGAATTTCGCCATCGCGTACAGAGCTCTGTGCGCATGCGCAGTACGGCTAATTATGACGAGGTCCAAATTCCTGCATAAGAAACACGCATTCATAAGAAAAGATGCGCCAGTCATTGTAGCACAGTGTGTATTTTTCAATGGGAAATTAATCTCCCTAAACAGGAATCAAAAGACCCTGTATTCCTGCAAGTGTGTAAATATATGAATGAAAACGAGCGGATTATCACAGCCTAAGCTCGTGGCTCTTAAAGATGCATTATGCAACTTTTTATGCGGAAATAAAAGCTGATATTTGTGCGTATTTGACCTTGTAGTGACCCAGCAGCATGTTGCCTTTACTTTCGATCACGGTGGTCTCTACAACGCTCCAGTCCAGAGTCAATTGTTTTGTAGGTTTTCTAGTGAGAGGGTCCGTCAGCAGTGAAAACCTTCCAAACAATTGATCCTGGAGTGTCCTAGAGACCACTGTGATGGAAAGTAAAGGTGTCATGCTGACCACATATACAGCCGCTGGGTCACTACAAGGTCAAATGCGCACAAATATCAGCTTTTTTTTCACATGAAAAGTTGCATAATGCACCTTTAATGTGACAACTTCAAATAAAGGTAAAAGAGGACAAGTTGTGTAATGTGGTGGGACATGGAGAGACAGAGATGAGAATTGAAAACTGAGATTAGACGAAGACAAGCAATAAGGCATTTCATTTGCTATTTTAGCCAACATTGTGATAGCAAATAGGTCACAAAATATTTAAATCCAGCTTGATTGGACACCTTATATTGTGTGCATAAGTGTGAATATTATGCCATTCATTATATAAATCTAACTTTAAACAGTATGATTTGATAGGTGGTGGCATTGAAAACGTTGGGAAAATTCAATTGGTGGGACGGGGGACAAAGTTTTAAATGGGTGTGCAGTACAACCAAAGGAGGTACAGGTTGTCACCCTTGTGGCTCTAGTTTTTCACAGATTTATCTATAGCTTCTCTGACTGATCACTTCAACTATGGCGTTGAAGTGTTGATACTCTTATCTGGGTTGCCAAACTAGCACCATGCTATGCTCTCACTCTCGTTTGCAATATGTTCTTGTGGTTGTATTGATAATTTATTGTAGGCTGTCTTATTTCTAGTTGGCCATTGAATTTCCATTAAATTTCCATCTCATCATATCTTCATATTTTAAACACTGGTGTCAGTCTCACTGTCTCACTAGCTTTAATCTATGTGCATTGAAAAAAGCATGGATTGTGTTTTACATGATTGGAGTGAGACATATGCACACGATCCATATCCCATGTATATTTGAAAAATAAAATATATGTGTGGATATACTTTCCACACATACACTAAAAAATATAATACAGTGAAGTTCTGAATTTTTGTTTTATTGTTCAAAAACTGATGGATAACAGCAATAATACATCTTACACAGGACAGGACCACGCTCTGGTTCATAATGGTTACATAATAGCGACATCTCCAGTTCAAACAGAGAACAGCAGCACGCATTTGTAACCTTTATGAATCAACATTAAAGGCTTCACTGGCCTCTGCGTCGTGGGTTTTATGTCTTTTATAACTGTTTAGCTCCTAGATAATTAGATCGTGATAAAACTAGACCTAATGCACTTCATTACGCAATGTTCACAGAAAATCCAAATTAGGCATCCCCAATGAGAAATAAACAATAAGTAGGCCTACATCTTATAAAACAGAGAGAAAAGAAAAAAAGAAAGAAGCAAAGAAATAAAAAATATATACACAAAAGCACAATTATATGACAAAGATTGTAAAGAAGGGGTAAATCGAAGTCACAGCATAGATATATATAGATATATATTTTTTACACCCTTTTTTTCCCTACCGCCATGAACGCACCACCCAATTACAGGAAGTCAGTGCAATGTTTTCCTAATGCAGCATCCCGTAGCGACAAAAGCTAACGTTAACTATCGTCCTCCTGTCCGCGATCTACTCTACTCTTGTATGTTGTCGATATGAACCTTCCTGCAAGATAATTCCTCAAATATGATACAAGTTTTATCGCCGTGTCTCCAAAAAAATCCGCCGTGGATTTAATAGTAGCTAAACCGAAAGCAAGGTAACGGTAGTTAGCTCCGTACTTGTAGTAACTCCTTTTTGATGTGTCATAACACTGACATATGCTGTAATTATCTGTTATTGCAGCTATGTTTTAAGTTTTAACATGCATTTTGATTAGTTGCAATATCTTCCAGGAGTTGGGGGAAATTAGATGGTTCACTTTTTTTAGGGTGACTATCCATATTCAAACGTTATGCATCTCTAAAATTGTTTTACAAAGCTGTCATTCTTTGCAATAACAAGATCTAATTTCACCTGTAAATCGTTATGTTTCATCTAGCCTTAAACTATACAGATTTGTGATTTTATTTACAGTATAGGCAGTGTCTATAGTAAACCGTCTCCTTATGACAATGCGTAAAAAGACGTCCCGATCCACATGTTGTTTCTTGTAAATTTCATGCGCTTCCTAGTGGTTTGAGTCATTAGTCATTAGACAAACTTGATTTTAAACTGTCAGGTCATTATATATTGCTATATGTAACACATTTTGTTCTGTTTCTCTTCTTTTTCAGTTTGTAGTATGCTGGACGTGGGCAAGTGGCCTGTATTTGCACTCCTTCCTCCAGAGGAACTGCAGCTTATCCGTCAGGCTTGTGTATTTGGCAGCGCTGCAAACGAAGCCATCTATGTTACAGTAAATGACGAGGTGCATACTCTATATTTGAAGGTTTTTTTTCGACATTCAATCTTAACACAAAAGGACCAACAGTATATTCCGTAGCAAAATGAATAGAGGGACCACGGAGCTCAAAATAGCCAGTCAATAATGGGTACACACTCCCAAGCGCAACAGGATAAGCAGATAGAGAATGTAGCTATCTTTAGACGTATGGGCCTAATTCCCTGGCAAGCACTGTTTACATGCTGCTCCAAAAGGTGTGGGGCATGTCTAATCTTGCTTGCCTGGTTCACTTTTGTGGCTAAAACATGAGCAAATATTGCATGGAGATTAGAAATATCCTGGCGTTGCTTGGTGTAATCTATGAGCAAAGCTTTTCTGCAACACTTCAGCAAATCCGGATTTACCTCAACACTCCTCCTTTCCAACCAAAAGACCAAAAAACAAAAACAAAAACAATGCGTTATACAGTAACTTTTTAAAGATTTTTGATGCAACTACCTTGAATGTTGTTGATGCTGCTAAACTGGCACCAAACACACCACCAGTGTTGCCACAGATTACTTGAAAAAGTAATATATTACTGATTACTTAATTTTAAAAGTAACTAAGTAACATTATAACTAACTTTATTAGTTAGATTCAGCTACGGCCGACAACATCTCCACTGCCTCAACACACTAATGACAAACCCTTTTACAAACACTCACTTTATTGGAAGTGGGTTTTAACAGTAACATCAACAAAGCTGACGCAGACTCAGAAAAGTGACGTATTTCCATCTCAATCCCCAGTGTTAGTGTTTTTAGGCTGAAAACATGACATTATGTTACTTCACTCGTCGAGATGCAAAAATAAATGTCTTTTTTTTCCAAAGGAAAATGACAAAATAGTAACTCACAGTGATTTGGAAAAGTAACTTAAATCTGATTACTTGTTTGGAAATAGTAACACGTTAGATTACTAGTTACTTAAAAAAAGTAATCTGATTACAGTAATCCGTTACTAAGTAATTAGTTACTGGCATCACTGCACACCACCAGTGCAACCTCTATATTGACAAGGTTGTGTTGCCCAAAGGCATGCAGTGCCCCCTGCTTTAATCGAACGCATTTTCTCCAGTTCAGCTGTACCCAAATCTAAAAGCTTCTCCACTGAAGCTTACAGCCTATAGGCCAGTGTAACGCCTCATTTCAAAGCTAAGACATACAAAACTCATCATAACTTTTTTGTCTCATTTTGTAAGCGTTTTTGTCGTGTATTCGTAGTTTTTTTGTCGTGTTTTGTTCACTTTTTCATCAAATTTTTTCATGGTTTCCTTGTTCGTTTTTTTGTTGCTTTTTCATGACTCTTTAGTCGTATTTTGTCGCTTTTTTGGTTGTGTTATTGTTGCTTTTTCTGCGCGTTTTTGTCGCTCTTCTGCTGCGTTCTTGTTACATTTTGGGCGTGTTTTTGACGTGTTCTCGTCTTTTTTTAATCACTTTTTTGTCACTTTTTTGTAACAAAAAACACACAACTAAAGAAGCAACTTGCTTTTTCATCACTCTTTAGTTGTGTGTTTTTGCCAGGTTTTTTTTATTGTGTTGTTTTTCCAGCACGTTTTCGTTGCTTTTTTGCCACTTTGTTGCTTTTAGTTGAGGAAAGATTGAACAAAAAAAGTCATTAGACATGGGCAAATTGCGCTGTTGCAGTTGCTTTTTAATTATTGCCTAGTTTACAGGACTCACCTCTGGACTTATTATAAGAAAGCCAGTACATGCAGGTTTCAGGCGGCCTATAATGATGCTTCGTGTGTTCTTTTGAGGAAACCAAGTTGGTCAAGTGCCACAGAAATGTTCGTCAATGCCAGAGTGAACTTTTTACTGGCCGTGCTACGAACTTTGATGTACAGCTTTATGTGTAGACTTTCTTTTTTTAAATGCCACATTAACCTTTTAACCCCCACCTTAACCGAGCACATTTTCTCCAGTTCATCTTTACCCAAAAATCAAAAAGCTTTTTTGTCACTCTTTTGATGCTTTAGTGTGTTTTCATCCTCATTTAAGGCGGGGGTTTAGAAGTTAATTGTTTGTCTAGTCCGGAATAAAGTTGAATTGAATTGAAATAGCCAATGACTGTGGTGAGTTTTTATCATAGTTTTTCACCAGTTCGGGATAAAGAAAAGTTGGAAGACTTGGGAAGACAGTTCTGTAGAAGTCTTGACTTGATCTTGTGGCCCATATGGTACAGTGTGGCTGGTTTCACAGTGACACTTATGAACAATTTACTTCTTGGCATCTCACATCTTGTATTCGTAGTTTAGTAATTTATTTGATCAAACACATTGGACTAAAACTGGTTGTACATATCAATGTCTTCACAGTTGCTGTATCCGTGTTGATATTTGTGTGTCCTGTTTGCAGGTGTTTGCTCTGGGAACCAACTGCAGCGGATGTTTAGGGCTGGGAGACCTTCAAAGCACCATCGAGCCGCGGAGGATTGATGTTTTGTGCGGAAAGAAGATTGTGTCTCTAAGCTACGGGACCGGGCCGCATGTGGTTATCGCGACGGCAGGTATTCCAGGGCACTTTTATCCTTCCGCAACGAGGGTGTTTCCTCAGGAGACCTCTGGAGCTTATTAGAGCAGATGGGATGCAGTCTGCTTTTTGTGATTATGATTTGGGTGTGTGTCAGTGAGCATGAAAAACAACAACAACACCCAAACAAACAAAGCAGAAAGACTCCAGCTCTGGAAAGAAATGCTTTGAAGGGATTGTGAAAATTAGGACTGCAAAATTTGAGCATTAACATTTGAAAGATGACTGAACAATAAGAAACCACATGCATTTCAGAACACAATTGTAGATGTTTAAACTGCATATTTATTCCCAACAACCACTCAGCAAGTAATTTTCCTCCGACCGAGTGAGCTGCGTATTTTCAAAAGACGTCTGTAACGTTTGTCCTGAAGCGCGTTCTTTTCAAAAATGCTGGATGTTTGTAGATCACTAACCCACAGCTTTAAAGAAAGGGCAGCGTTTGTCTCGGCGAGAAGCTGCTTTTTTCGAAAAACTCTCAGAACAGAATATGAAACTTCACCGCCCGACCTTCAGTATTTCAAGACGTGTTGTGAATAATAATTAGTCGAGTGTTTTCACACAATGAATAACACCCACAAATATCTTAAAAGCTTTATCTATGAATGATCTGCAGTCAATTGTTGTCTTTTTTGGTTAAATGTGTATAATTTTGGACTTTATTATTATTATTTGGACTAATTTTGAAAATACAAATGTTCATTTTGCCCACATTTTTTTGTTGCTTTCATTCAAAGTAGGCAAGGCAAGGCAAGTTTATTTGTAGAGCACAATTCATACACAAGGCAATTCAAAGTGCTTCACAGTTGCAGAAAGAGAAATTACAAGAAACCAGATAAAATCAATCAATAAAACATCAACATAAAGTTAATCAATGACAGTAAAAGGCAAGAGTGCAGATAAAATACTTTCAGTTTTCATATGCACGGGTAAAAAGAGCTGTTTTCAGCCTGGATTTGAACATTGTCAGAGTTGAGGCCTGTCTCACATCCTCATGAAGACTGTTCCAGATTTTAGCTGCATGAAAGTGAAACGCAGCCTCACCGTGTTTATTATTGACTCTGGGAACCACCAGGAGACCCCTCCCTGAAGTTCTCAGGGCCCGAGATGGTTCATACGGCTCTAACATGTCAGAGATGGACTTTGGTGCTAAACCATGAAAAGACTTGTACACAAGCAGAGCTGCTTTAAATTCTATTCTCTGAGTGACAGGAAGCCAGTGCAGAGACCGGAGCACTGGACTAATGTGGTCGTATTTCCTTGTTCTTGTCAGGACTCGAGCAGCAGCGTTCTGGATGTACTGCAGCTCTAACAGCTCGTTTAGAAAGGCCAGTGAGCAGCCGTTACAGTAGTCTAACCTGCTGGAGACAAATGCATGGATGAGTCTCTCTAAGTCTGGTTTTGACACTATTCCTCTGATCTTAGCAATGTTCTTCAGATGGTAAAAAGCTGATGATGTTATTGCTTTGATGTGGCTGTTTAAGTTCAGGTCTGAGTCCATGATTACTCCTAGATTTCTAACCTGATTTTTTGGTTTTAGAGAGAGAGACTCAAGGTGACTGATAACACTTTGTCTTTGTGTCTGTGGGCCAAAGACAATGATCTCAGTTTTGTCTGAGTTTAGTTGAAGAAAGTTGTTTTGCATCCACAAACTGATCTGTTGGATGCAGTGACAGAGAGTATCTACAGGCCCATGTTCACCTGCCGTCAGTGACACGTAGATCTGAGTGTCATCTGCGTAGTTGTGGTACGACACATTGCTGTTTATTAGCTGACCCAATGGAAGCATGTACAAGTTGAATAAGAGGGGTCCCAAGATTGACCCCTGGGGGACTCCACAGGTCATGGAAATTTTGTCTGAGACACAGTTGCCAATTTCGACAAAGTACGTCCTATCCTCGAGATAGGACTTGAACCAGTTTAGAGCAGTACCAGAGATTCCCACCCAGTTTTCTAACCTGTGAAGTAAGATCCCGTGGTCCGCTGTGTCAAAGGCAGCGCTCAGGTCCAGCAGAACTAAAACTGAGACCTTACCTGCGTTGGTGTTCATACGGATATCATTTGTCACCTTGATCAGAGCTGTCTCAGTGTTGTGATGGGGCCTAACCACAGCACTGAGAGTAATATTCTTGCTGACTCCAGTTAGACTAAAGTTATGAAAAGGTTAATTATGCCTGAATGTGTGTCTTTAAATGAAAAGAACTGAACTTCCAGTGGAACAGTTTGAAAAAGCCTCAAATTTAAATTTACTGCCAAACAAATAAGTGTGGTACTTCGTCCACGTTGGAGAAGCTCCGTGACACAGAGAATATGATCAAATTATGTTTGAACACAATAATACAGATGTGAAGTTGAGTAAATTGATTTTAGATTTAGATTTTCTGTCAATGAAAACATACCTAAAATAGTTTGACTAAATCTTGACTAAAAGTAAATTTTTGTCAAAAGGCTAAAACCAAAACTAAATAAAAATATATCGGCAAAATGAACTCTGCTTTCTTGCTCTTCCCTGTGATAGAGCACGGGGAACATTTAAACCTTCGAAAGCACCTGCTCCTCTGCTCTGTGTTAAATATTAACCTGTAAAACAACATGGCTCAGTGTTTGCCCACTGTCTTTCAGATGGCGAAGTGTTTGCTTGGGGACATAATGGATACAGCCAACTGGGCAATGGCACCACCAACCACGGCCTGACGCCTGCCCTCGTGTCCACCAACCTGCTGAGCAAGAGGGTCACCGAGGTCGCCTGTGGCTCCCATCACACCATCGCTCTCACCACGGATGGAGAGGTCTGTCCGCTCTCACTTAAGCCCGTTTCAAGGCCAAGTCCAAGGGCTGCGTATGATCTAGAAAATCATCTCTCCTGTACGACTGAGAGCTTTGTGCGAGTTTGTGATATCTCTGTGATTTCAGGTTTTCGCCTGGGATACAACAACTCGGGGCAGGTGGGCTCAGGCTCCACCGCCAACCAGCCCACCCCTCGCCGAGTGAGCAGCTGTCTGCAGAGCAAAGTGGTGGTGAACATCGCCTGTGGACAGCTCTGCTCCATGGCCGTGCTGGACAACGGGGAGGTAATGCGTGTGACCGTCCTTCCGGAGAGGTTTTCAGTGTTTACAAACGACAAGACTTTCTGACACAGAGTGCAGATTTCCTCAAAGGAGTAGACCACCGTTTTTCCATACTGAGATATGTTCTTACCCGAGCTTAGACGAGTTGATGCGTACCCGTCTGGTCTTTGTGCGTGCGCTCAGTCACGCAAATGTTGTTAGCGTGTAGCTTCTCCCAGCAAAGGTATAGCTTCAAACTGGGGTGAAGTTAGAAGCGACCAAGCTGTTCCATGTTTTCCCTATTTAAATACACTTACGTGAGCCTTTACATGATCCAAGTCTAGTTACACAAGATTAAACATGCCGATTTTCTAAGCGGATAAAAAGGGGAACTATACTGTGAGGCGTAATAACACCTGGAGTACTTATACTATATATCAACCTGTGGCCTATTCCTTTAAACACTGTGCACTATTGTTTTGATGTAAAAATAGGAACTTTGTACTTAAACCCTGCACACATAAGAACACAACAAAACACTGTTCAATTTACATTTATTACAATTTATTGTTCAATGTTTTGACAGGAAAATTCAATTGCAAATTGTCATGCAGCTGTAAGAGAAGGCAGTAGAGAGCGTGGCATGGCGGCGCCTCCGGTGGTTTGGACACGTAGTGAGGGCAAGGAAGGAAGCAGTGGAATAAAGTTAGAGGAGACTTGGCCAGACGAGGCATCACTGAGGAGCTGGCGGGGGAGCAAAAAGAATGCAGAAGAGCCGTCGCACGTCTGACCCTGAATAGGGAACTTAAAGACATTTAAACCATAGAAATCACAGAAACACCTTGAGCCATCTTAGCATTTCGCTCACAGGCTACTTAAATACAAGATTTCTTATCGAAGTTAAAATCTCAAAAGATCTATACATTCATTAATGATTTCTGACTAGGCTCTGACGTCAATTAAATGCGGTTGATGGTTTGGATCGTTCATAATTGCAATGTTTAGATGGCTAAATGCTTACAGCTGTAGGAAAAATAGGCTCGAACGCTGCTTGTCCTTTATATTTCCATGGTTTAAACCAGGGGTCCTGGATTAAAATTCACTGAGGTTCAAATTGACAAAAAAGCTTAGACCTGGTTTAGTCTTGGTTTAGTCCAGGACCAGGACCTCCTCGCTGCTCATTCTTTTAGAAAACAATCAAGAAACAGCTCGATCGTGCGTGCATATATGTTATTAGATTCTTTATTGTCCCTACGGGAAATTTGTTTCCACAGCCTGTCGAGTCAACACCATCACCTTTAACATTTAACACTAAAGGGGTGCACAAAAGACAACAATGATGACATAAAACAAGGTAGTGAGGTAGCTTGTTGAGAATGATTTGATCTGAATCGGACAAACACACTAACATTTAACAAAAACAGCAGGGCACTGGTGAACTGACATGGCAGGCCGTGTCGTCGCAGCAGAGCATGCACCAGAAATATAATGAGGTCATTTGAGTTTTAGCGAGACGTATTTCAGTCATTCCTCTGATGTTTAGAATAATAAATAAATACAAAGTGTCAAGTAGCTGAGAGGCAGCTCTTTCTATTTGTCTGGGCTGTATCACCGCTCTGCTGCAGAGAGACCGAGAGAGAGACCACGCAGCCTGAGCGGATTTACGGTCGGGTCCGGACGGTTTGGTGCGTTGGTCCTGGATCCGGTCCCAGGTCCGCTATCCTGTGACCTCTGGTTTAAACTTTAAACTAACATGATGATGATGATTCTATAGGAAGAATGTGCTTAATGCTCTGACAAAGAGAGAGTAGAGTTTTGGTGCATAAAACATGACTTTGCCAAGTTTTTGAGAAATAAGTTAAATTCATTGGTGGCTTGTTGCCGTCATTGGCATTTATAGGGTCTGCATCATGTTAGGAGTCAATCAGCGCCACGTTGTAGGTCAATGCCGTTTAATAGGACATGTGGGTAACAATCTGGTGACCGTACGCTGTCGTCTCAGATTTACGGGTGGGGCTACAACTGCAACGGACAGCTGGGTTTGGGAAACAATGGTAATCAGCAGACGCCGTGCCGGATCGCAGCTCTGCAGGGCGTCGGCATCGTCCAGGTAAGAGCGAGTTCTCTGAAGACTGTGCGCTTCAGTAATCTAAATGTCTTTGTTGTTCGCTCCATTCACAGGTGGCTTGTGGGTACGCGCACACTCTGGCCCTTACAGACGAGGGCCTTGTCTACGCCTGGGGAGCCAACTCGTACGGGCAGCTGGGGACGGGCAACAAAAGCAATCAAGCTGTGCCCACGCTCATAAACACCGAGAAAGAGAGGTGAGCTTACACGCATTCTTACCTTTGGGTCTTAGAAATACAAATGCAACATCAACGTAGTAGGAGAGACCGGGTATGGTTGTAACACACCTGTAACTCACTGAATTTTGAGCTAGAGTTCTCAAACTTGTATACAAAGTCCCCACATTTGTTAACTATAAATGGCACCAATTCAAACCTCTGCAAGATTATCACAGACCTCATGAGTTGATGTCAAATACATGGTATTCCTGTGTTACAACCTCCCCCACTACCGGGGTAGGTTGTAACACATGCTGGGGTGAGTTGTAACAGTTAAACAAAAGAAGCAAAAACAGAGGTCACATCATGTGATATGATTCAAAAAGAGGTTTATTTAAATAAAAGAACAATCCAGAACAATCTCTCTCTCTCTAACCTATGATATGCTTAACCTCACGTGGAGTCAGTCCATCATACATGTCTGCTGTCTGAGTCAAATAGTCAGCCAACACTTCCTCCTGCACCTCAGAGAACACTTTGTTGATGCTTCAGCAAACACTGGGAAGATCACTGGATCACTCCGGTCTCTCATCTTCTGCTGTGTTTTGCAGTGTCTGCTCAGTTGCCTTTGCAACTGACCTGACTTGCCCTTCTTTCTGACCACATCAGATGCATTTTTTAAAAACATTAGCTGGCACTAATCTGTCAGTCTTTCTTTTCCACTGTTTAGGCATTCTGTAAAAGTATTAAAATCAAGTAAGTGTTAGTAACTGTATATAGGGGATGATTGTGTTACAACCATCCCCACCCCTGTCAGCCATTGTTCAGCGAGCTGTATCAGCATAATGGTTTGAAATTAGCAGGGGAAATGTGCATCACATTTTGCCTGAGAAACTTCAATTTAATCTAATGTAAGTCATATGGTTTTATGTGCAATAGTATAAGCACTAAACCAAATATAGTCTTGGTCAAAAAATTTACTTTCTTACCTCAACATTTTTTCTCAATAGAATCTGCATGAACCTGTTTACAACCTTGACAATCACCATGTGGGATCAGGGAGGAAGTGGGTAAACACTGTTATGATCATTTGACTCCTATCTTATCCCTGAATGGTGGAATTAGTGGTGTTACAGCTCTCCCCATGTTACAACCATACCCGGTCTCCCCTACTTTTACATTTGCAATTTGACGTCACGTAAACTGCACCCTGCCTTGATGATAATCTACTTTTATCAGGAAATGTTGAATGTTATTGCAGCAATAAATAATAAACATACTCTGGGGTATTAGTTGCAAAACCAATGAATAATATTACATGAAAAACAGATGATACAAGATTTTGAAGTTAAGATGTGGGCAAAAGGGCTTGAACGAATAATTGAAAGCTACATCAGCAGCTGCAACTCTTTAAGCTGTTATTAAAGGCTGAAAAGGAGCCATTTGTTTCTATTTATTTATGAATAGGGCTATGAGAGTCAAAGCAATCAGCACAAAGTCGCAATTTGGACATTTCAAAGGCTCCACAGAGTGTTGGGATAAAACATCACAATCGAAATACTCGTCAGAAACATCCCAGTCAGCTGTTCTTCCCACGTCTGCCTTGACAATTTGTTTTGCTTTTTGTTTTGCAGGATTGTGGAGGTAGCGGCCTGTCACACCAGCCACACGTCCTCAGCGAAGACCCAGAGCGGGCAGGTGCTGATGTGGGGGCAGTGCCGGGGCCAGGCCGTGGCCAGTCCGCACCTCACGCACTTCAGCACCACAGACGACGTGTTCGCCTGCTTCGCCACGCCCGCCGTCACCTGGCACCTGCTGTCTGTGGGTAAGAACAAGGCTTTACACGTTGTTTACACTGCCTAATAAATGTCTGGTGACTTGAAGGAAATGACTGTAGGATACGCACTATGTGGACATGCTATTCCCCATTTGAACGCTAAGAACATCCAGAGTTTTAACGACTGAATGCAGCGCTAGCACTGATTAGGACGTGATTGGCGACAGTTGCTGGGATTTTAGAAGAACGCAAGGCCATTTTTGATTGAGCTAAAACCCAGTTTGGAAATTAAACTGATATGTCAGTTTACAATCTGTATTATTATAGACTAAACAGAAAACTACACAGTTTTTTCTTCATATAAACGTAACGTATAAATGTTTTTTGTGGTTGTGAATTAATCAAATAGTGTTCAGTATTTGATTTAAACATGTTTACATCACGTCTTGGGACACAAGTGGGTCATTTTTATGAAATAGTTACTAAAAATCTTATATGGCCTACCTTTAAGTTTTGATTTAGCCTCCTTTGGTCCCTGGTGGGGCCTTTCTACACAATTTACAATAATAAAATACATGAATACAACATTTATATAAAACTTTTTCAAATGTCGTAATGCAGCCTTTGCTATAATGAACTAAACCAGAGGTCACGAAATGACGGACCTCAGTCTGGTTCTGGACCCACACACCAACCCGTCCGAACCCGAAACTTGGATCCTAACTTTGGACCCGACCGTGACTCCCCTCTGTCCTGCAGCTGTGTCTGCGCTGTCTCTCTCCCCCTCATTCTATGCACTAACCCAGCTGAACAGAACGAGAAACTGCAGCCTCTGAGCTCCTTAACACGTTTTAAACCTTTAGAATCGGCTGCAGAATGATTGAAATATGGCTCGCTAAAGATTTAAAACCGAGAAGACACTAATTATGTAACTAAATATGCACGCGCAATCGTTAAGCGCGCAAATAGTGCGGCTGTTCCTCGATCGTCTAAAACAAAAGAGCACGAGCAGGACTAAACCAGGACCAAACCTGGACGAATCCATTAAAATGCACCAGAATGCAGGAAAACGCGCGTTCCGCCGCGGCCTCGTGAACTGTCACCTTTTTCACTATGTATGTGTTTGCATGTCTGTATTAATGAGGCAGTAGTGCCCCACTGTCAATAGAGGCCAATAATGATCAGAATTCAGTCAGGACAGCAGGGGGCAGCACTACAGTTTTAAGCACTTGGACCAAACACTGTCACACAAATAAATTACTTTTAATGATAGTTTTTATAATTATAAAGAAGATTAATTTGGGGTTGATTTATTACTTTTTAAATAGGACTGTGGTTTCACTGACAGATCTATAGACCCATTTTCAGTGTGTAAGTCAGGGATCATTTATACAAGTGATGAATAATATGTAGTATGTTAAAATAAAGGTTAAAAGTGCAATATATCGATTATCGCAGTATCGGCGTGTCGTGAGATAATCGTTATCGTAAGCCATGTATTGCGTATTGTATCGAATCGTGAGGTACCCAGAGGTTTCCACCATTAGTTTCATATACGTCTCGTGTTTGGTTTATGAAATGTAATTCATTGCAAACCAAACTCTCACCTGCAAGACCATTCTACCTACGGGTCTAAATACAGTTTTTTATTTTTTGTATCATTTCACGTGTTGCCAGCTTAGTCCTCAAATATTTTCCAAGACAGCTGCAGTTTGACAGTCCTATCTGGGGTCACATGTGCACAAAGGCCAATGAGTTGAACACTAATGAGGTATTTTAATGTCCTACTTTCCTATCTCGGTGTGACAGATTCCTCAGTTTTGATGTATTGTTGCCGGGAGTGACACAAATGAAAACAGGAATGTGCGCCTTCAGGGAATTGGGAGAAAGGTTAGGAAAACAACGCCGGTATGAGGCCGTTTTGCGAGGAATTTTCACTTTGTCCCACTTGAGCCCCGCGGTCAGGTGCTTCACAGGCGGAATGTGTGTCACGAAATCCTGGAGGCGCTCGAAGAAACAAACAGGACGTGCGGTTCCTTCCTTTGTCACACGATTGATTGTGTATGAAGTCCTCCCCGACCGAGAGAATACTCCCCTCCTTTATCACGCTCAATACTTTAATGTAACGCACTACAGCAGCAACAACACAATCTTTATTATTCAATTCATGTGTGTAAGCAAAAAATAATGTCATCTTAGTTCATAGACTTCTTTAAGGTTTCGTTACAACATTTATTCAGTCTTTGGCTTGGTTTAGTATTATGAAGACAGTCTGTTGATGCCATTCCTGACTAATTATGTTTATTTAAGACGGCGACGACTACTTGACCGTGGCCCAGTCTCTGAAGAAGGAGTTCGACAGTCCAGAGATCTCTGACCTCAAGTTTCTCGTCGACGGGAAATGCATCCACGTCCACAAAGCCCTGCTGAAAATCAGGTCCGTAGCACACACTTAAAGGAACAGGCCACCGTTTTTCCATATGAGATATGTTCTTACCTGAGCTTAGACGAGTTGATACGCACCTGTCTGGTCTTTGTGCCCGTGGAAGAGCTTGGTCGCTTCCAACTTCTGTGGGAGGCCAAATGCTAACAACATCTTTGGTCGTTTTGCGTGACTGAGCGCACGCACAGAGACCAGACAGGTACGCATCAACTCGTCTAAGCTCAGGTAAGAACATATCTCAGTGTGGAACAACGGTGGCCTGTTCCTTTAAGGATTGTACCACTCGTATTTGTCTTTTAGTGAAACATCAAACACGAAAGAGTGTCGAATATCCATAGGCCAAGGTTTTATTGTTACCAAAAAAGTCAAAATCACGCTGCTCAAACACATTGCTATCATATTATTTTGGCATAGATTAGTTAAACTTTTAAAAGAATCTCCAGTTACACTTGAAAAATTAATAATATTTTGAGTAGATTATAAGATGGTAACAAACCTGTTTTGTCTTGCCTTGCCTTCTGCTTTTGTGTCTTTAATTCAAGTGTTGTTTGCTTTTGTCATTTTAAGAGCCCTATTGAAGTACGTTTCTTTTATTTTGTCCCATTAGCGATCTTATTTCAAGATAGTCCAGTACCTACTCAGCAAAATGTTCCTGATTCAAGCACTTTTGAAGCCATTTATCTTGTTTACGACGGTCATTTGGACGAGGGAAGCAAAGAATGTTTCAAAACGATTACGGTTTGTTGTTTTGGTTTTGGTCGGTTGGTGAGGCAGACGTTAAGGTCCCGGCGGAGCCTTTCTGTGAGGAGCGTTTACATGTTCATCCCTGTGTCTTCAGGTGCCGCGGTTTCCCCTACCACTACAAACATGTAGAATAGGTTCCCCTCTGGGTCCAGTTCTCCCCTTAGAAAGAGATTCTGAAAGTTCACTGGGACTTTCAGGCCTAAAACACTGTCCAAAAATTGAAATAGTCATCTAAGTTAGTGCCACAATTAAATCCAAATGCTCAAAAAACAATGTATATTTGGTAACTAATAAACTAATAATTCTTTTTTTTTTTATATTCTCTATAAAGAAGTTAAAGAAGTCTGTACTTATTTATTCACTTTAATCTGTTTGAAATTTGATGAACCGCTTAACCTCCACCTGAACCGAGCACATGTTCTCCAGTGTAGCTTTACCCAACTCTAAAAGCTTCTAGAAAAAAGCAACGAAAAAGTGACAAGAAAGCAACAAAAGAGCGACAAAAACGTGCCGGAAAAGCAACAATAACACAGTAAAGCAAGCGACAAAAACACGACCAAAAAGTGATGAAAAAGCCACAAAAGAGTAGCAAAAAAGCGCCAGAAACACGACGAAAACGCGCCAGAAAAACCTTGAAAAATCAACGAAATACGTGGCGACAATAAAGCAATGATAAAGTGACAAAAAAATCAACAAATAAATGATAAATAAAGCAATGATAAAGTGACAAAAAAATCAACAAATAAGCGACAATAAAGCAATGATAAAGTGACAAAAAAATCAACAAATAAATGATAAATAAAGCAATGATAAAGTTACAAAAAAATCAACAAATAAGTGATAAATAAAGCAATGATAAAGTTACAAAAAAATCAACAAATAAATGATAAATAAAGCAATGATAAAGTGACAAAAAATTCAACAAATAAATGATAAATAAAGCAATGATAAAGTGACAAAAAAATCAACAAATAAATGATAAATAAAGCAATGATAAAGTTACAAAAAAATCAACAAATAAATGATAAATAAAGCAATGATAAAGTTACAAAAAAATCAACAAATAAGTGATAAATAAAGCAATGATAAAGTTACAAAAAAATCAACAAATAAGCGATAAATAAAGCAATGATAGTTACAAAAAATCAACAAATAAGTGATAAATAAAGCAATGATAAAGTTACAAAAAAATCAACAAATAAATGATAAATAAAGCAATGATAAAGTGACAAAAAAATCAACAAATAAATGATAAATAAAGCAATGATAAAGTGACAAAAAAATCAACAAATAAATGATAAATAAAGCAATGATAAAGTTACAAAAAAATCAACAAATAAATGATAAATAAAGCAATGATAAAGTTACAAAAAAAATCAACAAATAAATGATAAATAAAGCAATGATAAAGTTACAAAAAAATCAACAAATAAATGATAAATAAAGCAATGATAAAGTTACAAAAAAAATCAACAAATAAGTGATAAATAAAGCAATGATAAAGTTACAAAAAAATCAACAAATAAGTGATAAATAAAGCAATGATAAAGTTACAAAAAAATCAACAAATAAGCGACAATAAAGCAATGATAAAGTTACAAAAAAATCAACAAATAAGTGATAAATAAAGCAATGATAAAGTGACAAAAAAATCAACAAATAAATGATAAATAAAGCAATGATAAAGTTACAAAAAAATCAACAAATAAGTGATAAATAAAGCAATGATAAAGTGACAAAAAATCAACAAATAAATGATAAATAAAGCAATGATAAAGTGACAAAAAAATCAACAAATAAATGATAAATAAAGCAATGATAAAGTGACAAAAAAATCAACAAATAAGCGACAATAAAGCAATGATAAAGTTACAAAAAAATCAACAAATAAATGATAAATAAAGCAATGATAAAGTTACAAAAAAATCAACAAATAAGTGATAAATAAAGCAATGATAAAGTTACAAAAAAATCAACAAATAAGCGATAAATAAAGCAATGATAAAGTTACAAAAAAATCAACAAATAAGCGATAAATAAAGCAATGATAAAGTGACAAAAAAATCAACAAATAAGTGATAAATAAAGCAATGATAAAGTAACAAAAAAATCAACAAATAAATGATAAATAAAGCAATGATAAAGTAACAAAAAAATCAACAAATAAGCGATAAATAAAGCAATGATAAAGTTACAAAAAAATCAACAAATAAGTGATAAATAAAGCAATGATAAAGTTACAAAAAATCAACAAATAAGCGATAAATAAAGCAATGATAAAGTGACAAAAAATCAACAAATAAGTGATAAATAAAGCAATGATAAAGTGACAAAAAAATCAACAAATAAGTGATAAATAAAGCAATGATAAAGTGACAAAAAAATCAACAAATAAATGATAAATAAAGCAATGATAGTGACAAAAAATCAACAAATAAGTGATAAATAAAGCAATGATAAAGTTACAAAAAAATCAACAAATAAGCGATAAATAAAGCAATGATAAAGTGACAAAAAAATCAACAAATAAGCGATAAATAAAGCAATGATAAAGTGACAAAAAAAATCAACAAATAAGCGATAAATAAAGCAATGATAAAGTGACAAAAAAATCAACAAATAAATGATAAATAAAGCAATGATAAAGTGACAAAAAAAATCAACAAATAAGCGATAAATAAAGCAAGGATAAAGTGACAAAAAAAGCGACAAAAAAGCGTCAAACGTGACTGAAAAAGCGACAGAACCGCAACAAAAAATCTGCGAAAAGGCGATGAGAACATGACAAAAAAAGCAACAAAAAACACAACAAAAAAATACAAAAAACAGAGGAAAACACGACAAAAATGCTTTAAAAATGTGACATAAACTTACGATCAGTTTTGTAGCTCTTAGCTTTCAAATGAGACATTGCACTGGCCTGTAGGCTGTGAACTCTCCAGTCGAGAAGCTTTTAGATTTGGGTAAAGCTGAACAGGAGAAAATGCGTAAGAGGTTAAAAATGCATTTTGGAGTCACATTGAAAATATTAGTTTTGCTAGCAGCATTAAAATCATAATTAGCTGTAGCCATTTTGGATCCCTGCCTTTCTAAATCAATCAATGGACTCAACCAGGCAGGAGAGTCTATTTATTTATGATTATGCACTGCTATTTTTCACACTGACTCAGCTTGTTTAGCCACATATAGAGACCCCCGCTGACAGATACAACATATGCAGACGTCCTATTTGTAGCACGCCGCTCCATATGTCCACACACTGTTATCGCGCTCCGTGTTGTGCCGCCTATATTTAAGCACCATCTGCCGAGCGCCGCTTCCTCGTCTTTCCTGTTAATGTGACGGGGGAAGCCGAGGCAGACGTTTCCCCTTTTTTTTTGCCTTTTTATAACCGTGCTCGCACACAAACCCGCGGCACTCCGCCCCTCGCTCGTTTGCAGCGTCAGGAGGAACGAGCCGGACTCCAACGCGAACAAGCAGCGTCTGAGTAATTATCAAAATGGGCAGATTGTTTTGATTTGGCTGGATGTGGATGTCTTTGTATCGTAAGGCGTATCGCATGATTAGTTGATCAAATTTCACCCTTTTACTGATTAAATCTATGGTCGGCGTCTGTTCTCAGCATTTTACGTTTTAACGCACAGCTCTGCAGTTAAATCCCAAGGCTGTGACGGCTCAATATCAGAATGGGTTTTATTGCCATTGTCAGTTAACGAACTAGGATTTTTTTGCCCATGTAATTGTGCTACATGAAACATAAACTAGTAATACAATGAATATTACGTTAATAAAAACATGCAACAAATAAAATAAATGAAACTAGGATAAAAAATGTAGTAAAGTTAGTTCAATTGAATATAAATCGGGTTTGGGAGCGAACCATATGAGTAAAAGCCAAGTTTATTCACTTTTAAAGCCGCACGACACGACATTTCACCCAATAAATAGAATAAAATACAAGCATTTATTTTATTATAGATATTTATATTGTTGAAATACCTATAAAAGGAGAGTGTCTCACCTCTCCTCTGACCTGACTGTACATTCATTACTGGAGCGGGACGTCTCGTCTCCATGGAGATGTCAACTAAAGGCAGCCAAATATGAGATTTGAATAGTTTAGGTCCTCATTTAAATCCATTCTTTGATTATTTTCTGTGTCGAGCTGTACATTAGGAACATGTTTTGTATCGTCAACAGGAAGTGTGGCTTTAATATTAAACGCATAGAATGGAATAAAAAAAATCTACATTGATCAATATGAGTAAAAATTACGGCAACATTTATTCTTTATTTATATTTATAATATCATACAGCCGGAAATAAGTCTGAATGTCAGGACTAGGGCCTATTACGTGTTTTTTTTTAATGTAATAATTCATTGTGCGTATGCTATTAACACATTACCAAACAATTGAGAGAACAATTGTTTAAACTACAGTGTTAGCAAGTATTATGCATCATAAGGCTGAAGGCACAGCAGCCCTCTGTCAGAGTAGGTTTCCTCCACTTAATTGTGTACAATAGGGTGCCCTCTCAAACTTGCCTTGATAAAGAGAGTCTGAAACTCATTGTGACTTGAGAAGTGGTTTGCTTAAAGAAAAGAAATCTAGCAGCTTTAGTTCGTCACATTATTATTACACGTGTTATCGTTGACAAAATCCTAATGGTCCAAAGTAACAGGCTGTACTTCACATTTCTCTCTCAGGTGCGAACACTTCCGCGCACTCTTGAACGAAACCGATGAAGACGCCATCGAGATCCACCAGTTCTCGTACCTGGTGTACCGAGCCTTCCTGGAGTACCTGTACACGGACACCATCAGCCTGCCACCAGAGGACGCTATAGGTACGACAGAGCCTTTGAGGAAAACGATTAGTCTCTTTACAATTAGATCATTTTGATTAAGTGTCGTTCATTTTCACAACGTATTTTAATTTGCTTTTAGTCTATTATTTAGCTTTTACTTCACATTCATATTATTGTGTTTCAAAGCATGTAATCATATTCTCTGCTTAATGACAGACCTGTTCCTTTGACAGTGAATTTAAATGAAATGGGACTCTCTATCAATGATGTTTGGATGTTTTTAGTCCCTTCTTTGATTTTATGTATTCATTTATGTCAGGCAATGGCACAGAGGAACACAAAGGGGGCGATGAAGCTGCATTGATTGTGTCATACTGATTGTCGAGGAAACTGTCATAAATCATGTCTGCTCTTCTCTCAGGGCTGTTGGACCTGGCCACGTTCTACAGGGAGATGAGGCTGAAGCGTTTGTGCCAGGAGACCATCAAGAGGGGCATCTCCGAGGAGAACGCCATCACCCTGCTGTCGGCCGCCGTCAAGTACGAAGCCAGAGTAAGAGCATGGGGCAACACAGAGACTCGGGGAGAGAGGATTTGAGGTTTTATACAGGAGAATGTGAAAGTGTTCCCAAATATTGGTGAGAAACATCAGACACTCACAAGTCCCAGGTCCAATCCCAAGTCTCTAGTTTGATGTTCAGATTTGGTCAGAAATAACTAAACAATTGAGCGCAGTAAAGCCTGGTTGCTGTAAGAAGGAATCACACAAATGTTTATTTTGCTCTTGCTCTTCCAGTTCCTCCTTTTCCTTTTAGCCACAATCCAAATAGAGTGGTGCTTATTCTGGCTGACTCTGTGGAGTAATTCATCCTTATCAGTTTATGGTAATCTCATTAGGTCACATTTAAAATCATACCAAAGGTGAAATACTTTACTGTTAAAATCTAATATAGTGATTATTCATGATCAGGACTCAGACATGTACTGTGAATATTCTGTCTGCAGCTGTAACAGGCCACACACACACACGGCCATGAAGAGGTTTTAGCAGCTGCTACAGACCTGAGGCTAATCCTATTTCTACCTCTGCTCGTGTGTGTTCGTGCTGTTACACAGTAGTTACGAGATTTGACAGATTTTTATGCAATTGTCAATTAGTAACACGCAAAGGATGGCATGATTTCGGTGATTTCGAGAACCTTTAATGCACAACTACAACTCGGTGCTTTAATTTTGCTCTTAACAAAGATCACCACATACAGACGGAGAGAAGATAAACATTTCACATGAAAATAACATACATTAGTTTGTAGAAACATGTTTTAAGTCAAAAAAAAAGAAGAAGAGTATTTAATTTTGACTTTAAAAAGGCCAATTGAAGTCATTTTCAGGTTGTGATTTCCAAAATTGCGAGGCATGGAAGCAAAATGAGGCTTAGTTAAACCGAATCTATTTGATTGATTTTGGTTTTACAGTCTGAATGCTCTTGCATGTCTATAAAATGTGAGAGCTGAATGTTAATTTGAAAACATAAACATAAACTCCCCAAATGTCATCACAATCACAATTAGATATTGTCCCTTTTTCTCCCCCCCTTTTCTAGCTTTTAGTTATCGAGGACTGCACAATATACTGCCAAATTAGTGACAAAAAAAAAAGTACAAAAGTAATGATTTCCTTAATTCATCTCCATTTTATTCTTGCTTTAGTTCTGATTCAGGATTTTTCAGGTCTTATTTTAACACAATTTGATGAAAAAAATAAAATAATCAAATCGGACGTATCGCAGCTGATCGCCACGGTAACGCAGGACAGTCAGCGCCATAACAGACAGCTTTCCATGGACTTAAAATGGGCAGAATTGATCATCTCTTATGTTTCTCTCTCTAAAAGTTTGAAACTATGTAACTAAACTGAATTGCATTTTTGTCCAGCAGCACTTCCATACACAGTCAAAATTTCAAACATTTACTATAAGACTTTTTAATTGCATTATGTTAGATCTGTAAGCTAATCACAGTTCCTAATCGTTACATAGCTATTTTTATGCTGTAGTAATTCCTGTTGTCCCTCTGTGACAGTGAGGAAGTGAGAAAGTCAGGATAGATGAGCAGTTAGTAGCTTTGTGATTTCAATTCAGGTTCAGTTTGACATTATTTGCATGAGAAACATTATCCAATATGGCGGCGGCATGCATTTTTGTCAGGTGACTCACAAAAAACAATTACCATATTTTCCGGACAATAGACCCTTTAATTGTTTGTAAACATTCCGGGCTTAGCTGGAGGCGGGAAGCTCGATTCCTATCTCTTTCCATTGTAGCTGTTGTCATAGTAACGATAAACAAATGTCTAACTGTTTTTAGAAATATCAGATAAATCTTATTTTATCGTCTCAAATGTCATTCCTCTTGTTCTTGCACCTTAAACCACAACAGGACCACATTTCTCAGTTGTAGTTTTACACTTAAAATCGCTAGTTTTAGTTTAATCTTATTTCTCTTGATCACTTCCTGCCTCCAGCTGATGTCACTGATGATGTCAGCAGTTAAAGGCTCTATAAGTCGCACTTTTTTTCATTGTTTGGCTGGGGGTGCGACTTGTATATCAAAATCTGTAATTTCACATGTTTGTTATTTTCACACTGACAGCCGCTAGAGGGCGCTCTAGGCTTGTGTGCCAGTATCTGCTACTCCTGTAACACTGAAGATTTAAAAACGGTAATCGAGCAGCAGAAAGCGAGAAACTTGTGAGGGACTGACAAAAAGCATAGGTTGCTCTTACTGCAATGAAGAAAACAAAATAAGCTAATCACAGGCTAAAAGCTTAGATGGCCACAGCTAGAGGAAGGAGTTTGCAAACAACGTGATGCCGGGAGAGGCTTGTCAACGCCTCCGTGCCCAGATAGTTGCCAAGGCTGGTGCGACTTATTGTCCGGAAAATACGGTGCTTAAGTTTCCTTATGTTGGAGTTTAATTGTATTTGGTATTTCCCCTCCTCTCGTCTCTGTTTGCCAGGACCTGGAGGAGTTCTGCTTCAAGTTCTGCGTGAACCACCTCACGGCCGTCACGCAGACGCAGGCCTTCGCGGACATGGACCACGACCTGCTCAAGAACTTCATCAGCAAAGCCAGTCGCCACGGGGCCTTCAAGAACTGACCCGCGGAGGCCCCCCCCCTCCTCCCCCATAGCCCCGCCGTTCGGACCTGGACACTGGGAGGCTTCCACTTCTTCCCGGGACAGTTAAAAGCTTCAAAGGGAGTAAACTGGACACTTGATGGGGGGGGGTTATCCTCTACCCCTGACCGATGTGCCTGCCCCAAAAGCAGCCCAGACACTCGGGATGCTTTGGATGTGAATACCCAGAGCTATTGTAATAGAAAGTGGACTCAAATGTTTAGGATTTAGTGCAATAACCAGTTTGCATGGAAAAGCATTACCCGCATACAAAGCACTGTGGCAATTGTCAGTAATTATACAACACTGCCCGGCCAAGAGAAAAGGTCACACAGCCTAATATTCGTGTGTCCGCCTTTCAGCTTTGATTACAGCACTCGTCCGCTGTGGCGTTGTTTTTCGATAAGCCTCTGCAGCGACACGACATTTATTTCCGTCCAATGTTGCGCTCATTTTTCGTCTCGCAAAGATGACGGGAGAGTCGCCTTTCCCAGTGAAATCCATGGCCAGTTTGTGTGTGTGAAAATGACGCCTCCTGCTTCCTGAACCTGAATCTTAAGAAGCTTTGTCGTCCTGGAATATGCCCCGTGCCATCAGAGGGGGAAAAATACAAACATGCCGGGTTATGGGAGTACAAAGAAATTAGGAGTGTAAAAAGAATGTTTAAGAGTCTCATGAGAAACAGTGCAGAAGCAGGGATAATTCTAGAGTAAATGTCCTCTTAAGCATTTTAATCACTGTTGGTTGGACTGTCCTGAAATCGTAAATGCTCAGAAATGGAAATGCTTTACTGTTACTCGTCAGCCAGGCTATGTTTTTGCATGACCTGCCTAAATGCTAAATGAGTCTGGTCAGACCTTAGAAGTTTATGAATTAACTTCATAGAGAGAATCGGTCTCATCAGGATCGATAGGATTCTCACAAACAGCAGATCAAATGGCAATATGCTCTGCCAAAAATAAGTTGTTTATTTTGCTTATAAAACAATAATGAAAAAAAACTACTTACTCACCTGAACCGAGCACAGTTTCTCCAGTTTGGCTTTACCCAAATCTAAAAGCTTCTTGGAAAAAAAGCGTCTAAATATTAGGGCTGGGACGATCCGATACGTATCACGATACTCATGGGCTGATCCAACACGTATTGCGATCCAGTAAGTAATTATGATAAGTACTATGTTTAACTTAAAAAGTGTAAAAAGTCATGTGTCCAAAGTTTATAAACAAAATGCCATTGACATTTATTGAAGTGTTAAGACTGAAAACACAAAATGTAACAAAGTGCTGTTTAACTGTTACTGGAAAAACAAAGAGTGATGATAAAAAGTATTTTAAGTATTGCGATACTTGATAAAGTATCGCAATACTTTTGGTATTGCAGCAAAAAGTAAGTCCGATCCGATATTTTGTCCCAACCCCTACAAAATATCGACCAAAACAAGGATGAAAACGCAACAAAAATGTGACAAAAGACAAGAGTGACAACAACGCAACAAAAAGTTAGTCTTGTAGGCCTTAGCTTTCAAATTTAGGCATTACACTGTTGCTCTCCAGTCGAGAAGATTTAGATTTGGGTAAAGCTGAACTGGAGAAAATGCGCTCGGTTAAGGCGGTCAAACTTTTTACTTCATAAAGCAAAGGGGACATGTTGATGGAGTAAACTTAAAGTGAATGTTTGCTGGAGGCTCTTAGTGCTAACGCTGCTTTCTGATGGGATGAGACACACGTGAAATTTACAATGTACTCAGCACTACATACTCGTCATATTTTGCTCTATTAGTCTGTGTTTACCAGAAAACTATTAATCAATGACTAAAATAGTTCTCAGTAACGGATCACTTGTTTCAGCTCGACTTATTTCAGAGAGTTGTACTTTATTTCTAGCTGACTCTTTGCAGTGTGTGTATCAAATCGTGAACACTGTGACTTTAAATGACTGCCAAGGCTAAGTAACGACGCCCTGGAAAAGCAGACAGAAACATGAACTGAACCCTCGTGTGCTGCTTTCTCTGAATCCCCTCAAATATTGAAGAAACATGCAAAACTGTGAGATGCACTTAGAAATGTTATTTTTATTACTTTGCTATGTATAGGCTGAGAACGATTTCAGCTTAATTACATTTTCTTAGGCTTGAGAGAAAAATTAGCAATAAAAAACTGAGTAGAAATATAGGTCTGTGGTCAAATCAGTTGAATGCCTATGATACAGAGAGGTGCATAGTATTTTTAGTATTCCTCTCCCCATAGTAACATAACTAGACGGGGTGGGAGTAATTCCGGAGCCCACTGAATGTTTTGTCGACCTTTGCCACGCACTGATGTTTCTATACGCCTAACACTGGCCGATAGACGGAGGTGCAGCCGGCCGTAAATCGCACTTTGCAAAGATAAGGACGTCCTACTGTGTGTTTTCTTGTGCTCAGATTAACGCTCTCCGCCTGGTTATCCGGCTCCCACATGTGAAGTGATTCGTTTGCTGCCTGCGATGCTGTTTTTCACACGTTTATGTATTGTTTATAGTTATATTGTTTACATGTTTTTATATTAATGTACAATATTAATTTTGTGCGCCTATGTCATCTTCTGAAAGCACTTGGTGAGAATGAAAGTATATACTCTTGGTGTAACCGCTAATACTAATGTGAGTTAAGTCTGAGGTAAAGTTGCTGGAATAGGCCGCAGCCACTAGATTTATTTAGACAAATGAAAATGTTGTTCATTGTCTCTAAAAGTCATATGCAACCAAATGTTACTATGGTATTATTTACAAAGCCATTTTTTTTTCTAAAATAAAGTACTTTACACATGTTGCTTTTTCTTTATTGTCAATTTGTCTTAAAACATCTGAAGGGGAAAAAGAGAGTAGGGTCGGGCGATACTGACAAAAATGAATATATTTTGGGGACTTTCTTGATAGGGCCTGACCGATATGGATTTTTAATAAATCCTTTTTGTAGTCCCTCTGGGGGAAATACAAGTTTTAATGGGATGATTGGGGGTTGTTTCATCTCCCCCTGGTGCCTTTGACCAGAAAACCACAATTCAACTTCGCTGCCACCGGGTCGGAGCACCAATACACATTATAGCCGTCGTTCCACATAGTGTGACCCGGCCGCGCACTCTACGATCTACGTGCAGTCGTGCACGTATCGACCTAACAGTCTATGGTATCGACACTAGCCCGCAGACCTTTCTGTTTCCACCACACACACACACCTGCATTTGTTGTGGGCCGCGCCGCACAGAGCAGCACGCTGTACAGATCGTCATTAAAAGTTTTGTAAGCCGCGATGAGAACAAATATGGACAAATGCTGCCTTCTGGTGGGAGTTATGGAATCATTCAGAAGTGCCAAGCTGTATTAAAACAGAAAATAAACTGCTAAACTACGAACTATGAAGGTAAGCTACATACAAAAGCTACATGCAAAAGCTAAAGCTGCGCTAACAGCGGCTAAATGCTATTATCTGCAAAATCCCCTTTAGCACAGCGGTATGATGTTGTGAAATATTAAATCCATATGACCTGCGTGTCAATAGTGAGGGCTGTCCACGTTCACGTCACATCAGACACGGGTCAGCGCTTTGGCCACAGCCAGAGGTCAGTCCCAAAACCTATACCTGGTCAGACCGGTTTGGCACTGGCCTTTTGTTATGGAAAAGCTCAACAAAGCGGGTGAAAGAGCCATTCCGCTGACACGCGCCTGCATGTGGAAAAATACCTTAATAGAATCACGAAGAAAAAGCTAACTGGCTAATGGGCAAAGCTAACTGTGGGCTAGCGCCATTTAAACAGTATTTACAGCCAATGTTTTTGAGGGAAAAACATTATTTCCATTGTGTAATAGGATGTACAATATCCCTCTCTCCCTTTGTCTTTTCTGTCAGCGTAGTATTTACTCTCACGGAATTGCTACGACGCCTGCAGTGGCGCTTATGTCCTCTAGGGGCATGAGTTACTTAGTACTGCTTTAAGTAATTTAATTTGATGTTTGTTTTTTATCTTTCAAATAGTCTATAGTTAAACATTATTATAGTAAAGGTTTAAATCATAAAAATATATCTAATAGAGGTCGACTGATGTGGGTTTTTATGAGGCTAATATTTTTAAATATGTCTCGTCTATAATCCTGTGTATGATGTTTCTAAGCGTGTCAGTGTTGAACTGTGACAGCAGGGGGCGCTGTATATTTATGTTTAGTACTTCAGAGGGAGCTTGTTAGAAAGAGAAAAATCAGTAGATTCCAAAACAAAAAACGTCTGTCTCTTATGGTTCCAAAATTATACACAAAAGTCTACAATGTAAAATAGGTGAAAAACTGGTGACTGATATTCACCGCGAAATCTCTCCGCTCCCCTGAGGCCCAGGAAGTCGTGGGAGGCCCAGACTGAGCCCTATCCAGTGCAGAAAACGGGAAGTCTCTGTCACGTTAGGTTCCGGAGATATCGGCCGATATCAAAAATACCTGATATATCGGCCGGCTGATTTATCGGTAGGGCCCTATTTCTCGATAACGATGATGAAGTGATATTTTTGTAAACTATCTGAAAAATGCTAAAATTTGCAGGCAAACACCGTCATTTTCCACGTTTTCCACATTTTTCGCCCATATCTGCATTCTTTATTTTTTATTTATTGTTATTTTTTCACCAGTTTTCCCATTATTTTTCATTCTTCTACCTAGTTTTCCCCCCCAGTTTTTTTTGAACATTTTTTTCTTGCAGACGATATGTTGCCCACCCCTAAAAGAGAGCGCTGAACACGGCGCTAACTCGCCCTATTGGTGTTAATTATGGCCATGCGGTGAAGGCCTGTTATGGTCATTCTCCCCTCGAACAGCAGCTTTTCATTTAACTCCACACTGTTTTCCTACGAGGGCTGACACTCTGAGCTCAAGTACAAAAATGGTAAGGCTCGTCTTGTACGTTGATAATCTGCAGAGATAAACCCACGTGAACAGCACCTGGGATTACCCAACAACTCGGATTGACTCGCACCACAATGTACTTTCATTTTGCAAAGTTACGGGATTTGGGCAAACACGAACCGTTTTAATTGGGTAATAATGTGATGAAACTCCTTGTTGCAACATAGTGCGGTTTCAAGGCAATCCAAATATGTTAATGCGGGAAAACTCAGCACTGTTTATTCATACTTGGGGTTGTGGTTTGCAATGAACGCATTCAAAATCACTCAAATGAACACCCAAAAATGTATTTAGTTCTGGCATACGCTGCTTAAAACTTGGTTATGCTTTTGACCATGGACTTTTCGATGAGAGTTCAGGAAGAGAAGCAGAGGATTTGGAGCATGCAATTGTCTGCATAATCCGAACGCTCGGTTTATTACATAAAAAGAGAAGAAAAAAGTTTGCATGTGTGCATTAGACCCACCCATATTCACACCTCTTGCAGCATTGCCTGTCCTAGCGTTTGCAAAAGTCTCTGGGGCCTTGACGCCGCACCGTGTGGATAATCTAAAGTATGCACGGATAAGGTAGCGCTGCCGTTGAGGCACGTTTGACAGTTTCACACAGATGCGGAAGCGCTCACAGCTGCCAACCGCCACTGGCACTCGGCCACCAACAGAAAAGGTGACAGAAATATGAGCCAAGATCCACATTTGGTTAGACAAACACTTTGGATTGAACACTTTGGGGCTCATTTACCAAGCGTTTGCTCATGTGCAAAACAAGTAGCATGTACAAAAGTGGATCATTTGACTCTGCGTTTGTTATTCATGCAGCATTCTCTCATTTACATGTCAGATACGGGGCTTTGATACTGTAACACTGGCTCTTCCAAATGGTGAATTAGGTGCAACAGGCCCACAAAATAGCCTATTTTATTTTTCAGCTTGCACCTGCTATTTAGCACCTGTCTTGATAAGTGAGCCGCTTTGTTCTTCTTGTTGTTTTTTCAGTTTAATCTTTCATTTTGTTCAGCAACATGTGGCGAGGTGTTTGAAAACGTACATTTTTAATAACTTGATTATATTTACAAGGGGGATTAACATTTGGAGATGCATAATACTCATCAGTAATGTGCAAGTAGGACTAAGTTTTCACCAGGACATAATTTGCACACATATATTGTATATTATAAGATAAGATGAGATAATCCTTTATTGATCTCACCACGGAGAAATTCACTTGTTACATTTGGCATTCAGTAAGATCACTCAGGTGTGCAAAATAGAGAGGAAATGTGCAGACAGTTAAATAGTAAAAAAGAGGTATCTTATGTACAATAAGTAAAAGCAAAAATCTCAAGGGGTGGAGTTATAACAATTAGGAAATAAGCATAAACAATAGAATAAAGGTTAGAACAGACTATAAAAAACTAGAATATCTAGTTGCAAAGTTTACAGTCCTAGTGCAGGTTGTCAATAAGTGACGCAATAAGGTTGAGAAAAGAAATCGGAAACACTTTCTCATAACTACACCTTATTTAGCCTTAATTAATCATGAACTATTCATTAATTAAGTGTGACTCATACTTATATACTACTTAACTACTTAATTAATGCTTAACTTCTAATGAATAGCTCATCAAATACTTTGGTTATTCATTCGTTTTTCATACTTAACTAACGATGAATTGACAATTTATAAATACATAGTTAATGCTATATTACACTATGATTTAATCATATATTAATTATTGGTTGATGTATAATTATTATAAATAATGCTGCAATGTCTAATTCAGGTCGGTTTTTTGTGAGTTTTTCTAAAGTGTTTTTATTCACACTTTATTACATGTTTGTCTAATCTATAAGTCTAGTCTATAATATGTCACAAAATTGATCAGAATCAAGCCAAAACACTCGGATGAACGACACATCTTCTTGAATTCAAATTAGTGTCGTTTTATAAAGTCTTGCAGAGAATTTTTTTTTTTCTTGGTTTGAGATTCTTGGTATTTCACTTTCTTATTGGAAATGGGCACAGGATGTGGCACACAAAGAGGTAAACATCTGTCACATCACACAACTGTCGATGTCCTATTGATTTCAATTACAGTTCAAGCGATGAATTGAAGTAGGTGTTTTTCTGGTTTAGAAATAGCCTGGCCAGCCAAACGACATGCTTTACCAATCCTTTACAATGACAATGTGTAGTGAGTTCTGAAGGGCGAGACTGACAGGCAGATTAAAGGGATATTTCAGGATTTTTGCCATTGGGCCTCATTTCCTAGTTATCCAGAGTGTTGTTGATGTCTGGAGATATGTTTTTCTTAAATTCATGCAGTTCTTATATTTGAAGAGTCTAGTGGCGCTAGGCTAGGGCAAGGCTAAAGCATTTCTATGGTATCAGTTAGCCTGCATTAAAAACAGTCTGACCCACTCCACAGTGCACCTGAGGTAAATCACTTATAACGCCAGACTAACCATATAAATGTCTGTGTTAATAGAATAATTTTTGAAATAACTGACCTTGTATCACATGAATTACCGCATTATGAGGGACTATTTTCTCGCAGATCACTCCGCAGCTGCGTTAGCTTACAGCCACGAAGCTGATGCTGCTCAGATATAAGTTATTTTAAATGCAAAATGGTTAAAATTATTCTATTAACACAGACATTTATATCGTTAGTCTGGTGTTATAAGTGATTTACCTCAGGTGCACTGTGGAGTGGGTCAGACTGTTTTTAATGCAGGCTAACTGATACCATAGAAATGCTTTAGCCTTGCCCTAGCCTAGCGCCACTAGACTCTTCAAATATAAGAACTGCATGAATTTAAGAAAAAAATATCTCCAGACATCAACAACACTCTGGATAACTAGGAAATGAGGCCCAATGTCAAAAATCCTGAAATATCCCTTTAATCGTATGGTCCGTCCAACACGGGGAGAAAAACCGTCAAATTTGCATCTGTGATCGGAGTGATAAAAGGCTTAGCAGTTTTGAGGTGAGCTGTAAGCAATGTCCCCGCTGTTTTGACATGGTTTACTACATCCAGTTTATACTATTTATTTCATTTTAGGTCTAGTTTATACCACTTTTGGACACAGCTTTGTCCTTGGTCAAGTTGGAAGGTCAGATATTGTAAGAGGTGATGCTTGATTGTGTGAAATGTTTGACTTTTAGACCGTAAAAGTGCTCTTTTCTTTTTAATAAATGACTAATTTGTTTATTTTCTAAAGAAAGAAAAAACAGTGATGACAAATCTGATTTCTTGTCTACTCAGTGGATTCTCCAGAAACAGTGGCCCGCTGCTGGAGTTGTTTAGTCTGGGCTAAAATTAAACGCTCTCATGTTGCCGTTTGAACAGACAGGAAGTTGTCAGCTCAATATAACTAAGGGCTACATTTCATTACCATCGATCTTTAGAATGTCATCTCTGGCTTTCTTCTGTTCCGCTGTGACCATTGTGTGCTCAGTACTGACACTCTGTAAATACTCTTCCACACTAACAGCAGATAAGTCTGACATCAGTGTTTCCTCTAGGTTTTTTTTTAGCAGTGGGGGCAGGCCTGCTGAAACTTTGCTGGAATTGCACTGTAAATTAAATCTCGAATATAGCTAATATGCACGCTAGTTTAAGTAGCCTACCAGAAGCCCGAAGACATGATGTGTTTGCCGTAATTATTAAAATAAAGACGCAGCGCTGCTCTATTTCTGACACGCGGGGCTCTCTCTCTCTCTAAAAGCAGCTACTGTTTAACACCGCGTGGTTTCGCTTTGCTTTTCGTACGGAAACTAAACAGTTTTAAAATGCCGCGATGGATCTCACATCGAAGCTGAGAGCACATGGGTTTGGATGTTCTCACGAAGGGCCGAGAGAGGAGAGTGAGGAGAGAAAGAGGCGCGGAGGTACGAGGCTACCGGGCGGCGCGTGGAGCGGCTTCAAAAACGTAGGCTATGATGCAAACTTCCAAATATTGTCCCGTTCACTCACTGTTTCTTAAAGGGGGGTATTATGTAAAATCTACTTTTTCAAGCTTTATATCATGTTATTATGTCATTCCCTCATTAAACACATGCCTGGAGTGTTGCCTTGGCTCATTCACATATTTTTGAGTAATCAGTAAAAACTTAGACGGCAGCCATTTTAGGTGTAGCTATGCCTCAGTCCTCCTAGGAACGCCCCCACCTCCTGGAGACGCCTCTGGACCTTTCGTCACCAGCCAAGCCACCAACCACTGCTCCTCAGCTCAGCAGAGCCCCCTCCCCGCACAGTAGTGTTGTTTAGATGCCACAGCAGTGTGCTGAAGGGGGCGTGTCGGAAAGCTTCTTAAAGAGACAGAGGCCTATTTCAAGACGTTCAGTACAGCCATTTTGAGAGAGCAATTTTATTCAAGGCAGTTATTTTAATTTACTGCATATACAGACCAACAGAAGGTTACGTCATCATTGTAGTATGCTATAGACTGGTGCTATGTGATTGAAAAAAGCATAATACCCCCCCTTTAAACATTACGTTAAAATTGATTTAATAGATTTTTTTTTCTTTTCCATTTTTGATACAGCGGCGGCAGAAATTAAGGAGGCCCGCCGCTCCTTAATTAACATAGAGGAAACACTGGACATCATTTGCATGTAAATAAACAGCAGTTGAAGCATGTCGTGATACTCGTTTTTTCCTTGAACAGAGCACTCACCGGCTCCAGTGTAAATGAGTCCACATGCAGAAGCACAAGGCTTTTAGTTGAATTGATAACACCCCCGACTGATAACACTTTGTCTTTGTGTCTGTCTGTGGGCCAAAAACAATTATCTCAGTTTTGAGTTCTGAGTTTAGTTGGAGAAAGTTGTTTTGCATCCACAAACTGATCTGTTCGATGCAGTGACAGAGAGTATCTACAGGCCCATGTTCACCTGCCGTCAGTGACACGTAGATCTGAGTGTCATCTGCGTAGTTGTGGTACGACACATTGCTGTTTATTAGCTGACCCAATGGAAGCATGTACAAGTTGAATAAGAGGGGTCCCAAGATTGACCCCTGGGGGACTCCACAGGTCATGGAAATTTTGTCTGAGACACAGTTGCCAATTTCGACAAAGTACATCTTATCCTCAAGCTTTTTTTGTCAGTCTTTTGTTGCTATTTTGGGGCTCTTTTTATTGCGTTTTCGACACATTTTTTCATCATATTTTTACCACTTTTCATCATATTTTGTAACTTTTTGGTTGTGTTTTTGCTATTGTTTCGTGGCTATTTATTACATCTTTTATCCTTTGGTTTCCTCTCATGTTTGTCAAGATTTTGGTGCTTTGTTCACAAAGTTTTTAGATTTGGGTGAAGCCAAATTGGAGAAAATGCGCTCAGAAAAAGAGATGAATACCATAATTGTACAGGTGTTTTTACTGCTTCGACGGCTGGTCTTTGTTTTACCTGCAGCATCATGACTTTGTGTAAATAGTGACCGCAGGTGCCTTTATGTGAACAGCAGTTTGATTATTCAACCGTTTTTTAGTCACTGGGCGTGGACTGGGTTTCATCAGCAATTCTAAAGAATAGCAAATAGCATTTTTGTACACACGTTGCACCTATTTTTACCTTTTGAGATGGCCGTTAATACAGTATTAGGGCCCCAAATCTGATATGTAAATGTGAGAATGCTCCGTAAGTAAAAATTGCATAAATGACCCTGCTGGCTGCTGCTGATCCACTTTTGCACTTGCTTCTTGTTTTGCTCATGAGCAAACGCTTGGTAAATGACTCCCTTTAACCTCCACCTGAACCGGGCAGATTTTCTCCAGTTTGGCTTTACCCAAATCTAAGAGCTTCTTGAAATAAGTGTCAAAATGGCAACAGAAACAAAAACAATAACACAATGGAAAAGCGACAAAAAAAACTAGTGATGAAAAAGCAACAAAAATGCCACAAAAGAGCGACAAAAAAGTGACGAAAACACAACAAAAAAGCAACACATAAAGTGACAAAAACTCAACAAAAAGGTGACAAAAAAGAGTAAAAAAGTGACCAAAAACTCAACAAAAAAGTGGGAAAAAAATAATCAAAAAAGTGACGAAAACTCAATTAAAAAGTGACAATAAAGTGACAAAAACTCAACAAAAAAGTGACAAAAAAAAGAGTAAAAAATGACAAAAACTCAACAAAAAGTGACGAAAACTCAATAAAAAAGCGTCAAAAACTTAACAAAAAAGTGACAAAAACGCAACCAAAAAGCCAAGAAAAAAGTGTTATAGCAATAAAACAGTGACCAAAAAAACTACAAAAACATGACAAAATGCTTCAAAATTGTGACATTAGTGCAGTTTATTTTGGTGCGGTCCCCTCTGCTCCACTTTGCCACCGCTCCAAGCTGTACAACAGTTTGAACAGAAAACTATTGTTCAACTGTTTCTCACACGGTTGCTAATTGTTTTGAAGTGAAGAGTCAGAATTGTGAACCTTTTCATCCCATCGCAATAGCCTATTTTTCATTGCGAGTATAATCGGCACAAGAATTAGCCTCCATTGTTCACCAGACCAAGCCAAAATTTTTACTTGAGCAACAACACCCCAGGCAAGTAAGCACATTTCTTTCCCCCACACTATCTAAAGAAAGAATAAGGGACTTAACATTGATCCTTGAGGTACCCCACTGTTAACCTCAACATGTGCTGACAATGTGTTACAAAAACTGTTCACAAACAGCTTTCTTTTGTATGAAAAAAATAAATTCAAGAGACAAACTTGGCTTTTTATATAGTTTTAAATGGGTGAGGAGAGGAGCACATCACTTTATTTGTCTAGCGCCGTTCATGGGACAGTTCTCATTTTTACCGACGGACCCTCCGACTATCACCATTCATTCATATATGTCATTCATCCTGGCCTATTGTACATGTGGTTTTTAGTGAAATGGGGACGTTTTTTTTATTATATATGTTAGTACATGTTTATGATACAAAGTTATGGAAAGTACATGAAGATCTACTCCGCCATAGAAAGAACAAAAACTGTATTGCCTTAGAGCAGACTGGTACAGCGAGTGCAGTGGGAAGGCTGCAGTGAAGTGGTAGGGCGGGTGCTCGGGAGTGATTGTTTAATAAAGCAGTCAAAGAAAGCAGTGGGTTGATAAGTCTGTGTGTGGGAGAGTGTGTCCTCAAGTGAGCCCACATGCATTTCCAAAGGTCACGGCCAGAATTAATGCCCAACATTTTAAACATACACGAGCAACGAGCAGAGAGGTCAATCCCATTCGTCTTGATAATTGTCCGGACAGCACAATGGAATGCTATTTTGGAAATCTAGATAATAGATACACAGATAATAGCAGCTTTGTTTGGGTTTTAAAGAAGTTTATTTATATACTTTGACACACCACAGGTTCAAGTTTAAATGTAGTACAGTAAAAGTCCTGTGTTCTCAATGCAAATACTACCAAAGTAAAGTACAGATCGTAAAGGAAGTATTTAATTATAGTGCTTCAGTAAATTGACTTTGTTGAACTAGAGATGAAAGAAAATCCAAAAACTTTACTTTACTTTATTTGTCTCCCTTGGGAGAAATTAGATTCGGACACCACTAGCCTGGCTAACGCCAGACTGCTGTGTGCGCTCGAATCTTTTCGAACTTCACAACAGCCTGGGGACCATGGCCGACATTTTTCCATGGATTTGGGCACCAATCACAGAACGAGGAGGGACGGTAAGACGATGACGCGCTATTTGACATAAAGCTTGTAGTTTGTTTAGGGATAAAAAAAATAAAAAAATATTTACGGATCCAACATGACAGCAGCAGACGCGATGCCATCTTTCGATCAAGCTTTAGAACGTGTTCTAAATAGTTTAGCTCACAAGTTTACAGCAGGTACGTCATACGTCATCTCATACCATGATACGATTGGCTATGGCTACGTGCAGACGCATGAGAGACATTCGTAGCGCCCAATAAACGGCTATGGACAATCGTAAACCACACCTCTCCTACGAGAAAATGAATTGGTGGTCCCCAGACTAAATATCACTTGTGATTTTAGTCTGGCGTTAGCCAGGCTAGGACACCACAGGTACAATACACAAATACATATAACAAAAGACTCCAGTGTGCAGTACATCCGCTCTGTACATTCTCCCGTCCCTCCTCACACCCCCCGCAGGCACACAAGCACATACTCAAAGTCACCACTTCTTGTCAGTGTCTGTTGTGGGAATAAGTTATTCCCACAACCGCTGCCAGCAGGAGGAGCCCCAGGCAAAATCTTCTCTAGGCCTTTACTTGTTACTATTTAATTCTCACATAGGCATAATTAAAAATTATAAAACAGAATAAATATCAATGCTGGGGAACCCAAATTATGTTTTAAGTCTATTTGTAAAAACAAACAAAAACATTTCTCTTCTTCACAGGGCCAAAGATGTTGAGTCCTACCAAGTATATTAATAATACCAACTTTTATTTATAACACACTGAATATCTGACAATAAATCCGAAAGTGCTGAATTCCACAGGTAGAAAATTGGTTCTAAAAATCATTACTCATGCAAAAACAGAGGTCAGTGGCTTCATTAAAGAGGGGGTATTATGCTTTTTTCAATCACATAGCACCAGTCTATAGCATACTACAATGATGACGTAACCTTCTGTTGGTCTGTATATGCAGTAAATTAAAATAACTGCCTTGAATAAAATTGCTCTCTCAAAATGGCTGTACTGAACGTCTTGAAATAGGCCTCTGTCTCTTTAAGAAGCTTTCCGACACGCCCCCTTCAGCACACTGCTGTGGCATCTAAACAACACTACTGTGCGGGGAGGGGGCTCTGCTGAGCTGAGGAGCAGTGGTTGGTGGCTTGGCTGGTGACAAAAGGTCCAGAGGCGTCTCCAGGAGGTGGGGGCGTTCCTAGGAGGACTGAGGCATAGCTACACCTAAAATGGCTGCCGTCTAAGTTTTTACTGATTACTCAAAAATATGTGAATGAGCCAAGGCAACACTCCAGGCATGTGTTTAATGAGGGAATGACATAATAACATGATATAAAGCTTGAAAAAGTCGATTTTACATAATACCCCCCTTTAAGTGGAAAATCTCACTTCACTGGTCAAGCCTTCAGCTACTGTTTATGACTCAGTACTTTTTAACAATAGCCGTGTGACTCCAGCCTGCTCCCATTGTCCGGAAAGCACTCATGGATAACGTCTGTTCTTCGTTACAATGGTGACCTTCGGCATTACTAACTGTCGATTCGCTCAAATGACAATGATTTACATGATTTCCCTCGAGTGTCAGTAGATTTCGTGGACACGTCTCGCTCCGTCTGCCTCATTATCTGTCGTTATCTGCAGAAGAAGCTTGTTGTTTGCTCCTTTTGTAAAGCCTATAGACTTGGCCTTGGGGTGCCAGACGGTTTCCTGGCATTGTGAGAAATTTAACAGTCGAGGGATTTGGAGCACATGTTTTTGTTTAGTGGCCACATACTTGCATGAGAAGAGCTTGTTTTTTTGTTTGTTTTTTGCCCCTGGATGAAGCCGTTTTGTGGGCACGAGACAATGGGACACGGGGGCGACTCTTTTCTCTCTAACGTTTCACTCGGTGTTTATTTTGCGGTTGGGCCGACAAAGACGCGTGCTGTAAAACCCTCTTTGATTTTCTGTAGGTATTTTCCTGTGTGTGGCTTTCGTCAGTAAGTCTGTGAAGCCCTAATGAACTCTTCCGGATTTGAGTCAGGTTACTAAAGCAAACGTGTAGTGACACAACGGCACACCTCCGGGCGCTCAGGAAAGTCTTATTTTTAAATAGAAAATAAAAAGACTAACAGGAAATGCGGGTACACACAACAGATTAAGAGCCTTAAGATCCTGCTCTCCTGTTTAAATAACAACTTTCTGCGTCATTGCACACACCTAATGCAGTTGTTGCACTTTTTAAACTGTTGTTACTGATGAAATAATGGACCACTGTAAAGGAACAGGCTTTATTGTTATTTGTAAGGTCTCAATGCAAATGGAACAGGGCAAAATAGTCAGGTTGTCATTTAAACTGTTTACAGTCATCAAGTTCAGGGGTTGTAGGAACTCGATAACGGCTAATAACGTAATAAATCTGTCCAGTTTCAAAATGTAGTAAGCCGATGATGTAATAACACTGTTGTGGAAATAACGTAATAGCGGTTTACCGGACGATAATGTAATATCCGACCACCGCCAACCGCTCACTCACTCACTCATGCACCACATTCATAGGCAAGGTGCGTAAAGTGAAGGGACACAAGGACACAGTGATGGTGTGGGAGCAGGGACCCACCAGCAACCTTTCAGTCAGCAGACGCCATCTGAGCTACCATTGTAAGAAAATGAATATGAGCTGGGACAGGTTACCTCAAGTGGAGAAAAAAAAACTATACTATTATCTTTTTTTTTTAATGAAGTCAGATTAATGTTTTATTACATTATTGGCTGAATTGATTACATTTGTAACGCTGTTGTGTGCGCTCGAATCTTTTCGAACTTCACAGCAGCCTGAGGACCATGGCCGAAATCTTCGCATGGATTTGGGGACCAATCACAGAACGAGGAGGGGACGGTAAGACGATGACGCACTATTCGACATATGGAAGCTTGTAGATTGTTTACGGATAAAAAACAAAGGTTATTTATGGATCCAACATGACAGCAGCAGACGTGACGCCATCTTTCGATCAAGCTTTAGAACGTGTTCTAAATAGTTTAGCTCGAAAGTTTACAGCGGGTACGTCATACGTCATCTCATACGATGATACGATTGGCTATGGCTACGTGCAGACGCATGAGAGACATTCGTAGCGCCCAATAAACGGCTATGGACAATCGTAAACCACACCTCTCCTACGAGAAAATGAATTGGTGGTCCCCAGACTAAATATCACTTTATTTAGTCTGGCAATAGACAGGCTATCTAGTCAGGCCAATAATGTAATAATTATTACATTACTGGCCGGTAAATTGTTATTCCAAACTTTACTCATTGTACAAACTGACACATTGAACCGGATACATTTAGCGGAAGTTTCATCCGTGCAACCACACCTTTATTGAGGCTTGGAACTTAGGGCCTGATTTACTAAGCATTTTTCATGTTTTTGCTGCTTTTTGGTCATGGTTTGTTGTGCGTTTTTTTTAAAGTTTTTTTCAGTTTTTTTGTCACTTCATTTGTCATGTTTTTGTTTTGTTTTTGTTGCTTTTTTCTTTTTGTTGCGTTTCATCCTCGTTTTTGTCTCGACGCTATTTTCCAAGAAGCTTTTAGATTTGGGTCATGCCGAGCTGGAGAAAATGTGCTTGGTGGGGAGTAAAGAGGTTAAACTAAAATGTTAGTTAATGAGGTCATAAGTATGTAGAGTTATTAAACTGAATCATCTCTGGCAATGTACGTCAACTGCAAGAAGAATGTTTTAAGTACGTGGGCCTCACATTGAACACTTACCACATCAATGAAGGAAGCTCAAAAACACGAGGCATCATTCTTCACCCCGCGTGTAAACTCTGACAAACTGAGGCATTTTCTGGAGCCGATGATCCGAGCGGTCTCTCGTCTCGTCGTTCGTCAAGAGAATATTCCTTTGTTGACTCCGTTTGTACTTTGTCCGTTCTGTGTGAAGTTTACGTGAATCCTTAATCGTCGCGTAGTTGGACACGAGTGTTTGTTTACGATTCCAGACCAATTTCTCTCAGCTGAACGTGTTATCTTTACATCTTTGTTTCGCTTCAAATCTTATTTTCACCGCCGTAACCATACGCTGAGACGAACATCAACCTGAGAAAGGCCCTGCGGTCGCTCCACTTCCTCTCTGACATAGCAACAAGTAAATACAGCCCTGACACATTACTGTATACTCCTCGACGTGCCACTGACCGGCAGCTCTTTCAACTTGTCCAAATTATTTATGAACCTCGCGTTCCTTTGTGCTTAACTACTTCACTCCACGACAAAAAGCCTGAATGTTTTCACTGACTGCCAACAGCAGAGTTAATGCTTTGGGCCAGCTTGAATGCTACTAAAGTGGATGCAGTGAAAGGAGGCAAAGCTGTGGCCCGGCATCGACAAAAAGAGCAGGAAAACGCTAAACAGAATGGAGTTTTGTTCCCGTTCCAGTGGCTCTTAAAGAATAGACGTCTATACACTCGGGATTTGGCCCACCCAGGGAGGAAGTCCAGTTCTCTGGCACGGGCTTAAGATCTGTGCACAAAGTTGGCTTGTGTTAAATGACTTAACAACTAGTGAAAGTAACAGAGGTAGCGAAAGTAAGTACAGTTTGTTCATGTTGTAAAAGTGCGAGCAGTATTTGTTCAGTTGTAGAAGTAGTATGCAAGTGCAAGACGCAGTTAAAGGCCCTATACCTGATTTTTATTACAAACAATGAAAGAGGAAGCCACTAAATTAAGTTACTAGTGGTCCAAACTTATTCCTGACTTTTCTAACATATTGATAACGTCCAGATTCTTCACAGGGACAAGTTCATATTGTGTTTCCTAATAGGGCCATATGGCAGAATGCGGATTATTTACGGGCCGGTGAATAGAACCAGTGCCGGGAAATTACATACAGAGTTGAGTTAATGAGCCACTTCTCTAAAGTTACTCAACAATACAGTGACTGCCTTGTCTATGATTTTCATCTTTTATGTTTTATGGCGTCCTAACATACAGTACTTTCATATTATGTTACAATCTGATGCTAAAATCATATATTTTTGTAATTGGTAAGTACCGTACATAGTAAGAGAAAGGTTCACATTTCATAGTGACAAACCGAGTGCAAGCAGATTCCATTGCTCTTCTTCATAGTTTTACATTCATAAAAGTTTTGGTCTATGATAAATTCTATTCATCACAATTCAAATAACATTGTGAGTACAGTTTTTTACAAGGACAGTAATGCTCAAGCAAGGTTTGGCCCGATAATACTTGGCACACGCCTTTCCACTGCATAACAATCATTGACAATAATATTGCTCGAATAATTTAATATTCACAAACAAAAGGGGGGCTAACACTGAACCTTGAGGGACTCCCCAATAGATCCAACACAGGAAAACATTCATGAACAAGTATGAAGTATGAACAAAGTCTAGTAAATCAATATAGCTGGACATTTCTTCATTCCAACATAGATGGAAGTTGGCATTTTTATACTCACTACTGCCACCTCAGGCCTTACACGTAACTGCAGTTTCTATATTAAGCTCGTGAATGACGGCACTTCGGACCCGAATTAACACCTTTCTGAGTGACGGTGCAGGATTTTAGAGGCAGTTGTGGTGAACAGGTCTGGGCTCATTCTACACATTAGGACATGGCTGAAGCAAGTAGGGGGATGAAAATACATAATATTTACATTTTTAAACTCGTTTTTTTAGCTTTTAACCATGTTATAATGTTTTCCCTCATCAAAGACAGACCTGTGTTTATTCTTCACAGGGACGAGTGCATAGGCACATTTCACTTAATCACTTTTCAGGGTCATTGTCGCTAAAATGCTAGAAAAGTCTGAGAGTTCATGAATTGATGCAAATGCTTTGTACTTAGATGGATAGTGTTTTTCCCACTAATGTCTGAGTTTACAATATACGCCAGGAGGACAAAACCAAATTTGTTCCACTACTAGAAAAAAAAATCAAATATAGTGCTTTTAAGTTATTATTCATTAGTTCTAGGATCTAGCAAGTAATACATTGCAAAAAGTAATATAGAAATAAATCAGCTTTCTTAAAATGTGTATATTTGCCCTTGATTTGAGTAGAATAGAAGTGGAACAAGTGGTACAAGTATTTATTAGGGCTGGGACAATATGCTTTTGTCATGATACAATAAGAACCCAATACAGAGGGCTCGATACGTATTGCGGCACGGTAGTACAGCGGTTAGTGCTCTCGCTTCACAGCTAGAAGGTCCCGGGTTCGATTCCCACCTGGACGGGGCCTTTCTGTGTGGAGTTTGCATATTCTCCCCGTGTCTGCGTAGGTTTCCTCCGGGTACTCCGGTTTCCCCTACCACCAAAAACATGTACAATAGGCCAGGATGAATGATGTGTGTGTGAATGTATGGAGGTGGTCAGAGGGACCGTTGGCGCAGATGTGTGCAGTCGCGACAGCGCTTCTGTCAGTCTCCCCCAGGGGAAACTGAAGCTACTAGCATAGTTTACCACCACCGAGTATGGAGTGAATGTAAAATGCTCTCATGTAAAGCGCTTTGTGACCATGTCTGTGAAAGGCGCTATATAAATAAAGATCTTCTTCTTCTATTGCAATACAAAACATTCTAATGCACAAAGTATTGCTATTTTTCCATTATCACATTTTGTTTATTAGTGTAATGTAACTGATTAAGCCACAAAGATGTGACCAAAACGTGTCGAAAAAGCAATAAAAACGTGATCAAAACACAACCGTGAAGGACGAAAACCTGACTTGTTATGAAATTGTTCTTTGGAATCGATCGCTTTGACACAATACCAACCTTTGAGCTCTGCACCCGTGACTTCGTTCACCCATGTTTTTTTCCTGGTCGCTGCAAATCACATTTGTTTCCTTTCGAGTTGGTCAACACACCACATTACTTCTAGTAGTAAATGTCAGCTCAGCTCCCAGTTGCGTGTCAGTTGCTTCCTCTCTTTGCGGGGCAGACAGTTGCTCTTTGTTTATCAGCTACTTGTTTTGAACGCATGCGAAATGAAAAGGCGGGCCTAGAGTTGAACCTTGAGGAACGCCACGGGTTACGAGAGTGACGTGTCCCGTGTGTTAGATAAGAAGAGACAATCCAATGGGTGATTTACATAAGCCTCACTGTCTTTGAAATGCTAATGATTCAAGTGGTGCTTGTTATGGGGAAACAGGTTCTGCAAACAAGCAAACAATTCCTAGTTTGAAAAGAATTCACTGTTGTAAAAGACGCGAGTGGTTAATCGGAGTTATCTGTATGTGCGGTTCCTAGCTTCTTACTTTAATGGTTGTATTTGTTATATTGACTTGACTTGTGCTTTGTTAGACACGGCTCAGATGTTATTTGGTCATTTAGTTGTTGAGTTAAACTTATGATTGATTGGATTTTGACGATTCTTGTACTTTTAAATTGACCGTATATCAGATTTTTTTTTTTTAATGCATTGTAATTTCAAGTGCTCGCTGTCCACTTGATATGCAGAAAATAGGTGTAATACTATACCACCATAGAAGGTAGATGTTCTTTTGGGTTGGTTTTCTTTCTTTCTTTAGCGCTCGTGCTTCACAGCTAGAAGGTCTCGGGTTCGATTCCCACCTGGACGGGGCTTTTCTGTGTGGAGTTTGCATGTTCTCCTCGTGTCTGCGTAGGTTTCCTCCGGGTACTTCGGTTTCCCCAACCACTAAAAACATGTACAATAGGCCACGATGAATGATGTGCGTGTGAATGAATGATGGTGGTCAGAGGGACCGTTGGCGCCGATGTGTGCAGTCATGACCGAGTATGGAGTGAATGTAAAATGCTCTCATGTAAAGCGCTTTGTGACTATGTCTTTGAAAGGTGCTATATAAATAAAGATCTTCTTCTTCTTTCTTTCATACTTTTGTTTGTTCTTATTTTGTTAAATAGAATAAAACACAAGCATTTATCTCATTACAGATATTCTCATTGTTAAAAAAATACCTATAAAATGAACAAACAAACATGTGTCTTTGCTGTGAGCGGCTCAGCTCTCCTCAGACCCGACATATACATTTTTGGGGAATGTAAACAGTACATGAGTTTCAGTCATGTAATGCCTTAATACAAATGCCATCTTGTAAAAGGTAATTTCAGCCATGATCAGATGATTTTTGCTGTTTCTTTGTTGTTGTTTTGTTCCTTGTTGTTGTTTTGTGCCTGTTTATTCCACTATGTTCCTTGTGAAATGAGAATTTGTATTGTATTGATTTTGGGGGTTGGCGCTTATAAGCTCTTTGCTTCAGCCCACTCCTTTTGAGCAGAATGTTTACTGCTCAAATACACAAATAAACAAAAAACTAAAAAACTAAACTAACTTTACTCCAGCTCGTCTCCACAGAGATGTCGACTAAAGGCAGCCAAATATGCAATTTCAAATCCATTCTTCGATTAACCATTGCACAGATACCATTATCTGTGTCTGGCTGGTCGTTAGGAGGGCGTTTTGTTTTGCCGGCAACAGTGTAATCTAAAATATGACAACAGTCAGAATGCAATCTTTACTTGTTAAATGCACTGTAACAATGTGCTGCCATTTACATCATATCATAAAAAGTGAATATTTCTGAATGAAACTTGAGATTCCATTTAACCTGTTGCCTTCACTCAAAGCAGTCTTGAAACGCTTCACTTCATACAGTTGTTTTGCCCGACCTCCTCCTTCTCTCTCCTTTTTTTTCTATAACCGTAAGCCCAAAGACAAAGCTGTGGGAGGAGTTGTTTTATTCAAAGGGAGGAGGGCGAGCCATGGCAGGGGGGTGGAGGAGGCGGAGCTACCACAGCTGCTGCTCTGCCATTCCCCTCTCTCCCAAGTACAAAAACTGTTGAGTCTGTTGAGCCGGCACAAAGGAGAAGGAACTCCGAGTGCCGTGCGAGTGGCCCGGGGCTGTCAGGAAGAAGCTGCGAGACCAGACGGACCCCAGAGAAGAAGTGGCCGCACAACTGGGACTGACTGAAAGCAAGAGAGGGAGAGGGAGGAGGAGGGACAGGAAACAGTGTCTCTTTGGACAACACTGAAGACACTCACATTGTCACACACACGGGACGGAGAGGCAGCTTGATTCTGTGGAGTGCAGACCTTTCTCTTGCAATGGTTTGTGGATTTATGAGACAAAGCAACACCGGGAGTTTTAACCACGGACAAGGAGCTTCAAGAAATCCATCTGGAATTTGATATGCCTTCACTTGCTTTGGAATTTATCAAGGACACTTGTGGCTGATTTCTTTTCATTTTCATGTGAGTAAAGATCTGCAAGTTGTGGGGAGAAACCAAAAGCTGGTTTTAACACTGAATAAGACAAGGGGGAGGGGAGGAGGGACACTCCAGCCGGGGCACCCTCTCCAACAGGGAGGAGGAGGGGGTGTTTTCAAACATGAGGTAACCCCCAAATTACGAGACAAGAAAGGGGAGGGTTCGCTTTCCCGACCATGTGCAACGGACCGCTCCAAACATGTCATCCAGACTCACACGGGAGGCTTCAACTGTCAAGAGAGGCGTGTTGTTTTTGACTCCGTCTTAGTCATTCATCGTTCCAGACATTTTCTTTTATTCACAGAAATTGCGTAACGGGCACCGCAGGATGTACAACACAACTTTCCTGGACGCAACGACAGTCCAGCAAGCCACGGACGGCCTCAACTCCACGCTTTCCGCCTGCCCCAAGAACGACACGTTCAAATACCCGTTGTACAGCACGATATTCAGCATTGTGTTTGTGGTGGGGCTGATCACAAACGTGGTGGCTATTTATATTTTCACCTGCTCGCTCAAGCTGCGCAACGAAACCACGACCTACATGATGAACTTGGTGGCGTCCGATCTTCTGTTCGTCTTCACGCTGCCCCTGAGGGTCTTTTATTTCATCAACCGGCACTGGCCGTTCGGGGGCCTGCTCTGCAACGTGTCCGTGTCGCTGTTTTACACCAACATGTACGGGAGCATCCTCTTCCTCACGTGCATCAGCGTGGACCGGTTCCTCGCCATCGTGCACCCTTTCCGGTCCAGGACTCTGCGGACAAAGCGCAACGCCAAGATCGTTTGCGTGGCGGTTTGGGTGCTCGTGCTCTCCGGGAGTCTCCCCACGGGATTCCTGCTGAACAGCACGTCGAAGTCCGATGAGAACAAGACGAACTGTTTCGAGAACTTCTCCTCCAAGCAGTGGAAGTCTCATCTCTCCAAAGTGGTCATCTTCATCGAGACGGTCGGCTTCCTGATCCCATTACTCCTCAACGTTTACTGCTCCATCATGGTTTTGCAAACGCTCCGTCAACCGCAGACGATAAGTCGCGGCGGGAAGCTCAACAAGAAGAAAATCCTGCGCATGATCATCGTGCACCTGACAATCTTCTGCTTTTGCTTCATACCGTACAACGTGAACTTGGTTTTCTACGCGATGGTCCGTACCAAGACTCTGGAAAGCTGTTTCGCGGAATCCGTGGTGCGGACTATCTACCCTATCGCCCTTTGCATCGCCGTGTCCAACTGCTGCTTCGACCCCATCATTTACTACTTCACCTCAGAGACCATCCAGAACTCCATAAAAAGGAACAACACGTTCACCCGCTCGGACGTCAAGTTCTCCGAGGACCTGCAGACGCCAACCAGCTCCAAACTGCAGTACAGCCTGAGGACTCTCAAAGCCAAAGTCTTCCACAATGAGTCCTCGGTATGACAGGGGGAGTGCATACACAACGACAGGGTCTTAGGGGCCAAGAAGTCTCCTCTGACGGTGACATACAGCCGCGCCTCCGTTAAGCTGCTTACCAGAACCTTTGTAGTGTTTGGCCACACCATCGTCACACACACTTGGTCACAGTGTTGCAGACAAATAAGAGACAATGCTCAAATTGCTGATATGAGTTGCACCATTGGAGTTGGTATCCCCAGTTTTCTTCCAAAATCAGTGTTAACGCGAATAACGTATGAAGAACTGTCAATGTTTTTGAAATTCAGGATTCAGTCATCTTTGTCCAGGGTTGATACGGTCAAATTGAAAATCAGCGCATATGTATTTTGTTGATCTGCAAACAGAGGAAAGAGAATAGGAGAAAACTGACAACTATTTGAGTGAATTTCAGCCAAAACTGCACTTGATTATGTTCTAAACCAGTGGGTCACAAGTGGTATGGCTTCGGGGCCCAACATTACCCTAGGACAGGGGTGTCCAAACTTTTTTCACTGAGGGCCACATACAGAAAAATATACAAACAACTGGGCCACACGCAGTAGAGATCAGATATATAGCTTCATTGCTGTTGTATTACAGTTAGCAAAATCAATAAAATGTTAACTGTGCTTTTTTAATTGAATATGCTTTAAGTAAGAAACAGCCTTCATCACAGCTTTCTATTAATAGATTTTCATTTATTTTTAACAAAAGAAAAAAGGTAAAAGGCGATAAACACAATTACTCACCGAAATCTCAACAAAACAAGCACAGACTGAGATGTATAGCTCAAAGTAACTTAACATGAATCCCTTCAATATTGTTAACAGGACACATTTTTTAAAACAGCAAAATACTGTGTGAGAAAAATATTGAACTGACCAGGTAAACAGGGCCAAAAAAAAGATAATTTACCATTTTAAACAATGGGGGGGAAATAGACTAGTGTCATCCTAAATCCGAGTCTGACAGTGGCTTAGTGGATAGTGGTTCTGACACAAAGACCAAAGTGATAATAATTGATAATATAATAAATAAAATAAATAAATAAAAATAAAAATGTATATTTTTAGAATTTTGCAGTGGGCCACTTAAAAATGGCCCGCGCGCCGTAGTTTGGACACCCCTGCCCTAGGATGACGAGCCGCAACCCAAATAATAATGTAATTCGTCATATATTGTATACAAAGTTTTCATTGAACAAGCAGTAGATATGCCTTTAAGACTGAAATAATGATCAAAACAACAATCTCAGTTAGAATGACTGTGTTTGGCATTCTACAAATACATCCTTGGTTAAACAATGGGGTGTTAGTGTAAAACCCGCTCAGGCCTCGACAAATGTGTTCTTGTAGTTTCTCAGTCTTCTCTTAATGGTTAATGCTTCTGGACATGTTTAAATGTGTGTAACCTCTTAACCCCCACTTGAATTAAGTACACTTTCTATAGTTTGGCTTGATCCAAATCTAAAAGAGTCAAAAATGAGACGGAAACGAGGATGAAAATGCAACAAAAGAGCGACAAATACGTGACGCAAAAGTGACGAAAACCCAACAAAAAGCAATCGAAAAAAAATTCAAAAAAGTTTGTTTGTTTGTTTGAGTTTTTAAGTGACGACAACATGAGGAAAAACATCAATTTGGATGAGTTTTGTAGGTCTTAGCTTTCAAATGAGGCGTTACTCTGGCCTATAGACCCTTTAACTGTTAGTAAACATTCCGGGCTCAGCTGGAGACGGGAAGCTAGATTCCTATCTATTTCCATTGTAGCTGTTGTCATAGTAACGATAAACAAATGTCTAACTGTTTTTGGAAACATCAGATAAATCTTATTTTATCGTCTCAAATGTCATTCCTCTTGTTCTTGCACCTTAAGCCACAACAGGACCACTTTTTTCAGTTGTAGTTTTACACTTAAAATCGCTAGTTTTAGTTTAATCTCATTTATCTTGATCACTTCCTGCCTCTTGCTGATGTCACTGATGATGTCAGCAGTTAAAGGGTCAAGCTGAGCCAGAGAGTAATGGCAAGGGTGAAGAGGTTAAGACATAAATTGCAAATCTAATTGTCATAGCAACCAGATAGTGCAATACTGACTTTAAATATTAAAATTCTTTACTAAACTGCGCCCTTTCTTCCATATTTATCTTTATCTATCCAGTTTAGTGAGTCAAAAGGTTGTCATATTCCTCAAGTTCTTGATTTAAAATATTTTCTTTAAACATGGCGTCTCCAGTGCCACGTGAAAGCGTTGGCACACAGACCCACCTGCCTCAGCGTTTTCGGAACAGTCCAGCACGTATCTGCGGCTCCTTTTGAAGCCAGCGGGGCGCCGCGCGGTCAGGAACAGCGTTATCGTGTAAACGGCCTCTAAATGACGACGCGTCACCGTTTAACTGTCTCTGCTGCATTTTTGTGGCCACCTGAGATTTACGCGTTTCCTATCGGGAGCTTATTTTTTTCCACCTCTTTTTACGGCCATGTGCTCACAGCTTGAAATGTTAACGCCGCTTTGTTCAGATGCCGTAAGCAGCGTTAAACAAACTATCAAACTATCTCGTAAATTTTGATGCGAAAAACTGCAGATCACCACATGAAAAAGTCATCGTCACTTATACCGTTAAAATCTAGTGTAATATTGTCTAATTTAACAGTTTGTTTGACTTCAATTCACAAATATCTGCTGTGTGTTAAAAATAATGTTAAAACTGTCAGTGTAGGATCTTATAATATCTTGAAATCATCTTGGGACGCCACGTTGGGAACCCCTGGGCTACAGCACAGCATTGGTTAGTTGAAAAATGACCAAAATGGCCAGTATTAGAATGAAAATACCAGGTCTTTGCTGCAGTGCTGATAAGATGTTAAAAGTTACTCACGCTTGAATGGTTCCCAAGTTAATCCCCTAACCCCAACCTTAACCGAGCACATTTTCTCCTGTTCGACTTTAACCCAAATCTAAAAGATTCTCGAAATAGCGACAGAAATGAGGACGAAAACGCAGCAAAAAAGCATCTGGAGAGGGACAAAAACGCAACAAAACTGACAGTAAAAGGCAGCAAAACAGGCGACAAAAAGGGATGAAAAAGCGACTAAAACAACAAAAAAGCATCAAAAATATGATGAATAAAGTGACAACAACGTAAGCAAAAAGCCACAGAAAAATGTCCAAAAAAAGTGATGAAAATGTGGCAAGAATGTGACAAAAAAGTGATGAAACAACAACCTAAAAGATCCATTTAGATGAGTGTTGTAGCGCTTAGCTTTCAAATGATGCGTCACACTGGCCTATCGGCTGTAAGTTTTTAGATGCGGGTAAAGCCGAACTGGAGAAAATGTGCTCGGTTAAGAGGTTAAAGCTTTAAATGTCACTAAAAAAGCATAAAATGATAAACAAACTGGCATTAAATCTAGATTTCTTGAAACATAATGGCTTTCCTCAACTGTTTTTACCACATACGTTTCTCGAGAACACATAATACATGTCTAAATACACATCTAAAACTCATTCAATTGCAGTTTTGGCTACTATTCCCCCCAAAGTTGCCCATTATATTCACTGTAAAAAAAAAATACTTAAAAATGGTGCTGATTTTGAGTTGGTTTGGACTATTTTACTGCCAATGGAACAAGAATAACTTTTCTTACCTTTGATTTTTTTTGTCTCATTTCTTGTGTTAATAAGTGAATTAATTGGCTGTCTTATTTCAAGATCAACATTCAACGTCTTAATTCAATCACTTTAAGTCATTTTTCTAAGATAAGATGTCATTTTTTCCAGTGTTGAGTTTGCTTTTGGATATTGCCATTCCCCTCTCTTCCTCTGTTTGAGTGAATGTTTACAAACCATGAGAAAAGAAATGTGCACAGGTTATTTGCATTTTTTTGGAATACGAAATGTCATACTTGGGTATTACTCGTACTTGTTTTTGTAGCAAGATCACAAGCAGCACATGTTAACTAATCCAAAAGTACTTTTTATTCTAGAACTAATGGATACCAACTCTGAATGGAAGACTTTGGAAGAACATGTGTGCGTTTTTGCCAACATTACCACTGCCTGTATCTCCTGCCAGTATTATCGTATTATTAGCCAATCCTCAGGACAAACGTTGGGAGTCCGTTCACCGGCGCCATCTGCTCTGGTTCATTTGTTTTCACGATGACTACTTAATGCGTATTTACTGTTTCCTGTGGAGTGTAATGCGATTGTGTTTGTCACCGCGAGCAGGCCAGCGACCTGGAAGGGAATGTTTCTAATCACTGTCTACAAAGATCCTTCGTAAATGTTAGACGCTCGTCTGTACATTTGCTGCGGTGCCCGAGTAATAGACTAGAACCTATTTAAGAATAACGTTTGCCGATTGTGCAGAGTTTTTGTTTTGTAAATACTGAAGAGTGTGCTCTAAAGTGGCATTTCCATTTTTTATTTTGGTCATTTAATGCACTGACACTGAACTTCATACTGCACTCGAGCCACGATAAAGAATAAAGTATTATAAGTTAATGAATGGTGGTGTCATACTTTCATGCATTTGGAAATAGTATTGGTTTTCTTCACTTTAGATAAGCTAAAGTATGATTCATATTCAGAAAACTTTATTGATCCCTCAAGTAGGGCAGGGCGATATGGCCTAAAATCTATATCACGATATAAAAAAGAAATATCACGATAACGATATATTTAACGATATAATTGACAATGGACAAATTACTTACAAAATCCCAGCCTTACGTCTATTGGGAAGATTAATTCATTGATGGAAGGCGCATTGAGTTGCCTTATGTACAAAATGTGCGGTATAAATAAAGTTGCCTTGCCTTGATATTTTATTCTTTTTTTTACGCTAATACTAATTTCCTAGCAAATATGATCTACTCAAGCAGTTTACATCCTTCATGTCATTTTACTTTTTAAGCGCCTGTCCCTGTGTTCTACAGTCAGGGTTTCTGCTGCTCTGATGGAGCTGAGCATAACATGAATTATATCGTGTCCACAACGATATAAAAAATTACAACGATATCCAAAAACTATATTGCGATAACGATATGCGATACGATATGGCCCACCCCTACCCTCAAGGGCAATTCACATCACAACACTCACTGTGTGTCACTACCAACAGTACAGATAAACACACTCCCTTCACAATTCAACTGTTTGAAAAGAGTTGGAGAAACGATTTGTTTTCCGAAAAGGTACATGAAAACGACGTCCCGAAGGCATGAGCGAAAACTCTGAGGACAGAGCACGGAGAGGCCGACCCAAGATACATTTAGCCTTCTTTAGCGCCTGCTCCTCCTGTAGAGGCTGTAGGTCTCTTTGTTTAACTCCAATGATTTTAGAGCAGATTTTGACAATGTTTTGCAGTTTATCTTTCACAGACAAACCCTTGAACCAGCAAACAAATGAAAAAGTTAACAGGCTCTCTATGAAACGGCAGGAAAAGTTGCAGAGAATCCTTTTGTTTCCATTAAAAGAGTTCAGTTTCCTTAAAAGATGGATCCTCTGCTGACCACGTTTAAAAATGGAGTCTGTATTTGCGTCAAACCGCAACTTGTTGTCCATCCAAGAACCAAGATATTTGTACTTCTCCACCGCTCCACCATGAATGACACTGCTGCCCAGAGAGGGCGCTGTGGAGCGTCTGAAGTCAATAACCATGTTCTTGGCTTTTGAGACGTTTAAATCCAAGTAGTGGCTGTAGCACCATTGGACAAACTGTCATTTCAGATCCTGAAAGTAAGAACACCAGGACTGTGTCATCTGAAAACTTAACCAAGAACCTGTTCTTCTGAGTGACTTAGATTTTTGATTTTTAATGCCTGAGTGTGTTAGCGTGAGGGGCCCTGCCCACTGAGCCCCCTCCTCTGGTTCGCCCCTGGCCTGTGCGCTCTGTCTGCAGCTTGGTCCTGACTGGACTGTGCAGAGGACGCACTCTAGGCTGCACAAAGTTCATAGCCTCTGGAGGACGTCTGAGATTCTGTTTTATGTTGCATTTGTTACAGTTGCAGCACATGTGACAGAAAGGTCAGTGACTTTGCGTATTTCCATGTTACGATGTCGCGCTTCATATGCTTCATTAGAGCTCCGCTTTTTTCCATTTCCTAATTTTGAGCTTTTTCTTTGAATATGAGGCCAACTTTCATCAAATAAAGAGTAGGCTAATCAGAAATTTGAACCGCACAGAAGCTGATCCTCAGTGCCTGACTGTTGTTTAACCTACAGTACATCCCGCTTTGAGTGAAGCTGCTGCACCTTTTACACGCCGCCTCGAAAAGGAGGGAGACAGGGAAACAGGGTCTGTAGGACTATGGTTGGATTTTTGGTAAAGATTCTTAAAGACTGTTATAGTTATAGGCTACCAATATAATATATATAAACTCATTGTGTCTACTGACCCTGAAAGTTATACTGGAGAAATTCAGTTTCACAAGAAAACACTCAGGAGGTGCAAAATAGACAGGAAAATGTGCAATCAAGTAATAGTAACTAGACGGGCACCTGACAACTCTTCACTGAGTTGTGACGAAGGCAAACTCCTCAGTAATCCTTGGTTTGGCTCCCACACACTGAACAGGAGTTTCCCAGTTCCACTTGTATCAAGCAGCTACAGGTCTAGCTCAAGATGTGTAAAAGTGTCCCCGCCCACATTTCTTCACAGGTTGCCCGTGTGGTGGCAAATGTTGGGTCAAATGCAGAACACCAATTTTCCCCTATGCAACCTTTATAGAGTTTCTGGAAAGTTGTCATTGCTGATTGAACCATCTCCATGGTTACGCATTCAGAAAAGCAACCAGAAACCAGAAAAACCATGATATAAACTGTATCCTGGAACATTATGGAGGCACCGTGATGGAAAGTAAAGGTGCCAGGCTAACCACCCATACAGCCACTGAGTCAGTGAAACAAATATCAACTTTTTTCCACATAAAAACTTGCAACATGCATCTTTAAAGAGCATTAACCTTTACTGATCAGCGTGTTTACTGTGAGAATTCGAAATAAACCAGTACGAAGCCATGATTTCAAGTAAACAAAAAGAAGACATATTTACATTACATTACATTAGCATTTTTTATGTCCAATTTAAGATGGTCCTTTTTCCAGAGCAAGAACAAAACAAAATGAAAGGAAAATCCGGCCTTTGCTTTACCAACAACATTGTGAGTCACATTTGATGCTCGTGCAAAAGAGGAGCTGAAAATATGGAACCAACGCTGCCCGACTTCCACAGGCGTGTGCCAGCTTCCTGCGTGTGGCAACCGACAACTCACAACTTGACAGAACAGGTTTAGAAACTGCGATCTGCCCGAGTTATTTAAAAAGCAGCAGTAATTCACATTTGTCACCCCGTAATCACTTGCTCTCGCTAAGTAGAACAACACGTACGCCAGCCGGGATATAGAAACAGCTGGGCGGGAATTTCAATTCATCACATACTCCTCCTCCTACTACTACTACTACTACTACTACTACTACTACTACTACTACTACTACTACTACTATTACTACTACATGGCCGAGTGCGGGTTTTGTGGTTCTGTGGGAAGAGGATGGGAGTGCAGTCAGTGAGTAACTTCTTCGAGAGTGCTTTGATCAACAATGAATTGGATTACAACGGGAAATTTGTAAAATGTTAAAGGTGATGTTGGCGTATCTGTATCTACACGCTTCAGCCAAAAGAGTCTCATTTACTAAAATTAAGGTTAGATCAGTTCAAACAGATGAAGATATTATTCAAAATTCAGGTTTTGGAAAACTGGTAACACTTTATAATAACTACACCTTATTTAGCCTTAATAAATGATGCATTAACACTTAATTCATCATGAGCAATTCATTAGTTAAGTGTGACTAACACTTAATAACTACTTTTCTACAGTTAAAGCAGTACTGAGTAACTCATGCCCCTAGGGCCATAAGCGCCACTGCAGGTGTCGTAGCATGTTGCAGTTTTTTACTCATTATTTGTCCGTGAGAGTAAATACTACACTGACAGAAAAGACAAAGGGAGAGAGGGATATTGCACATCCAATTACACAATGGAGATTAAAAAAATTCACTCAAACTTGGCTGTAAATACTGTTTAAGTGGGGCTAGCTCGCAATTAGCTTTGCCCGTTAGCCTGTTAGCTTCTTCGTGATTCCATTAGTGTGTATTGGTGGCTCTGACCCGGAGGCAGGAAAGACACCAGGGGGAGATGAAAGACCCCCCAATCATCCCATTAACACTAGTATTTCCCCCAGAGGGACTACGAAAAGGATTTATTAAGGTAAACAAGTTACTTAGTTACTTCTTTAAATGAATCTCAATAAAATGCTTTTAGTGAACTCCACTATCCTTAAGATTAGGGTTAGTTTGGATTAGTTTAAGCTACACTGGAAAAATGTCCATCTTAAATTAGATAAATGGCTTAAAATCGCTCGAATTAAGGCACTTTATGTTGAGTTTGAGTCGGTTTGAACTAATCTAAGATAAGATTAAAATGCTAAGGCCAATGGAACGATTTTATCTGATCTAAGAGCAGATCAAACCTATACTCCAACTTTATATTTAATCATTTCATTCTGTGGAGGTGACATTTCCTGTGGAGAAGTGGAGCTCCACTGATCACGTGCCCCTCCATCAGCTGCATTCAGACCCTTCTCGCTGCTGTTGGGGTAAATCAGGAAAACATTTGCTTAAAAACCAGTGGCCTGGACTTACAGCAAATATCCTCCCAAACATAAAATGTCAATGCTACCCGAACAAATCTATTTAAACCTCCATTACGCATGATACGGTTTGTCCACATTAAACTGACACAGACAAATGTGGGAAAGACGATAATTAATGGATGGATCATTGGATCATATGGTGCATAGATCCTGGCAGGTATGGGTGTTAAAAATGTGATGACAGAAGTAAATGTGTTTGAAAGACACATGTATTAGTGCACAGTGTCTGTAACTTCAGATATGTGGAACATGTGAGCGCATGAAGGACAGGACTGAGACTGTTGTGAAAACAAATACAGAGGCAGGCGGCATTTCAGGAGAGGCATTCTTTAAAAGATTCTCCCACAGCTCCAAGTCCGAGACAGCTATGAAATTGATTCACTTCAGACAGAAAATATTTAGATATAGTTCTTTATGAAATATTTGCCATCGCCAGTCAAAACTTCAAACATTCTTCCTTGCAGTTGTTTTTCATTTTATACTTAAATCTCAGTAGTGTTTACTGTTCAGAAGAGAAGAGATTCACTTCATGTCACCTGTGTCCATATAGTATAATCTGTATTTTAGTGTTAAGAGAGGCAAGGCAAGGCAAGGCAAGTTTATTTGTAGAGCACAATTCATACACGAGGCAATTCAAAGTGCTTCACAGTTGCAGAAAAAATTACAAGAAAACAGTTAAAATCAATCAATAAAACAACAACACAAAGTTAATCAATTACAGTAAAAGTCAAGAGTGCAGATAAAATACTTTCAGTTTTCATATGCACGGGTAAAAAGAGCTGTTTTCAGCCTGGATTTGAACATTGTCAGAGTTGAGGCCTGTCTCACATCCTCATGAAGACTGTTCCAGATTTTAGCTGCATGAAACTGAAACGCAGCCTCACCGTGTTTATTATTGACTCTGGGAACCACCAGGAGACCCCTCCCTGAAGTTCTCAGGGCCCGAGATGGTTCATACGGCTCTAACATGTCAGAGATGTACTTTGGTGCTAAACCATGAAAAGACTTGTACACAAGCAGAGCTGTTTTAAATTCTATTCTCTGAGTGACAGGAAGCCAGTGCAGAGACCGGAGCACTGGACTAATGTGGTCGTATTTCCTGGTTTTTGTCAGGACTCGAGCAGCAGCGTTCTGGATGTACTGCAGCTGTCTAACAGCTCGTTTAGACAGGCCAGTGAGCAGGCCGTTACAGTAGTCTAACCTGCTAGAGACAAATGCATGGATGAGTCTCTCTAAGTCTGGTTTTGACACTATTCCTCTGATCTTAGCAATGTTCTTCAGATGGTAAAAAGCTGATGATGTTATTGCTTTGATGTGGCTGTTTAAGTTCAGGTCTGAGTCCATGATTACTCCTAGATTTCTAACCTGATTTTTTGGTTTTAGAGCAAGAGACTCAAGGTGACTGATAACACTTTGTCTTTGTGTCTGTGGGCCAAAGACAATGATTTCAGTTTTGTCTGAATTTAGTTGGAGAAAGTTGTTTTGCATCCACAAACTGATCTGTTCGATGCAGTGACAGAGAGTATCTACAGGCCCATGTTCACCTGCCGTCAGTGACACGTAGATCTGAGTGTCATCTGCGTAGTTGTGGTACGACACATTGTTGCTGTTTATTAGCTGACCCAATGGAAGCATGTACAGGTTGAATAAGAGGGGTCCCAAGATTGACCCCTGGGGGACTCCACAGGTCATGGAAATTTTGTCTGAGACACAGTTGCCAATTTCGACAAAGTACGTCCTATCCTCGAGATAGGACTTGAACCAGTTTAGAGCAGTACCAGAGATTCCCACCCAGTTTTCTAACCTGTGAAGTAAGATCCCATGGTCCACTGTGTCAAAGGCAGCGCTCAGGTCCAGCAGAACTAAAACTGAGACCTTACCTGCATTGGTGTTCATACGGATATCATTTGTCACCTTGATCAGAGCTGTCTCAGTGCTGTGGTGGGGCCTAAATCCTGACTGGAAAGTATCAAACACATTGTTAGATAGGAGAAAGTAAGTGAGCTGTTGATATATTACTTTCTCTAGGACTTTTCCTAAAAACGGTAGGTTTGATATGGGCTGATGAGAGATGATTTGTCTTTATGCAAAGTGAAGACCAACACAGGTACAGGCCCGTATTTTAGGTGTCAGCCGAATGACTCTTTCACCTGCTTTGCCGAGCTTTTCCATAACAAAAGCCAGTGCCAAACCGGACTGACCAGGTACAGGTTTTGGGCCCGACCTCTGGCTGTGGCCAAAGCGCTAACCTGTGTCTGATGTGACGTGCACAGACTGCTGGCCTCTGATTGGCAACGAGAGAGTGGACAACCCTCACTATCGACACGCAGGTCATATGGATTTAATATTTCACAACATCATACCGCTGTGCTAAAAAGGGATTTTGCCGATAATAGCATTTAGCCGCTGTTAGCGCAGCTTTAGCTGGTGTTAGCATAACTTTTGCATGTAGCTTACCTTCATAGTTCGTAGTTTAGCAGTTTCTTTTCCGTTTTACTACAGCTTGGCTCCTCTGAATGATTCCATAACTCCCACCAGATGGCAGCATTTGTCCACATTTGTTCTCATCGCGTCTTTTTAATGACGATCTGTACAGCGTGCTCCTCTGTGCGGCGCCGCCCACAACAAATGCGGGTGTGTGTGTGGTGGGCTAGTATACTTCCCGCACGGCAATTCCGTGCGAAGTGTAGGCGCACAGACGGACACTAGTGGCCTTTCATACTGTTTGGCAGCTGCAGACTGTCCGCACGGTTTAAGTAGGTATTCTTGTTGTCCTCCGCCATTGTTTTAAAGTAAGTAAGTAAGTAAGTGCTTTATTGTCATTGTTCAACTGTACAACGAAATAGTGTTCAGGTGTTAGTCCTGAGCTGCTGCGGCTGAGCCGCGCTGCCACTGTGTGTCAACCTGACCCGCATGACCTTGGAGGTCGGGAAAACTGTAGCACTCGGAAGAAACCTGGATGGCTGGCCTCTGTCTCCTCTGATCCTCTGAAATGGCGCCGCGACTCCTGGGTTTGTCCCTGTTTCAGAGCGTGGTGTCCTGCACTGGTCAGCTCCACCTCCTCCTTCCTCTTCCTCCCTCCGCTTCACAACTGTCTTTCACCATCTCTCGTTTGTCCCTTTTATGTTTCCTGTAGCTCCTCTTGTGACGCCTCAACTGTGCTGCAGCTGTGGGGACTCTCGGTGCCTCTTCAGTGTCTCAGAAGAAGACATTTGTAGGTCTCAAATGGGTTTAGCTGATAAGCTAGCATTTTGTGTACCTTTAAAAGCTGCTTTCTTCAGAACCATTCTAGACTAAGGCTAAAAACTCGGCTGCACAAGGAGAGAGGGAGGTCGCTTCCTGTTTTCACGTCGCGGATCGTCCGCGTATTTAGACATTTTTCCAGGACACCGATGCGGAAAATTGAACCTCCTGGTGGTTCCCAGAGTCAATAATAAACACGTTGAGGCTGCGTTTCAGTTTCATGCAGCTAAAATCTGGAACAGTCTTCATGAGGATGTGAGACAGGCCTCAACTCTGACAATGTTCAAATCCAGGCTGAAAACAGCTCTTTTACCCGTGCATATGAAAACTGAAAGTATTTTATCTGCACTCTTGCCTTTTACTGTAATTGATTAACTTTGTGTTGTTGTTTTATTGATTGATTTTAACTGTTTTCTTGTAATTTTTTCTGCAACTGTGAAGCACTTTGAATTGCCTCGTGTATGAATTGTGCTCTACAAATAAACTTGCCTTGCACCGCGCGAAGGGAACTCGCGGACGCGTCAAGTATAATCCAACCTTAAGCGAGTGCCGATCTGCGCCACAGCAGGACCGGCATAGGCTATCTCTTTCTCTCGAGACACGAACATTGCTCACGATGGAGTTAATAAAGTTTTTTGACCTGTGAGAGCCTATAATGCTTAAGGAAGATAGCCATCGAGTTAGAGTTTGTGCTGTCCTTGCGCCAGGCACAAGATCCGGCCCTATGTCTCTAAGCTGGCCTGGGAACGCCTCACGATTCTCCCAGAACAGCTGGAGGAAGTGTGCATGGAGAGGGAAGTCCGGGCATCTCTGCTCAGACTGCTGCCTCTACAAGAAGAAGCGGAAGAAAATGGATTTATTGACCAGCTGTCTGCATTGTGACCCTCCTCCGCCCCTCCTCCCCCACCTGGCCTCAGATTCACGTCCAATAAAGTTCTTCGAAATGCCTCTTCGTGTCTGTGAGTCTTTTCTGAATTACATCCAGCTGTTTCAGTTTTTTAGCTAGTTTTCTTCCTCAACATCTTGTTTTTAATGTCGATGTGAATATGTACCTCATGCTCACATATCTCAAATGTATTTCTTTCTTCCCCATTCACCTGCTGTGTGAAGAAAAAAGCATTGTCAGGAGTGTGAGGAGCTGCAGCCGCGTGCCTTTATATAAACCAATATATTCTTGACTTGACTTGCACACCATAATAAACTTAAGTGTCGACTGTGATTACCCCATCAGATCAATGTTCCTCATAAAAGCGTCATGTGGATGAGTCAGCGTCTGCCTGTTGTGCATTCAGACTGCACTAAAAGTAAAAATGTCTTGAACTACTGGACCTTGATTTGAGTCAGTATTAAGCATTTTAAATGAGTTGTTTTTTCTTGTTACAAATGCAAAATCTTTTCACATTGGCAGGTTTTTCCCCCTTGATTTTGTCAAGGGGGAAAACTAGAATACTCTCATTTCTCTTGCCATGTTCTTCTGCTTCTGTAAACCGTGTCGATACTATGCACTGGGCCAAAGGTTACAGCGACAGCCAGGAAATTTGCAAACACGCAAATACTCCAGTCGATTCAACACGATCACAGTTTAGTCATTTAAAAGTCTCATATATTACACATTTACCACACTTTTAAACAGCGTAGGAAATGATGTTTAGATAAAGATATGTGTGAAAGCAATTGGGGACTTTTTGTGGGTTGAGTAGCCAAATGATTTACTCAAGTAAAAGTCCCATTAAATCAAAGTTATTTTACTCAAGTAGAAGAGAAACGTTGTCATCTAAATATTTAGCCAATTCAGGTAAATGTAAAAGACTCACTGGGTAACTTAAAAGTCTGATTTATGTTTAGGTGGTAATGTCAAAACATAAATAAGGTTAGGATTCGGATAATTTTGAAGAACAAATCTTAAAACACCAATTAAAACAAACAGACTATAAATTGCTTTCGTTTGCCACATTTTTGTAACTCCAAGACTCACTATTTTACTGTATATCAACATATTATTACTCCATTTAAAGTGAGGTCCTGTGTCAAAAAACTACTTCAATCAATATTAATTGTTCAAAAGCATAACTTAAATACTTGTACTTGAGCACATGCAACTCTGCAAAAAAAAAAAAAAAGGAAGCAAGAGTGAAATAGCGAATTAGTCAAAATGACTAAGTCGAGTCATTGCGCCACTAAATGATTTAACTTCTTCTTTAACTTTCACCAAATTTCTACTTAGTGTAATACCTTTGTTTACCACATTTACCTCTAGTTCCTTTTACTGACAACAAAGTGGTTGCATATACTGTACAACACATTTTAAAGCAGAGGAAAGGACTTTAATTGTATAATGCCTTTCACAGACATGGTCACAAAGCGCTTTACATGACCAGAGCACTGGACTAATATGGTCGTATTTCCTGGTTCTTATCAGGACTCGAGCAGCAGCGTTCTGGATGTACTGCAGCTTTCTAACAGTGAGCAGCTGTTACAGTCTAACCTGCTGGAGACAAATGCACGGAGGCAATGTTTTTCAGATGGTAAAAAGCTGATGATGTTATTGCTTTCATGTGGCTGTTTAGGTTCAGGTCTGAGTCCATGATCACTCCTGGATTTCTAACCTGATTTTTTGGTTTTAGAGCGAGAGATTCGAGGTGACTGTGGGCCAAAAACAATGACAATTAGTCTGAGTTTAATTGGAGAAAGTTGTTTTGCATCCACAAACTGATCTGAGTGTCATCTGCATAGTTGTGGTAGGACCCAATGGACACGCATGTATAGCTTGAATAATAGGGGTCCCAAGATTGACCCCTGGGGGACTCCACAGGTCATGGCAATTTTGTCTGACCTGTGGAGTCGTTTCCACAGGGCATTAAAAGTCAATACTGTGTCACTAAAATCATTAAATTTGACTCCATTAGGCATTAAAAAAATAAATAAATAAATCAAAATAATGAAATTGCTTGATTTTCTTGAACTCTTTTGTCAAAATTAGTCAAAAACAGGAAAATTGTGGTCTAAAAATATTCCGTTGTATCCAATTTGTGTCAAACTTCCCCTAATTTCTGTTTGACTGAATGATATCAAATCTTTAGAAACAAAGAGTCAAAAATGTATTTGAGCATTAGGCATTAAAAAGCATTTGACCAAGAACATTATTTATTTTTAAATAGGCTCTTCCATTGCTTGTAAACATTAGAGGTAGACATTTTACGCACAGCATTTATGAATCTTTCCGTACGAGGGAAAACAACAAAAAACTATAGACTACATTGAGTTTCGTATCTTACTATACTATACGTGAAGTGACAATTTCACTATTTGAGAAACAATAATCATGAATTAACTGCAGTAAAGGTTTCAAAAGTAAGTTTCACTATTTGTGGGATTACTGTGAAGGAAATCCAAAGAGATTTCGACACTCCCGCTGTGAACAAATCACTTCTGGGCATAGTAGAAAGCGACGATCTGATGCAACTTCCACTTAAGTTGCTGAACTTGTTGCTTCATGTCAAATCGTACACAGAGTTTTGTTTTGTTCAGCGGTGGAGTGATTAGTAGTGAGCGTTCACGTGAGTCAGCTGCAGTTTATCTAATCAGCCTGCCCTGTCCTTCACTGAGGCCCGACCCAGCAGCATGTGACAAAACACAGGCACTCAAACGTTCTGTCCCACTGATGTCCTTAATAGAAACATTGATAGGTAGAAGGGGAGATAAATAGACCGGTGTGGGCCCTGAAGCCGGCCATAACGCTGAGACAGTCTATTTTTGTATCAGTAATCTGTTCATATCGGTTTATTAAGACTGATCGCAGCTGATCTCTTGCCTGGACATCCAGCCGCTCCTGCTTTTTGTGTTCAAAAGCAAGACTGTCTGGAACTCTGCAAACAGCCGATCACATCTGGTTTACACTGATCCAATCACAGACCACATCCTCACAACAGGAATAAAGACTTAACAACTAGTTAAAGTTTCGTTAATGTACCTGTGTAGATGTTGAAGCCTCATCTTCTCTTAGAGGATTTTCTTCTTGTAGCTGTATATCGAAGGTTGGTTTTTTTGGCCCTGTTTCAAACGTACTGAGATGGAAACAGTCGTTGTGCATTTGTGTTGATTTCTTCTACGTTTAAATCTGAACAGAGTTGCCAGAGTTTTAAATTTGTATCATTTTATGAGCTTAAACATCCAAGTAACTTTCTTTAAAGTGCATATGACAGGTCTTAATGCTTATTTAGAAGGATAACATCAGTTGCAAGTTTATCAGTTGCATAATTATCATTTCATTTCAGTGACGCAGCTGCTGACAGTACAGTAAGTGACATAGATAAAGGTAATGTTCCATAGCAGTTTCACTCACAAATTTCCCATTGATTTAACCTGGTTGCACGGCAACAGTTTAAAATCGTTTACCTTATTCTATGTCACTTCCTGTCGGTGTCCAATTAGATAGTGAAACTGTAAACATCACAAAAATGGCCAAATGAAAGACAGCTGTGTACAATCTTTAGCAAAATCTTGTGTTAATATGTTTTTGCAAAAATTGTGTCTAATGTTTGTTCAGTTTTAGTCACGTTTAGTGTTTGAGCGGCGTGACCTGGTTTTGGTCGTCGTTTCCTGTGATACAAAAGCGAAGAAGCAAATATGCCACAAGTGAAGACGAGAGACCGGGACAGGCAGGACGCAGCAGGCCCACAGTGACGCTATGACTCAGTTATGGATTTTTACAACCTACACATCTGCTTCACAGTCAAGTTCATACTGTTTTGCTTTTGGTTTTGCTGTTTGTTCCATCAGTGGTATAGACAACGTCATGCCCAGGGGCAAAACCCGGCCCCAAGGAAGAGATAAGATATGACTTTATTGATCTCACAGTGGGGAAATTCACATGTTAAGCAGCTATTAGGACACACAGTGAGGTTAGCTCAGAAAAGAAAGAAAGAAAGCAAGGTGTCAGTGCTTTATTTGTCATCGTACAACCATACAATGAGTATGTGTTCAGGTGTTAGTCTTGAGTCACTGCGACTGAGCCACTGTGGGCCAACCTGACCAGCATGTTTTGGAGTGTCCAAACATGTAATATGTAATAGGTATACGGCTATCTTTTGTATAAGGAGTAATATAACATTACATAAGGAGTATAATTATTATACAATGTTTTTATTATACACAATAAAAACACCGGCAAAACGAAACCAACTATGCACTAGGCGTTATGGATCTTTCACCTGGTAACTAATAAATGACCTAATCTTCTAATCTAGAAGGTGTTTATTCATTCCACTGATACAATGTTTCTCCATAGATTTATATGAGAAATTGTAACGTCAAGGGCCATTTTCTCACAATGCATTGTTCAGACATTGGCGACGATATCTCCACTTTAGTCACACATACTGAAGCCAAATTTACAAACAATAGTTTGAAGGTGTTTTCAGAGGGAGTTTTCAATACTTGCCTGATTTACTGAGTTTTGAACCCAAAAAATCAGGGCAAAATTTAAATGTTTCCACTTTTTCACTACAATAACAAGATCATTTAAAAACTAAACATAATATTAATGGCTTACACTTGCATTGCGCTTTACAAACCTGTGTTACCAAGTTGTTTTTAAAGCGTCACACTGTAGTCATTATTCATTCACTCCGTACTCAGTGATGGTAAGCTACTATTGTAGCCACAGCTGCCCTGGGTTAGACTGACAGACGCGAGTCTGTGCCATCGGCCCCTCCGACCACAACTCACACTCTCATTCATTCTGGCCTATTGTACATGTTTTCAGTGGTAAGGGAAACCGGAGGAAACCAGACACGGGGATCAAACCTGGGACCTTCTAGCTGAGAAGCACGAGCGTTAACCGCTGTACCACCGTGATATCCAAAATCCCCTTCAAACATGTTTTATCTTTGTAAACAAAATATAACCATACATTTAAACAAAGCTCTGTTCATTACTTAGATATTATTGCCAAAGATATTGACCATTTTTCCCCTTTAAAACATCCTTTTTTTTATTAAACATTACATGAAGAAAATTTGCAATGCATTTTTTCATACGCAGTATTAATGGCAGTAATCGACAGCAAAGGTTTCAAATTGATAACTCTGAATTGATATTTTTTCCCTTTTTATCTGCAGTGTCTTGCGTCTGTTCCCTTTAACGTGCGCCCGTCCCGTTGGCCGACTCTCTCTGTCTTCAGACCCTCCTCTCACTCACTCATGCACAGCTCAGCAACTGCGCTTTGCTGATGTTGGCCATGAATAAACCGTCGATTTCCCATAACACGCCTGGATGTGGCTTTTGGGGTTTTGCTGCTCCCCCACTGCACCCCTTTGTCCTCTTTCAAGTCCTGCGTACAGCGGGTGGGACGTTTATATTCCATATGTGTGGTTTTATGTGGGGGGAACACGGCGCTGGGTGGAGCGGGGTGAGACGGAGGTGAGGTCCCTAATTGTCTCCAGTGTAATGACCTAACAAAGGAAGCCTGTCAATAACCCGGGGGAGGGGTGGCGTTTTGGGCCCGGGCCGATAATGGCCAATCCTCTTCCCGCACAATGGCTCATGGGATGAAATTAGGAGGAAACGGCTTTCATTACGCAACCGAGCTCATTTAGATATCAGGCAAACTGCATTCTATTGTTGGAACGAAAGGTCTTCACAAATATTAGTCTGTTTCCCCTGGTCTCGAAAAGGATGTTGACAAACATGCTTGCACACAACAGAGATCTGATTTAAACCGTGCTGTAGAATTTCTTCAATAGGCTGTATCGAATTATTAATCATGAAACATCCTGGGGGAGACCGGCTTAATTACGCTCTATAAATGTAGGAAATAGTGCAGAGGTTAAGGGCACCATGGGAAAGCTCTGCTAGTCTCTAGGAAAAGGAAAGAAATTGGCCTGCCTTCAAGAAAACACACACACAAAAAAAAAAATCTTCGTTGTTCGATCTATAAGCCTAATTCATTGCCTAACCTTTTAGCAATATCAATGTATAAAAAGCAACCCAGCCTTTTAGCAAAGTATATCTACACAGATCTTAGGAATACAAATACGAAAACACATAAAACACATCGAAATTCCAGCATGGTATCACGTGGCACTACACTGCCTGTACAGTCCATCAAAAGTTTAAGACCACTTGAAAAATGGCACACACAAAAAAAAAATCACATTTTGCATGGTTGGATTTGAACAAGGTTCCAAGTAGAGCTTCAATATGCAACAAGAAGAAATGGGAGACAAAACATTTTTTTTGGTGAACCTTTTATTGAAAACAACAATTAAACTGAAATAGTTTTGCATCTTATTAAAAGTAAGAACCACATGCCTTTAAAGCAGTACTAAGTAACTTGTTTACCTTAATAAATCCTTTCCGTAGTCCCTGGGGGGTAATACAAGTGTTATTGGGACGATTGGGGTGGTCTTTCATCTCCCCCTGGTGTCGCTGGTCAAAAAAACACAATTGCAACTTTCCTGCATCCGGGTCGGAGCCACCAATACACACTAATGGAATCACGAAGAAGAAGCTAACAGGCTAACGGGTAATTGGATGTACAATATCCCTCTCTCCCTTTGTCTTTTCTGTCAGTGTAGTATTTACTCTCACGGACAATTAATGAGTAAAAAAACACAACATGCTACGACACCTGCAGTGGCGCTTATAGCCTCTAGGGGCTTGAGTTACTTAGTACTGCTTTTAAAGGCCAAATCTGTGCAAAGATGTGCATTCAATATAATTTTATGTCAGGTATTCACACTGTCATGATCTCCTGATGGCAAAAACAAACAAAAAAATTCTCGCTTTGAACGTGTTCGGGTTGTTGAGCATAAGCAGGGCCTCTCGCAGAGCGCCATCGCTGCTGAGGTGGGACGCAGTAAGACAGTCGTTTTGAATTTCTTAAAAGATCCTGAGGGTTATGGAACACAAAAAGTCAAGTGGAATACCCCAAAAATGTCACCAGCACTGAGCCGGAGGATTAGATTGGCTGCCCGTCAAGACACTGGCCGATGTTTGACACACATTAAAGGGGGGGTATTATGTAAAATCGACTTTTTCAAGCTTTATATCATGTTATTATGTCATTCCCTCATTAAACACATGCCTGGAGTGTTGCCTTGGCTCATTCACATATTTTTGAGTAATCAGTAAAACTTAGACGGCAGCCATTTTAGGTGTAGCTATGCCTCAGTCCTCGTAGGAACGCCCCCACCTCCTGGAGACGCCTCTGGACCTTTCGTCACCAGCCAAGCCACCAACCACTGCTCCTCAGCTCAGCAGAGCCCCCTCCCCGCACAGTAGTGTTGTTTAGATGCCACAGCAGTGTGCTGAAGGGGGCGTGTCGGAAAGCTTCTTAAAGAGACAGAGGCCTATTTCAAGACGTTCAGTACAGCCATTTTGAGAGAGCAATTTTATTCAAGGCAGTTATTTTAATTTACTGCATATACAGACCAACAGAAGGTTACGTCATCATTGTAGTATGCTATAGACTGGTGCTATGTGATTGAAAAAAGCATAATACCCCCTCTTTAAGGCTAATCTCAGCCCTCACCCTGACACTGAGGGGAAAGCTGCACTGAGTTACGTAGCTGGTGAACCACTATTTGTATAGTGCCTTTCAGAGACATGGTCACATGTCATTCATCCTGGCCTACTGTACGTGTTTTAGTAGAAAAGGGAAACCAGAGTACCCAGAGGAAACTTACACAGACACGGGAAGAACAAGACCTTTTATTGTCATTATAGAATTGTACAACAAAATCGCGTAGATCAGATGTTGGGTTAGTCATGAGCCGCTGTGACGCTTATATTGGCGACGTAGACGTAGTAATTCGTTTTGTCAGCATTCCATTAAAAGCTTTACAAGGTTTGCGCAGTAAAATGGACAATACGTGAGAGCGGTTCATTGAGGCAGTTTGTTTGTCAGACAACAGCGTCTCTCTCTGAAATCCGGAGCAGCACAGAGCTAATAAGAGCAGAGGAATGGAGCAGGAGGAACGGGCTGGACAGTCACATGGCGGTCCTCCCAGCGGCCAGCGCTGTAAACAGGTCTTATCAAGCCCAGCAGAGGAGGCACCGCTCTCCATAGACTCCCGCTATGTGTAATACAGCAGGAATGGACGGGAAGGCAGACGCAGATACTCCTCGGATCAGACGAATGAAGACGAGGCCAAAAGAGTTCGGGATCCAGAGTTATTGAACATTAATACATAGAAATACACTGCTGTTGTGCCTGAATGCTTTAATGCTAATGATTACAGTATTTTACATTTTATAACCTCCTTTACTTCATTATTACTTTGAAAATGTACCACTATTGTACTTAGTGGTAGTGTTAGCACAATACTGAGCTCTATAAAGGATGTGCAGGTGATGTCACAAGATATCCATGAATTTGATGAAATTATTTCATATTGAGTGCAAAGGCGACACTGTTTTTGACTGAAATAAAGAGGAAATCTACATGAACCTTTTGATTTTAAAACGTTTGATTTAGAATTTGTTCCACAAATGGAGTTAATGTTGTTGACTAAGTTCAGGAGCAGGACCACGCCTCAATCAATCATCCTCTGCATACCAACCAATCCTGCATTCACCTCACCACGCCTCTAATTAACCACGAGCCTATTTATACTCACCAGGCCAAGCCTTCATTCCTGTCTGTTTGAAACTGTCGACCCCGCCCTCCCTCCCTCTATGTCTGTTTTATCTTTCAGCACTGATTCTCCTGCTTCGAGGGGGGGTCCTGAAGAGCTGGGCTTTATCGAGACGGAGCCCCCACCCACAGTCTCACCAGTTCACACTACAATCTATTGTTGTGGCGTGGTTGTGGCGTGGTCCTTGCTAGTGAAATGCTATATCAATCTTTTGGCTTAAAGAGGGGGTATTATGCTTTTTTCAATCACATAGCACCAGTCTATAGCATACTACAATGATGACGTAACCTCCTGTTGGTCTGTATATGCAGTAAATTAAAATAACTGCCTTGAATAAAATTGCTCTCTCAAAATGGCTGTACTGAACGTCTTGAAATAGGCCTCTGTCTCTTTAAGAAGCTTTCCGACACGCCCCCTTCAGCACACTGCTGTGGCATCTAAACAACACTACTGTGCGGGGAGGGGGCTCTGCTGAGCTGAGGAGCAGTGGTTGGTGGCTTGGCTGGTGACAAAAGGTCCAGAGGCGTCTCCAGGAGGTGGGGGCGTTCCTAGGAGGACTGAGGCATAGCTACACCTAAAATGGCTGCCGTCTAAGTTTTTACTGATTACTCAAAATATGTGAATGAGCCAAGACAACACTCCAGGCATGTGTTTAATGAGGGAATGACATAATAACATGATATAAAGCTTGAAAAAGTCGATTTTACATAATACCCCCCCCCCCTTTAAAATCTTATCGACAGACTGATTGAATAATGCCTCTAATTTTGAATAAAGTGAATTTTGAGAAGACAGTAATTATGAAGATAAGGTCTTTCTAAGGTGAGGGCTTTGCTTATCTTACATTACAGCAAATCAATTTACATCTAAGAGACTTTAAAAAACTCCTCTTATTTGATACCTTATTATATAATGTGGTTAGACATACTTAGACATCCAGGAAACCAAAGTGAGGCATTTCAGCCGTGTTTAGCGTCGCTCATGTGGCACCGTTTCCAAAAAGTCCCCTCCTCTGTACCGTGAGGCCCGGGACTTGTTTCTCCCTGAACGCGGTTAAGAGCCGTGCAAATATTAGTCACGATATGAATCATATCATAGAGATGGTGACAGTCGCCAGGAAACCGTCACTGTCGTCACAACAAATTCTGTAGAAGTGAAGTGAAGCTCCTGTTTATGCCAAGTTTAGCAAGAAAGCCGAGAAAAGATAAGAAAAGATCCCAGTGGGAATTTCCTTTTCCCAAACGCACACGCTGACACGCTGAGAGGCACGCACTCATGTCTTTATACGCGCTGAGAGATATTCATCATGCCATGCACGCTCTGTGTCCTGGTGTGGCTTTATACAAGAACTACGCAGATGTTGCAATACTGTATGTCTCAGGATTAAAAAGATTTATGATTAGAGGCTCATGTGGCAAAGCTGTAGTTTGTAACTGCACTCCAAAAAATGAATATCTATAATATTGTAAATTTGAGTTGTTTTGACAGTACTAAGTAACTCTTGCCCTAGAGGCCATAAGCGCAACTGCAGGTGTTTTAGCAAGTTACGATTTTTTAACTTATTAAATGTCTTGGAGAGTAAATACTACGCTGACAGAAAAGGCGAAGGGAGACAGGGATGTTGTACATCCAGTTATACAATGGGAATATTTTTTTTCACTCAAACTTGGCTGTAAATACTGTTTAAAGTGGCGCTAGCCCGCAGTTAGCTTTGCCCGTTAGCCTGTTAGCTTCTTCTCCGTGATTCTATTAGTGTGTATTGGTTGCTCCGCCCCGGTGGCAGTCAAGTTGCAAGCATGGTTTTCTGGCCAGAGACACCGGGGGGCGATGAAAGACCCTCCAATCATCCCATTAACACTTGTATTACCCCAGAGGGACTACGGAAAGGATTTATTAAGGTAAACACGTTACTTAGTACTGCATTAAGATTCAGTTGGGCATTTGACTTAGATTATTTGATTGGTTCTGACATGTTTCAATATATTCTTTATTTCAGGTTGATGTACAGTATCTGCCAATGGGGTAAGAAGAATCAATTGCACTTGTCCCATTGGCAGTTTTGCTTTCTTATTTCAAGCGAGGTGACCTCAGAACCAGTGAGAAATGCCCTCAAACAAGCAAAGTAAACTTGGTCCGATCAGGAAAAAAGTCTAAATGAGTGAAAATCACTCAAAACCAGATTTTTATTCTCAATTCAAGTAATTCAAACCCATGCTTGATATTTTGTTTTTGGGCGACGTCATTTTCCCAAATTTCCTTTGTGAGGAAAGAATTGGTTAATGGAGGAGGGTTGTTTTACGGCTTTTTGCGTGTAATTTCACTGCACAATTGTAGAAAACTTATCATTGTAATTTTTCTGATTTGTCCTTGATGTTCTAAAATCAAGATTTAGTGGCTATTTTAGGAAGAAGAAGGAAAAACATTATTTGTATATCACCTTTCACAGAGATAGTCACAAAGCGCTTTACATGAGACAATTTTACATTCACCCCATACACATTTTAAAGGGAGCATTAACATTTGAGTGAAGATTGCTACAAACAGCTGAACTAATGAAAGAAACATGTGTATTTCAGAATATGTTTGTAGAGGCAGGGGCGTCAATAGCGGCGGGGAAAAGTATTTTTTTCTTGGAATGACTTAAGTAGTCCTTGATTTGAGTGACTGATTTCAAGAAGTCTGTCCAAAAAAAAATCTCATTACACTCAAAATAAGATTAAAAGAGATTGTTTTTCTTAAAATAAGACTTGATGATTAGTTTACTCAAATGTACTTGGGGGGACCCATATGACACCTTCTTGCCCTGGGCCCCAGCAAGTCAACGACCCTGTGTCGAGGTTTAAACTACAGGCTTATTGACTTTTACAGATAGACAGGTAGGTACAAAAACACAGTTAATGACATGTAGTGAAATTATAGGTCTATAAATTATATGGTTTATTTTGTTGATGAAGGTGTATTGACTGTTTGTCTTGGCTTTCAGTCATCTGAGAAGTATTTATCATAGAAGAGATTTTCAACTATCGTCGCCTCCTCTTAGGGGTGGCCACAATTTAAAAAAATAGACATCTTGCTTGTGTGTGTCCGTCTTGCATTCCGACAACAAGAAGCTTCAGAAGGTACTGTAGAAACAAAATATCCTCAACATAATCAACCCAGTCCAGATTACGACATCTGAAAGTCTCACCTGTGATGAATTGAATGCCTTGTCCACAAAAATTATCCACTATGTATTTATTGTTTACAACCGTGGCTTTGGTGAATGAGTAGTTTCAGGAACAATTTTTGGCTGGAGTGGTGGTTTTAGCAAAGAGGATCTTCTATGTCTAAAGGCTGCAAGTGAAGCTGCAGGTTTGAAACTCATTGTGAAGAAAACAGATAATGAAACAGATGGCAGCAAGGATTTTAAATTAGGTGAAGAGAGAGCGATTTCTGGAAATACCAATGAATCAGATACCAATGGATGCCAATGGAACAAGCATTATGTAGTTTAAAATAAATTAACGTGTTAAGACATTAAAACAAACAAGGCAAGGCAAGTTTATTTATAGAGAACAATTCATACACAAGGCAATTCAAAGTGCTTCACAGTTGCATAAAATTACAAGAAAACAGATAAAATCAATCAATTACAGTAAAAGGCAAGAGTGCATGAAGACTGTTCCAGATTTTAGCTGCATGAAACTGAAACGCAGCCTCACCGTGTTTATTATTGACTCTGGGAACCACCAGGAGACCCCTCCCTGACGTTCTCAGGGCCCGAGATGGTTCATACGGCTCTAACATGTCAGAGATGTACTTTGGTGCTAAACCATGAAAAGACTTGTACACAAGCAGAGCTGTTTTAAATTCTATTCTCTGAGTGACAGGAAGCCAGTGCAGAGACCGGAGCACTGGACTAATGTGGTCATATTTCCTGGTTCTTGTCAGGACTCGAGCAGCAGCGTTCTGGATGTTCTGCAGCTCTAACAGCTCGTTTAGAAAGGCCAGTGAGCAGCCGTTACAGTAGTCTAACCTGCTGGAGACAAATGCATGGATGAGTCTCTCCAAGTCTGGTTTTGACACTATTCCTCTGATCTTAGCAATGTTTTTCAGATGGTAAAAAGCTGAACAAAACCCTCAAAAAACAGTTGAAATGAGGCAGAAAAGTCAAAGGCAAGAAAAATTATTCCATTGGCAGTGTAGTCCATATCTCCTCAAAATCTGCCCAATGTTTCAAGCACCAAGTCATTTTATCTAAGACAGGACGGCTTTTTTTCCAGTGCACTAAAATAATAATCATCTTAAGGAAGAAATTAAATACATTTAATTGAATTAACCTCTTAACCCCCATCCATCCATCCATCCATTTTCTTTCCCCGCTTTATCCAGGGCCAGGTTGTGAAGGCAGCAGTCTCAGCAGAGATGCTCAGACTTCCTGATCCACGCACACCTCCTCCAGCTGTTCTGGGGGATCCCGAGGCGACACCAGGCCAGCTCGGAGACATAGTCCCACCAGTGTGTCCTAGGTCTTCCACGAGGCCTCCTCCCAATAGGACATGCCCGGAACACCTCCCGAGGGAGGCGACCAGGAGGCATCAGCTGGCTCCTTTTCTCAATTTCATCTTTACCCAAAACTCAAAGCTTCTCGTCTGGAGAGCTCACAGCCTATAGGCCAGTGTAATGCCTCATTTGAAAGCTAAGACCTACAAAACTGATCTAAACTTTTTGTCACGTTGGCGCCGCATTTATGCCATTTTTTTGTCACGTTTGTCACTGTTTTGTGGATCTTTCATTGCTTTTTTGTTGTGTTATTGTTGCTTTTCCAGCACACTTTTGTCACATTTTGTTTACGCCTTTAGGCCAGCGCAATGCCTTATTTGAAAGGATGGCTGGTACAGTAACTGCTTAAAGGATTAAATCTAGTTTGAGTACGTTTGGTCCAGTGATGGGTGATATCACATACAGTATTTTGAATCAATACAATACCCATACGTTTGGAGTAATTGATACCGATACCGATACTGGGCATTTCATACAGGTGAATGCATATCAATCAATATACATTTCTAAAACTAATAATAGTGAAATGAAATACATGATGTTTAAAACTTACTTTCCAGACAAACAGAACCTAAACTAGAATGATATGGCTCAGTTCTATACGGTTCAACAAAAATGCTTTCATTCAACGATTTAACTCATTTAAAGCCACACTGTGTAACATTTTACCCAATAAAAAATATTGAAATACAAGCGTTTATTTAATGTCAGATATTTTCATAATTGAAAAATCCCTCACAAATGTACAAACAAACAAGCGCTTTCGCTGTGAGCGGCTCAGCTCTGCTCAGACATGACTGTAACTGTTATGTTTTAGGGGTGTGTGGTGGAAAAAGACCCAAAAATGCAGAGTAGTCCAAAAATAGGAGCCAACATACAACCTACAGTGGTGCAAGGTCAAAACAGGATATATTCAGGGAGACAGGCAGGACACGACATGAACCGAAACCATACGAAGAGCGAAATAACGACATACAACATCAATGCTCCGACCAAGACACAGGAGAACACCGGGGAATAAATACACACACAAAGGAAACGGGGAACAGGTGCAACACAGTAGGGCGGGCAGGTAATTAACAAGGAGGAAGGGCAAGCAGACACAGACCATGAATGTCAAAATAAAAACACAAGACAGAGAACACATAACCAAAACAGGGGGAGAACCAGACAAAAACCCAGACAAAAACTAATAATAAACCGTCTTCTGCTCGTTTCCATGGAGATGTGCCTGAAGTCAGCAGAATTTGAGATTTAAATAGGTTTGGTCCTCATCCAAATCAGTTCTTTGATTACCCACTGCATTTTCTGTGTTGAGCTGGTTATTAGGAGCATATTTTGAACTGATGGCAACAGTATAATCCAACAGGTTACGCAGTGTGCCTTTAAGATGGTTATTTTCCCAGTGTGTGTGAGTGTTTCCTTGTTCCTATGGAAAGTGTTAGCATAATAGCGGTGCCATCGGAGCCGCTTGAGCAGACAGCCGTAGCCGCTCGCTGGGCAACACACTCAACACTCTGAAGCCGACACGTACAGGTCAGTGGCGGGGTCAGCGTGTTCCCCGGGAGGAATTCACACCGGCGGCTCGGACCACACAGCCCCTGCACTCCTCTGCAGCACTCAATGTCCACCAGCTGATAAATACCAGCTATTAGCCATGCCACATTTGGAAGCTCGTATGAAACACACAGGGCCTATAGCTGTGAATAGATAAAAGTGGAAATTAAACATTGGCTTCGATGCGGGTTATTAAGCTTCAAACCTCTAAGGGAACATTTGGTTCTCTGGCTCGTTCCTCGTCTTTATCACGGCTGTAACGATACAAAATCAGGTCTAAACTCGGGTTAAACCAGGAGCGAATAGTGAGTGAGTAGTTAAAAGCAAGGACTAATACAAACAAGGTAAATGTCTCTAAATTACACAAAGATCAGAAGTGCAGAGGAGCTGAGAAGCAGCCCCTGTCACCCGGTTTGAGAAAAACTGCTAAAATAATGCATAATGCTGTCACGATAATTACCATATCGACTCATCGTTCAATAAATAATATAAACGATACATTTTTGGACTTAACATTTATCGTCTGTACTTGATTTTGAACTGAAGCAACTCGGGTTATATTATATTTATGTTTATTGCAGCTTGTGAGGTATTTAAGGATATGATTATGCACTTTAAGAACAAAGGTTTTACTGTCATTGTTTTACTTTCATTTCATTTCATTTTATTTATTCTTTTTTCATGGTAATGCAACATACTGTACAATTGGAACAATCCAGCAAACACAACAATAATACATTCCATGAAAAGAAGAACAGGAGTAGGATGAAGAAAAAAATCTTATAAGCTCCTACCCCATTCTTTAAAAAAAAAACATTACAAATTAGATGGCCACACCGATGCCAAAAGATAACAATAGCCCAGACCAGATGTAATCAACTTTCAATTTTAACAATTTTCTTTCTTTTTTTCCCAATTATTATTAATAATTTTGCTAAAACAACAGTGATGCAATGGTGACAACAACGGCGACGGGAACAACGACGAGTCCATCAAACTACACAACGCACACCCACATGCACATACAGGCAGGCATGCACAGACACACACAGGCACACCCACAGCACACACACAAAAGATGGAGAGGATCTATTGATGTATTTGTGATGAGCCCTATGCTGTGTGTTGCATTAAAAAAACAAGGTTTGAGTGATCAGCTGTCGAAAGATGTTTGACCTCTCACAGCTGCCCGACACCTGCTTGCCCTACATTAGTGATTGACAGAATTGTGCCCTAAAATAGGTGTTGTGTTTAAAAAGACAGGAGTTAGCGGAAGTCCAGAGGTGCTACACCCCTGACATTCCCTCGATTCCTGCTTACCCTGTACTGAAGAGGATGTGTATATGTACTCGTGATGAGCCCTATGCTGTATGGTGTATCTAAAAAGCGAGGTTTGTGTGGGCAGCTGTAGAGAGACGTATGACCTCCCACAGCTGCTCAACACCCGCTTACCCTGCACTGAAAATTTGTTCCTCTAGAGTTGTTACTTTAGAGTTGACTGTGTCTAGTATCTTTAGAGTCAATAATATCGTCCATCTCGATATTTTCCAGCCTCATTATATTGAACTTCAGATTTGATATTGTGACAGTCATATCCAGGCCTTTAATGTGTATAAACGGGAACAATTCTCTATATTGAATTATGGATTCAGATTTTAGAATCAAACATTTTCTCTGAGAGGATTCTGGATGATCTTTTTTAGTTTTTAATAAAGCGGCTGTTACTGGGATACATAATCAGTAAAAATTCGAATTTTTCACCTTGTTTTTTAGTGTTCAAAGTACAGGTCGATCGATATGGGTTTTTCTAAGGCCGATGCCGTTTTTTAAATTAATTTTTTGGCCGATGCCGATATGCTCGGCTGATATTTTGACCGATTTTTCCAAATGTCTGGTCTTTAATCCTGTAAAACATAAATAGCCTACTTGGCCACTCCAGCAGAGGCCAATTTTATGTTATTACGTGGTGATTAAATTTCTGTCCCAGCTTTGATTAGCTGCCGTTAGCATTAGCATACTGTTGCTAGCCGTGGCATCAAAAATACAATTGCGGAGGATAAAACTAACTCAGCGATTGAATTCTCCAGGTTCTGTGCTTCAAAATGACATGCAGCATGTCCATATTGACTGAGGTTTAGTTGATGAAACTTGTGTTTAACAAACTTGTAGCTAACCAGTTGTCATCGCGATGTTTCTCTGTTCACTTGTGGGAGAACTCTATCTCCATCACTCTCGGTCCCGGAGCTATCTGCTTTTATCAGCGCTAGATCAGCTGATAGCCGATATTGTAAAATCCCCAAACCTCTAGTTCTTTATTTATTTTTATTATTTGAGCATAAATTTTGCTCAAAAGGAGTGGGCTGAAGCAAGAAGCTTATGAGCGCCGACCCCCAACTCAATATGATAAAACATTTCATTTCACAATAGTACAATCAGTGTAAAAGGGAACAAAAACTACAACAAGGAACAAATAGCACAAAAAAAAGGATGCGGTGCACAGTCTGGTCATGGTTGGCCAGTCATACGTTTAGCCGCATCATTTTGTGTTTAGTCTCATTGACTGAAAAGAAGAACTTGTTACTTTTCAGAACAGCTTATTAACACAGACCAAACTCACGACCACTGTTTGAACTGTTCATATAATTAACAGAACGAAACACTATTACAAGAACGAGAAGAATATTTAACACTAGAACACCATTGCAGGGTGGTTTTCAGCCGAGCAAATACAATTATGATAAAACATTTCATTTCACAATAGTACAATCAGTGTAAAAGGGAACAAAACAACAACAAGGAACAATAGCACAAAAAAAAAGGATGAGGTGCACAGTCTGGTCATGGTTGGCAAGATGGCATTTACGTTAAGGAACATTACATGTCTAAAATTACATGTCTATCGTGCACTATAGGCTACACCTAATACTAATTACAACAATAACAATGATAATTCTATGTAATGAAATCGTAATCACTCTCGACGCCTGAAGCTTCAGTTTCCACAGCAATAATAAGAAAATAAGTTTACATGTTCAGTCAGTACCTTTCAGAACAGCTCATTAACACAGACCAAACTCACAACCACTGTTTGAACTGTTCATATAATTAACAGAACGAAACACTATTACAGGAACAAGAAGAATATTTAACCCTAGAACACCATTGCAGGGTGGTTTTCAGCCGAGCAAATAAAATGATGTGATTTTCATTATGCCGTGTCATGGGGCTCTGGGGAGCTTCAGCATTGTCTTCGACATCTTTGATGGTGTGGGTGTTTTCCTAATCCAAAACACGCTTTTTCATACAGGCACATGTTTGGGTGATATTATCTTGAGTAAAAATCCCCCGGTGTTGGTGATGGTGTTTTGAGCAATAGTGTTCTACTAAGACTTACTGTAGATCTTGGCAACTAAACATCTTGTTAATTGCAAGACTGGAAATTTTGAAGAGATGTCACTAATATTAAATTAGCGTTATGTTACAATCTCCCAATAAACCAATGGAGTAACTGTGACTCCACACAATAACACCTTATTATGAAAATTAGGCAATTATTTGTTTCCAAGTGAAATTTAAGGGACTAATCTGGCTCAAAATCTGAACATGAACTATATTAATTGTGCACAAAGCACCCCACCTTTGCCCCTCTTCTTCTTATCTTTTCCTTTCCACATTAGTATCCTAACATCGTGTCTGCATTGTTCTTGCTTTATGGCTTCTTGCATAATTGTACCCATTCCAAACAGAAAACAATAAAAGCTAAAACGGCGCTTTGTAAATGGGAACAATGCGCTCAGAGAAGCCAAAGGAAGCCTGTAATGACACCGTTGATAAGTGCTGTCCGCAGGAGATGTATTATTGGCTCAGAGGAAGGATGACTCACGGAGGGGCCAGTGGAGGTGAGGCCCTGCCCTGAGGTGGGGCAGCTCTCTGGAGGCAGACGGCAAGTCGGCCTGTGCCCTCAAAACATCCATCTAACTGGGATTAAATAGGTTTAATATAGACATTTTAAGTGCCAGTTACGGTAAGGCATGATGGCAACGGTCCCGGGATTCCCAGACTTCTTTGTTGAGCTCGCATTTTCTCTATGGTTTTCCTACTGTGCTTTCCCACAATTAGAATATAGGTTTTATTGCCAAAATGAACAAGATAACAACCTCAAGCATGCACGATAGTCGTCCAGCTTGATATTCACAGAGGTGGGCAGTACTTGAGTAAATTTACTGTGCACAAGTAGTTTTTGAGGATGCGTATTTTACTTGAGTAATATTTTTGTTGAGAACTTCATATTTTTACTCACTACATTTGAAAGATAAATATATTACTTTCTGCTCCACAACATGTACTGTATATAAAGGCTTCAACGTAAAAAGTAAAATTTGGCAGAATATTTTGTCCCACTTGAAATACTTGGAATTCACACTCTCTGAACAATAGGTGGAGCTGTGCAGATGTACTTAAAGAGGGGGTATTGTGTAAAATCGACTTTTTCAAGCTTTATATCATGTTATTATGTCATTCCCTCATTAAACACATGCCTGGAGTGTTGCCTTGGCTCATTCACATATTTTTGAGTAATCAGTAAAAACTTAGCCAGCCAAGCCACCAACCACTGCTCCTCAGCTCAGCAGAGCCCCTCCCCGCACAGTAGTGTTGTTTAGATGCCACAGCAGTGTGCTGAAGGTGGCGTGTCGGAAAGCTTCTTAAAGAGACAGAGGCCTATTTCAAGACGTTCAGTACAGCCATTTTGAGAGAGCAATTTTATTCAAGGCAGTTATTTTAATTTACTGCATATACAGACCAACAGAAGGTTACGTCATCATTGTAGTATGCTATAGACTGGTGCTATGTGATTGAAAAAGCATAATACCCCTCTTTAAGCTTTATTTGGGTGTACCTTATTGTCTCCAAAGGAAAATTTGTCCTCTGCATTTTACCCATCTTGATGCCACTAGGGCGACCCGTAAGGACCAGTGGCAGACCACAGTGCCGCGCCCGGGGACTGATCTCCAGATGTGGATCCCGGCTGATGGTCATAATCACCTGCTGGAGGATTAACCTATTGTGCATGTTTTCAGTTGTTGGGGAAAACCCGAGGAAACCCATTCAGGCACGGAGAGAGAAACATGCAAACTCCACATGGTCCAGGAATCGAACCCAGGACCTTCTTGCTGTGGGGCAAGAGCACTAACCGCTCAGCCATCGTGTGCTCTCAAATACCGCTGACTCACGACAAGTAAAAAGGTTTGTCCCCGTCGTGTTGCCGTACGGAGGGTGAATTTGGGCGTGAATGTTATATTTTTGAAGCGCAATACACACTAATAGAATCACGAAGAAGAAGCTAACGGGCAAAGCTAACTGCGGGCTAGCGCCTCTTAAACAGTATTTACAGCCAAGTTTGAGTGTAAAAAAAAAAGATCTCCATTGTGTAATTGGATGTACAATATCCCTCTCTCCCTTTGTTTTTCTGTCAGCGTAGTATTTACTCTCACGGACAATTAATGTGTAAAAAAAACGCAACATGCTACGACATCTGCAGTGGCGCTTATGGCCTCTAGGGGCATGAGTTATTTAGTTCAGCTTTAATTTTCCTAACACTTTTATAAACTTTGTACTCTCTACTTCAACATTTACTTAATATTTGACCAGTATTATCTCTGTGCGCTTACTCAGGTAATGAAATGATGCAGTGGACAAAATGGGAACATGTTATTCTTTGTATGTGTTGTTTCACCTTAGAAGCCAGGCAGAGCTATTTTCATTGAAGGGTATGCCACTTTTTCTTTGTAAATATTTCAATATTGGCTTTACTGATGACATTTGTTTATTTATTCTCTATTGCAAACATGTTTAAATGATGTAAAAGCCGTTGTTTTGGCTCTCGAGACGATGTGACACTTTCCATTTCTAAATCCAGTTGGATGGAAATGAACATAAAGGGACTCTCTTCTACCACAGTCTCAGCACCTGTTCCCCAACCTAGACCTAATCAGTGCTAGTGCAGGCCTCCGGTATGAACCACACCTTTCAAATCAGTTCGGGTGTGATCATATATGATACATCTTAACTTGGAGAGGCTATGGAAGAGGATAATCCGTCAGAGAATGTTCCAACCCTTCAGTCTGATAACGTGCTGTTCCACTGCAGCTCCACCACTTCATTGTCCATTGTCTCACGTCCAACCAGAATCCAGACGCAGACAATGACGGGTCACTGTGTAGAATAATCCAACAATGACAGCTCCATATTTATATCTGTGCGCTCACTCTCCGACGCTTTGTGTTTTGTGATTCGCAGGAAGAGCTGCTCCCTTTGAAGGATAAACACTTCTTCTCCTCACTGGGTGACTAATGGCAGCATTCATTGTTCTTAACAGTGTGCAGGGCATTGCTCGAACTATAAAATCCCAAAAGAGTCAGGCTAAATGGGCTGGGGTAATCTTAAAGGGGGGGTATTATGTAAAATCGACTTTTTCAAGCTTTATATCATGTTATTATGTCATTCCCTCATTAAACACATGCCTGGAGTGTTGCCTTGGCTCATTCACATATTTTGGAGTAATCAGTAAAAACTTAGACGGCAGCCATTTTAGGTGTAGCTATGCCTCAGTCCTCCTAGGAACGCCCCCACCTCCTGGAGACGCCTCTGGACCTTTCGTCACCAGCCAAGCCACCAACCACTGCTCCTCAGCTCAGCAGAGCCCCCTCCCCGCACAGTAGTGTTGTTTAGATGCCACAGCAGTGTGCTGAAGGGGGCGTGTCGGAAAGCTTCTTAAAGAGACAGAGGCCTATTTCAAGACGTTCAGTACAGCCATTTTGAGAGAGCAATTTTATTCAAGGCAGTTATTTTAATTTACTGCATATACAGACCAACAGAAGGTTACGTCATCATTGTAGTATGCTATAGACTGGTGCTATGTGATTGAAAAAAGCAAAATACCCCCTCTTTAAAAATGTTATCACTGTCTTTATCACTATCTTAGGTTTGAAAAGGCAATGTTGATCTATCACCACCCTCTTCTTGGTCCCCTTCACTGCGCAGCTGTTTCAATAAAGAGGGTACAAAATAGACAGTGTGGCCCATGTGGCTGTCGTGAAGCTATGGCGAGCGTCTTTACTTCGTGATGAGAGGATTGAGATTAGCAAGAGGTGGAGAGGCAAAGAAAGCCTTTCCTGGATACGTAGGACGTCAGGAGGAGCTGTATGGGACTGCTAAGAACAGCCATTGGGTAAGATTCAGAGATTACTCAAAGATGCGTGAGTGGGTCAAAACACAACTCTAGGCATCAGTCCAATGTTGTGATTGCAACTATTAACGCGAAATCAAGCAAACTCTGCGAAACCAGTGCAGCATTGCAATTTTTCCATGAGCCCGCAAACGAGGAGAAGATGGAGAAAGACTGTTGTGGAGCGGAGGGAGCTGCGCAGGAGGAAGAGGAAGGAGGAGGAGCTGACCAGTGCAGGACACCACGCTCTGAAACAGGGACAAACCCAGGAGGCGGTACACCGTTTCAGAGGATCAGAGGAGGACTGAAGGCAGTACTTTGGTTTCCCCTAGTGCCACACTTGCTTACTCCATCCATCCATCCATCTTCTTCCACTTGTCCGTTGCCGGGTCGTGGGGGCAGCCATTGGAGCTGCCCCAATCACATTGCACCAGCCCCTATGGCTCCTCCTGCAGGTGGTGGGTCCACAGAAGGACGGCCTCATGGTTCTAACCGGGCCTGTTGGTCTCTCATAAGGGGCTTCTGAACCGCTCTTTGTCTGACCCGTCACCTAGGACCTGTTTGCCATGGGAGACCCTACCAGGGGCACGAAGGCCCCGACAACAGAGCTCCAGGATCATTCAGGTGCTCAAACCCCTCCACCACGATAAGGTGGCGGTTCCAGGAGGAGACACTTGCTTACTTTCCCGCGTTATTCCAATAATACACAATCTCCTTCACAACTATTCCTTAACTGCACAACTAAAGTTAAATCAAATGAACTTGTTTTTATACGTAGGAGCTGAAGTGTGCTCCTTCCGCCCTCTGTCTAAGTTTTGTTTCTCTATTACTGAATCTGTATTTGGCAATGGGCTTTTATCTTTTATCTTATGATCGCTTCTTTCCCCTGTGATGAAGTGTGAGGGGCTGGTGCTTTCTGTGCTGCGTGAACTTTAGGTGTCACCGTTCTGTTGAATGTGTGTGATGTGGTTCGATTCCCTTTCTGTGTGAGGTTTGCATGTCTGCATCTCGCCGTGTCTGCGTAGGTTTCCTCCGGGGACTCCCCTACAGTGTTGTTTTCGATAGATGATTTTTTTTTTTTATGACGATAGCGTAACGATGACGAGCTCTTTGACAATAGCTCTTTGGGGACTCTCTCTCTCTCTCTCTCTCTGACGTCAGCACAGTTTTAAATGCCGTAGCATATGAACGCAGAAAGCATGTTGAGGTAGGCTACGTATTAGCTTACAGCGCTGTTGATCAGAGGACGAGGAGAGCAGGCGCTTTTGGGAAAAGTCCTGTTCACAATGACACTTCTACTAGTGCCTATTGTGGTGTAATCTGTTTGTCAAAAGCTATAAAGCCAATAGATAACTATTATTTATCCCAATTTCCAATACTTGTCAAAATTAATTATAACTTTTTATAATGAAACTGACAAAAACTTGACTAAAACCTTTTAAATTTTCGTCTGACTAAAACGTGACTAAAACTATAAGCATTTTCATCCATAAGACTAAGACTAAAACTAAAAGGGCTGCCAAAAACAACACTGCTCCCCTATGTGGGACAACGAATGCAAATTAGTCCAAGACTTACAATCCGGTGTGGTGTGTTCATTAGCATGCACTGTCCCTACCAAATAAACCAATAGAATAAAAAGTTCATCCACCGACTATTTTAAGTATTTTTTTATTCCCCCAAAGTTTGATTTTGATATAAAAAAAATACATTGTTTTAAGCAGAAAAAAAATGGCCTGAAACAATCAGAAAAAATGCCCGCAAAATCCTGGAAGAACTGAGGCATTGTGATACGGTAAAAAGCTCTAAAAAGCTGATTTTGCTAAGATCTAAGTTTTTGCAGTTGTGTAGTTCGTTTGACAGATGTTGACCTAAAATCCTTATCTTGTTTATAAACGGCGCAAAAATAGCCATATCTTGTTCTGCCGGCTCTTCTCTATTATTTACTCAGAACAAAGATAGTTTTGTGAAACAGATACAGCCTCCCTTTATGAGCAAATCATAAATCCTCGACATTCTAATAATTCGTCCGCACCCGTGACACATTTCCCCCTGCATCGACGGTTGCATGAAGCCTCCGCGAGCGTCGGTAGCCAGACGGGGAGCAGCGGGTCAGCTCCCATCTGCAGAGAGCTCTTCCTGAGAGTGGATCACACGAGAACAAAGATGATAACATGAGTGCGTTTCGATGACAGGGCCCAAAAAAGACCGAATGAAAGGACCTTTTTAGCACGTCCATTGATAAGGCAGGAAATGGCTTGGTTTTTTTTTGTCTATCGGGTCACCGGGAAGAGGGGAAAGGGGTCTGGTAATTCAAATTAGATGTCCAGGCAGTCCATTAACGACACAATGAGGCAAAACAACCATCAGTGTGATTTAGAAAGAGGTCACTTGTGAAGAAATTGTACCTTAAAGTTATGGTCAAGCAAAGGCGTGCTGGGTTATCGGGAGACTCGGGACGTTTCCTGGTGGGCCACGGTGCTTTTGGGCCATCAGAATAAAACAATTAAAGGGATACTTCGGGATTTTTGACATAGGGCCTCATTTCCTAGTTATCCAGAGTGTTGTTGATGTCTGGAGATATTTTTTTCTTAAATTCATGCAGTTCTTATATTTGAAGAGTCTAGTGGCGCTAGGCTAGGGCAAGGCTAAAGCATTTCTATGGTAACAGTTAGCCTGCATTAAAAACAGTCTGACCCACTCCACAGTGCACCTGAGGTAAATCACTTATAACACCAGACTAACGATATAAATGTCTGTGTTAATAGAATAATTTTGGAAATATAACTGACCTTGTATCACATGAATTACTGCATTTTGAGGGACTATTTTCTCGCAGATCACTCCGCCGCTGCATTAGCTTACAGCCACGAAGCTGATGCTGCTCAAATATAAGTTATTTTAAATGCAAAATGGTTAAAATTATTCTATCGACACATTTATATGGTTAGTCTGGCGTTATAAGTGATTTACCTCAGGTGCACTGTGGAGTGCGCCAGACTGTTTTTTAATGCAGGCTAGCGGTTACCATAGAAATGCTTTAGCCTTGCCCTAGCCTAGCGCAACTAGACTCTTCAAATATAAGAACTGCATGAATTTAAGAAAAAAATATCTCCAGACATCAACAACACTCTGGATAACTAGGAAATGAGGCCCTATGTCAAAAATCCCGAAGTATCCCTTTAATGTATAACAGACTCCCACAGTTGTGCTATTTCAGGCCTAAAGGCTTTAACTGCAGCAGGAGCCTGGGCTGCTTTTTAAAATGTAAATCTATCAAATAATGACTGATGATCAAAATCAGTCATCAAACTTTTCATTCATTGTGACAGGGAGATACCATTTGACGTTGAACTAACTCAGAGGGGTTTTTAAAGTGCATATGTCACATTTTTTTCTTTAGTTTGACCATTTTTGTGATGTTTATAGTTTCACTTCCTGATTGGACACTGACAGGAAGTGACATAGATAGAGGTAAACAGTTTTAAACAGTTGCCGTGCCGACCATGTTATGTCAATGTCAATTGAGTCAAACTGCGATGAAACTTTACTTCTGTCTATGTCACTTCCTGTCAGCAGCTTAAAAATTCAAACAGAAATAACTTTTCTGCCCAACATTTCTTCATTAATTTGCTGCTTCACTGAAATAAAATGATAATTATTACTTACAACAAGGAATCATATTTTCTAAAGCATTCAAACCTGTCATATGCACTTTAAAGGTGTTTAAGTTGAAGTTGGTGGATTCCAATCCAGCGGAGACAGAGAAGTGTCCAGGTGAGTAAAGAAGGGAACAGCAAAAGGCAGGTGAATGGCATTAGCGTTCAATGTAGAAAAAGTGGATAAATGATTTATTTTTCATCGACATAACTTGGTGCTGACAGTGGAGATGTATCAGGCTCAGACTGTGTGTGAAAAGAGAAAGTGTTACAAGTGAGGCTTGATCCTACAGTCTTTGAATTATGAAGCCAACGCACTATAGTTGAGCTATAACTCCATAGATCCATGGGCCGATCAAAATCATTAAAGGAACAGGCCACCGTTTTTCCATACTGATGTGTTCTTACCTGAGCTTAGACGAGTTGATGCGTAACTGTCTGGTCTTTGTGCGTGCGCTCAGTCACGCAAATGTTGTTAGCGTTTAGCCTCTCCCAGCAAAGGTATAGCTCCAAACTGGGGTGAACTTAGAAGCTACCAAGCTGTTCCACGTTTTCCCTATTTAAATACAGTTACGTGAGCCTTTACACGATCCAAGTACTATATTGCAAGGCGTAATATTACCTTAGGAGCACTTCGACGTCCGCGCAGTAAAGTGAGATATTACTGCGCGGACGTCGAAGTACTCCTATGTTATTACGCCTCACAATATAGTTCCCCTTTTTATCCGCTTAGAAAATCGACATGTTTAATGTATTTAAATAGGGAAAACGTGGAACAGCTTGGTAGCTTCTAACTTCACCCCAGTTTGGGGCTAGACCTTTGCTGGGACAGGCTAAACGCTAAAGTAAGTCTAAGCTAAGGTAAGAACATATCTCTGTATGTAAAAACGGTGGCCTATACCTTTAAATTCCCGAGCCAAAATGAGGTCCCAGCACGCCCCTGTGGTCAAGTGTGTCCTATCTGCCCCGCTGTAGCAACTACATTTCTGGTCAGTAGTGAAGTAATTTGACTTGAGTACTTTACTTAGTGTTTTTGAGGTTCTAAACTTTACTTGAGTAGTATTTCTTTTGAGAATATAAACGTATTTATATCCCGTATTTATTGTGAATTCGGGTGCAATTTTGAGTTTTAATTGAATTTTTTTTACAGTGCTTGTATAAACAGATTTGTACATTCTACCTTGAATACTACTTAAAGGGGGGGTATTATGTAAAATCGACTTTTTCAAGCTTTATATCATGTTATTATGTCATTCCCTCATTAAACACATACCTGGAGTGTTGCCTTGGCTCATTCACATATTTTTGAGTAATCAGTAAAAACTTAGACGGCAGCCATTTTAGGTGTAGCTATGCCTCAGTCCTCCTAGGAACGCCCCCACCTCCTGGAGACGCCTCTGGACCTTTTGTCACCAGCCAAGCCACCAACCACTGCTCCTCAGCTCAGCAGAGCCCCTCCCCGCACAGTAGTGTTGTTTAGATGCCACAGCAGTGTGCTGAAGGGGCGTGTCGGAAAGCTTCTTAAAGAGACAGAGGCCTATTTCAAGACGTTCAGTACAGCCATTTTGAGAGAGCAATTTTATTCAAGGCAGTTATTTAATTTACTGCATATACAGACCAACAGAAGGTTACGTCATCATTGTAGTATGCTATAGACTGGTGCTATGTGATTGAAAAAAGCATAATACCCCCTCTTTAAAGCTGTGGTAATAAAATAAGTAGTGGAGTAAACGTCATGTGGCACCGTAGATCTACATTGTAAATGCGATATTTGGGAAAGAAAAACAAACTGTGTGCTCTGTTGTGTGTCAAAATATAGCGCATTTTCCTCCAGCAACTTAACTCGAAGGGTCTGAGGGTTGTAGATAACTAAATCATCTACAACTTTCACGGCTTGATTCAGGAAGTGCAGCTTTAATTTAAGTGTAAAAAGAACTTGCCTCGTGGACACATTTCATGAAATCAGGGGCAAAGTGACTTATTTCAAGAAAATTTTACTTATTTCTAGATTACGTTTTGCGGCGTAAGCGTTAACAGTGGTATTGTAGTTGGAGGGCTGAAAATGAATAAGGGATTCATCTAATTCTTCTGATTCTGCGTGTGACTGACTTTCACACCTTTAAATCCGTTTCTCATCTGCCTCGTGCGGTTTTTCTGTCAAAAAAACAAGGCGACAAGTCACAGAAGAGGTCGCGTGACTTTCTCTTTGACTTCGGCTTTTTTGCCGGGCAGATCGAAACAGAAATGTGTGTTTGACGAGCCACTGAAGCGCAGCCGACACAGCGCCATATCCTTCCTACAAGAGGAAGTCTCACTCCTCTGTGGATCGGCCCCAGAGCTTTATTAACTGCAGCAAAAGGTAAAACATTTTAGGTACACGGGGCCTGGATCAGGAGAAAATCAGGTCTAAAATGAGTCAAACACGGATAAACAATCGATCTAAATGGGATTAAATCATGTCTAAACTCGGTGTAAACAATGTCTAAACTAAAAATAACACCTGAGCTAAATGTATTACAAAAGCATAAATGAAATTATCTCGACAAGGGCACCATAAAAGTACATTTTAAAGCAGAAATACAAAAGGAGCGTTCCACTGTGCAAAGCTGTTTACGTATATAAATCCCACTGACAGCTCCCGGTTTGGGGAACATTAGCTTCTAGTTTTTATGGGAATATTTGCTTTGAGACCTCAAGGTGCAAAAATGAAACGTACATTATAAATCAGTGTAAATACCTTCCATGTTCATATATAAAGTCAGTATAACAGATGTATTATTACAGATGCCGTTGTAATTGGGACATTTTTCCCCTGTCGGCCCCCCACCGTCACAAAGTAAAAGCTCAGTAGTCTGTCTATTATCATTAATTTTTTCACATTGAACCATTAAAGTTAAACAATCCATATACTGTATGCACATCATTGTTTTTATTAGAGGTTCCATAGACTGCATCTTATTTCTGTATGGTAACTAAGTAGGACAATAATCTTCAAGAAAAGGGTAAAAAATACACACCTCCTTAAAGTATTACGTCGTTGTACCGCCTTGGGCTGCAGGGTTTAACGATAAGGTTTATCGCAATCAAGGTTTTGACGATCGCAATAACCTAACCTCAAGAGGCAGAGGTTTTTTTTCCTTCTGTCTCTGGCATTTGAGTGATAGATGTTCACCTGTCAGAATTGTGGAGCCTCGGATCTCAGGTTCAGCTGCAACAGATAAAAGAGTTTCCATAAAGAAGCTTTAGATGGATGCTACGTGATTCCATCCCGGACTTACTTTAGTCACGTGGCTGTCCCCCGGAGCTACTCTGAATGTCGTGGAAAGGTGGAAGCCCAACTCCTCCAGAAGAGGGCGCTGTCCACATAAACCAAATATATGTCGAGTATTGTATTGTTCTGACTAATGTGAGATAAGTTGTTTGACAGTCTAAAAGTAACTTCCTTCACTCATCATGTTAACAGTTTATGTATTTAAACCAGAACTAAGTAACTCTTGCCCCTAGAGGCCATAAGCGCCACTGCAGGTGTCGTAGCATGTTGCGTTTTTTACTCATTAATTGTCCGTGAGAGTAAATACTACGCTGACAGAAAAGACAAAGGGAGAGAGGGATATTGTACATCCAATTACACAATGGAGATCATTTTTTTCACTCAAACTTGGCTGTAAATACTGTTTAAGTGGCGCTAGCCCGCAGTTAGCTTTGCCCATTAGCCTGTTAGCTTCTTCTTCGTGATTCCATTAGTGTGTATTGGTGACTCCGACCCGGAGGCAGGGAATTGTGGTTTTCTGGCCAGAGACATCAGGGAGATGAAAGACCCCCCAATCATCCCATTAACACTTGTACTACCCCCAGAGGGACTACGGAAAGGATATATTTAGGTAAACAAGTTACTTAGTATTAGTCGGTAAGGCAAGGCAAGGCAATTTTATTTATACCGCGCATTTCATACACAAGGCAACTCAATGCGCCAGAAAGCTGAAGTCAAAGTCACGCGACCTCTTCCTGACTTGTCGCCTTGGTTTTGTTGACAGGAAAACCACACGAGGCAGATGAGAAGCGCATTCAAAGGTGTGAAAGTCAGTCACACGCAGAATCAGAAGAATTAGATGAATCCCTTATTATTATTCATTTTTCAGCCCTCCAACTACAATCTAGAAATAAGTAAAATGCGGTAAAGGCGGTATTAGTTCCTAATACCACCTTTAGCTTTGATTACAACAGTGACGGTGCCGCAGAGCATGTGCAGGGTCGTCGGTTTAAATCCCGCGGGCGCACACTGTTGTTGTGTCCATGGGCAAAACACTTCACCCACCTTGCCTCCAGTATCTGCGTGCACTGGTGTGTGAATGAGAGCGTGAATGGGTGACTGGTTCGTTGATGTAAAGCGCTTTGAGTGCCTAAAGCAGGTAGAGATAAGCTTCAGCAAAGTCAAAAGTTCCAGTGTTGCGTTCATTTTTCACCAAGATCTTTGTATTGATGATGGGAGAGCGTGACCACAGCGCAAAGCCTTCTCCAGCACATCCCAAAGATTCTCATTGGGGTTAAGATCTGGACTCTGTGGCGGCCATCTGTGCCATCAGGGAAGAATAAATCCAAATCCAAACTCAATCCTAACTTCTAAAACATATTCATAACCTTTCAAATCTGGTTCATGAGCATGTTTCACAACTTTCATGGATCAATACTGTCTCTGTAATTTAAACACCAATGCCTGCTTTTACATTACACTGAAAAACAAAGCTAATTCCATTTCTCTACAAGACAAAAGTCCATTGTTGGGCTTTCGTGTCTCAACAGCAGGACATTGTGCACCATCTCGGCTTCCTTGTATAGAATATATAATAATAGAAAGACCAGTAAAAGGGGATTCAGTGCAGAGAGCAGATAAGACTCCTCTGGTTTCCTCAATAAAACACATCATGCACCGATATGGGCTGAGGGTATGACAGGTTTCATGTTATAACTTAGTCTGAATGGTTAAAACCCCCCGCCTTTTTTCTCCAGCGAAATGGCCGTTTTCCAAAGAAAGGTTGTAGAAATAAAGAGGAAGAGGGACAGTTACTGTACTTAGAACTCTGACTCCCTCGTGGCCCATTGGTACAGTATGGCTACAGTTAAGTCAATTCTAACTCAACGATCAACACTGAGCAACACATGTCAAACCAGGGAAACTGAGTATAAATGCTGCATCTCACAGAAATAGTCTTATATTTGTGATACGGAATAAAATACTGAAACAATGAGATTTAAGCAGGATAGGGTTTATGCAAGAAGCAGCAAGTCATAAATAACGGCTGCAGACGTCACCAGCTCGTGGTTAAGCCATTATGGTCATTTCATGGTCATCACAGGACACGGGATGAAAATAGATCCAGTCTGATGTGTTTTTCTTGGAAAGCGGATTAAATTGTTAGTTTAAACCTAATTTCTTATCTGTCTGAAATCGAATAAACAGAAAATGTTTCATCGTGAGCGGCTGTTGGGTAGGACAGTGGCGTAGGACTCCACCTAGAGGCCAAATGGAGGAATGAAGTCACGACAGGGGATGAAGAGCTACTGCAGGGGAAGGAAGAGAGAGTAGGTGACCCGTCCCGAGCCTCAAGCGTTACAAAATATTCATGTTTTTAGGACATAATGAACTTGTAACTTGTAATGTAACTGGTGAGGTAGAGTAACATTACTTTGAAATCATTTTACTCAAGTACAAGTAAAAAAGTACTTTAGGAAAATGTTGAGTACTGTGAGTAACTGTTTGAGCTTAACCTCTTAACCCCCACCTGAACCGAGCACATTTTCCCCAGTTTAGCTTTACCCAAATCTAAACTGGGTAAAGCTAGTTTACCAAGTGTCAAAATGGCGACAGAAATGAGATGAAACGAGGCTGAAAATGCAACAAAAAAGCAACAAAAACATGACAAAAAAGCGATGAAAAAATGACAAAAAATGTGATGAAAAAGCGATGAAAAAAAAAAGGACCAACAAAAGAGTGACAATAAAATCGCTGAAAGTGTGGTGAAAACCCAACAAGAAAGCAACGGGGGGAAAAAGTAGAAAAACAAGGAAACAAAGCGAGGAAAAAGCTCAGTTTAGATGAGTTTTGTAGGCCTTAGCTTTCAAATGAGGAGTTACACTGGCCTATCTGTGGTGACTTTATGGATTTGGGTAAAGCCGAACTGAAGAAACTCTTGGTTAAGGCGGGGGTTAAGAGCTTCAAAATCTGATTTATGTTTGACAGTTGTGACATAAATTATGAGAAACAAAACATGTACAAACTACATATATTTTAGGTCAACAGGCTTTTGTAACTTGTACTCAAGTAAGAGTAAAGATACTTCATTACAATATTACTCAAATAGAAAAAGTAAGTACTTACTTATACTGAATATATGACTACTCTACAGTTTCTTAAAAAAGTTACTCAAGTATTTGTGCTTGAGTAAATGTAACCTAGTACTACCCACCTCCTGCCACGTTATTGAAGTTATGAAAGTTACTGGGGTGGGAATTTATAAGTCATACTTCCTCATACTCCTTTTCAAGTTTAATTATGTGCGGTATTACTAGAAGTACATGTGTATATGAATATAGTGCGTTCACCTCTTAATCCCCCCTTTAACCGAGCGCATTTTCTCCGGTTCGGCTTTACCCAAATCTAAAAGCTTCTCGACTGGAGCTTTTTTGTTTTTTTTTCATTTCATTTATTTATTCATCCATGTTCATATTTTTCTTTGCAGGGTCATACATTAATATGAACAGTACATGGTGAAAAGGAGCATGATGAAGTCATTGTCTTATTGTCCATGTCCTTGGTGTTACAAAATTCAATCATTTGAACAATTTTAGAAAACAAAAACATTTTTTCGCATTTCAACATACAAGTTATGTGTTTTTTATATTCCTCCATCTGCATCTCCTTGAATATATTTGTATGTAATGTATCTATTGTTTGAGAACATTTTAATGTGTCCTTTAATGAATTCCATAATCTTACCCCAGCAACCAAGAAACCCCTCTGTCTTAGTGAGATTCGGGAGAACCTTTTCGCCTTGTGTCGTCTGTGATCAAGGTCAATTTCTTGTAAATATGTTCTGGTACCAACTTGTGCTTAATTTTCCACATGGTCTGTAAATTTTTTAAATTAACAAGATCTTTAAAGAGGGGGTATTATGCTTTTTTCAATCACATAGCACCAGTCTATAGCATACTACAATGATGACGTAACCTTCTGTTGGTCTGTATATGCAGTAAATTAAAATAACTGCCTTGAATAAAATTGCTCTCTCAAAATGGCTGTACTGAACGTCTTGAAATAGGCCTCTGTCTCTTTAAGAAGCTTTCCGACACGCCCCCTTCAGCACACTGCTGTGGCATCTAAACAACACTACTGTGCGGGGAGGGGGCTCTGCTGAGCTGAGGAGCAGTGGTTGGTGGCTTGGCTGGTGACGAAAGGTCCAGAGGCGTCTCCAGGAGGTGGGGGCGTTCCTAGGAGGACTGAGGCATAGCTACACCTAAAATGGCTGCCGTCTAAGTTTTTACTGATTACTCAAAAATACGTGAATGAGCCAAGGCAACACTCGAGGCATGTGTTTAATGAGGGAATGACATAATAACATGATATAAAGCTTGAAAAAGTCGATTTTACATAATACCCCCCCTTTAAATTTTTATAGTTTCAGCTTCACAAAAAGGTCGTATGTTCTCTAGAGCCTTTATGACTTATAATTCTTACAGCCTTATTTTGTAGCAAAGACATTCGATCTATTACACTTTTGCATGCGTTGCAGCTTACAGCCTCTAGGCCACAGCAACGCTTAATTTGAAAGCTAAGACCATTTTGTCTATTTTTTGTCGTGTTTTCGTCACTTTTTCGTTGTGTTTTTGTCGCCTTTTTATTGTGTTATTGTTCTTTTTTTTCCGGCACGTGTTTGTTGCTTTTTTTTGTCACTTTTTGGGTAACGCTCGGTTCTGGAGGGGGGTTAAGAGGTTAAAATGTTGTTAAAGCTGCAAATATGAATCCAAAATATATTCCTTATTCACACTAATCCATGTTTACTCCTTGATTTTCTAACCTGACACTTTGCTTGTAACAGAAGCCGCTGAACTCTCTGCTTGTAAAACATTAATTGAAGGAAAAGCCCCATTGTGCTGTTTTCCTCGTTATCTTTTGGCAAAGGAATAAAGCACAAATGAAGCGATGACTAACCGTGTTTAGCCTGATGCAGCGGAGGAAATGACCGTGTACAAAAACAGCAAGCGGTCTGAACCCGCGGAGCCTCGGCTGCTCTGGGACGGACGCTTCCTGCTTCAGTAAATCAGAGCCAGGCCTCCAGACAGACGGAGCTGCTGCTGCTGCTGTTCCTGTAATGCAATCAGGACAAGGCGGGATGAGCCACAGACAGAACACAACCTTTTCTACAGCACAAGGGTTTTATACATATATTAATTTACGCTTTAGAAGTGAACTGACGCTTGTTGTTTTTATGGTTTAGACAAAGTTTGAACCTGGAGAAGCCTGCCAAGAAATCAGTGCTGGCTCTAGAAGAAAGCGACTGAGGGTGCAGCATAGATACGATAGTAGTTTATTGGTCTCGCAATGGAGAAATTCACTTGGTACATCAGCTCTCAAGAACCTTGTTAATAAAGTACACTGTGATGTAACCAGTGTTAATTTTGACAATGTATTTTAATTTAGTTTTAGTCTTAGTCTTTTGACGAAAATGTAATTCAATTTTAGTCGAGATTTAGTAAAAAAAAATCTTCAATTTTAGTCTAGTTTTAGTCTAATAAACTTGCAAGTCAATTTAGTCGACTAAATTTAAAACAAATTTAGTCGACTTTGCATTTATAATATTCATTATAATCATATTTAATCAGGTCTTCTGCTTCATGGAGCTGCTCCCACATGAACAAAGCTCAGAGCTGTTCCTTTGGCAGTGAATTTACATGATCTGAGGCTCTTTCAGACGGTCAATAGAAGTTTGGATGATTTTAGTCTCTCCTTTTCATTTTACAATATCTGGACATTTTAGTCATAGTTTTAGTCTCATGAAAAACTTTTAATTTAGTTTTAGTCGTCAAAAATATCACTTTGACTAAAATTAAGACTAAATATTTTAGTCGACGACATTAACACTGGATGTAACTAAAACTGAGGGTGCAAACATTTGAATGGTGTTGCAATACACCCCTTTGCTCCTCTGTGGATCCGGACATGCATAAAATAGCAGGAGTATCACCAGTTGTAGAGCAAAATCAAATCAGGACAAATGGATTTTAAAAAAGGGTCCGAAATTGACATAAATTTGGAGTAAACCGGGAATATTACAGGGTTTCTGCAGGCACGACACATTTAATGCTTTTTTTTTGTCATATCTTATTTTTAATGCCATAATGTGTTTTCATATGATCTCTAGAAGGATATTGTTTACAAAAAAATGTACAAAAAACACTAAAAATGTGTGTCCTCAATTTTTGCGTTTCTCCAGTATGCATGATAGACTTCATGTCTATCTATTTCATGTCTGAAGATTCATAAAAATGCCATCAGAGGAAATAGGGTAAATTTTGATATTAAAAAAGAAAATGGGACACAATGGGAAACTTTGGAGCAAAATATTGTGTACAATTGCAGCTGAATGTGCTTTTGGACCATAATTTTTATATTTTTGATTAACTTATAGAGTAAAAATAGTTGGAACATTTGATTTCATGCCAGTGTGAATCCAATTTAATGCTTTTAAATCACATTTAAGCCCTTTAATGCTGTATGTGAAATTATTTCTAATCAAAATGAATCACATCTAAAATAGCAGATAACAGATAATGCCTGAAACTTAACAGGATTCTGTATCTATAATCAATTATTTGTAGGAGAAGCTACTTGATAAAAAGGTGTCGGAGTGTTTGCATTTGAGACAGTATATTGTGATTTTGAAGGAAAAATATGAATTCCTGACAAACCCATCCCACCCAGTGCACAAACTGTTCTCAGCCGTCGGCTTTAAGGAGGAGTCAAAATCCTGTTAAAAGCATGAGCTCAACACTTCTTTATTACAACATTTGATAACAGTGTAACACCATTTTAGAGCAGGTAGTGTCTTAAAAAAGGCTTTACAAAATACAACTAGCCTCAGTGTAAAAAGTACTGAGGTTCGGTTTTAGCATCAAAGAGGAGAGTTCAAGGCAAATGTAAACATGACAGTGGCAGGAGGTTGTTTTAGTGCTTTAGTGCTGAGGAAACAGCTTCTCCAGTTCGTCCATCCAGTCACAGGGGGAGTCTTCCTCAAAGTCCCTGAGAAAACACCAAAGGGAAACTGATTACAACTTCTGTATTTATTATGTTGTTGACATGTTAAAGAAGCTTGTAACATTTGCATCATTTGGGCTTGAAATGTAGAAATTTGATCAGATGTGTGACTTCAGCATAAATGATCATACGAATACTGAAGGTCCAAGAACAAATACTTGCGGCAAGTCCAATTTAATGATATTAAAGCAATTTTAATGACCAAATACAATATTTTTATGCCGCAAATGCAATAAAAAAGTGAATATTTCATGTTTAAAGATTTGTAGACATTGTATCAAAAGGAGGAATGAGGGATATTTTGATATTCAAGAGCAAACTGGACACAACAGGCACATTTTGAGTAAAAATAGTTGAGTAATAATATTTTTTCCAAGAAATTTAGATTTAATGCCAGCTTTATTCCAATTTAATATTTTTTTGGATGATATTTAAGGCCTTAATTTGCAGGACGTCCATAGCTCGGACTAAATCAGACCCAAACCAATTGTAGACAAGGACTAAAAGAGGACTTCATCCACACACAGTGACGACACGAGGGATGGATGGACTCACGTGTCGTCGTCGTCAGAGCGCGGCTGCAGACGCTCCTCATCTGTGTCCTCGTGTGTGGGACCGTCAGTGTCATCCCCCGGCGGGTCAGACAGAGGTCCCGCCAAAGGGTCAGCACCTGGAAAAAACAAAGATATATGTAGCTGGTTATAAGATACTCGTCGATGAGCCTCTTTATCTCGTAGTAAAGAGGCCCCGGGTTCTGTTGTGGTCGGGAGGGGTCTTTTTTTCTTAAAGCAGAACTAAATAACGTGTTTACCTTAATAAATCCTTTCCGTAGTCCCTCTGGGGGTAGTACAAGTGTTAATGGGATGATTGGGGGGTCTTTCATCTCCCCCTGGTGTCTCTGGCCAGAAAACTTGACTGCCACCGGGGCGGAGCAACCAATACACACTAATAGAATCACGGAGAAGAAGCTAACAGGCTAACGGGCAAAGCTAATTGCGGGCTAACGCCACTTAAACAGTATTTACAGCCAAGTTTGAGTGAAAAAAAATATTCCCATTGTATAACTGTATGTACAACACCCCTCTCTCCCTTCACCTTTTCTGTCAGCGTAGTATTTACTCTCCAAGACATTTAATAAGTTAAAAATTCGTAACTTGCTAAGACACCTGCAGTTGCGCTTATGGCCTCTAGGGGCAAGAGTTACTTAGTACTGCTTTAACAAGTGACAACAAGGAATATCATATAATAGCTTCACTTCAGCCACATGAGCCGCACACTTTATTTGTGCTCTTTATTGAAACAGCAGCGCAGCAAAGGGGAGCAAGAAGAGGGAGTAGGAGGGTCTTAGAGTGAAATCGCTTGAAAATCAGAAAGTGAAACTACTAGTTTTATGATACATTTCTGAAGGGCATAACTTTTAGACTAAATTAAAAATGTCATTGGGACTGTCATTGCGCCCCCTACAGAAACGAATTGAAAAAAATCTTATTAAAATTATATGAACCGAATTGTTCTTTAAGGTAAGTCATCAGTTTTCAATTTCATTCACACGGCACCAATCGTTCACGGTGTCTGCTCCGCACCTGCCGGGCGTATGATGAAGGTGCTGAAGGCCCTGCACAGAGGGGCCTTCTCCAACGCGCTGAACAGCCTCTCCGGTGGCCCCCTGTCCCACCTCCTCCTCTGCCCGCTGTCCCCCGGCTCCTCCGAGCGGTCACTTCCTGCAGACATGAGACTCGCGTCGGCCAACTTCTGGAGCACTGACCCTGACGGGACCCACTGCTTTCTGTGCGTGGGCTCGCTGCTCACACTATCGGCACGTGACCACTCCACACCTGGAAAAGTAATAAGTGTAGTCACAGCTGGTGAAGCTTCAGGACAGACTTTTAAGTCATTAAAAAAAAGCATTGAATGATGACGAAACCATTTGTCCTCCCTGAGTTCTGTTGAAACTATACTGTAGACATAAGTATTTTTCACAAAGGCTCACGGCCCACTGAAAATGGTTCTGAGGCCCATCTGAAGACTCACCTTTTCAAAGTGGCTTCAACAAGCAATTACTGCGAGACTTCGGATTTAAAAGTGCAGTATTTTTGTGTGTGGGTTTTTTTGAGTTTTATTGCAGAGCAGCACTTTTATCAAATGTGATTGTTGTAAAGTGCTCTATAAATAAATATTTAAACAAAGATAGATTGAATTGATGACCTTTTGGCTTGAAAACCACTTATAGAGTACCCTACCTAATGGCAAGTTTAAGGATTTACAGGAACAACAGGAGAGCGTAGGCAACATAAAACTAGACTTAGTGAAGAAGCAGTTGAGTAGAAAGGTAAAGCTCTCGATTTATAAGTTGATCTGTGTTCCTACTCTCATCTATGGTCATGAGATCTGGGTCATGACCAAAAGGACAAAAGGCCTTTGCTCTGCCCGATACGTCAGATCTCGGAGGCTAAGCGGGGTAGGTCTGGTTGTTACGTGGATGGGAGATCACGGGGAAACACCAGGAAGCCTGGATGAATGCAGTGTGTGAGAGGCAGGGGTTAAAGTGGGCGGGCACCTTCGCGTGACCAAAAAAGAAAAAAAAAAGTTAATGATTGCCACTTTGTCATTTCGCACACATGCGAAAGTCCGCCTGTGAGATAAATCAATGCAATAAATACTAGGTTGGGTAGTTTTATTATTAATTTGCTGAAGCTGCGCTGGACAAAAGTCCACTCTTCAGAATCTGGAGAAATAATCATAAGATCAGCAGCAGCTCAGTCCGCTCCTCATGCGCGCGGGTTTAATGCGCCTCAATATAACAGCATTATCACGAAATAATGAACTTCACGGACATAAACTAATCCATAAACGGAGTCTACTCTTCCCAAGCTTTAGCCTGCTTTTTATTTAGTATCAATCAGCCTCATATTTTTGGTTTTAGAGATAAATTTAGGAAACATAATGAAGAGAAAAGGCGATAAACAGTGCGGCGTTACAGCGCTCGGTTACGGCGCAAGGTCGGCCTTTTTCACAAAGTATTCCCTCTGATCAGAGCCTCTGAATCTGCCCGCGGTTTAAAAGTAACAACAGAGTCATGAATCCTGGCTAAAGTTTAGTCTTTAGACTCGTGTGGAGCCTGTGTCTCCTCCTCACTGCTCCGCGCTATATTAATTACCAGTCAAAATTGGCAACGAAACTATTGAAAGAGTCTATGAACATACATTTCTTGGTGTAACACTCGATCATAAAATCAGCTGGGAACCTCACATCATGAAAATTAAAACTAAAGTTGCAAAGATTTCAGCCCTAATGAATAAATCTAAATATATCATTGACAACAAAGCTCTATATATTATATACTGCTCACTTATCCTTCCCCATTTAACATATTGTGTAGAGATCTGGGGAAATGCGTATAAAAGTAATCTTGACCCGTTGTTTAAAGTTCAGAAAAAGGCAATAAGAATAATCCATTTAGCTGGATACCGTGAACACACAAATCCATTATTCTTTAAATTAAAACGATGAAAGTTTGTAAAAACCTGCCACATTTTAAAAAGGTTTACAAAGAATCTATATTTGTTAAATACGAACACATTTTGTGAGTGTTGTAGTATATTCTTTTGCTGTTGTTTCTTTATTTTGCAGTTGTTGTTTTTTATTATTGTTCCTTATTATTTGTGGTTACCTTGCCTTATGTTCCCTTGTTTATGATTTGTTATCTTGTATCTTGCTCTGATTGTTAATGTAAATGTTATTGTTTTTAATTTTGGGGTGGGCGCTTATAAGCTATCTGCTTTGGCCCACTCCCTTTGAGCAAACCTACTGCTCAAATAAACAAAAACAAAAACAAAACAAAAAAAGTCATATATCAGCTTCACGTTTTAAGTTGAATTACAGAAATAAATGAACTTTTTAACGATATTCTAGTTTTCCGAGTTTCACCTGTTTTTCAGATGCCTCCTAGTCGCCCATTGGGAGAAGGCCCTGGGAAAGACCTAGGACGCGCTGGAGGGAAACATCCAAGGATCCCCAGAACAGCAGGAGAAAGTCTGGGCATCTCTGCTCAGACTTCTGCCTATATTCTGCATATTAAGTGCAACAAGCGCATTTAATATAAAATAATGTCAATACATAATGTTTGTTATTTGACATTTACTGTGTTAAATGTGACTATAGTCGGGTAAAGTGCCTGGCCCAGGTGCACAACAATAGTAAACAGCGGAAGTTTGAACTGAGAAATACTATGTGCTCAGGGGAAATTTGAATTGCTGCCTCTAACGACGGTCTGATTGTATTTTCAAAATCGATAGAATATTTTATGAATTCTAAATGAGCTACTGTATATTGCACTTTCTGACTAATTCCAACAAGCTCCTCTCGTTCCATTATAACGGACTTTTACCTTCAGACGTTTGCATTAAGCTCTTCTCTCCTAGAAACACGGCCACCTTCTCCCCTTCCTCTGGGTTCCATCTCCGGACGCGCCTCCCCTCTCTCCCCTCTCTCCCCCGTCCCGCGCTCCCCATGGCCTGCAACACATCAAGTCAAACACATACCATCTGAACCAACAGTGGCCTGTCAGAGGTCGGCTTCAGCGCAGCGGCCCGGGAAGTTGGGAAAGAGTGGAAATTCCGCCGATGACCCCGGGACATGACTGTATGTTGTCCAGATGAATGACCGCATGACATCTTCGTAGCGGAGTGAGGTTTCTAAACTACATGACTTAAAATAGACTTCAGAATTATAATCCAAAAAGGTAGACGCTGTGTCCAACTTAATATAAAGAGTTTGATTAGATGAATGCCAAGCTGTTGCCAAGTAAAACAAATCTTTCTTAAAATTTCTGAAGATTTTTTTGTATTATTCTGACCTTTATTTAACCAGAAATGTCCCACAGAATTTCTTTTATGTTCTTTTGGTCAAAACATCCTTATATCTTCATAGGAAAAAGTGGAGGATGGTTGGAGACTAAAGCTTCCTAACCTGACCTATTCCGGGAATTTTCAATGTGGGACATTTTCCAAGGGAATTAATGAAATTCATGCAAATTAACGGGAATGTATGGAAATTAATCGGGAATTAATGGGAGTAAACAGGGATTAACGCAACTGAAGGCTGCTTCTTTACACACAGATATAAACTGAATCATAAGAATTTGATTTGATAGTGTTTCGCCTTTCTCAAAGAAATCACCTTCGCCGTACAGTATGTCACCAGGGCTTTTTAAAATGGAAAAAAACTCATTCCATGTTTGTATCCATATTGCATATATTCATCAAGTGTGTGCAGTAATACAACATTATATTGTTTTAAAAGTCTATAATTTAGGCCTGTTCTGTTTAATGCAGCTCTATGTCAGACACAGGCCCCGCCCACCCCTCATACAGTACAGTTTAGGGTTAGTTTCTATTAGTTTAAAGGGATATTTCGGGATTTTTGACATAGGGCCTCATTTCCTAGTTATCCAGAGTGTTGTTGATGTCTGGAGATATTTTTTTCTTAAATTCATGCAGTTCTTATATTTGAAGAGTCTTGTGGCGCTAGGCTAACGAATTTCTATAGTATCAGTTAGCCTGCATTAAAAACAGTCTGACCCACTCCACAGTGCACCTGAGGTAAATCACTTATAACACCAGACTAACCATATAAATGTCTGTGTTAATAGAATCATTTTTGAAATATAACTGACCTTGTACAACATGAATTACCGCATTTTGAGGGACTATTTTCTCGCAGATCACTCCGCCGCTGCATTAGCTTACAGCCACGAAGCTGATGCTGCTCAAATATAAGTTATTTTAAATGCAAAATGGTTAAAATTATTCTATCGACACAGACATTTATATGGTTAGTCTGGCGTTATAAGTGATTTACCTCAGGTGCACTGTGGAGTGGAGTGGGACTGTTTTTAATGCAGGCTAACTGATACCATAGAAATGCGTTAGCCTAGCATTAGCCTAGCGCCACTAGACTCTTCAAATATAAGAACTGCATGAATTTAGGAAAAAATATCTCCAGACATCAACAACACTCTGGATAACTAGGAAATGAGGCCCTATGTCAAAAATCCTGAAATATCCCTTTAAGCTAGCGTTGTCCTGCAGAGGTGACGTCATTTCCTGGAGCTCCACTGATCACGAGCCCCTCCACTTGCCGCATCCAATTTTCCGCCCCTTTCCAACCCTAGTTATTTTGCTTCTTAAATTGTGAAGCAATTTGGTTGATCTTAAAAGTTACTGTGAGGTAGGAAAAAAGGTGCAGGAGTCACTGATGTATTCACTCCCACACTGCAGTACTGCCCCTTACCTCCGGGGGCAGATGCGAGCGCAGCAGCTTGGAGACTCTGTGCGAGGTCAGGATGGTCTGAAGCGACGGCCGGTCTTTGGGGTTGGTCTTGAACATGTGCTTGAGCAGATAGTGCACCTCGTAGGGCAGGTGTCGGGGCAGGGGAGGGTACGCGCCCCGGCACACCTTCAGAATGAGGCTTTTCCAGCTGGACGCCTGGAACTGGATGAAAGAGCGGGACGACTGTTGTTATAGCAGGAAAAATATACAGTGGACAGTGGCTTTGTTTTGATAATAAGATACAGAAGTGATCGAGACAGTGATTTATTTGGAAAGTCTGGGGAGGGAGAAGTACCGGGTGTCGGAGGGTGCACAGCTCGTATAGGACACAGCCCAAGGACCACACATCACTAGGACAGAAAACAGAAAATAAAGTTTGTATTATAAAAGGTTTATTAATATCGAGATTATACAAACAAGGGAATAAGATTTCATACTCTAGATGAATTAATTATATAAAGTATATGTGTTTTATATCGGAACAATGTTAATTAAGGGGTCAAAAAAAAGTCCTACAAGACCTTTAAGGCAGTGGTTTTCTTTTCCATTTGAGAGATTTGTAAACATTCAGTCAAACAGGGGAATAAGGGGAAATTTTGATATTCCAAACTAAAGTTTTAGGTGTTTTTTTTTTTAACACAACATTGTCTTTTTCTTACAAATAACACTTTTAAGTGATTGCTTTCTAATTAAACTGCAACATCCTTGAGGTACCACTGACTATCAAGAGGTCCGCAAGACAAAAAAGGTTGGGAACAACAGTGTTTGTGACAAATGTATTCAGTAAAAATAGTTGAGCGAAGTCATTGTTGTGGGCTCTGTCTCTAAAGAATAACGAAGGAATTTAATGTGACGGAAAAGTGACAAAAATGTGATGAAACATGACCAAAAAAACGACAAAAAGAGACAAAAACGCTTAAAAAATATGACAAAATCACGGCGACAACGAGACAAAAAAGTTACGATCACTTTTGTAGGCCTTAGCTTTCAAATGAGGCGTTTACACTGTTGCTCTCCAGTTGAGAAGCTTTTAGATTTGGGTAAAGCCGAACTGGAGAAAATGCACTCGGTTTCAGGCGGGGGTTAAGAGGTTATGGCCTTCATATTGGCATAATTCATGAACTGCAATTTTTGACATTGGGCCTCATTTCCTAGTTATCCAGAGTGTTGTTGATGTCTGGAGATATTTTTTTTTCTTAAATTCATGCAGTTCTTATATTTGAAGAGTCTAGTGAAGGCTAGGCTAATGCTAGGCTAAAGCATTTCTATGGTAACAGCTAGCCTGCATTAAAGACAATCTGACCCACTCCACAGTGCACCTGAGGTAAATCACTTATAACGCCAGACTAACCATATAAATGTCTGTGTTGATAGAATAATTTGAACCATTTTGCATTTATATTTGAGCAGCATCAGCTTCATGGTTCTAAGGGGGTCAGCCCTATGTTCCCCGGTACCTATGTTCCCCCACTTCTATTGATTAAGATTAGGCACCAGCCCACTACCCTTAAGGTTAGTGGCTAGGGCAGGGTCAGGGTTAAGCTGCTTGATATATATGTATGACATTTCACTCTCATTACTTGTGAGTTGTTGAAGTACCAACTCACATACAGAAAAAATGTCACACCTGGGGAACATAGGACCCGGGGAACATAGGTATGTACCCGTTCTAAGCTAACGCAGCGGAGGAGTGATCTGCGAGAAAATAGTCCATCAAAATGCTGTAATAAAAACTACTCTATTAATACAGACATTTATATCGTTAGTCTGATGTTATAAGTGATTTGCTTCAGGTGCACTGTGGAGTGGGTCAGATTGTCTTTAATGCAGGCTAACTGATACCATAGAAATGCTTTAGCCTTGCCCTAGCCTAGCGCGACTAGACTCTTCAATATAAGGACTGTATGAATTCAAAAAATATATATCTCCAGAAATCAACAACACTTTGGATAACTAGGAAATGAGGCCCAATGTCAAAAACCCTGAAATATCTCTTTAATGACGTTTAATGCTTATTAATGCCACGCAGGAAACCCTGTGTGGTCCTTTCTCAGTCATATTTGATGATTTTTAACCACAAAATGTATCAATATAATTTATGACCTGACCCTCTGGCCCCCCTACAATCCCTGGCACTGCTTTAATGCATGTGGTTTTATACACATACAGTAGAAAGTCCCTAAGTTGCATATCAGTGGAGGAGGGCCAGATGCGGTCAGATATTCAACACTTAAGAAAGGTTTAAACCGTTCCCTGCACCTTTATTTCGGATTGGAACCTAAATGCCAGCTCCGTCTCGCATAAAATGTAGGCGCTTGAGATTTTAAACCCCACTGTACTGTACCTCTTATTGTTGTAAGGCTGATTGTCCCATATTTCAGGCGCAACGTAGTATGGTGTTCCAACGTATGTCTGAGCAAACGCCTTTGGGCTGCAAAACACAGTTACCGCAACAAGATCTTCAAAAGGTGAATTCACGTTTTTACTCACAACGGATGTATAAAAGCTACCTGTTCAGAACGCACGCCGAGCCGAAGTCCCCGAGTTTGATGGTCCCATTTTCGGTAAGGAAGATATTCTGAGAGAAAACGGTAAATTCGTATGCACACCACAAATACAAGCAAACAAGCGCGGAGATATGATTCCCCTCAGCAATTTGGTCAATATTAATTCCAGTGCACAACACTCTTAGAGACAAGATTGAGCAAACATTCATCGAAGCAATAAGCATCAAGATGAATATTGATGTGCTGATGTAGAGAACACGCTGCTGCTGCTGGACTTTCTACCACCTTCTGTCGAAAACTGAGCACATCGATCCATACGCGAGTTAAAAAGTGAAATATTATCATTACTTTGAAGAGTTTAGGGCCACTAAACAAACTGAACTCTACAGACAATTTATCTTAAATATGATGTTCAGTATGTGTTTAAAAGCACATCCTTCTTTTACTAATAGCGACACGTTTATGGGGCTGCACAGTGTATCATTATGTTAATGATTAAGCAGCATGTACCGAGGAAGGACAGTGAATATATGAGTAGAGGGAGCCTGACGTTAGAATCACCAGAGACCAAGACCTAGAGGAGATTTATGCAGTGGATTAAGCAAAAGAGGACATAAAGTTAGTTGGTCTGAAAGAAAAGGCTGTAGAGAGAAAACCTTAACCCCACCTGAACCGAGCACATTTTCTTTACCTAAATCTGAAAGCTTCTGGGGGGAAAAAAGTGTCAAAATAGCGACGAAAACAAGATGTAAATAAACAAGGATGAAAGCGCAATAAAAAAATGACAAAGAAGCAACAAAAAAATGGCAAAAACGTGACAAAAACATGACAAGAGAGCAGCGACAAAAATGTCAAAATACAACGAAAAAGTGACGACAAGTGACGAGGAAAAATCGTAAATCTCCGTTTTTTAAGTCTTAGCTTTCAAATCAGGCATTACAAGGCTGTCAGATCCAGTCCAGAAGCTTTTAGATTTGGGTAAAACTGAACTGGAGGAAATGTGCTCGGTTAAGGCTAAGAGGCTAATACAGATAAATGATTTTCTGACAGAAAAGGGCAAAACAGAAGAGAAGACACATCTGAGCTTGTTGTTCAACAATACTAAGATGGTACAGAACAGGGTAGGCGGCGTCAGGCCCGGGAGTCAAGATGATTTTGAGGAATATTATTACACAAATCAGATGTCAAATGCCTGTTAAAGTACACTCGAAATGTGAAAATACGGTCAATTCCTTTAAAACTTCTGAGCAGAACACCCATATATGAAGTACAACACTGGCATTTGATAAAAAATGGTACCAGAAAACAGATATACAAAAATATATACTTTTCTGTAGATATCAAGTTTTGATGCCTGTTCCAGAAACAGCACAAAAACAAACTTTTTCTTATGGAATAAATGTATATTATTGTTGTGTTTAATGGTTCCAGATGAAATATATTTTAGTAAAGGTATTGAAAAAAGTATTGTTCAGGTGTCAGTGTTGTAAACCATATACCGTGAGGACAGGTATATAGAGGTACAGGAAAAAACACAGCGATACCCTGTCCTACCTTTGACTTGAGGTCCCTGTGCAAAACCCGCTTGTCATGAATGTGCTTTGCACCGCACACATTTGGGCGAACCACCTTAAAATCTGAAACACAAAGGCCATTTAGAATAACAAAATGGAGGAAGCCAGGCATTTTAAAACGAGAAACATTTCTAAACTTCATACATCATCCACAGTGAATTGTGCATTTTTCTGCCGCTGTATCCTCTGAAGCAGGTCTCCACCGCTGCAGTACTCCATCACGATACACAGAAGGCTTCCATCTGAACAAACACAATTTCAGAGTCATTTTTATGCGCAAAACAATAACCTCTTCAAAGGGTCTTGATTAGATTAAATGCAATACCTTCGAAGGATTCCCTGAAGGCAACGATGTTAGCGTGGCTCATTTTTGACAGCAGCACGGCTTCTCTCCTCGTATTCTCTGATTTGGAGAGGTTCTATTGAAATACATACATTTGTGCCGCATCATGAATAACAAACTACGTGGAGGAAGCATTCGGGTATTAGCAGAGCAATCTAAATACAATTTTCTAGTTTCGGTGCAACATACATATACAGAGGTACATGCATTGCCTGGCACTAAACAAGTATTTCCTGTGCTGGAAATTGTCGTAACAATGTTTTTGCACAACGGAGCCGTACTACAAATCCGTGTGGGCCGACACTGCAAGAAAGCATGAAATGACAACAGGAGGGATAAAGATTAATATATTCAATGTTGTAATGAGAAAACAATTAACAAATTAAAACTATGACTAAGATCTCCTGATATATTCATCAACAAGTAAAGAGTTAATAAAAGTTAATAATAAATAAGCCCCACCTGAACCAAACACATTTTCTCCAGTTTGGCATTACCCGAATCTAAAAGCTTCTTGAACAAAGCAGCGACAAAAACGAGGATGAAAATGCAACAAAAAAGCATCAAAATGAATCGAAGAAAGTGTGACAAGAAGTGACGAAAAAGACACAAAATAGCAACAAAAATTTGACAAAAAAGTGACCAAAAATAGACAAAAATGTGACAAAAAATCAACAAAAAAGTGACAAAAATCAACAAAAAGTGACAAAATCAACAAAAAGTGAAAAATCAACAAAAAAGTGACAAAAACTAAACAAAAATGTGACAAAAAAATGACAAAAAAGTTGAAAAAAGTGGCAAAAACTCGACAAAAATTTGACAAAAACTTGACAAAAATGTGACAAAAATGTGACAAAAAAGTGACAAAAACTAAACTAAAATGTGACAAAAAGTGACAAAAAAATTGAAAAAAAGTGGCAAAAGCTCGACAAAATTTGACAAAAAATAATCGACAAAAATGTGACAAAAACTCGACAAAAAAGTGACACAAAAATGTGACAAAAACTCGACACAAAAGTGACAAAATAGCAACAAAAAGTGACAAAAATCAACAAAAAAGTGACAAAAATGTGACAAAAATTTGACAAAAAAATCGAAAAAAAAGTGACAATAACTCAACAAAAAAGCAGCAAAAATGTGACAACCAAAACAATGAAAGTGCGACAAAAAAGTGGCAAAAATGAGAATGAAAAAGAACGTGAAAAAAGTGACGACAACACGGCAACAGCGTGAGGAAAAAGATCAGTTTAGATCAGTTTTGTAGGCCTTAGCTTTCAAATGAGGCGTAACACTGGCCTATAGGCTGTGAGCTTTTAATATTTGGATAAAGCTGAACTGGAGCAAATGCGCTCGGTTAGTAAGTCGGGTGGTAAGAGGTTAAAGGAAGGGACTAATACACTGAAACATCCAATCCCATCCAGTTCCAGATCCAGATTCAGTGTTACATTCACTTTTAGCATGATCTTGTATTGATGATGGGAGAGTGTGACCACAGCGCAGAGCCTTTTCCAGCACATCGCAAACATTCTCAATGGGGTTAAGATCTGGACTCTGTGGCGGCCGATCCATGTGTGAAAATGATGTCTCATGCTCCCTGAACCAGTCTTTCACAATATAAGATCAGAACAGTAAGTTAAAGGTGGACACTTGTATTTTTGATCAGGCAGTGTGTTATTTAAATCCAATGCGAAAGGAACAAGTCCATATTCCGTCCATGTGGGAGAAGCGTCACGAAACAGTGCAATGTTATTAAATATGTGTTGAAATAATATCATTGTAAGGTTGACTAAATTAATTTATATATAGTTGACTAAATTTTTGACCAAATTTTGACAAAACTAAACTACATCTAAATTAAAATGAACGCCATATAACACAATGCATTATTATTCAATACCTTAGGCAGCTGGATCTCCTTGAGAACATAATTCTGCTCACTGTTTTTACACCGGACTAGCAAGGCACGACCGAAAGAGCCTTCACCGATTGTTCTCACGAGTGAATATTTCTCCATGGAACTCCTTAAAAACAAAGAAAAAGCATAAAACATTGAGCATTTTCACTAGCAGCGCAAGCCTGAACCCCGTAGACTCATCATATATATATATTTCCTCCACATAAAACACCAAAAGGTTTGAATTTCATTTAGAAAGCTGCAATCCATCACCGTGATCGCCTACCTTTGTCGTGCGGTTTGTTTTGGTCACTACTTCCGTGTTTTCGTGTGACGTAGGCGGCGTGGAGTGTGGACGCCATTGCAGTCAGTCGACGCTAGATGGCGACAGAGAGCTGTTTTCTTTAATCGCGCAGGGTTTTGTGGTTTGACACCTTACAAACCTCACGAACACGCGGAGGATGACAATTATTTACCGGTAAAGGTTACATGAATTTACAGGAAAGGTCGGTTTTATTTAATCAATGTTGTTTAATTGGAGTTTTCAGCTTGTATAACGTTTTCTCCGACACGTGGGTACTACTTTATTATCTTTCACGTCCACGTGTCTTCCTTCTTCCTCGCTGTTTCTGCATTTTTTGTTAATTTATATATACTAATTTAATAGTATTTATAGAAATGTCTAAAAAAGGAAAAAGGAAACACAAACCTGCTGACTTTGTGTTTGTTTACATTGTCACCTCGCTTCAGAGCCCGGATAGCTCAGTCGGTAGAGCATCAGACTTTTAATCTGAGGGTCCAGGGTTCAAGTCCCTGTTCGGGCGTAGTAATTTTTAAAAACTATAAAGCAAGTTTAAGTGATCAAGAAGGAATGTGTGCGTGTATCCCTAGATTTTGCGACGTCTATATGGAGTCTATATGAAGAGGCAACTGATATTAGTAGAAAGTGGTCCTTGTGGGTGGACCAACGCAGGGAATCTTTTGATTAGAGACAAAATGTGCCCAAGAGAGAACACATTTGCCTACTACCTCTGATGTAAAAGATGCTTTGGCTTTAATACTTATGTAGCCTACTATATAGTATGTCATGCTTGAATCCGTTGCAAATGTAAATGACTGAATATGTGAACACGGTAATGCATGCCTTTCATCTTTGCATAATAATATGCTTTGTGGACTATAACAAATACTTCACATATTGTAAGCCATATATAAATAGCCGCGCTAATCAAATTTGGCCTGAATGCAAAGTACGGAGGAATATGTTAGATATTAGTGTAGCCAGTGATGCAGCCACTAAAGTGAATACAGAGTTGATTAAGTCATTGTATCCATAACATGAACAAAGAAATATCATTTAAAAAAGTATGCGAATGACATTGTACTGTATATTAAGAAATGTAAATGAAAAACACGTGCTCTTGGATGTTTAGCGAACATCTTATGCAGCATAAACAAAAAGCACCATTGCAAAACAGTCGCCTCACAGTGTTTCTGCTTCCTGCTTGCTTGATTATTCCCACCTTTTTTTGCCTGAAAGCTGAAAAGAAATAGCCCAGTCGTCTGAGATTTCTGCTGGATCATGGTTTTGAGAGTGTTTTATGGAGTATAGCGCTTCGGTCTTGGAGCCATTAATTTCTCAATAATATGAATTCAGAAATAAAGTTTTACGCGAACATTACTTTTTGCTGCTAAATTGCTCCAAGTTTCGTTGGTTATGCACATTTACTTTAGGAAAAAGCAGAAATGTAATGGGCTCTGCAATGTGAAAACTTTTAGAAGATTTATATTTCAATGGTTCTCAAAGTGTGGGTCACGGGACACTGAAGATGATTTTGAGACAATACATTATACATTTCTGACATCTATTTTGATGTGTTTTTTATTTAAAACAGCACATTTTAGTGAAATTAAGCCAAATGTCAAAATACAGCATCAAAACTAACATCATTAACCTCTTAACCCTCACCTGAACTGAGCACATTTTGTCCAGTTTGGCTTTACCCTAATCTTGGGTAAAGCCAAACTTCTTGGAATATCTTGGAATTCTTCTTGGAATATCAAAATAGATACAAAAATGAGATGAAAATGCAATAAAAAGTTTTAAAAAAGTGCAATAGAAATGTGATGGATAAATGACAATGTGGCACTTTTTTTTACCTAGTAGTAGTAGTAGTAGTTTATTCGGTCATTTCATTCCTTTAAACATTACACTTATTATGCCAAACCCAGTTTACAGACTTCCACGAGAAAACAAACACAAACATTTATAATAAACAATATCATGTGTCAGACAGAAGAGAAATAAGCATGTATTTAGAATTGATTTTAACATAAATTTCAATATTCCAATTGTATATATACATTTTGTTTTATGTTAATTTATTTTAAAGGGGGGGTATTATGTAAAATCGACTTTTTCAAGCTTTATATCATGTTATTATGTCATTCCCTCATTAAACACATGCCTGGAGTGTTGCCTTGGCTCATTCACATATTTTTGTGTGATCAGTAAAACTTAGACGGCAGCCATTTTAGGTGTAGCTATGCCTCAGTCCTCCTAGGAACGCCCCCACCTCCTGGAGACGCCTCTGGACCTTTCGTCACCAGCCAAGCCACCAACCACTGCTCCTCAGCTCAGCAGAGCCCCCTCCCCGCACAGTAGTGTTGTTTAGATGCCACAGCAGTGTGCTGAAGGGGGCGTGTCGGAAAGCTTCTTAAAGAGACAGAGGCCTATTTCAAGACGTTCAGTACAGCCATTTTGAGAGAGCAATTTTATTCAAGGCAGTTATTTTAATTTACTGCATATACAGACCAACAGAAGGTTACGTCATCATTGTAGTATGCTATAGACTGGTGCTATGTGATTGAAAAAAGCATAATACCCCCTCTTTAAACTAAATCATGTCATAATTGAAATTCATTCATTATGGATCTATTAAAGTCTTTTCACTAGTCCATCCATCCATCCATTTTCTTCCGCTTTATCCGGGGCCGGGTCGCGGGGGCAGCAGTCTCAGCAGAGATGCCCAGACTTCCCGACCCACGCACACCTCCTCCAGCTGTTCTGGGGGGACCCCGAGGCGACACCAGGTCAGCTCAGAGACATAGTTTCTTACTTTATTCATCCTAAGCTTATATATTTTTGAATTTTTGTAGATTTATACAGCTTTTTGAAAACTTTGACTGTTTCGGACTGTTTTTTGTCGTGTTTTCGTCTCTTTATTGTCACTTTTTTATTTTAATCGTGTTTAAGTCATTTTTTTTCGCTGTGTTTTTTTTTCACGTTTATGTCACTCTTTTCTTGTGTTATTGTTGCTTTTCCGGCACGTCTTTGTTGCCTTTTTTGACACTTTTTTGGGTAACGCTTTAGAATACAGCCCGCAAGTTCCAGGTGTAAGTACGTGTAACAAGAAAGTAATTACACATATAAGTACAGGTACTCTTACAGCGTGTAACAAGGGGAACAATGTGTAACAAGGAAGTACAAAGTGTAACAAGGCGGAGCAATGTGTACCAAGGAAGTACAAAGTGTAACAAGGCGGAACAATGTGTAACAAGGAAGTACAAAGTGTAACAAGGGGAACAATGTGTACCAAGGAAGTACAAAGTGTAACAAGGCGGAACAATGTGTACCAAGGAAGTACAAAGTGTAACAAGGCGGAACAATGTGTAACAAGGAAGTACAAAGTGTAACAAGGCGGAACAATGTGTACCAAGGAAGTACAAAGTGTAACAAGGCGGAACAATGTGTACCAAGGAAGTACAAAGTGTAACAAGGCGGAACAATGTGTAACAAAGACGTACAAAGTGTCACAAGGCGGAACAATGTGTACCAAGGGGGAACAATGTGTAACAAGGAAGTACAAAGTGTAACAAGGGGGAACAATGTGTACCAAGGAAGTACAAAGTGTAACAAGGCGGAACAATGTGTACCAAGGAAGTACAAAGTGTAACAAGGCGGAACAATGTGTACCAAGGAAGTACAAAGTGTAACAAGGCGGAACAATGTGTAACAAAGACGTACAAAGTGTCACAAGGCGGAACAATGTGTACCAAGGGGGAACAATGTGTAACAAGGAAGTACAAAGTGTAACAAGGGGAACAATGTGTAACAAGGGGAAACAATGTGTAACAAGGTAGTACAAAGTGTAAATATGTAACTACGTGTCAAGGTGTAGTAAAGGTATTCAAAGAGCAATTAATGGTGCTGAGCTATCACATAGTTGTGGCAAAAGGGAATGTGGTATTATTAATAGTGCATTCATTTTAATGTTGCAGGACAACAGTATTACTGTTGTGAAAGTGAAGACATGACTCCAAGCATTTTTATTGATTGTTTATTTTTTATAGTGAGACACTGTTGCCTGTAACAAGCAGAAACAAGAGTGAACAGAGAAAAATAAAGTGAAACAAGGGAAATTACCACGTTATCACTGTGCAAGTATACTGTAAGTGATGTGTAGGTACAGGAGAGCATGGGCTGTAAATTAAAGCGAGACGCTGTTGCCTGAAGAAATCAGAGAGGATTGATTTGGTGCTGGACGCTGCCAGGAGATTTTTAAATGTTGATGGTATCACTGGGGAAGAATTGGACAGCACTTTAAGGGAAGGGTATGCACAGGTTACTGGAATTGACACGGCGTAGAAGATGGGAATGACTGGTTTTGATTTTGGTCATATTTCACTGTACTTGCTAAAACAAACAGTATTCAGAGATCCAGTAGGTGGCGGTAATGCACTTTCAGTGCCATCTGCCATAAAACTATCAGAAGAAGAAGAATGCAGCGTCAGAGTATCAGTCCTGGGGGACCAACAACAGCCTCTAAACAATCATCTTTTTTAAAATACCTTGTACATTTTTGTCTAACAGTGCCTCTCGAAGGTACTAATACACCTTGAACTTTTGCACATTTTGTCATGTTTACAACACTAAACGTAAAGATTTTATTTTTAATATTTTACTGAAAGTTCACACACAAGTAACAGACAACTGTGAAGTGAAAGCAAAATGATACATGATTCTGTTATTTTACAAAAAATAGAAAAGTGAAAAGTGGGGCGTGCATAAGTATTCATACAGCATGACTTAAAACTTTGTGGAACCCCCTTTTGCTGCAATAACAGCAGCAAGTCTTTTGGGGTATGACTACAAGGTTTGCACATCTAGAGACTGACATCTCTAGATGTCAGCAGTTTTCAGGTCTTTCCACTGATTTTCAAAAGGATTTAGGTCAGGACTTTGACTGGGCCATTCTAACACATTAATGTTTGTTTTTAAACCATTCCATTGTAAATTTAGCTTTGTGTTTAGGGTCATTGTCCTGCTGGAAGGTGAATCTCCGCCCCAGCTTCAATTCTCTTGCTGACTCCAGCAGGTTTTCCTCCAAAATGTCCCTGTATTTGGCTCCATCCATCTTCCCAACTATTCTTACAATCTTCCCAGTCCCTGCTGAGGAAAAGCAGCCCCATAGCATGATGCTCCCCCCACCATATTTGACACTGGGGATGGTGCACTCAGGACGATGAGCAGTGTTGTTCCATACATAACGTTTTGCATTTGGGCCAAAATGTTCAATTTTTGTCTCATCTGACCAAAGCACCGGTCTGTTAGTTTAGGTGGACGCCCGTGTCTTGGTAAGTTTGCAGTGGTGCTATACTCTTTCCATTTCCGAATGATGGATTGAACAGTGCTCCGTGAGATGTTCAAATCTTGGGAAATCTTTGTATAACTTAACGCTGCTTTAAACTTCTCCACAGCTTTATCCCTGACCTCTCTGGTGTGCTCCTTGGCCTTCATGATGTTGCTTAGTGACCAATACACTCTGACCATAGCTCTGAGGCCCTCACAGAACAGCTGGAATTATACTGAGAGTAGATTACACACAGGTAGCCTCTACTGTATTTAATGGCTAGGGCAAGGTGTGAACATTCTGCAGTCATTAGGAATGTAATAAAGGCAATTTAATGCACTCCGAAAAATGCTGTATGAATACTTACTGTATGCACGCCCCACTTTTTTCACTTTTCTACTTTTTGTAAAATAACAAAATCATGTATCATTTTGCTTTCACTTCACAGTTGTCTGTTACTTGTGTGTGAACTTTCAGTAAAAAATCTTCATGTTTAGGGTTGTAAACATGACAAAATGTGTAAAAGTTCAAGGTGTATTAGTACTTTCGCAAGGCACTGTATGTATGTAGTAGCGGCAGAACACGAGATGGAAGTATATCCAGACAATGTTGTGATCAGCTATACAGACCCACATGCAACCCACACGTGGCATACGCCAGATGATATTCCAGATAAGCCTTGCCTGGCAAGTGGAGATCTGCATGTTTTGGCAACAAAGATACAGAACTACTTCTTCTTTTCTCGGGGAGGTTAAAGTGACATCGGTAAGTCTATTGCAAGGATTCCTAGATCATAAGGTAGCATGGAGCTAAAATTGGCTAAAGCTATGACGCCATTTTCTAGGACAAAACGAACCACTGCCGAGGGCTGTGTGACAGCAACGTTGGAGAAAAGCAGTATAAAGCAAACTGTGTTGCCTTTAAGGCAGTTTATTCTTTAATAAATATCTCAGTAATTTAATAGTTTAAAAATGTTGGAATAAGTTAAATAATCATTGTGATCTTGTATAAATAAATAATTCATGTTTTTCTATAAGAAAAACATAAAAAATATTATCGCTAAAACTACTTCCGGTTTCGCTGCACTACTTCCGGTTTCGCGGTCTCGAGTGTAAACAGAAGCCATGCTACATGTCAGGAGCAGTCAGATGGCAGCTGATGGATGGCATCAGCTGCCATCCACCTTAAAAACATTAATAAGGCAATGCTGTAAGTTTGTACATTGTTTTATATCGTTGTTTAGCTTTATATTTTCGTATTATATCTGTAGTTTATAGGATGAGTGCATTTTATTTTTATAACTGCATCAGCCGTTAGCTGACATTGTGCTGTGCTGTGTTTGCAGTTTTCACCGTCCAGTAAAGAGAAAATCAAACTACTACAGTCTCCGAGGTTTCTTTGCTGGTGGTTTAACTGCGTGTTTTGTCAGACACTACACAAACGTCAGGAGCTTTGAGAGGTATTTATCAAAACAATGATTAATTAGTGGTGTAATGCTATTGATGTTTTTGTTCTTTTTTAAATAGGGGAGCATTTTAAATGTTAACATTGCGTTTTGTTCTTTATTTACTTCTGCAGATCCAGAGTCGCACACCAACCTCAAGTACCTCGCTGCATTGGCTCGGCAAAAGAGTCATACGGAATCAAAATGTGGATTTCAGAGGGAAATCTGATTATGACCATGTCATTAGTACTCCGTTTCCTACAAACTGACTAGATTTAAAAGACTCGATGCCTGTTTCCCCAAAGCCTTTTTTGTTTCTTTGTTTAGGTAGATAAGCCCTGTGTTAAGCAAGTAATTTAAAAGTTTAAGTTGCTGGTTGTCATGTGAACCTTTGGGAGCAATTTTGCGGAAATATGCCAATTGTGAATATAGGTTACCATTGTTGTTCCTTTGCATAAAGGGAAAATCTAGTCCACCTCAGATTTGAGTGGCGTTTATTTATTTGACATTTATTTATACAGGAAAGTCCTACTAAGATTTCAAAATCTCTTTTTCAAGGAAGTCCTGCCTCCGGAGTGGAACCTTTTGTTTGTAGTTGTAAGGTAAACGAGAGGAAACCTATGTTGGCATGGGAAAAACATGCACATCCGCACAGAAAGGATCCGTCTGACTTAGGAATCCAACATGGGACCTTCTAGCTGTGAAGCAAAAGCACTAACCGCTGCGCCACCCATGTGACATGTACTTATGGTGTACATGCACTTTGATAGTGTGATCATTTTTGAAGATTTGTTCTACTTATTTTTTATCTGTTCACTCTTGTTTCTGCTTGTTACAGGCAACAGTGTCTCGCTTTAATTTACAGCCCGTGCTCCTGTACCTACACATTAGTTACAGTATACTTGCACAGTGATAACGTGGTCATTTCCCTTGTTTCACTTTATTTTTCTCTGTTCACTCTTGTTTCTGCTTGTTACAGGCAACAGTGTCTCGCTTTAATTTACAGCCCGTCCTCCTGTACCTACACATTAGTTACAGTATACTTGCACAGTGAGAACGTGGTAATTTCCCTTGTTTCACTTTATTTTTCTCTGTTCACTCTTGTTTCTGCTTGTTACAGGCAACAGTGTCTCGCTTTAATTTACAGCCCGTGCTCCTGTACCTACACATTAGTTACAGTATACTTGCACAGTGATAACGTGGTCATTTCCCTTGTTTCACTTTATTTTTCTCTGTTCACTCTTGTTTCTGCTTGTTACAGGCAACAGTGTCTCGCTTTAATTTACAGCCCGTCCTCCTGTACCTACACATTAGTTACAGTATACTTGCACAGTGATAACGTGGTAATTTCCCTTGTTTCACTTTATTTTTCTCTGTTCACTCTTGTTTCTGCTTGTTACAGGCAACAGTGTCTCGCTTTAATTTACAGCCCGTGCTCCTGTACCTACACATTAGTTACAGTATACTTGCACAGTGATAACGTGGTCATTTCCCTTGTTTCACTTTATTTTTCTCTGTTCACTCTTGTTTCTGCTTGTTACAGGCAACAGTGTCTCGCTTTAATTTACAGCCCGTGCTCCTGTACCTACACATTAGTTACAGTATACATGCACAGTGATAACGTGGTCATTTCCCTAGTTTCACTTTATTTTTCTCTGTTCACTCTTGTTTCTGCTTGTTACAGGCAACAGTGTCTCGCTTTAATTTACAGCCCGTGCTCCTGTACTTACACATTAGTTACAGTATACATGCACAGTGATAACGTGGTAATTTCCCTGTTTCACTTTATTTTTCTCTGTTTACTCTTGTTTCTGCTTGTTACAGGCAACAGTGTCTCGCTTTAATTTACAGCCCGTGCTCCTGTACCTACACATTAGTTACAGTATACTTGCACGGTGATAACGTGGTAATTTCCCTTGTTTCACTTTATTTTTCTCTGTTCACTCTTGTTTCTGCTTGTTACAGGCAACAGTGTCTCGCTTTAATTTACAGCCCGTGCTCCTGTACCTACACATTAGTTACAGTATACTTGCACAGTGATAACGTGGTAATTTCCCTTGTTTCACTTTATTTTTCTCTGTTCACTCTTGTTTCTGCTTGTTACAGGCAACAGTGTCTCGCTTTAATTTACAGCCCGTGCTCCTGTACCTACACATTAGTTACAGTATACTTGCACAGTGATAACGTGGTAATATCCCTTGTTTCACTTTATTTTTCTCTGTTCACTCTTGTTTCTGCTTGTTACAGGCAACAGTGTCTCGCTTTAATTTACAGCCCGTGCTCCTGTACCTACACATTAGTTACAGTATACATGCACAGTGATAACGTGGTAATTTCCCTTGTTTCACTTTATTTTCTCTGTTCACTCTTGTTTCTGCTTGTTACATGCAATGGAGTCTCACTATAAAAAATAAACAATCAATAAAAATGCTTGGAGTCATGTCTTCACTTTCACAACAGTAATACTGTTGTCCTGTAACATTAAAATGAATGCACTATTAATAATACCACATTTCCTTTTGCCACAACTATGTGATAGCTCAGCACCATTAATTGCTCTTTGAATACCTTTACTACACCTTGACATGTAGTTACACGTTGTACTACCTTGTTACACATTGTTCCGCCTTGTTACACTTTGTACTTCCTTGTTACACATTGTTCCGCCTTGTTACACTTTGTACTTCCTTGTTACACATTGTTCCCCCTTGTTACACTTTGTACTTTCTTGGTACACATTGTTCCCCCTTGTTACACTTTGTACTTCCTTGTTACACATTGTTCCGCCTTGTTACACTTTGTGCTTCTTTGGTACACATTGTTCCCCCTTGTTACACTTTGTACTTTCTTGGTACACATTGTTCCCCCTTGTTACACTTTGTACTTCCTTGTTACACATTGTTCCGCCTTGTTACACATTGTTCCCCCTTGTTACACATTGTTCCCCTTGTTACACGCTGTAAGAGTACCTGTACTTACATGTGTAATTACTTTCTTGTTACCCGTACTTACACCTGGAACTTGCGGGCTGTATTCTAAAGCGTTACCCTTTTTTGTTGCGTTTTCATCCTCGTTTTCATCCATGTTTGTTGGTATTTTTTACGCTTTTTTAAAGAGTCTTTTAGATTTGGGTGAAGCCAAACTGGAAAAATCATTGTTGGTTGAATATTTTTTGGGGGGTTGCGGCTTGAAAAGTTTGGGAATCCCTGTTATAGACGATAAACAGCATAAAATGAGTCTGAGTTTTAAACTTTTGATCCTTACCACTGACTGTATAAAAACAAATGATGTGCTGTATGCTATAGTGCAGTGGTTCTCAACTGGTGGATCGGGGAACCCTTCTAACGTGGGTCACTAGGCTTTTTCCAGGCACCAATACTTTCAACATTTATTGACACTAACACTCCCAGAGTCTATAAAAATTACTGCTTTTCGGATGTTTGTTTAACCTCTTAACCCCTGCCTCCAAAGCAGTACTAAGTAACTCTTGCCCCTAGAGGCCATAAGCGCAACTGCAGGTGTCTTAGCAAGTTACGATTTTTTAACTTATTAAATGTCTTGGAGAGTAAATACTACGCTGACAGAAAAGGTGAAGGGAGAGAGAGGTGTTGTACATCCAGTTATACAATGGGAATATTTTTTTTCACTCAAACTTGGCTGTAAACACTGTTTAAAGTAGCGCTAGCCCGCAGTTAGCTTTGCCTGTTAGCCTGTTAGCTTCTTCTTGCTCCGCCCCGGTGGCAGTCAAGTTGCCACCATGGTTTTCTGGCTAGAGACCATGGATGTATTATAATTAACAGCTAGAGACACCGGGGGAGATGAAAGACCCCCCAATCATCCCATTAACACTTGTATTACCCCCACAGGGACTACGGAAAGGATTTATTAAGGTAAACACGTTACTTAGTACTGCTTTAACCAAGTGCGCTTTCTCCGGGTTCGGCTTCACACAAATCTAGTAAATATTCTTGAAAAAAGTGTCAGAATAGCGACAAAAATGAGACGTAAATGAGGATGAAAACGCAGCAAATAAGCATCAAAGAGCGGAAAACAAAAAGTGATGACAAAGCAGCAAAACGGTTACAAAAAAAGCAACAAAAATACGATGAGAAAAGTGATAACAATGCAGCGATAAAGCGAGGAAAAATTCTTATCAGTTTTGCGGATCTTAGCTTTCAAATTAGGCGTTACACTGTGAGGCTGTTAGCTCCAGTCGAGAAGCTTTTAGATTTATTTGTGTAAAGCTGGACATGAGAAAATGTGCTCAGTTAAGGTGGGGGTTAAGAGGTTTATCATTATTTCAGCTTTTCAGACTTTTTTTTTTACGGTTTATTCAACAATCATTTAAGTAGTAAATACAGTATTTTACATTTATTATATAAACGCCTTAAGCTGAGAACCACTGCTATACTGTAGTGTTCAGTGTGAGAGCCGTTCAGTGAGAAGATTAACCACTGGTATTATTTTGTGTTTAAAGAAGATAACAAATTAGCACAGCGTATTGCAGAAGTTGTTGTCTGTGCTTTTTGTCTTCTGTTTGCTTCATGGCACTGGACCAAAGTTCTTTGCTCTGTGCTTGACCCGCCCATTTCTTGAGTGCAGTAAACTTGACTGCCAGAGCCCGGATAGCTCAGTCGGTAGAGCATCAGACTTTTAATCTGAGGGTCCAGGGTTCAAGTCCCTGTTCGGGCGACAAGAGTTTTAAAAAATTAAGTTAGTTAATCCAAGTACAGCGGCTTTATGTGTATACCATTTGCACACGCAGCCACTGGAAAATAGAATATTACACAAGACTGCTCAAAGGTCGCTGAATGGATTGGAGAAAAGGGGCTGCATTTTTCATTTGCTGCTGTTAATCTACATTATTTTCTTTCTTGCTGTTCCTAGAAGCTTTCCATTTGGCTGTACTGTAAGTGTAAGATAGCAGGTAAGCCCCCTCATTCCGGTGTAGTGTCCCGTGAGCTCTAGAGTGACACTTAAAATGGGTAAATGTGTGTGAAAGTTTAAGGGAACCAAAATCACGAAAGAGTATGGAGTCGCTCGAGAGCACACGGTGTCCCGGATTTCCTTTTGTAGACTCATAAACTTTCTGAATCAATTTAAATCAAGTGTGGACATGGACAACTTGACCGAACAAGCCGTAAAGTTGTCGTCCTCTCCTGCAGAACGCTGGCGGGAGCCGTCTCTGTCGGTAATGAAGCATTTATCATTCAGCCGCTGTGACAGAGTTTGTTAGTTTTGCATCGGGAAGTGACAGATGACAGACGCCGAGCAGCTGTGGCCTCACTAAACGCTCAAAGTGAATGGCATTAAACTTCTCCAGTGATTAGAGTCTAGACTTCACATTCGCTCCCTCGTGGGCTCCTTTGTTGATCAATGGAAGCTTTGGAAATCGAATCCTTGTTTTGTGAAGTTACCAAAAAAACTATATTAAGACTGACCAAATGTTCCAGCTCTGTAAACTGAGACTCAAATCAAAGATAGCATGGTAGTAAAATACACTACAGACGCTTAATGTAAAATGATGCAGGGCTGGGACTAAGCTCAGCCCAATTCTTTGACTTTAGACTTTAGACGTGAGTACTTAAAATGGGGACATATCATGCAGGGGCGTGCTAGGACCTAATTTCAGCCCGAGAATTTGGAGAAGACCGGCCCGGAATTATGGCTCCGTAATAGTGCGCTGGTCTCAAGTACAAGAGGTCCCTGGATCAAATACCACACATTGACAATTTTCTAACAATTTCTCTTTTCACATGGGCCGCTGCACACACAGTCTGAGCCTGATACAAACCCACAATCAGCACAAGTTATGTAGATAAAAACATTTATTTGACCACTTTTCTACCTTTCACTGCCCTTTTCTCTCTTTACTCGCGCGGACACTTGTCTCCGCTGGATTGGACTGCACCAACTTGAACTAAAGCGGAGGGGTGTTCCACTTAAACACCCTTAAACACCCCTCTGAGTTAGTTCCATATCAAATGGTATCTCCCCGCTGCAAGAATGAAAAGTTTGATGCGAATATATTTCAGATTTTCATTCATCAGTCGTTATTTTGATAGATTTCCATGACAATTACGCTTGTGTTACTTCATTTCTATCTGGAACAGCAGCTCATGCTCCTGCTGCAGCCCAGTTAAAGCCTTTAGGACTGGAATAGTGAGTTATTATTTCATTATTTTATTCTGATGGCCCGGCCCAGAAGCACCGGAACCGAGCGGCCCACCGGGAAACGTCCCGACTCTCCCTATGGCCAGCACGCCTCTGATATCATGCAACATTGAGGTTTTAAGTTCTTATTGCTGTTCCCTCGTTTGAAACATACCTGGAGTAGGTTTTTTCTTCATTTGCGCTGGCTTGAGTAATCCTGTTTGCTGTGGTCCTCTTTATAAGTGCTTTCATATGTATTTCCTGGAATGCGTAGCGATTTGTTAGGAAGACGTTCCCTAAAAATGTAGACTTGTATATTGTTTTTGGGATGTTTGATTCTCCCAACCAAACTCTGAGAAGCAAAGTCTAAAGTCTCCTTTCCATACACTGAAATCATTTAAAGTTATAATATGTTAAATATCAATGGGCGATACCGTGCTTATTTTTTATTAAAAGCATACCTGGAATGGTGTTTTGTTTCATTCACACATGCTGTTATGTGCGACCTGGCAGCTCGCTGTGGAGACGGACAATAGTTGGACTATATTTTGGGAGGAAAAGGGTTGAATTGTGAAGGAACTACCTGCTCTGGAGAACTGAACTAATGCTGAGACAAGTAAAAGCTAATTAATTATACATTTATGAACTATTCTGTAATAATTCTCTTCCTCCGGAGAGAGGAGGTTTGAAGCAGCTGGACCGCTTATCTCTCCTACGCCGTCAACACTTCCCTTCAAGGCCAAACCACGGAGCTAAACCTGATAAGGACTGAGCTCTCTGGGTCATATTTTGCAAAACACTGACTTTCAGACTGTAAACAACCGCACACACATACCCCCTCCCTAACCACGCCCCCGTCGTTCTGTGTCTGCCTCAACACGTTTCCTCTGCCCCACCCCCCGGTCAATGGCCGGTCGTCCTTCCCCTCCCCAAGAACAAATTCCGCACGTGACCTCGTGTGCTGTGTATTTCACATGTCTTGATGTTTCTATATATGTGCTTTACCTTAACTTAACCTCATTGTAATTTCGCATATCTTCTTTTGGAAGGCGCATTGAGTTGCCTTGTGTACGACATGCGCGGTATAAATAAAGTTGCCTTGCCTTGCCTTGCATGTTCAGTCAGTAGAGGTGGTTGACAGTAAGTAAAGGGTAGCATGCAATATGCCTCAGTAGCTACAGTAGCTACTGAGGCATATTTCAGGATTTCTGACATAGGGCCTCATTTCCTAGTTATCCAGAGTGTTGTTGATGTCTGGAGATATTTTTTCTTAAATTCATGCAGTTCTTATATTTGAAGAGTCTAGTGGCGCTAGGCTAGGGCAAGGCTAAAGCATTTCTATGGTATCAGTTAGCCTGCATTAAAAACAGTCTGACCCACTCCACAGTGCACCTGAGGTAAATCACTTATAACACCAGACTAACCATATAAATGTCTGTGTTAATAGAATAATGTTTGAAATATAACTGACCTTGTATCACATGAATTACCGCATTTTGAGGGACTATTTTCTCGCAGATCACTCCGCCGCTGCGTTAGCTTACAGCCACGAAGCTGATGCTGCGCAAATATAAGTTATTTTAAATGCAAAATGGTTAAAATTACTCTATCGACACAGACTACGACTACGATTTAGCCATTTTCCACATAGTCTGTTTTTTAAAAGCATGAATTAATTCGATTTATCGCCCAGCCCTAGTTTGACGGTAGTTATCGTTGACAATTATTTACATTCGAGTCGCTTCATTTTTCACCAGAGTATCAAAGCCAAGCCCGGATTAACCATACGGGCAACTGGGCAATTGCCCAGGGGCCCAGGACATCTAAAGGGCCCAGGACAGCAAGGGCACGAGCAAAATACTGTTACTGTAATCTCCCGCTTTATATTTAACAAACTGTCCACCCGGGCCTTTTCGCTGCGCTGTCTATGACTTTGAGCGTGAGTTGGTTGAGAGCGAGGGCAGTTGAGAGTCAGTCTCATGCGGACTGACCAATGAAGAGAGGGCCTCAAGTTAAGACCCTCTTAAGACCAGCACCCATCCGCTACAGCACCCGTGATTATATCAAGAGTTAAATCCGCACCCGCCCGGACCCGTTAACATCTACCCGTTACCCGCCCGTTTTCGATGCGCATCTGAACGAAACAACGTGATGCTAATGAGGGTTGAATGCAAACTGGTAATACATCTGTGCGGTTGATTCCTGTGTATTGTTAATGTAAGTGCGCGCACATGTGCGGGTGATGCGTGGCGGCAAGTGCCTTGGAGCTGTGGGAATCAGCGGCAATGCGCCCCCGCTGTTCAGAGCGGCGCGAGGAGGCCGGAGGAGTAAAAACACAGATTCGCGAAAAATGTATTGATCATCTGAGTTTGGAACATCATAACCACTCCCACTACATCATAGACACAAGTGAAACAGACACTGTCTGGAAAGAGGGAATCTTCATGTCAAGCAGCAGCGGTTTGAAATGCCTTTCCTGAGCCCAGGCATTCGGATCAGAGGAATCACACGCGTCAGTAAACTTATGGAAAATAAAGGACGCACTGGATTACAAACATGTTTTTAAGGGGATTTTATCACGATCGATGGACAGACAGGTAGGCTACTACACACTCCAAACCCACACATATTGAAATAATATCCAGGAGAGGGAGAGAGGAAAGAGGCGAGATTTGCCTCAAGTGTCAGAGAAATGTAGGCTCGTAAAACTATACTGTCACCAAGTTAAATGAGCTTAGGATCAAAATGTTTACTGTATGATCAAATAGTGATATTGCATTTTATTTTTTACTTTTTCCTTGAGGTGCCAGCTTTATGGAAATGCTGTAAATTGTTGTGGAGGGATAACTGGCAGATTTCAAATAGTTTGTGTTGGACTAATAACTTGATTGCCTTGTTGAATTCTGAGGAGACAGGGTCCCCTTGTCAGGGTGATTTCTGCTTAAAAAGAGCTGAGGACCAACATGTTTTTTGATGTGTTGTCTGTGGTCTTCTGTGATAGCTCTATCAATTCCATACATTTCTATTGGGAATAAGTGTTGTTAAATAAACAATGGTTTTAAAATGTGAAAATGGAGGATACTTCCTTCCCTCTCAATGTAGTGGGTCAATTTTACCAGATTATACAGATGCTGATGTGTTTTGTTTTCATAGCATCATATGTGAGTGAATGTCTTTGATAGGGGACATAGTAGTGCATTTGTAGTTCTATGAGCTTTAAATATTTGTAAATCAAAATACACCTGATGACAGTTAGGATTTGAAGTATTGAGTATATTTACTGTATATTACAGTAATATATTCTATATATGACCATATTATGGTGATCCTGGGGTCGTGACGATGGGGCTCTTGAATATTGTTGCCCAGGGTACAACAAAGTGTTAATCTGGCCCTGATCAAAGGGCAGCAGTGCGCCCTCTGCTAACTTACATCAAACACAGTCTGCAATACTGAGGGTGTTTTCTAGACACGTTCATTATTTTAAGTTACGATACCAAATTATCAAGGTCATAGCATCCTCAAGTAGTTTAAAAAGCCTGAATAAAGCACAATATAACCAAAGGACCACAGCTCAGGGACACAAAAATCAGGACGTCTTTTTGAAAGTGTTTTAAAGTTTTACGGTGAAGGTTATTACTCTAATTTATCTCCTTTAATGTCTATAATCTCTGGCCGGTCTGTTTCTAAGAGCAGCTTAGGTTTTATCAAAAGCACTCTTAACGGGAAATGGGAGAAGGTGAAGAGTTGATCGATGGCTCATTAAAAACATATGATACGCTGTGAGATAAAGCCCCGATGTGATTAAACGGAGGTGAATCAGATTAGGACGGCTGCGTTAAACGGTCAGGAGTGAGTCTTGAAAACCAGGAAATTATTGTGAATGTGACTGTGCTGATAACAGGACAATAGGAGAAATAGGACTATTATCTTTAATGGTAGAATCTGGTGCAGCTTTTGTGGAGGCAGGTTATCTTTATGTTGACGTGAGGCTTAACTTGACGGAACAGGTTTTTTTGTTAGATAAAGTAACAATATACAAATCCTATGATGTGGTTTAACTGTGGAATAAACTTGCCGTCATTTTATTGTATTTACAATGCTGTCCAGGTCCAAGAGCAGTATATGGGTCAGTCAGTCACCCGTCAGTCGCCCACTGCTCCTGACGGGTGCAAACACCACACAGAAAGTCCCCACCTGGCCTTGAAATTGAACCTGTGACTTTCCTGCTGTGTGAGGTGAGAGCGCTTACTGCCGTGCCACTTACCCAGTGTCACCCAAGTAAAGAAGTAAGTATTGTTTTAAGGATTACGACAAATCCTGTGGGCTGCATTGAAAATTGAGTTCATTATGCGATTGCGTCTATGTCACGTCCGGGGGCTGTGGTAGGCAGTTTAATGTTTAAAATAATTAATAAAGCTCTAATAAAACATTGGTTTACATAGCGCTTTTCTGGACACTCAGAGACGCTTTACATTGCATTATTCATTCACTCCATACTTCAATGTTCACTCCATACACGGTGGGGATATGCTACTAGTGCATTCATTTCTGTTATTCAACTTAAAGTAAACTGTGAAACTTATGTATGATAGACTCATTACATGCAAAGTGAGATATGTATAGCCTTTATTTGTTATCATTTTGATTATTGTAACAAATATTAAATTATAATATTTTGAAAATGGACTGTAAGTCACAATAGTCAAAATTATAACAAATAAAGGCTCGACATGTCACTTTGCATGTCATGAGTCTATCATATGTTAGTTTCAGTCTAATAGCAGAAATAAATGAACTTTTGAACGATAATCTGATTTTCCGAGTTTCACCTGTATGGTAGCCACAGCTGACCTGGGGTAGACTGACAGAAGCGAGGCTGTCAATCTGCGCCATCAGCCGCTCCGACCACCACCAACCACTCACTCACTACATTCACTTCCTGGTGTTCTCAAACGGTCTCCAATCCAAATACCAGCCAGGCCCTTCCCTGCTTAGCTTCCGAGAGCAAAGGCGGCCTCGTGATCGACAAAAACAATGTTCACAAACAGGGTATTGCTTCCCTTTCGCTGTAACAGATCGATAATTTTACAAATCAGCGTTAGAGGCCTATAGGTGCATCAGCTGCCCACCGTTCTCAAAACATCCGGCGAAAATCACGGAAGTAAACAATAACAGCGATCGCTCGTATTGTTTCTGCTTCAATACCACGACTTACAATTCACTATAAATAAATCAATGAGAGACCTTTGACGTTGCAATATTTGATTATGTTATTTCTTTTGTTTATTGGATCAGGCAAAACATTACGAATTATTTACAAAGTTGGCCTGAAAGTTCTCAAAGTGCGCAGGGAAGGGTGCGCGAAAAACAAACTGCACAATACTGTGGAAAGTTAAAGAGGGGGTATTATGTAAAATTGACTTTTTCAAGCTTTATATCATGTTATTATATCATTCCCTCATTAAACACATGCCTGGAGTGTTGCCTTGGCTCATTCACATATTTTTGAGTAATCAGTAAAAAGTTAGACGGCAGCCATTTTAGGTGTAGCTATGCCTCAGTCCTCCTAGGAACGCCCCCACCTCCTGGAGACGCCGCTAGACCTTTCGTCACCAGCCAAGCCACCAACCACTGCTCCTCAGCTCAGCAGAGCCCCCTCCCCGCACAGTAGTGTTGTTTAGATGCCACAGCAGTGTGCTGAAGGGGGCGTGTCGGAAAGCTTCTTAAAGAGACAGAGGCCTATTTCAAGACGTTCAGTACAGCCATTTTGAGAGAGCAATTTTATTCAAGGCAGTTATTTTAATTTACTGCATATACAGACCAACAGGAGGTTACGTCATCATTGTAGTATGCTATAGACTGGTGGTATGTGATTGAAAAAAGCATAATACCCCCCCTTTAAATGGTTCATTAGTAAAACACCAGTTGTTAAAATGTTCTGTAGCAGAAGTTTAACAGCAGAGAGTGAGGTCATTGATTCCAGTTTTAGTGTATTTGTGGTGTAATTCCCATCATTAGCCTATGCCTCATTCATTGCATTCGCAATAGTACTAATAGTTTTCTTGTAGATTTATGTTATTGCTGCAGACTTGTGCTGTAAAGTGTTCGAACAGATACATTTATGGGCGTTTGAAGAAATGTATCTTGAAAAGTCTTATCTCTGATGGAAAAACAAGTGGCGGGATAGATGAAACTGTCTTCAAAAATGGCCCTAGTTGAAGAGGCAAAGCCGTTCACCGAGTCTGCTGCACTTAAGTGTCTGTCTGGATGTGTTACCAGCACTTACCGTAAGCCCGGTTCATTTAGCGCGAGCCTCATTGTCGTGAATAATAACTGCTTTATAAAGGTAGGCCTATAGTTACAGAGGATTTCCAGATGAAGGCGTCGTGCTCAAACGCATAACTCACAACCACTGTTTGTCGAAAATGGAAAAACACCATTCCCCGAAGCTGCGTATTACTGATAACCCCTGCGTGGATTGGTGCCAGACGCTTCACAGGACCGAGCGAGAGGAATTTATTCACGCAACGCTATTCTGATGTTTATTTGGGATATTTTTTTCCGCTCGCTCTTTGAAAGACATTTGGTATTTTGTATTAGTGTGGACTTGTCCACCTGTCCAAGAAGGTGAAATTGCCCTCTGCATTTGGATGATCCTTCACCCAGCGTCGTATGCTGTCTGTATTATCTGCTAATATAAACAACTTCCTAATAATTGTTTTTGGCCCACAATAACACAGAGAGCATGTCATTGGTCATCTCGAAGCTCTTTCACTGGGAACAAAAAGTCAAGTTAGAAATCTCGGGGTAATCATGGACTCAGACCTGAATTTTAACAGTCATATTAAGTCCATTACATCAGCGGCTTATTACCACCTAAAAAAACATTGCCAAAATAAAAAACATAGTGTCTAAACCAGATTTGGATAAATTAATTCATGCGTTTGTCTCCAGCAGGTTAGACTCCTGTAACGGCCTGCTCACTGGCCTTTCCAAACGAGCTGTTAGAGCTGCAGAACATCCAGAACGCTGCTGCTCGAGTCCAGACAAGAACCAGGAAATACGACCACATTAATCCAGTGCTCCGGTCTCTGCACTGGCTTCCTGTCACTCAGAGAACAGAGTTTAAAACAGCTCTGCTTGTGTACAAGTCTTTTCATGGTTTAGCACCAAAGTACATCTCTGATATGGTACAGCCGTATGAACCATCTCGCTCCCTGAGATCCTCAGGGAGGGGTCTCCTGGTGGTTCCCAGAGTCACCACCAAACACGGTGAGGCTGCGTTTCAGTTTCACACAGCAAAAGTCTGGAACAGCCTCAGTGAGGACGTGAGACAGGCCTCGACCCTGACTATGTTTCAGTCCAGGCTGAAAGGACACCTTTTTACTGCTGCCCAAGGTTCCATTGGGCACTTTATCTAATTTAAGTCCAACCCTCCATGTCCCACCAAACTGCTCAAATGTACTACTTTTTGCCCCTAATCCTGGGTCCCATCTACAGAGCTTCAGCCAGGATCGTGGTCAGGAAGTACTTGATGGGCCAGATGGAGGTCTTTAATGTGCATGTTTTAGGTGGATGGTGGAAAGCACCCGGAAGAAACCCGTCCAGATTCACATTCAGTTTATTTGCCATTTGCAGGATAAACATCGGAAAAGAGGCTCAAGAAGTTAATTGTTCAAAGTCATTACAGACTCGGGGAGAACATATACAGCCCTGGTGGGAAACTCGGGACCTTCTTGCTTTGAGGCAAGAGTGCACTCACTCAGTGGAAAGTATGTCATGACAAAGTCTTGATAGAGGCCTATGGGGAACGCCGTTATTGCATATTCTCAGTATAAACGTCATACTTCTTTCCATAGGCTGCTGAAATCTAAGCCCTCAGTTGAGGCGCTTCAATAGACGGCTTTATGCGACGGAAACGTTGTGAAGTTTCAACATAGAGCCCCTTTGTGTTCCTAACTCCAAGGTCTTGCAATGTTTTTCATGTTTTTCCTCCCCCAGGGACACGATCGCGAGGCGAGAGTTGAAGTAACTTTTTAAAATTTGTCGTCATTGTTACGTTTTGGGATGGAAACGATTTCAAGCATCTTAGAAGTAAGTCTTAAAAATGGGTTGGTTTTGATTTCAAACACTTTCTTAGACTGTGTTGGTTTGAAAATGCAATGTTGACCAGAAAGACTGACCTAAGAAGATCCAAAGTTTACCAAAACATGCGTGAATTCCTCAACACCTGGTGAAAAGCTCGAAAAAGTACATTTCCGTCACGCTACGACTTTTCTAATTAGAGCTCCTATTGTCTCTTCATCGTGCCGTCTCCTCCCAAGAACCTAAAGCAGATGTAAAAGTCAAAGTGTGACGCTGGTGGAGATGTTGGCGTGTGTTCTGTTATTAAACGCAGACATCTGTTAATGATCTGGTGGTTTGGCACAGCCCCGTGGAGCTCACTGCTGCTATGTTAATCATTGGAAGGGGAAACATGTCATTTGCCAGCACGGAACTGTAACATTAGGACGGCTTTCTGCGTGAAACAAAGAGCTTTGTAGGTAGAAAAGCTCGTCTTTCTCAATGCAAGAAAACAAAACATTGATGATTTTGAATATTTCTATATATGTTTTTTGTCATAATAGGCTTTAATGATTATATATGAAACTGTGTTGATGTGATCTGTGCCTTACGGTTGATTTGAATTGGGCTGACATTTTGCTGTATCGTTGTTGTCTTTATTCTGATATCCACTGGGGGGCAGTGTGTTATAATGCGGAGTCAGGTTGCGCAGCAGAAGAAGCATTCCAAGGGCGCTGATTGGTTCTTCCACAAGGAGACGCCTACTTCCTGTGTTTATAAAAGGCCAATCCACGGGCCTCCTCCTCCTCTCTTCCCCTCCTGGTCGGCTGGTCAACTTGTCAAGATGTAGCGCTCTGTGTTTAGATTGTAAAGTCAGGGAATAAAATAATGATTTTGATTTTAATAGAACGAGTCTCCATCTTCTCTCCATATTAAAGAGCACAACAATGAACATACAGCTTTCTGCAGGTAGCTCCAGTAAAGGACTGAAGTGGAGGACTCATGGATGTATTATATACAGTATAAAGATGATCTGATTTGTGGCCCAGAGCATGATGGGAAATCACGCTGCAACAGTGTGTTTTTCGGCTGACAAGGCAGTTTAAAAATGTAGTGGAGTAGAAAGTACAGATACAGTCTCTAAAATGTAGTGAATTAAAAGTAAAAAGTATTCATCATACTAAAGTACTACTATTTTACTAAAGTGAAAAGTACCTAAAATTTGTACTTTTTACTTTGTTACTTTCCACCACTGCCGATGTGATCCCGACATGGTTTTCCTCATCGCACACACTCAATAAGTAACACGCTGCCAAATGATCAGAATAAATTAGAGCAACACGGTTCTGACAAAATGACAGCGTCCTGCCTGTGTGTGTTTGACTGAACTTCACTTGCGTCGTCATTTCAGTCCCCCAGGTGCTTAAATGCATTCGATAATGTCATTACCAAGCGATAAATCAGACTCAAACTCTAAATTTCTTTGAAAATATTGATCACTTCTTCCTTCCTGTGCAGATGTGGATGTTTAGAGCAACTGAACCATCTCCCTGCCCCTCCGTTCGCTCACGACTGCACCTCCATATTTGGATTGTTCCGTGTGGCATGAGCTTCTTGTGCTTGATAGCCCAGTAGATACCACATAGCAAAGGGTTCAAACCCAACCGCCTATTATACTGTATGTGTTATTTTCTTGATGAATTGTTGTAATCTCAGCTAAGTAAAATACAAATAGCACAATCTGTTCAACTTCTATTAAAAATGTAAGGGTGAAGAGAAGAGAGAGACAATTCGATGAATAATCAGAGCTGGGACTCAACCTCACAGCATTAAGGATGAATGAATATTCTGCCATATGTGCAGCAGATGAAACCACTCACACTATACTTTCTCAACAAACAAATTTGAGATTCATTTAATTTATGTTTTTAATTTGAATTTTTACTAAAACATGCTTTCAGTCTTTTCATAACATCTTTTAATCTTTGTCTTTGTGACAGTTCAGCCTTTATGTTGTATTTTCCTGATTAGTTTATGCACACGTGTGAAAGATCAGCAATCAATCAGATTATACGTATACAGCTGCTTGTCATCCCCTCCTGGAGCCGCCACCTTAACGTGGTGGAGGGGTTTGAGCACCTGAATGATCCTGGGAGCTCTGTTGTCGGGGGCTTCGTGCCCCTGGTAGGGTCTCCCATGGCAAACAGGTCCTAGGTGACGGGTCAGACAAAGAGCGGTTCAGAAGCCCCTTATGAGAGACCAACAGGCCCGGTTAGAACCATGAGGCCGTCCTTCTGTGGACCCACCACCTGCAGGAGGAGCCATGGGGGCTGGTGCAGCTCCAACAGCTGCCCCCACGACCCGGCAACGGACAAGTGGAAGAAAATGGATGGATGGAAGGATGGAAGGTGCTCGTCATAGAATATCATTAATTATTTCTGTAATTCAATTTAAAATGTGAAACTAATATATGATAGACTCATTACATGCAAAGTGACAAATGTCAAGCCTTTATTTGTTATAATTTTGATGATTATGGCTTACAGTCCATTTTCAAAATATTCTAATGTTTTGGGTTTTTTTACAAGCTGAGCCACAATAATTAAAATTATAACAAATAAAGGCTATACATATCTTTCTGTGCATGTAATGAGTCTATATCATATATTAGTTTCACAGTTTAAGTTGAATTACAGAAGTGAATGCACTGATTACACTGTTTACATGCAACTTCAATAATCTGAGAACTCAAGAGCTCATGACTCAGATCATGACCATTGTTCATTGTTATTCACTGTATATTTTTGGGTCGGGGTGAGTTTAATCTGTATAACACTGTGAAGCGCTTTGTGTTGCATTTTGCGTGAAATGTGCTTTATAAATAAAGTTTGATTTGATCAGCTTTTTGGTCTGCATGTAAACATAGGTGAAGGTCAAATTTAGTTAGAAAGCAAACAGTCATCACTATAACAGAGTGCACAGTACAATAAATACTGGCTTTCGTTAAACAAAACTACAATACAACAAGATAAGAAAAGTGAAAAATTACACAGTGAAAATATGAAAAAGGCTCAGCTCATCTTGTGTTAAAAGTGTTAGAAGCTCTCAATTAAAGTAGCCTGTCTAATGTACACAGGGAGGGAGTTCCACAGTTTACAGCCTGCCACTGCAAAAGCTCTACCTCCTTTACTTTTTAAATGAGATCTTAGACGGTCTAGCAAACACTGGCCTGAGGATCGCAGAGCTCTGACAGGGGCATACAAAGACAACAAATCAGGTAAATCAGGCGGTGCCCGTCCATGGATGGATTTAAAAACAAGCGATACGATTTTAAAAGCAACAGGTAACCAGTGAAGAGAAGATAGAACAGGAGTGATGTGTTCATGTCCTGTCCTGTGAGCATTTTGGACCATTTGAGGTCTGTGATAGCCAGTGTGAAAGGGGTCAATGATTACAGCAAATTCGTGCTGTAATCCAAGCTAAAGGCGGCCAACAAAACATTAGAGCTTGTGACCCTTTATTTTTTTTTTGTCTGACAGTGTATAATAGTTAGTGTGATGAACGGAGAATGTGTAATATTTGTTGGCAGAATAGCAGTGGAGAAGAGGCTGGCGGATAACGCTGTCTGCTCACGTGTGTCGTCCTCCTCTTGGCTCGGCTCCAGTGGCTTTTTATTGCTCTTTATTACAGAAAAGGGGAGACAGGGTCCTTGCTCTACAGTCCCAGCCAGACGTGCCCCAGACATGCAACAACAACAATGGAGGCTGTTTTAGTGCTTGCTCTGGAGTTTCATCACTCCGAAACTAAAACCATAGAAGTCCGCAGGCGGCCAAGTGCACACAGTGGACAAGTACCGCTGTTTGATGGAGGTTTTGAAGGTACTCAGAAGAGAAGGGCCAAAGACGGGAGGAAAGGAGCAGCTGAAGGACAGACGATGTGAAAGTCATGGCTTACAACCCAGTTATGCCTTCGAATATAATCTTGTGTATGTTTTAGTGCTATGTGATTTTTTTTTTTGGTCATACATTTTGTCAAAGTTTTGGAGACTAAAAGTAAATTAAAAGTAGTTCATGATGACTCAATCCAAGTGTATTTATAAAGCACTTTAAAAACAACTCAGTCGACCAGAGTGCTGTACACAAATTCAAACAGAATATAAAAACAGACATTTAACGTCAAAAAGGAAAAAAAGTAAGTCTGCCAGTTAGTGGGAGCTCGTTTTAAAGTTTAGGAGCAGCCACAGAAACGGCTCCATCACCTCAGAAGAGACTAAAAACACGTGACACAGTTTGTATAAGCCTCACATCATTTCAAGAAGAAGTAAGTAACTTGTTTACCTTTAATAAATACTTTTTGTAGTCCCTCTGGGGGTAACACAAGTGTTAATGGGATAATTGGGGGGTCTTTCATCTCCCCCGGTGTATCTGGCCAGAGAAGAAGCTAACAGGCTAACGGGCAAAGCTAACAGTGGGCTAGCGCCACTTAAACAGTATTTACAGCCAAGTTTGAGTGAAAAAAATTATTTCCATTGTGTAATTGGATGTACAATTTCCCTCTCTCCCTTTGTCGTTTCTGTCAGTGTAGTATTTACTCTCACAGACAATTAATGAGTAAAAAAACGCAACATGCTACGGCACCTGCAGTGGCGCTTATGGCCTCTAGGGGCATGAGTTACTTAGCCTTAAATTGGATTCAAATTGCCATTAAATCAAAATTTCTTGGAAAATTATGACATCGCTCAACAAGTTTTACTGGATAACTTCATAGAAAATACCAAAATGATGGTCTACAGCTGAAATTGACCTCATTTTATTTCTCAAAAGTTGCCTGTTTTGTCCAGTTCTCTTTCCTCTGTTTGCTGAAATGTTTGCAAATCTTAAGAAATTAGATATGCGCCATTTTTTTCTGCGTTTGTGGCATTAAAATGTATTTGCGGATTAAAATAGCATTAAAAAGCCTTACATTTGATTTGGTTAAAGGAATAGGCCACCGTTTTTACATACTGAGATATGTTCTTAGCACAGACGGCGTTAGCATTTAGCCTCTCTCTTCTCTATAGCTCCAAACGAGGTGAAGATAGAAGCTACCAAACTCTTCCACGTTTTCCCTATTTAAATATGGTTACGTGAAGTGTTACACTACAAAGTATAATTACACAAAATTAAACAATGTGGATTTTCTAAGTGGATAAAAAGGGGAACTATATTGTAAGGCGTATAGTACAGTGATATCTTCACTTTACTGGAGCTATAGAGGAGAAGAGAGAGGCTAAATGCTAAATGCTAACGCCGTCTGTGCTGTGTTTACGTTATGGAAGGCACACGTGGAGACCAGACAGGTACAAATGAACTCGTCTAAGCTAAGGTAAGAACATATCTCAGTATGTAAAAACAGTGGCCTATTCCTTTAACCCTGTTGTTCGGGGGTGGGAGTAAATGCGTATTTTACTTGTTCTCACTCCCTTTTGTGAGAGATCTTGACTGTCATGACTGTAAACGAGGTTCTCATAATTTGTTCATTTTCAGCTGTAATGGACTGTAATCTTGCAATGTCAACAGTGATTAGTGCTCAAAATAGGTCACTCAAATCAAATTTACACACACAAAAAAACAAAAATTAACACTTGTTTCAGAGTCCAATATTGATTCTGGAAGCAACTCATGACCGGATCTGTGCGCTTCCAAATCGAATCAATCCAATGAGCGACCGAGCTCATCAGACTCCCTTTTCGCCGGTCTACTTTGTCTCCACTTTTGTCTCTAAAAAGTCAGCACTGTGTCTTTGATTAATCATGCATTACGGAACACTTTTTAACTTCTTTTCCTTTCTTGGGACGAGCCAGACTTCAGACGGCTTCCTCATTTGAAAGTCCCTTCTCATGTCTGGCTCTTTGTTGTGTCCTGCAGGTGAATCGTCGGACCGAGACGACGCTCCTGCTGCGCTTCATCGTCGTTCGCCTCTCATCTCAATCCGCTCCTCCACGTCCTCTAAAAGCCTAATTGGAATTCCCTTTTAACGAAGCGCCAATGACACGAGATGGTAAATCAATGAGTCTGAGTGGGATCAAGCATTTTAACCTTGGTGTGATGGCGCAGTTATGGCTGCCTGTTATAATGGTGAGATTTGATTTACAGCCGCACAATAACTCACACATTCATGGACAATATCGAATTTGGTAATATTAATTTCACACAGCGCTGAAATTCAACGTGTCAGGTTAATTTGTGACAACTCTAGCAGCTCTAGTTCTGAGCCTGAATTAATCCAGTTCAAAGCATTGTTTGGGCCAAGATTTATTGTGGTGTTCATCCTTGTTTAGGAATAAATGTATCTTTCCTGAAAGAGTGTGAAGATTTAATTCCGCTGATGGTCGGCAGGAGAAAGTTTGTCCTATCAATATCCATTTGGTTAAGGTTAAGGTTTACTTTATTGTCTCCGCAGGAAAAATTTGTCCTCTGCCTTTAACCCATCCTTTGATGCCACTGGGGCGACCCGTGCGGAGCAGTGGGCGACCGCAGTGCAGCGCCCGGGTAGCCTGGCATCCAGAATGATGTATATTTTATATGCGTTTCTGTGTAAGGGGTCTGGCTCTGGAATGGGTTGGAGGAAGATCTTAAGCAGTGCCCAACTCTTTACAAATTCAAGAAAAAGTATAAAGAAAAGGTTTTACTAGAATATAGTGCCGACGAAGGGATTTAAATTCTTAAGATAATTTGGAAATTATTCAATCACTGAGGTACTACAAGTAGCAAGTAGTGGTGCAAGTTGTTACGGTTGTCATTGCTAACCTCGTTGTCTACTGCAGTACACAGCTTAGGATGTAAACATCCACAAACTCCACCAGATAGGGCAGCCGGGTGGAGGCCTTTTGATTGGGGGCATGTACCACTCTCAATGGGCCACTTTTCACCCTGGCTTTTTAATGCACCTCACTAAATAGGGCAAACATTTATAACATAAAAACCTATGTATATATATATATATATATATATATATACATATATATAAACACCATACACGTACTGAAACATAAAATCTACGACAGCGGAGATGGCTGCGACAAAGGTGAAGTAGCAGGACCACAGATTAACTTGCATATTTGTGACTAGTGACTATCGGCAAAGAGTGGCATTGGTGATTGTCTTCCTGTAGCGCATTGCAGAAACAAGACTGATAGAGTTGTGCTGTTTGTTCTTTGTTCAGTTTGTGATCAAGTCCGATATATAATCCGTAAATTTCTCCAGTTTGGACTCTGGAGAAATAAGTTTTGTTTGATGTCTATTTAATGATAAACTTAAATTAGATTCATTGTAGTAATCCATAGATAAATGTTGTTGCTTGATGCTGTTTTGAAACTTTTCTTTGGATGGAAAATTTAACTATTATTTTTATTCACGCAAGAGTACAGTAGAAATGTTAAGTACTGTATGGATAAAATACTCTAAAAGTACATTACTTTTAAAAGTTACTTAAGGCCATCTACTTGAGTAAATGTAATTGAGTACTACCCGCCTCTGGAATTGAGCTTTTTTGTTGTTGTTTTGTTTGTTCGTTTTCTAAATTATTATTTTGGATTTAGACGGATTGTGCAGTATCACCGGGAAATGTAAATGTTTTTTATATTGATTACGGGGTAGGCGTATATATAAGCTTCTGGCTTCAGCCTACTCCTTTTTTGAGCTCCTGTAATAGAATAATGTGAATATGAATGTTGTTAAAATGTAAACTGCTCAAAAATAAATAAATAAACTAAAACTAAACTAAATACACGGGGATATCAGTCTGACGGATCTGTAATTTGCGCTCACATGTTGTTCGTGAGCAGCATCACTCATGGGACGCGGAAGTCCCCTCAGTAACAAGCTAGGGGGGCGCACGGGAGCGCCAAGGGCTTTTTTCCAATAGGTTGCGTTCACGTGACATCACAACATTCTAAAGAGCACATAGTTTAAAATTGAGGTGATGGGAAACTGAAAATTTCATGATGTTAACTATGGTAACTGTGGTAACTGGTGAACTGCAGGTTTTTTGTCTTACTTTTTAGTTAATATATATATATATATGATTAACATACAAAAACTGTATCAAAGTGCATTATCTCCTCTATCATCACATATAAACCAATGTCCAATTATTTTCTCTAAAAGGCTTCCGAAAGTGGTGACAATATTCGAAAACACGAGCGTGATGTTGGCCAGTAGAAAGGACTTTCAGACATAAAAATAATATCAATCACTGCCAAATACTGATGAGGGAAAACATTTGTTAATTTTCGTTTTGGAGATTTCTTACAAAAACTGTACTTCTCCCATAGAGTTGTTTTGGCCCCTGCCCTCCACCTGACATTATGACATCATCACATTCTAAAACGTGAACGCAACCATCCATCCATCCATTCATTTTCTTCCACTTGTCTGTTGCCGGGTCCTGGGGGCAGCCGTTGGAGCTGCCCAAATCACATTGCACCAGCCCCTATGGCTCCTCCTGCAGGTGGTGGGTCCACAGAAGGACGGCCTCATGGTTCTAACCGGGCCTGTTGGTCTCTCATAAGGGGCTTCTGAACCGCTCTTTGTCTGACCCGTCACTCAGGACCTGTTTGCCATGGGAGACCCTACCAGGGGCACGAAGCCCCCGACAACAGAGCCCCCAGGATCATTCAGGTGCTCAAACCCCTCCACCACGTTAAGGTGGCGGTTCCAGGAGGGGTGAACGCAACCTATTACCAAAAACACAATGACCGTCGATGAGTTTTGTGATTCATCATTCTGTTCGTATATTAACGCCGAACCGCAAATAACGCCGCTGACTGCCCTTTGCTGATTGGTTTCCTCCACTTCCTGGTTCCTTGCGTGTGTTCCGCTCTGGTAATGTAAACTCTCTTTTTCCAGACAAGAGCCCGGGGACCCATCTCCAGATGTTCGGGCCAGGCTGATGGCCAGTATCACTTGGCTGGATGATTGACCTGTTGTACATGTTTTGGTTGATCAATCAATCAATCACTTGTTTTGTAAAGCCCAATGTCGCCTCACAGGGCTCCACCAAACAATGAAAACAATGAAACAAAACAAAACCATGTAATGATCAGACAAATGGAGTATCCAGGCAAACACAATGTTAAACTGAGGTCATGTCCAAATAAGCGTCAGCAGTAGATGGAAACTAGCCCGTGTCCTTAGACTCTCCTGCACGGCAAGGAAACACTCAAAAACAAAAAGAGAAAAGAGAAACCTCGGGAGAATCACAAAAGGAGAGATTCACTCCCATGGACGGACAGGCTATAGAGACCCAGGGCCGATGGGGATGGGGCCAAGATCGCAGAAGAACGACTAGCCCTTGTTGGAGCTTCAGTTCTAGTTGTCCAGTCCCTGTTAGTCAGGGATTCCTCTGCGGACCGGGCTGAAGACTGCGATACTACCGGCCAACCATCTGCAACAGAGGGGAGTGGGACAGGGGACACATGTGAATAGCGATGTACAGACAACAGATAAAGGAAATATTGTATTATAATTAGGGGATAGGGTTGTGTGTACCGTACTTCCCACAGCAGTGTTCTTCCTAAGGCAGCTTAAGAGGGATTTTGGTTTGTATTTGTGATTAGGTCCATAATCTCTCTACACATACCAGTATTTTCCTGCCCCAGTCTGTATATAATATTGCATCTGAAAGCTAACAATAACCCCATTGTGCTTTGTGTCTTCTCCAGAACAAGACGCAGGACAGACAGGGATGTAACGGGCACTTACTAAAGTCCTAAAGTCCTGGGTTGGATTATGTTTGCAGAAATCATCCTGGCTTGTAAAACGTTTAGATGAGTCTGATGAGTTTGGATTGTGAGACGTTGTTAGGGCTGGGCATCTGGCTTGTAGTTGGTTTACCATAACAGAACTTGAACAAGACACAAAAAAAAAAAAAAAACCTCCTCGTTGGAAGTTTTGATGAGTTTTATGAACGAAAGATCCAGTTTGTTGTTTGTGTGGTTAAAGGTAATGGAAGTTAAAAGCAGTCCGGCATAGTGACTGCCTGCTGTTACGATATGTGTGATGTAGAGAGAGGGGAAACAGCGGTGATGATACATTTAAAAGAAAAGGGGCGAAAACAAAGCCAATGTGTGATACTCAGCTTCTGGCACTCATACGCTAATCAGCTCACACTGTCTGAGGAAGATGTCTACAACACATTTGAACCAGAAACACGGATTACATGACAAAGACAGAGGTTTAAAAGGCAGCTGTGCATCAGAATGTGGCCCCGACAAGTTTAGAGGCCGACCAGTTGACAATAATTTGAAATGATGTCTCTAAGAATTAAATAGTAACGATGAAATACAGGCGCTAGAGCTGGGGAAGACTTTGACTGGGGCTCCTCCTGGTGGCAGCTGTAGGTGTGGTGGTTAGCAGCTTCAGCATGAAACCAAAACGTAGGATTGGGTTGGGCTGTAAAAATGTGAAGAACAGTTTTGGGTTTGAATAATGAGATAATTCCATCCAGGAAGTACAGAACAAAACGCTGACAACGTAGAAGAAAACTAAAAACTGTGTGAATGTAGTGAAACACTACTCCAGCTGTGTCTTTGACCAGGGAACAGCTTTATAACATGGTTTGAAGTACAAATAGTGTAGAAAATAATGAATGATCCCCTCCTGGAACCGCCACCTTAACGTGGTGGAGGGGTTTGAGCGCCCGAATGATCCTGGGAGCTCTGTTGTCGGGGGCTTCATTCCCCTGGTAGGGTCTCCCATGGCAAACAGGACGGGTCAGACAAAGAGCGGTTCAGAAGCCCCTTATGAGAGACCAACAGGCCCGGTTAGAACCATGAGGCCGTCCTTCTGTGGACCCACCACCTGCAGGAGGAGCCATAGGGGCTGGTGTAATGTGATTTGGGCAGCTCCAACAGCTGCCCCCACGACCCGGCAACTGACAAGTGGAAGAAGATGGATGGATGGATGGATGGATGGATGGATGGATGGATGGATGGATGGATGGATGGATGGATGCATGGATGCATGGATGGATGGATGGATGGATGGATGGACAATGAATGATGCTTCATTTTTCCATTACAGGTACTATCCTAAATTATTTATTATCTAGAGCCTCGTCTTGCCATTTATTTGAGCTGGAAGAATTATTATATTCAGTGCTGTTTCTCTCAGGTTTTAGTATCTATCTAAGAAAACTTTTTTTTTTTTTTTTTTTTGCTGCATCAGTTTTCAAAACCATTTTATTTTTCAATACTGGTTCCATTAAACAATACCAAATAGTTTTATTTTGGTTGTGTGCTTTATCTCTCCTTAAAAAACACACAAAGCACATTGAATTATCACTGCACAGTTTCTCCGTATGGCTTATTATTCTGACATTGTTCTGCCTTAATCCTTTACAGAAAAACAACAGCTCTGTGGATCTGAATGCACTGACAAGTCCCTGGCTCATCACGCAAGTTCTTACGCTGCCGCCTGAGCCTGTTAGCTCTGCGCTATCAATTATGCAACACCTTTACGGAGAAGTGACAGAGCGCTTAGTTTGGCACAACAGACAATCTTTTAACAGTCCCAGGATTTACAAACTTTGCAGTTTGTTGTAAAAATGAAGCCTGGCCAACTCTGTTCAAAAGCAGGAACGTCTGGAACTCGGCCAATCCTACCTCAAAAGGTTTTTTTATCGATCCAATCACAGGCCACGTTGTCATGACAGGAAGACAGAATTAACCACTAGTAAAACTATTTCATACATGTGACGTTACTTGACAAGAGTGTATCTGCGTAATGCTTTTCCACGTGGACAACTTGGAAAGGAATCTTCTTCACTGTCCTCGGTGTTGAACACTCTTTTTCATTACTCTCCTAAGAACTAGTCGATGATAACTGTTGATGCTTCATCTTCTCTAATGCCGTTTTCACGCTTGTTGGAGCTGTAACCCATCCATCCATCTTCTTCCACTTTTCCGTTGCCAGGTCATGGGGGCAGTTGTTGGAGCTGCCCAAATCACATTGCACCAGCCCCTATGGCTCCTCCTGCAGGTGGTGGGTCCACAGAAGGACGGCCTCATGGTTCTAACCGGGCCTGTTGGTCTCTCATTAGGGGCTTCTGAACCGCTCTTTGTCTGACCCGACAACAGAGCCCCCGACAACAGAGCTCTAGGATCATTCGGGCACTCAAACCCTCCACCACGTTAAGGTGGCGGTTTCCAGGAGGGGTAAAAGGTGAACCATCAGCAACGTAACAAACATTAGCTGTTTGTCGAACTTAACATGATGCAGTTATAAGAAGTTGTGCAACACAGCTTCATAAATGGCTAACACACATTTTGATTTACTCACCGCTCTGGTGTTTCCATTATGGGACTCGTGTTGGTTATAAACGTTAATCCACTTTGGTGAACCTTGGCCAGAATCAAACCTCCATCAGTGACAGTCACAGACAAACACTATTTTGGCTGATAGTCGCTGAATCCCAGAGAGAAATTCCAACTACTGGCGAGTGGCCTCTTCTTTAGGAAGGTTGAATAAAGTCCTGCACCTCCCGCAGCCAAACGCGCTTTTCTCCGTGACATTATCGTTGGGTAAGAAAAAAGAACAGGTGTCCAGAGTAGGTTAGAAAGAGCTCCTTATTCACACCTTTCGGTGCAAATATGATATGACATCTGTTCAGACGCTCAGGGGGTGCCTGTGTTTTCTCTGCAGGGGCAGCTCGGACACGTCAGGCACTTTTTTTTTTCTTTTTCTTTTTTTTTTCTTACGACAGAAATAATGACAAGATCTCCTTGGTATCCGACATGTCTCGGAGACAAATAGACAACAGATAGTGTTCGCGACACAAGCTTGAGACCATGCAGAGACCACGTGGACACTCAAACCCGTCCATTTTCACTGAGACTACCTGAAGACTTGCCTTATCTCCAGGGGACATCTCGGAGACATCTCCGTGACCAGCGGTAGCTCTAGTCTCCAAGTTAAGGTTTTTCTCTGATTGGTTAATATGTTCATCAATCACGACTTTCGGGAACTCGAAGAAATCCCGCCCCGGTCTAAAGTCTTTGTAAAGAAAAGGAAAAGCACGGAGTAAAAATGAACATATGTATGTGCTTAGAAAAATGCTAATAGGAAATGATTTAAATAAAACAGTGGAAAAATAATGCGTAACAGTTTGAACAAGGACATGATAAGAGCAAGTACAGACCCTCTGATACAACATGTGCAAACTAGGCCTTCTACAGGTTGTCTAACAAGCTTCTCAATCCTCTCTCTATTTAATGTCTCTGCACTTCTCTCTTGTGGTCCTAAGGTGCTTTCAAGTCAAACGACACGAATCCTGATTAGGCCAACGCCGAGAACCGCATCGTTTTCATCTCTCCCCGAAGTCGCACGGGCCTCAAAAGCCACAGCTGCACTTTCATCCTACACAGGCCGGAACGTAAAAGATGATTTAAAGCAGCGAGCCTCCACCGGGACGCGGCGCTCAAATCTCACAGCCGATCCTGTCAGTGTGTGCCGGGGGTACTGACCCGAATGCGTCAGGCCTCTGCTGATCACTTTGACGCTCTTGTACAATTGTGGGTTAGATCAATCGGAGCGGCACATCAGAGAATGCACAGGGGCTAAGGCGCCGCCATATTAAACAGGCCGAGCGCTGAGTCGCACTGTAAAACGGGAATATTTACACCATCCTGTCATGCTCGTTTGGGAAGTTTTACCATTAGGGCTTGACATGTTTTACTTTTCTTGATCACTGGCTGTTCTGACTTGTAATAAAAATACTACCTCTATCTATAAGTTGTAAAGGTGAAGTTAGTTTTATGTTTGCTGTGATAATGCTTGCTGATGAATGAAAAGGGGGTTTGACTAGTTTAGCTTATCCAGTTATTTGCCTAAACATCCAATAGATTTTAGAAGATATTTTCCCCCAAATTTGACTGTAATAACTTCGACGTTTTTCAGTTGGGGGCGTCTTGTTTCCTGCACATACCTGAGAATGGTCCACAGTACTTTTGCTTTAGACAAAACTCAATATAACGTTCACATTTCCAGCTGGAAAACGCCGACTTTCCTCCGTCCGCCTCCTTCTGTATTTGTTTTGCCGCTTACGTCTCCAATGAATGACATTTCTCACACGGACGCCTCATAAATCTGCAACTTTATTTGTTTTTGTTGTTTTTCAGAACTTCTGACATTTTATGAACAATAAGACATTTTCAGCCGGAAAGTAATTATGATCAAATAACCAGTTTGGCAGTTGTAATCTGTCACATATATGCCTTTCTTAAAAACTATATATTAGGGGTGAGCAGAGACGTGCTGGCCATAGGGAGAGTCGGGAGGTTTCCCGGTGGGCCGCGGCACTGTTTTATGGCCGACATTTTCGCGTCTAACTTTTCATCCTTGTGGCGGGGAGATACCATTTGACATTGAACTAACTCAGAGGGGTGTTTAAGGGTGTTTAAGTGGAACATCCCTCCGCTTTAGTTGAAGTTGGTGCAGTCCAATCCAGCGGAGACAAGTGACCGAGAGAAAAAGTGGACAAATAAATATTTTTATCTTCATAACTTGGTGCTGATTGTGGAGTTATATCAGGCTCAGACTGTGTGTGCAGCGGCCCATGTAAAAAGAGAAAGTGTTAGAAAAGTGTTGAAGCCATACTTGAACCAGGGACCTCCTGCACCAGAGACTAGCGCGCTACCACTGAGTTATAAACCCACAGAAAAATGGACCGGTCTTCTCTAAATTCCCGGGCCGGAATGAGGTCCCAGCACGCCACTGGGGGAGAGTGAGGTAAGTCGAGTCAGTGGGTAAGGACCACCCATTATAAATTGAAAATAAAACATTATTATTTTTGTAAGATTATAAATTTGACCGTTATGATTTGAACTTGTCATTTTACTAATTTATTCATTATTTATAAACGTGTTCATTATATGTAATTCATTTGTGTTGATATTAGAGTCCGTTTTGTAAAAGGGGCAGACGCGTGAAGTTTATAGATAACCATTATTATAATTTTGATGATTATGGCTCAGCTTGTAAAAACCCCAAATTAAACATCTCAGAAAATTTGAATATTTTGAAAATGGACTGTAAGCCATAATCATCAACATTATAACAAATAAAGGCTTGACATGTGTCACTTTGCATGTCATGAGTCTATATCATATATTATGTGACATGACGAGTGGTATATAAAATAAATTAAAGCCTGACAACGCCATCCAGTGTAAACTGGAAAAAAATGTGCTTTAAGGCACACAGGTTCGACCCATAAGGACAGAGGCAGCATGTTCCTTTAACACAGTTTAGTTTATTTTTATGTTTTACTTTTTGTCTTTCTTTGAGATTTCATACTTTCTTTGCACAGGTTATCACAGTTTTCGTTATATTTAGTTGGGCTCACAAAATGCCCGGAACAGGTCAACGAAAAGGAAACAAAACGAGAAAGCAAGACAAGGAGAAACAAGACAGCAGCGTGGTTAGGTCCACCGTCGCACGCCCACATCTAGCCCTTCTCGGCCGGCTCGGTGCTTCGATAGCCCCCGAGTTCCGTCACAGGAGGGCCCCAGCAGACCCCGAGCCACCATGCACCGAGAGCGAGCAATGGACGCCATGGAGTGGTGCGCATTGAGGCTCTCAACCACCCGCGACGCTGGACCCATTAAACAGCACACACAACCCTGGGCGCAGCCCAACCAGGCCGGAAGACGCCAGTGAGGGAGACAGAGGAAGTGCGTGTGAACGAGGGTGGCCTTTTATACTGATTTTGAGTGGTGGCGCCATCTGCTGACCGTTTCAATATTTAAAAAGCTTATATGTAATACGATGATTTAAAATACAGTTACTAAAAACTGGTATTGCCACAATTAGTTTCACATTTTAAGTTGAATTACAGACATTCTAATTTAATTATATGACGAGCACCTGCATTATGGCCGCTTTTTCACAAAACAAATATGTGTGTCATTTTCGTAGGTATAAAAGCAGATTAATAGTTTAGGCAGATTTATTTTTAAATAAACATAACTCTTGGTATTTTCAAAGAAGAAAAATAGGGTAATTTGAGAGAAACAATGAATAACAAACTACAGACCACAATTCTATCGTTTTTTCATTGTTTATTGGTGATTCTGGGTTTGGTCGAGACAAGCAAATTAAAATATTACATGCAATTATTTATTGTTTGTTTTTAGAGACAAAACTGCATAATCTGCAGATGGAGCGTTTGAAAAGAAAAATATATTATGATCTTTATTTTTGCTTGAAATTGCTCATGGGAAACATTAAAATGCAACAAATACGATTTTATGATGTTAAGTGTCAATTTCACCTTTAATTAAATCCGGTGGTTCAACTTACCCCGAAACCTGGTTCAACTGCCACAAGACGACTTCTTTAAAACCATATTTTCAAGATGAGTTTTGAAGATGCAAACACATAGGAACCACCCCAAAAGTTGTGTGTAAATAGTAACATTGTGTTTGTATATGATCCTGTTTTTACATAATAACCACCAAAGCAAAACGTGGCTCAACTCACCCCGCTCTCCCCTTCTGCTCATCACATAATTCTCCTTTTGACTCATTTTATATGCACTCAAAAAAATAACTCTTTGAATGAACGGAAAAAAAATCATGGAAAGTATTTCCACATGATTAAATGGCTTTCTTTCAGCATGAAGCAATTGTGTTCGTCCAATGTGATGCACTTGAGTAGGTTCAACGCCATATATTAGGGTTGATTGAACTTATTTACTACACTGTAAACCCGAACAGCCATACAAACTCATAATTGTTTTAGGCACCTGACTCATAAACAGACAATTCGTTGACTGAATATTAATCTTTTGAGTACAAAATGTGATTGATTGAGATTTAAGTTGAATAAAGATAATGTTAGAAACTTCATTTCAAAACATTTGCGTTTTTTGTCCATTCAACGTCATGACGTCACCAAACATTGTCTGCTTTTGACGCACTGAGTTTGAAAAAACAAGATGGCGGCCCGATGCGGAGAGGACCCGCTCTCGTCCAGAACAGAAATTTAAAACATTTAAACGTTTCTTTTGCTTATAATTGGCCACGCGATGTTTTTCTTCAGACTATAATAACGGTAAGGTTAAATTAGAGTCAAAGGAAGCCGTGTTCGGAGGGTCTGTGCTTTAGAACTAGCATAGCAAGTTTAAGGCTAACTTATCTCCACGGAAGGAGACACCGTCATCGTCACTGGTCTCCAAGCAGCAGCTCTTCTCATCTCGTGGTCTAATTTGGTAAGTAAATTCATTTAACATTATGTAACGTTAAAGCTGTGCTGTGAGGTTGTTTAACCCATCGGTAATGAACCGCTGTAAGGTCCCTGGCCCAGGCGAGCAGCGAAGGGAACGGAACGGCTAGCTAGATTCGTGCCCCGCGTTTCTCTTCATTGTAAAGAACCGCGGAGCACGAATACAGTTGCTGTGAGTTTCGTACACCCCGCGCCCAGCGGCAGGTTTAGCGGAGGTACCGACTCGGCTTCAGGTTTGAGCCGTGGCGGCTGCGGGTGACGGTGTGTTGAAACATGCGCCGAAACGGGGAGTCGGTCTGTCAGAACTGGGTCGTTGCGATATCTCTTCTTCTCATGACTAAGTGTAATGTAATAATAGTTGTATGAAAGTGCATAAATGGTGCAGTGAATGACAGAGACTAGGAAGGAGATGAGAGAAGCGGTCTGCAGGACGAGCTCATTGGTACAATGACAATCAGGTTATTCTGGGGGCAGCCAAATCTTCTAAAAATACAAAATTCTTGTCTGCAATGAGCCAAAACCAATTCTTCTGTTTAGTCCTGGTTTAGTCCAGGTTTAGACGTTTTTGTTTAGTCGTTAATTTAGTTTAATTTACAGTTAAAAAAAAAAAAGAGCACTTTGAGGACATAGAAAATATGCTGTAAATTAACAATAATTAACAATGCATCAATAATTATTTCTATATTGAAATATTATGCCATCATATTGCCTTTGTGTGATTTTAGGTGAGAACAACAAATGACATGAAATGAGTTAGTGCTGTTCTTTTATATTGCATGCTAATTTCCCCCATGTCTTGCAGATCAAGGAAGTGCTTGGTTTAACTTCAAAAAGCACGAAGCACAATATTTTAAACTAATGTACCACGATATCCATATCTGGCTGTGCTGTGGTGGTTGTCAACATTAGCATGAAAAGAGTAAAACCTGGCCAGTGAATCCACATTCATATGAACTCAAGACTGCAAGAGAATAGAGGTAGAGGATCTCCTAATGCAATGGCCCTGCAGATCGATCACAGGTAACAAATGTTCTTGTCCTTTCTGTTTGGTTATGTATCATACTTGTAATACATGTTCATGTATTTGTAGATACAGTCGGCTTCTCTCTGCTGCCCAGGCAAAAGTGCCCTTGGACCTGCTTTGGCCACACTGGGACAGGGAAATCCTGAACCTGAGAGAGGAGATGACCTGAAGTAATGAGGTACTATTTTGAAAAGGTAACTATTACCAGCTTACTTTGGCACTTCAAACTATCAAAATACATCGCTCGTTACTTAAAGGATTGGCCACCGTTTTTACATACTGAGATATGTTCTTACCTTAGTTTAGACTAGTTGATGTGTACCTGTTTGGTCTTTGTGTGTGTGTGTGTGTGCTCAGTCACGCAAATGTTATCATTTAGCCTCTCCCAGCATAAGTATAGCTCCAAACTGGGGTAAAATTAGAAGCTACCAAGCTGTTAAATGTTTTCCATATTTAAATACAGTTACATGAAACATTACACGATCCAGGTCTAGTTACACAAAATTAAACATGTCGATTTTCTAAGCGGATAGCCTCACAATATAGTTCCCTGTTTTATCCGCTTATCTTTTTGGTTCCTGGTCCATCTTCACTTCTCTCCTTTCCTCCTCCTTAGGTAGACTATGCCTAGTAGATTTTGAAGTTTTGTAGGTTTAAGAAAAGTATACAGTATGTACATTGCACACCATGGAAAGCTTACAGATCTGTTGTTTTTCTTTATGATTCATATTTACTTTTTTGTCATTAGGAAGATGGCAAAAGGAAGCCTTTGCGGAGTTTGCATCTACCTGAAGGAGGACGATACAGATTACTTTGAATGCTGAAATGTAAGTATATTTGTGCTTTGTAAATATTTTGGTGGGGCTTCATACATCGACAAAATGAATTTTCCCTGAAAATTCACTGAAATATGAACTGTTTAACTGGCACAATAATCACATGCATTTCAGAGCATGTTTGTGGAGGTATAAAGGCTCACGATTAAGAGCTGGGTAATTTGGCCAAATATAATATACTAGTTATTTTATTTAAATTAAGCACTGCCTAAAACACAACACACAGCCTTTTGCAAAGTCATAGTGGATCTTTATAAAGCTTCTAAACTGGCCGCACTGCACACATGGAGTGGTGATAGTGTGAGTGACCTGAATTGAGCAGTTTTTTTTATATTGTTCAATGCACACATTAATCAAATGATTTATATTATAATTTAGTATTCTACAGTGGGCTTTGAACTGTATTACCTAAATAATGGTAGCCCTTGTCATTTTTAAATTGCATGACCATTTTACAATTAACAATGGTGACAGTGCCACAGATGTTTGAGCAGGTCGTCTTGAAGGTCAGTGGTTTTAATCTTGCACATTGTGCAAGAAACTTCACGCATGTAAAGGGCTTTAGGCCAAATGTAGGAATAAAAGCACTCTATAAATATTGCCCTTTTTTTTTTTACCATTTAAAATGTACATAAAGAGCAGAGACACACAGTCTTAACATGCATAAGGAATGCCAGAAGATGAAAATAATCTGGGGGGGTCCAAACTCAAATTGGGAGCTAAATCTGGAGAATACATGTGTAGTGTATTTTAACCTAAGATAATGACAGAACAGTCAGGTCTTTGCATTGTATATGTTTTTTGCTGTCCTTTTCTCATCTGCTTGCCTTATTTAGTCCCTTATTTTCTTCACTTATTGCCTAATTTCTTGCCCCAGTATTAATTACACAATTTGTATTTTGCAGCAAAATGGTGAAACAAATGTGGCTGATCGTCCCGTTGCCCTTCTCATTGCTTCCCCTGATTTCTTCACACCTGGGAACATCTAAAGGCTTTTTCAACGCTATAATATCCAGTCTGGAGTGGTCAAGCAGGTTCTGGCCGACATCAGGACACGTGTGTTTGGTGTGGACAGCACCATCGGCTACAGACAGCGGTTTGTGGAGGTCGGTGAAGCTAGTTTTGGCCGATTGCATTCGTCAAACTGGCATCTGTCGCCGCACCAGGAGAGGTTTGATTGGCCTAGTGTTACTGGCTTGTCACTGAATAAGCTGCAAAATGGAAGGAGAGCTTTATTGTTGTTATCGAACTCACAAAACTCCCTCGTTCTGATTTTGCCATACGTGCTACGCACTGTTTTATCAACTAGCTGGAAATGTATGAACTTCTCCGGGACTTTAAACTTTAAAATTAAAAAGGTGACTGGACTGAGAATCCAATTCACACGTCAGAGACGACCACCACAGAGCGTTTGAACGGGGACTGAGGCATTTTGTTTTCTATTTACAGCAAGACACGCTACAAACATGCGCAGTTTGCGCACGTGCACTGTGCGGCGTTCTTGTTCTTGGGTTCATGTCACTTCAACGTAGATGTTGCTCTTAGCTGGTGAGACAGGGCAGACGAGAGGAAACCTCAGCTTTATAGGTAGTTGCTGAAGGGAGCATTGCAATGAGTGTGAGTGAATGTCCAACTATGTCTGAAGTGATTTTGTTGTTGCTTTGTGATTAATATAGAGATTATGCATGGCTATGTCTGCAATGTTATTCTTTTGTTCTACTTTGAATTGTTCCTCAATTTGAGGTTCCAGTTATATTTCAATAGAAATGGATTATGCATAACTTCTATTGAGTACCTAAAGAAAGTCGTTACCCTGTTTAACTTCCCTGAACTTCCCTTTATTTTCACTAAAAAGGCTAAGGCCTCAATGCTCTTCAGTCACAGACTGAGAAGTGAAGAAAGAAGTCATGGAGCTTCTGCTTTAGTCAGAACTTTCATACTTCTGTGTGACGTAAGAATGAACGATTGAATTTCAAGTATTCCTTTGTGATGTATGTGTGGAAAATTCTGTATATATTTAAATATGACTTTATTATTCTCATTCTTAAAACAAACACCTTGTCACTTGTATCTGCTGTAGAGTAAAGTCTGTCCCAGTTCCTGAGTCGTGGTGCAGCAGGACTGTTACAGAAGAAGCTCATAAGGTTCTTCTCTTCAACGTAAAAGTCAAAGTAGATCTACCACAGTCCTGTCCACATCTGTCATGGTCCACCATGCCCCACCATGACTCAGAGGAACCGGGACACACATGACTCCACATCAGATACAAATGACAAGTGTTTTTTTTTTTTTTTTTTTTAAAGAATGAGAGTAATTAATAATTAGTTAATAAGTAATATTCTAATCATATAAATTCAGGATATTTTAACCTTTATATGCATGGATCAGGTGTGCGCTTTTCGTAATTGTAGCAATAATTGTCCATATATTTTGTGATTTTACTACATATTTAAGTATGTAATATGTTTGAGTCAAAATATGACTGAACTTCTATATGCAGCAGAAGTTTGAAGTTCTGTCTAAAGCAGAATCTCCATGACTTCCTTCTTCACCTGTCGGTCTGTGACAGACTGAAGTACATGTTCTCTGGCTTTTTGTTGAAAATAAAGGCCACATTGTATTTAGCCTCATATTATTGTCACTCATGGTGTCTGACTTAAAGTCTAACTCTGAAGAAAGTCAAATCACGTTTCCACTGACAAAGTTGGAAGGGCGCCCCCTTGTGTCCAATTGAGTCCAACTGCCCGGACCTAACTGGCCCCCGATCAATCCTAATATTTTGCGTTGAACCTACTCAAGTGCATCACGTTGGACTAACACAATTGTTTAATCCCGAAAGAAAGCCATTTTATCATGTGGAAATACTTTCCATGATTTTTTTACGTTCATTCAAAGTTATTTCTGATTTCATTCCTCCCATCATGATTTAATCATGTTCATCTTGGAAACGTGAAATTATTGCTTCCATAATACATGTTACAATTTAGTTAATGTAACAGCCCCCTAGTTTACTTATTTTGAGTGTGGAACCAACAGTCATCTAAATGTCCTGAAGTCAAATGGAGCATACCTTTTGCAGTGTGTAGACCGTACCGACGGGAGGGGTCTATTATCTGGGGGATGCCGCGGCGTGTGAGGAAACGTGCGTATGCTAATCAGGCCCAAGTGCACGAGCGAGGAGCGGAATGGTAAATGAGCCGACTTTATGAGCCCAAATCTCACAAATCTTGTTTGTTAATCAAAGGCAGAAACGCACAATTGGCTAAAAATAGCTGAAGAGAAAAGCCTGGGATACGCACAGTGTCTGTGATGACACACACAGCATGGGTAATTGGTAGGAAAAGGTTAGTGTTATTATTCATAGCCTGAGAGCAGATAAAGTCAGAGGTGCGCTATAGAGGAAAGGGAGGTACGAGCGACCCCAGAGGAGGCTTGTCCTGCGCTGTTGTGTGCAGGTAAATAACTCACGGTATAATTCATAATATAAGCATGCAACCGGGCATTTTATATTGTGTCTCAACAGAGGAGAAGAGATCGTACTTGTATCAGGGTTTCTACAGGTGGTAGCAAGTCAAATTCAATGTCATTTTAATGTCTAAAAACTATATTTTAATGTCACAAAAGCAAAAAAACAAACATTTCATTTCATAACATTTGTAAAGATTCAAACAAACAGGGGAACGAGGCGACATTTTGACAAACTCAAAACTAAATTGGACACAACGGAAAACTTTTGAGCAAAAGATTGTGTAACATTTCAGTCAATGAACCATAGTTTTTGTGCTTTTGATGAAAGTATACAGTAAAAATAGTTAAGCATTGCCATTCAGAGGGTTCTGTCTCGAAGGTATATTTTCTAAGAAAATTAGATTTAATGCCAGTTTGAATCTGATTTAATGCCTTGTGAATCTAGTTGAATGCCTTCTAAGGCCTTAAAGGAACAGGCCACCGTTTTTCCATACTGAGATTATGTTCTTACCTGAGCTTATGCAAGTTGATGCGTAACTGTCTGGTCTGTGTGCGTGCGCTCAATCACGCAAATATTGTTAGCGTTTAGCCTCTCCCAGCAAAGGTATAGCTCCAAAAGTCTAGTTACACAAAATTAAACATGTCGAGTAAGCGCATAAAAAAGGGCACTATATCGTGAGGCGTAATAACACCTGGAGCTCTAATATCATCAAAGTAATATCATCAAAGTACTCCAGGTGTTATTACGCCTCACAATATAGTGCCCCTTTTTTATCCGCTTAGAAAATCGGCATGTTTAATTTTGTGTAACTAGACTTGGATAGTGTAAAGGTTCACGTAACTGTATTTAAATAGGGAAAACGTGGAACAGCTTGGTCGCTTCTAACTTCACCCCAGTTTGGAGCTATACCTGTGCTGGGAGAGGCTACACGCTAACAACATTTGCGTGACTGAGCGCACGCACAAAGACCAGACAGTTACGCATCAACTCGTCTAAGGTAAGAACATATCTCAGTATGTAAAAAAGGTGGCCTATTCCTTTAAGGCAGTGGTTCTCAACCTGGGGGTCACAAGCCTAATTTGGGGGGGGAGGGGGTCCCCAGATCATATAGATTTTTATTAGCATATGATATTATATTTTATTGTAGCAATGCCATTATTTGTTCGTAATTTGATGAATTTTCTTTTTGCCATTAGATTTTTTTCTTTCTTTTTTCAGAATTATGTAGGCTAATGTTCCTATTTCTCACGGTGTGACCCGGGTGGGGGGGGGGTGTCACAAACCCATTTAACTGTTATAATGGGGGTCGCGGCTCCAAAAGGTTGAGAACCACTGCTTTAAGGTATGTTTAAAACAATATCCTTTTGGTGCTCTTCAGTGCAGGGATCATTCTTAACAGCTGAAAAGCGAAAACACAGACCACATTGTGCGTGTGACTCCAGCAAAACTAGTTTCAAAGATGGCCTCCGACAACCGTCTCGAGTTTGCCCTGAGGACGGCCTTGTGAGCCGAAACGCATTGGCTTTTTAATTCAAAGAACCATGTGAAATAAAGGCTTTCCCCCCCGCTTTCTCACCTGAAATAAAGCTCTCTATCTGTCTCTATCACCCGCAACTTTACTTTTGTGACTTTGAAAGACCAAATCTCGCTGTAAATCCAGCTTTCAACACAAAGTTCATGGTGAAATATGAGCATTGTGGCTTTGTGCGTGAACTTTGATGAGGAGAAACCTGCCTTTATTCTGGATCAGGTCAAAGCGCTGACTTCACTGACAGAATTTGAACACACGATGAGCGCGTGTTTTCCTGCGTATTGATCAGAGGCGGTTCCACATGTATGAGTCAGGATCAGGGGGTCATGGGAAAAGCTGTGGAGGAATTTGTTTCCAGCGATGGAGTCCGTCAGATCAAAGAAAACACATTTGGGTGATTATGTATGATTTCTTCTTGCTGGCGGCTGTGAGCCCGGGGATCCTGTTGTTGTGGTTGCTTAATGCAGTCCGACACAAAAAATGAGTTTGAGGCTCGGCCAGAATATGGACTTTCTCTGTGGGAAAAGAAAGTATCTCAAAACTTAGACTATTAGAATCAGTATAATGTAAGATGGTGGTTCAATCCTAGCTCCATATTTACAGCACAATTTGCCTGTTCATTAATATGCATTGGAAAAGTGAACACTTATCCAATTATATTAATTCGTTTTACAGTGGGGTTCCAGGTTATTTGCGTGGTAACTTTGAGGGTCACAGCCTGAAAAGTTTGGGAACCTCTGCTCTGTTGTGTACGGCACATTTTGATATTCCGCTGTAGGGGGAGACCGGGGCTGGTTGTCATAGTGTTTTTTGTAGAGTCCACTGCTCATCAACACAACATCCCACAAGAGCCACAGTTACATTAAAGTTAGTTACATTAACTTAAAGCTTAAACCAGGGATGTCAAACTCATTTGGGTTGTGGGATGAAATCCAGCTTCCTCAGCGGGTCGAGGGTCTCATGTAATGTAAACAGGAAAATACGATTGAGAAAACATTTTTCCAAAGAATAATAATGAGCTGTGATTTTGAAACAAAAGCCCGACAGGACTGTAATAAATAATAATAACGGCTTACACTTGTATTACGCTTTACAAGCCTGTGTCACAAGTCATTAGATTGTAGACTCGTTATTCATTCACTCCGTCCTGGGGCAGACTGACCATTTACCACGTGGCTATAATGTGTTGTTTATATCCTATCTCTTATCAGTGCCCTCTGCTGGACACATGTGGAATTATCTCTTTTTTTCTTTTTTAAATTAAGTTGCCCCCTAGTGGCTGTAATGAGCATAGGTTATTTCTTATTTTCTTATTTCATAACTCTGCACAGGAATGGGCTAGAGCAGAGGTGCCCAAACTTTTTGTCTCCGAGGGCCAAAATGAAAAAGTGCCTGTGGCTCGCGGGCCAAACACGAGCATGAAACACACATAACTGCAAATAATAATAGTTACTTTGTTTTATTTTTCAGTAGCCTATACATTTGCATTTGATTCTATATGCAAATAACATGCTACATTAAAACAAATGTTAACTATGGCAAAAGCCTAGTTTTAGTAGAACAAAATCCACAATTGTAGCAATATAGTGCAAAATGTAAACAACAACAACACCTGTATCTACAGAACCTACAGTGACTTTACCTCATTCATTTGTTAACTCAAAGAAAATGCCACATTAGATCATTTTTAAAGTGTCTGTTCGCATCAATTCTTTATAAGTCAATTTTTAACACGTACTAGTTGATGTCAACAGCCTTTGCAATAAAAGTTGGAAAACTGGGAAAGTTGATGCTACAACGCTCTGTGATAAACACCAAGACACCACAACAGTGTTTCCTTAACTTTGCGAAAGGAGTGGCCAAAAAGTGTACTGCATCCATATTTACCATTGAGAATGAATGGGAGAGAGTTGTTATTAACCATATGTGGCGCAAAACTAGGTCACTCTGGCGTGCAAATGGAATTGTTCCGGCGGGCCAAATTTGGCCCCACTTTGAGCACCCCTGGACTAGAGACTTACTTTTTCATATTTTTTTGACAAACTCAAGAATTTATGCTCTACAAGTCAAGGGCTGGATTAAATCATCTCGGGCCGCAGTTTGACATGTCTGGCTTATACCCTCGGCTTGAAGTAGGCCCTGCTTCCTTCATTATATCTTATCACATTAAATAGTTATAAACCGACAAAGAGGAAAACCGTCTGTGACAATGTGCCCCATGTGTGTCGTCACAATGAGTGGAGTTGGTCGTCCCTATTGTTATTAATGGTGTTTTAGGCATGAATTTAGAAAATAAATTATAACTTTTTTGTTTTTTTGAGATAAAAAGTAAATACATGTTTAAATACTCATCAAATATAAATGTGTTCATGTCACTATTTTGAAGCAATTAATTTCCAGTAAATTATGATGTGCTCAACAAAAGCTAATGATAAAATGAATATTAAAAAAAGACACAAAAACAAATTTTCCCCAGCCTCATTTCCCTATGTGACAACCAGCCCCTGACCCATCTGAGACAACCACCCCCAGCCCAATTATATAGCTCTTTACTCTGATTTTTCAGCATCTTAAAAGCTAATGAAAAGAGTATCAATAAAACAGGAGGCAACCATTCCGATAAACATTTATTTACAAAACCTAACGATGACAAAGAAATGCTTAAAGAGATAATACAAAACATGTGCTATAATGGTAAATGCATTATCATACACGACGTATAGCTTACCAACGTGTTAAATAAAATATGGGTAGGATATAGTTTTGGACCTCTGAGGAGGAGGAGGGAGCAAAAGCCGCCGGAGTGGGATTGCTTTAGAGACTATTATTGCATCGATTCACTTTGTGTTTAAGGCAAGAATGAGACACAGACAGAACACGTCACACACGGAGAATGGAGTATAGTTTTCACACATCACACGGGGGGATGTTCACGCTGGAGCAGGGAGGAGCAGTTTGGGGCATAAACGCCATCACCAAGACCTGGGAGTGTTGTCCAATAATAAATCTTTTCCGTTCATCCACAGTTTCATCCAGTTTAGACAGAGTTTAGGGCTAATTTAGTGTCCTTTGGTTCTCGATCTAGGCCCGGTCAGTACTTGGAAGGTCAACTATTGCAGTGATTCTCAACTGGTGCGGGACTAGAGGTCGACTGATATGGGTTTTTCTTAGGCCTGTGCCGATTTTTGGGGACATTGATTGGCTGATGCCGATATGCACCGCCGATATTTTTGGCCGATTTTTAAAAATGTCTTATCTATAATCCTGTGTGTGATGCTTCTAAACTCAGCAGGGTGCCCTTTATTAGAGGTACACAGCGGATTTATTCAGGACATTCAGGTACTTCACAAGGAACTCGTTTAAAAGACAAAAATCAGCAGATTCCAAAACTCAAAATATTAAGTAATGCATCTAAAATTATAAGCAAAAGAACTTAAAATGTATAAAATACGATCAAAGTTGGACAAACTTGAGACCGATTTTCACCGTAATGTTTCTCAGCTCTCCTGAGGCTGTGACTGAGCTCGAAAAATGGGAAGTCGCGATCACCTGGTTCTGGAGATATCAGCCTTTAAAGCAGTACTAAGTAACTCTTGCCCTAGAGGCCATAAGCGCAACTGCAGGTGTCTTAGCAAGTTACGATTTTTTAACTTATTAAATGTCTTGGAGAGTAAATACTACGCTGACAGAAAAGGTGAAGGGAGAGAGGGGTGTTGTACATCCAGTTATACAATGGGAATATTTTTTTTCACTCAAACTTGGCTGTAAATACTGTTTAAAGTGGCGCTAGCCCGCAGTTAGCTTTGCCCGTTAGCCTGTTAGCTTCTTCTCCGTGATTCTATTAGTGTGTATTGGTTGCTCCGCCCCGGTGGCAGGCAAGTTGCAAGCATGGTTTTCTGGCCAGAGACACCAGGGGGAGATGAAAGACCCTCCAATCATCCCATTAACACTTGTATTACCCCCAGAGGGAATACGAAAAGGATTTATTAAGGTAAACACGTTACTTAGTACTGCTTTAATTGGCATGATATCGGCCGATATTGTAAAATACCCATATATCGGCCTGATATATTGGTCGACCTCTAATCGGGACCCACTGTCACCCTACAATGACAAGCCGCAACCCAATTAAGAATGAATTGTTCATATAAAATGTAAAATTGTGATAAAAAACCAACCAGATGAGTCATTTTAAAAGACTTGGATACAGTATGCTTACGATTTATGTCGAGAAATACTAAAAGACCCACTGAAAATGGTTCCGTAACCCACTTTTTGGCCCCACCCCCCTCAGTTGAGAAGCACCAAACTATTGTATGAGGTGGTACTTGGCGTGAAAAGTTTGAGAATCTCAAATTTCTAAAGCATAAATCAAATGATCTTTAGTTAAAAGTAATAATAATGAAGTCTCAAACGGCCACTTAAAGAAGCCCAAGTACCAAGCATCCTGGATCTGACTGGTGCGAGCTTTTACAGCGCGATACAATACCAGCAATGTAAGTCTTTATTATTCGAATCATGCGTTTTGAAACACGGGTTGTGAAATTGTTGGACCATCAAATATTTATGATGATGTTAATAAAAAAAATACTGTGCTCTTTTTCCTCAATGTCATATCAGTTGAAATACCCATTAACAGGGCTGTACTGTATATAAATCAACTTTTATGAGCCTCTACTTGCAACAGTGGTAATTTGCCGCACTGAAATCGTCTAAATGACTTTCACTGTACATATTATTCCAACTTATAAAACGTAAAATTGCCTAGTTGTCTGCATAATATTAAACAACAGCAATAACAAATATTATAATAAAACCTTTACACAGCAATATTCACGTCACAAAACTCACCTAACGACCGACTCACAACTCAGAACTGCCTGACTGTACAATCTTCAAACTTAAAGCTAAGAAAAAGTAACCTTTAAAGCAACACCACGGTGTGTTTTGTCCTGCGAAGAGTAGAAAAACAACCATTTAATGTTATGTGTGTTTTTACATTCAATCTTCGCTTTCTCCTTTTCATTCTAGTAACAGTTTTCTCTCGTCCCGTTCAGCAGATGGCATAGTTATGGAAATGAAGTCACATTCACTTTTCCTATAGACTTAAAAAATAATAATAATACAAATACAAGGCACGGCGGAGGCTAACCAGTGGTGCTCAAACGTTTGACACCACGTACCACCTCATAAATTATAATATAAGTACCACTATGTGAAGATTAAACGGGTCTACAAGGGGTGTTCAATAGACTACATTATGTCTAAACTGAATGTAAGCCATGTCTAAATGAGAAAAACTAATTTCAATGCATTACTGAAGCAGAAATGATCTGCACTTGAAATGAATAGTGTAAAGCTGCAGACGACCCTGAGTGAAGAAGACCACAGTTTGAGAACCACTGAGAACATTATTATTACGTCATAACAAAGAAGCTCATGCACACTATTCTATAATCTGGAAACTGTGTTTATATGATCAGAGACAAAACCAGAAACTCCCGATAATAAAAGAGTGCATGTAAACACGCCCTATGGAAGGAAAGAATGAAAATTACTTGCGGGTTTCGTGGAGGACACTGTTTAGATTTTTGTTTTTGGGTTCTGAGCTCAATAAATTAGGCTTGGAATTAGATATTAATCAATCTCAATATTGTTTCATACAAGACTGGAAAGTTTGGAGTCTGTAGGAGCTAGGACTTGGTACCGTAAAATGTTTTCACCCGATACCGGTACTTTAACGATACTTTTTCCGATACCTTTACTAAAGTATTTGTCATCTAGAACCAGAAAACTGTTTAATAATGTTAATGTATTACTTTTCCTTCCATTTAATTTCTTTTGCATTTGTATCATTTGTTTGAGGTGACACAACCGAGACACTTCCTTTAACGACAAAAGGGCAGAAAGAGTTTTTCTTATCCCCCCCCCCCCCCACACTTTTAACACATTTTCCCCCCAACATTTTCCATATTTTTTTCAATTTTTTACCCCTGAATTTTCCACACAAAATTTTAAATCTTAAAAAAAATAATAATAAAAAAATCACAAGTTTTTTCATCATTTTCCCAATGTTTCCCAATGTTTCCCCAATTTTACCCTAATTTTTCAACTTCTCTTTCACTTTTGTTTCTTTTACATTTTGATGACCAACAGCATCAAAATCTGAATGTAAAGATGTATATTTTCGGTACCTGCTTTCGATACTTTCAATTTTCTACACCAGTAGAACTTAAACCTTTTTTTCGATGCCAAACTAGTATCGTTTGACGGTACCCAGCCCTAGTAGGAGCTACTAACTAGGAGAAGTTGTTGCATGAGTGGAACGAAATCCTCATTTTGAGAAAACCAGCACATTTCTCCGGCCTTTCCTAGAGGGTGTCTCCCAGAAAGGAAATGACCATATTTAGATTATAGCCTCATCTCAGACACCCTTCACAGTACATGTGGATTTAAAATATGTGAGTATTTCTGAATGAATACGTGTGGGAACCTGGATTTTGTTGGAGTTACTTCCGGGATATCTCCTATCATCGTCTCTTTTATGCTACTGCCAGAGAAAACTAAGATGTTGAGGAAGAAAACTAGCAAAAACATCCCCACACTCACCACTGTGAGAAAAATCTATACTTTCATATCTATATTTTATTTGTCTGGCCTCAAAGCACTGACCCGCCCGGTGCTGTCCCGCTCCAGCGCCAACAAGACAATCGACATCAGTGACCCGAGAAGAAGCGAAGCCGCGGCTCGCTTTGAAAATGTAACGACTTTTACAAACAGAACTGGTCCGTACATTTCGGAGAGTCCGGGGGAAAAAGCCGAGCCTTGTGTGTCTGTGTGCGCGTTAACAGTCCCTGAACCGGGCTCTCTCCGTCCGCCCCGACGCCTCCGGAGCCCGGTGCGCCGCAAAGTCCTCTCCCTTTTTGTTACGTAGATTCTGTAGATCCTGAGTTCCGCTCCATCTGGCGCCTTTAATACGGGTACTGCTTCTGCTTCTTGCCGGCGAAACAGGACAGCCATGTGCACAACAGCATGGCCACGGCCGCCCCCGCTCCGGTGCAGTAGTAGGCCCATCCGATCTCGCACGAGCCTGTGGGGATAAAGAAAAAGTACAAGCGCGTGATTAACGTCTCGTCTTGAGAAATGGACAGATGGAGCTGAGTGGCATTTGGATTGACAAGCTTTGGAGATTTTAGTGGATATAAGAAGTGTCAAAAATGGTTACTCTGAAGCAGAAGAGAATTAGTTATTACAAAGTGAGGATACACAACTTTGGGCAAATTGCTACTTTTAAAATCAGAATTCAGTTCACGAAGAACATTTTTAACACATCCAGGAGCCTTAACTTTTGAGAAAAAGGTCTTAAATTAGCTGCTATATGAAATGTAGAGTCGAGAGTGTGGCCGGGTCAATGACGTATAAGGGCTCTAAAAACATATTTTCAAAATGTTTTTTCAAAACTGACGGCATGCATATTTTTGAGTCGATCATTTTGTGTTTAAACAAGTTATGTTTGTTAAATAACATTTAAAAGTATTTAAATGTATTTTTTGATGTATTTGCAGCTTCTCTGTATAAAAACGTGTCAGGTGGCGCAACCAAGTTTTTTCTAAAATGTAAATATTTCCAAAAATTTATACAAAGTCAAATCTTTGCCAAGTATATCTTAGACAGTCTTTCTCCTCTGAACATTTCATCTGTAATTTGTAACTGACTGATGTTGTAATCAGAAATAAAACAGGAGGACCATGGACTGAGTGCTCGGTGTCGGCCCAAAACAGTTATCGGTTCGGTATCGGATATTTTAAACCAATATCTGATATTTTTTTTCTAGTATTGACTCTGATTACTTATACCAGTATTGGATCAGTGCATCCCTATAATTTGTAGATGGTAATTTGACATTTTTTGCAGTTGCACCACTTGACTGTCTGGTTGCACCACCTGACATTAGCAACTCATTTCAAATTAAATTGGCTTTTATGTGGACTCTTACATTAGCTTTAGCATTTGTTAGCATGGGTAAACATTTACTTTTAAAACAAATTAAGACTTTTATAATAAAATAATATTTTTCAATATTTACATCGGTTGTACTACCTGACACAGAAAGTGTGACAGTTTACCTATGAGTCGGAAAAAAGCTATTTTTTCTCAATTCTTGATAGAGATTTTCAAACCTTTTCACTCAGCCATAAAGACGACTTGTTCTTCTGGCTGATGTCATATCCTGTTTGCTGATACTATTCTTTATTTAAAAATACCAGCCCTGTTCTTACGGTTGTGCCACCCTGATATTTGAAGATTACAAATTGTCAGACAAAAGTTTTTAGTGATCTCAAAAGCTTTAAAACTATTAATATTCACAAATGACGGCTTATTTGAAAGATATTTAACATATAGTTATGCCATGATGTTTTATTTTTTAATTGTTACCCTGAAAATACAATTTTCAGAAGCTTTATTAGTCTAATCATTGGCTCGGACGGTTGCACCACCTGACATTTTAGGGGTTTGAGGTGTGAAAACATAAAAAAATATTTATTATTGAAATGTGAAGAAAATGTGTTTAAACTAAATAGGTTTTGTAGAATAAAGTGATACATGTAATGAAAAGATCAAATTATTTTTAAAAGAAATATAACACTCGGACACAAAAATATGCACGTCATGTCAATCACCCGGCCATAGATACCGTGAACAAGTAATCTTAGTTTAGTTTAGTTTAGTTTGTGTATTTGAGCAGTTAAAAAGGAGTGCTCAAAAGGAGCGGGCCGAAGCAAAAGGCTTATAAGCGCCCACCCCCAAAATAAAAACAATAACATTTTCATTTAACAATCAAAGCAAGGAACGTAGTGCAAGGTAACAAATCATAAACAAATCGTGAACAAGGGAACATAGGGCAAGGCAACAACAAATAATAAAGAACAATAATAAAGAAACAACAGTAAAAGAATGTACTACAACACTCACAATATCTATATCCAGTCAATTACAAAACATCACACCAAATCGGCCATTTTAACACAGACCAAACATACAAGGCACTATTTTAACTCATCCAGTAATAAACAGAAACGAGTAGATACAAAACACAACAGCTCATTTCTTGTACAGTGTCTAGTACAGAGCAAGTAACAAATGTTGATCATTAATATATTTCTTACAAATTGTTACTGTTGAATATTTCTATATATGTTTTTGTCATAATAGGCTTTAATGATTATATGAAACTGTGTTGATTGTAATCTGTGCTTTTGGGGTTGATTTGAATTGGGCTGATATTTTGCTGTATTGTTGTTGTCTTTATTCTGATATCCACTGGGGGGCAGTGTGTTAGAATGCGGAGTCAGATCGCGCAGAAGAAGAGTATTCTAAAGGCACTGATTGGTTCTTCAACAAGGAGACGCCTACTTCCTGTGTTTATAAAAGGCCAGGCACGGGCCCTGCTCCCTCTCTCTCTCGCTCCCTCCCGGCTGGTCAACATGGGTCCCTGGGGACAGCTGCATAACTTTTGTTTAGTCTGTAAATTCAGGGAATAAAATAATGATTTTGATTTTAATAGAACGAGGCTACGTATTCTTTTTCATCCATTTTTTGAACACAATATTACCAATGCCAAACATTAGTACGTTACTAGAATCACTAGTGTAACATTACCTGAAGTCACTATTTTTATGTCATAAAGGCACGTTACAACTACTTCCCAGTTGTCATTACCATCCTCAGTATAATATCAATTTGTGTACAATTTCCTCTTTTTTTTTTTTCTTTTTTTTTGTCATGTATAATGATTACTGATTTCTGATTGCTCCTTTAAAAATAACTTAGTAATTTTAATGACTAAGTAACCGTTAGATTACAAGTTACTTTATTAGTTACATTCTGCAGCCTCAACATACAAATGGCAACCGGTTTTGTCAATATGCGCTTCATTGGAGGTGCATTTTAACGATTACATCATCAATGCTGACACAAACTCATAATAGTATTTCTCTCTCCTCCTTCCAGTGTTGTTAAAGGGCTCATCTCACTGGCCTGGAGACTAGTTGGAGACTCGAGTTGCCGCTGGTCATGGAGATGTCTCGGTGAAAACTAACAGGTTCAATTTCAGTGGAGACGGAAAAAAAGTCTCCATGTGGTCTCTGTGCGGTCACCGAGAGGTCGTGTCAGGTTGTCCTCGACCTGTGAGACGTTTCTGTGATGTCCCTCCAGTGTCTCTGAGACCTGTCGGAGACCAAGCAGATCTCACAGAAACGCCATACGACTCTTTGAGATCTCCTAGTGTCTCCTGGTCTCTCCAGTGTCTGCGTACACTGGTGTATGAATGAGAGTGTGAATGGGTGAGTGGATCCTTGCTGTAAAGCACTTTGAGTGCCTAATGAAGGTGGAAAAGCGCTGTATAAGTTAAGACCATTTACCATTTACCTAGTGTTCACGACACGGCCTGAGACTGCGTAGACCTCTCGGAGACCATGCAGAGACTCATGCTGAATTAAAACCTGTTAGTTTCACAGAACTAGTCAAAAAGCAAGCAAATACTGTATATCTTTTTACTAATGGAAACAACAAAAATAGTAACTTACAGAGACTTTGATAAGTTTTAATTGTCCTCAGCACATCTCAGTTATTTAGAAAACTGCCCGACACTTTACATCTGGAAAAATAATACACCTGCTGAGGCACAATCTGTCACTTATTCAGAATATTTGGCAACCCTTTATAGATTTCTTATGTCGTACTTCACTCACGCTGTAGATTAAATAATATATAATGTAAAATTAATTCAGAGTGTGTTTGTAGAAGTCTAAACTACAGGGATAGCAGATAATATAATGATAAATCCTATTTATTGTGCAGCGCTATTACTGGATCAACATTGGTACATTGGCAGGTAGAGATTTGGGGAAATGCAGTAAAGCGCGAGGATAATGGACTGGTTATGTAAGATATGCTTCAGAATAACTTCATGGCAGGATAACGATGATCCAAATGTGTTTTTTTGTAATCTTCTTCATAAACAACACAGAGCAAGAAGTAAATCTGTTTGAGAAGTCACTCGTCGGTTCGTATTGTGGATAAATACTGGTTATTAGAGTGAAAACACCTACATGTGAACAATTAAAGCTTCCATAATGACGATAATTGCGCCTTAATTGCGATAAAAGCTAATGAGACTCTTAGACGGAGCTGGAGTTGAGTTAACAGTCGTTCTGTATTTGCATAAAGCATTAGGGCGCCATCACGCCACCTGAGGAAACCTGTCGGGAGCAGCGTCATCATCGCTACGGCCATTGCCTCAAAATCAAGAGTGTTGTGGCCTCAGTACTGATCTGTAAACCCCCCGACGTTTCGAAAACACTCTTTTCAAATCATCATGTAATATTGTACTTCATTAAAGGGATATTTCAGGATTTTTGACATAGGGCCTCATTTCCTAGTTATCCAGAGTGTTGTTGATGTCTGGAGATATTTTTTCTTAAATTCATGCAGTTCTTATATTTGAAGAGTCTAGTGGCGCTAGGCTAGGGCAAGGCTAAAGCATTTCTATGGTATCAGTTAGCCTGCATTAAAAACAGTCTGACCCACTCCACAGTGCACCTGAGGCAAATCACTTATAACACCAGACTAACCATATAAATGTCTGTGTAATAGAATATTTTTTTAATATAACTGACCTTGTATCACATGAATGACCACATTTTCAGGGACTATTTTCTCGCAGATCGCTCCGCCGCTGCGTTAGCTTACAGCCACGAAGCTGATGCTCCTCAAATATAAGTTATTTTAAATGCAAAATGGTTAAAATTATTCTATCGACACAGACATTTATATGGTCTTTAACCTCTAACTGAGCACATTTTCTCCAGTTCGGCTTGACCCAAATCTAAAAGCTTCTCGACTGGAGCTTATAGCCGGTAACGCCTCACTGGAAAGACCTTTCATTGTCTTTTTTCTGTGCTTTTTCATCACATTTTTGGCTCTTTTGTTGCTTTTTCATCACTCTTCAGCCGTGCTTTTGGTCGCTTTTTTTATTGTGTTACTGTTGCTTTACCAAGGAGTTTTCGTCACTCTTTTGCCATTTCTCTGTTGTGTTTTCATCCTCGTTTTCATCACTATTTTGAGGCTTTTTTTCAAGAGGCTTTTCAGATTTGGGTAAAGTCAAGCTGGAGAAAATGTGCTCGGTTCAGGTGGGGTTTAGAAGTATTTAATAATGAACATTTCGTTTGACTGCCGTTAGCTTTGATTACAGCACTGGTTCCCAAAGTGGGGGTCGCGAGGCCTTGGGTGGGGGTCCCCAGATGATTGTAGGATGAAACAAAAAAGAAAAAGGCAACTGTTTTTGATATATTTTTGAGTGTAAAACAGCATATCAAAACAAAATAAACTGTTTAAATACATGTTAACTTGATTTTAAAATGTTTTTCTTCCCTAAAGTAGCGTAAGAGGCAATAACTTTATACAAGGGGGGTCCCGAGTTGTTTACGCGTCCTTTTTTGGGGTCCCAGCCAAAAACGTTTGGGAACCCCTGGATTACAGCACACATTCGCTGTGGCATTGATTCTATAAAATGGGAAAAGTGTGCAAGAAATCAAAGCAAAAGGCGGGCCATATGTTTTCAATATAAAAAGAAAAACCAAAGCATAAAAAAGCTTTTCCAATCTTTTGACCGGTCCTGTTTACAGTACGCTTAGTACTTAAAGGTGCATTATGGAACTTTTTATGTGAAAATATTTTTCCTTATTAGTACGTATTTGTCTTTGTAGTGACCCAGTGATTAGCATAACGCCTTTACTGTCCATCACAGTCGCCCCATGATGCTACAGGATCAATTCTTTTAGAATTTCTAGTAGGTTTTCACTGCTGACCACCATAAACCTACAAAACAATTGATCCTGGAGCATCATAAAGGCCACAGTGATTAAAAGTAAAGGTGCCATGTTAATCGTTTTTGCTTCGTTTTTGTTGCATTTTCATTAGGGCTGAAAGATATATCGTTATCATATCGATATCGAGATATGAACATTCAAGATATCAATATCACAAAAGAAAAATATAAACGATATAGATTTTCATCAATAAAACTGCACTCTTTTGTATTATGATTTTATTTTTCTGAAAAATGCTTAGTTTTCACCTAACCCATGATTATATCATATCGATATCGAGATACAGTATCTGGCATGAATATCGAGATATGAAATTTTGTCCATATCGTTCAGCCCTAATTTTCATCACTTTATCGTCTCCAGTTTTGCTGAGTTTTTGTTACATTTTCTTCACTTTTTCATCGCCCGTTTTGCTGCATTTTTGTCGCTTTGGGTCACTGCGTCACTACAAGGTCAAATACTTACTAACAAGGGAAAACGTTTTCACATAAAAAGTTCCATAATGCACCTTTAACGCTCAGTATCTCTATGTGATTCCTGACCACTGTTCACCCTGCCTACTGGACAGAGCTGCTGCTTCAGTTGCCGCTGATCCCACATCTAAACATTTTTACTGAACACATGACATTTTCGCCCCAACCTCGCCGCTATTTTTGTTGAGAAAGGTGATAAGAAAGCCAAGGCTGCACCACATCGTGTCTCAAAGGAGAACTCCAAGTGCTGATGTGGTGCCGTCCGGCTGCTTATGAGAAATCTCCAAGCTCACTGCCCTGAGGATGGACTTGGCTGCGGCTGATGTCAGTAAATGTCATGCCAATATACCCTTTTCTTTTATTATCTGTCATAAACCAATAGGAGAAGGTCAGGATGCCCAAACAAAGCACTGACAGGACTCCCGCCCACTGCCTCCAGTTATAATAATGGAAAGGCCATAGTTCAATCTGACATATTTTACACATTTTATGACATTATGGTCTTTTCATTTGACTTGACTTGTTCATGTGTAGTTCATTATGTGCTCAAAAGAGGATAAGATTTCCAGAGGTGATATTTTAGCTTCTGCGTATTGAAACTGGGCTCAGACTGGACAAGTTGCAATTCCATTTTCAGCATTGGAAATTTGCGTTTTTGCTGCTTTTTCATCCTCATTTACATCTCGTTTTTTGACGCTATTTTCGAGAAGCTTTTAGATTAAGTGGAACTGGAGAAAATTTGCTTGCTTAAAGGAACAGGCCACTGTTTTTCCATACTGAGATATGTTCTTAGCTGAGCTTAGACGAGTTGATGCGTAACTGTCTGGTCTTTGTGCGTGCGCTCAGTCACCAAAACGACCAAAGATGTTGTTAGCATTTGGCCTCTCCCATTGTATTCCAATAGCTCCAAACGGGGGTGAAGTTAGAAGTGACCACGCTCTTCCACGGGCACAAAGACCAGACAGGTACGTATCAACTCGTCTAAGCTCAGGTAAGAACATATCTCAGTATGGGAAAACGGTGGCCTGTTCCTTTAAGGCGAGGGTTAAAGGGATATTTCAGGATTTTTGACATACTGTAGGGCCTCATTTCCTAGTTATCCAGAGTGTTGATGTGTTGATGTCTGGAGATATTTTTTTCTTAAATTCACGCAGTTCTTATATTTGAAGAGTCTAAAGCATTTCTATGGTATCAGTTAGCCTGCATTAAAAACAGTCTGGCCCACTCCACAGTGCACCTGAGGTAAATCACTTATAACACCAGACTAACCATATAAATGTCTGTGTCGATAGAATAATTTTTGAAATATAACTGACCTTGTATCACATGAATTACCGCATTTTCAGGGACTATTTTCTCGCAGATCACTCCGCTGCTGCCTCAGCTTACAGCCACGAAGCTGATGCTGCTCAAATATAAGTTATTTTAAATGCAAAATGGTTAAAATGATTCTATCGACACAGACATTTATATGGTTAGTCTGGCGTTTTAAGTGATTTACCTCAGGTGCACGGTGGAGTGGGTCAGACTGTTTTTAATGCAGGCTAACTGTTACCATAGAAATGCTTTAGCCTTCTTCAAATATAAGAACTGTATGAATTTAAGAAAAAAATATCTCCAGACATCAACAACACTCTGGATAACTAGGAAATGAGGCCCTATGTCAAAAATCCCGAAATATCCCTTTAAGAGGTTAACACAACTGAAGGCTGCTTCTTTACGGACAGATACAAACTGAAGAATAAACAATTGATTTGCAGTTGGCAGTTTTTAATTTTTGAAAATACCCAAAATTTCCAAACGCTAAAGTTCTCAATGAACGTTGTTGTGACAGTTTTTAGAGTTATCTAACTAAAACTAGTCTCTGCAAATACACAGACTGTGATGGACCGTCTGGCTGCCATGCTGGGCCCTTTGGTCGGGCTGCTGGGGAGCGCCGGCTTTCTGCATCACACCTAAAGATGGGGATGTCAAGATTAACCGGTTTTCCGATTACCACGATTATAAAAGGACGCGGTAGGTTATCCGTAAGAATTTCAGAAGCCACGGTTTACCGCGGAAATCTTTCACGCTGACGTACGAGCCGCTGCACGCCATAAACAGTGCGTAAACTCACCGGTAGTTAAGCGCGGCAGAAGGACGCTCTCCTCCAGTGTTGTATCCACCCAAAAACGATTGAAGTCAGCAGAGTGGGACCTCTTTAGGATCCAAAAGATGACCAAGGTGTTGTTGTTGTCGATGGACATTCGTTATGAAAACCATGTCGTCAGAAAGTTGCAGCAAAAGGCGCTGATATCGGCTACGTCGAATATAAACAACATCTTGGAGATAATCCTTCCCTGTAAATGTCCAGGTCAAGGTAACGAACTGCATAATTCCAAAAATGTTGTCCAAATGTTCGGAAATAGCCGCCACAACTGGCTCAGGATGTAAACAAAAACTAACGCGCTCCGCTCTGCTTCAGCGATGCGTAGCAGAAAGGAAAGTGAAACCGCGCACATGTGGAAATCAGCTGTTCAAAAGAGTCTCCTTAGTCATTTTGTAAACACGTTTCATTCTCTGTTCATCAAAACATCTGACAAATAATTAAGCAACAGCAGAACTTTTGAGAACAGGAAACCTAGCCTAGCTTGTGGCCTAATAATGTATAGTAATTATGATAATTATGCTCATTATAAAGAAGTAAAGTCGACATTGTTTTATATTATTCAATGTAGGCCTATTTATTTTAATGCAAAACAATCTTAAAGCATTTTTCATTTTTAGAAATGGTGAATGTTTACAAGTTTACAAGTATTAAAAAGCTTTTTAAAGACAAAACCTAAAAATATCAGTTCTTTCCTTTCATTCGGTCGATAATCGTGAATAATCGTAAAATCGCAATATTTTCTCACACAATAATCGTGACTCAAAAAATTGAAATCGTGACACCCCTACCTAAAGACATCACAATGGGCACAAAGACCTTCGCTGATTGCCCTTATCACACCTAAAGACAATAGGCCAAAGACCGGCCCTGGAAATAAAGAGCTTCTCGATTGTCCGAGCACCGCAGACGTCTGCCCTTCATCTGCATTAGACACACCAAATGGGCATGCCGTGACGTCACATACCACGTCACCATTTCTGTTCACCCATGGATTTCGTGTATTTCTGTGTGTCGGCTCTCCACACGTGTGTTATATTAAACTTACACTTTTGATAAGACAAATATCTTTCCAGCTTTTTCCTTTATTATGGTCAGAAATTCCACGACAACGTTTCTAGAATTCTTACGGAAATTGATCTTGAATTTTCTGCCCCTTTGCAACCCTAAACCTGATGGTTAGTAAAGTAAATCCGGGCACACTCCCCCTATAGCGACGTCTGCATTGAAAGCAGGTTGGGGAAATGTAACTGCACGTTGTACCAGACAATAGCGCTTCCATATTGTGTTCAACACTATGACCAGAATTGCAGAAGTCGATAGATCCTTTGTCATAAATGTATCAGCCCGCTCCGTTAAAATGCGCTGTTACTAATTTACTTAACAACTTCCAATAGACGGCGACCGTTTCCAGTCTGCCGGCGCCCCATTATCCCGGCAGCATTAACACGTTACACTGTGCTCGCATAAAGCACGGTTAATTGAATATGCTGCTTAATTATTTCACTCTAGTCGTTCATTCAAATAACCATTAGCATCTTTGCGCTTCCTGACACCTGACTGCATTATCTTTTCACCCGCCGCTTGTTATCTGCAGAAACGTTCACCAAGTCGCTGCGCAATTAGCTCGAGTGTATTCACCAAGACAAAAGCACTTGACTGAAGGCCTTGAACGTTCACTAATTTATTTATTGTTTATTTTTATACAGAGGTGGGAAGTAACACTTAACCTCTTAACCCCAACCTGAGCTGACCCCCGGGGAAAAAGATTGTTTGGATCAATTTTGTAGCTTTCAAATGAGGCGTGACACTGGCCTTTAGGCTGTGAGCCCCAGCCAAGAAGTTTTCAGATTTGGGTAAAGCCGAAGATTTTTCAGGTATCTATACTGTACTTAGGGTATTTATTTTCCTGGCGACTTTTTACTTTTACTCCTTACTTTTAAAACACAAGTATCTGTATTTTCTACTTACATTTTTGTGTTACCTCGTAAAATTTAGAATAAAGGTTTTAAAAGCATTATACCCAGACAAAGGCAGGATAAAACAACAACAAATGTACTAAAGCTGCAGTTCTCATTTGGTTTACAGTAAACCAGCACTTAAGAACAAGCTCAAAATGATTAAAACATAAATAAGAGCCTATATTCTAATTGGATAATATTAATCACGTTCCATTGTCGACTGTTTTTACTTAACCTCTTAACCCCCGCCTTAACCGAGCGCATTTTCTCCAGTTTGGCATTACCGAAACCTAAAAGCTTCTCGAATAAGCCAGAGTAACGGCTCATTTGAAAGCTAAGACCTACAAAACTGATCTCAGCAGATCTTTTTCCTTGCGTTGTTGCCACTTTATTTTTGTTCATTGTCACATTTTTCAAGAAGCTTTTAGATTTGAGTAAAGCCAAACTGGAGAAAATGTGCTCGGTTCGGGTGAGGGTTAAGAGGTTAAGTAAACTAGCATCATTTTAACTTAGTGTAAGTACTTCAACTTAAAGGGACAATACAGAGTTTAAAAATGTTAAAAGTAAGTATTTTCCTCCCCCTACATGCCATGTCCTAATGTGTAGAATGAGCCCGACCTGTCACTCAAAAAGGTGTTCATTCAGGTCTGAACTGCCGTCATGCACGAGCTTAATATAGAGATTGCAGTTACGCGTAAGACCTGAGGTGGCAGTAGTGAGTATAAAAATTACCAACTTGCATCTAGTCCCATTAAAGAAGAACTAAGTAACTTGTTTACCTTAATAAATCGTTTTTGTAGTCCCTCTGGGGGTAATACAAGTGTTAATGGGATGATTGGGGGGTCTTTCATCTCCCCCTGGTGTCTCTGGCCAGAAAACCACAATTGCAACTTGACTGCCTCCGGGTCGGAGTCACCAATACACACTAATGGAATCATGAAGAAGAAGCTAACGGGCTAACGGGTAAAGCTAACTGCGGGCTAGGGCCACTTAAACAGTATTTACAGCCAAGTTTGAGTGAAAAAAAATTATCTCCATTGTGTAATTGGATGTACAATATCCCTCTCTCCCTTCGCCTTTTCTGTCAGTGTAGTATTTACTCTCACGGACAATTAATGAGTAAAAAAACGCAACATGCTACGACACCTGCAGTGGCGCTTATGGCCTCTAGGGGCACGAGTTACTTGGTTCTGCTTTAAGTATTGAAATCAAGTGCTTTTGACATCTCTGTTTTTTTAATGAACATTTAAAATGGTGTCCTCGGTGGGATAGAGAAGCCGTCTTTATAAAGTCGCTTAAACATATCCACGGTGAACTGTAACAATTGTACCAATTCTGAGACACATCAACAATTCCAGTCATGGCTCGGAGCGTTACAAACATCCCCCACATTATGCAGGCGCTAAATGAGGAAAAATTTGTTTCAATTTTTCTCGGCCGAATGCTTCCAGAAGACGGATCGTGTGATTAGCGAGCGGCTGCTAACACGACAGGCGCAATCAGAGAAATCTTCCGAAAAAAAGCGCGTTTTCTAATGAGACTGTTAATGAAAAGGCTTTGGTCTTCACTCACCGCTTCAAGTAGCGGAGCTGATATGGGACAGGGCCCGGTTAAATAATGCAGTTCTCTCCCAGGATTAGCGGGGGTTGCTCTGAAGAACGCACTTTATGTTTTAATTTGTGACACTTTCAGCTGTTTCGGCGATAGGGCACTGGGAGGGCCTCAGCTACAGTACGTCCCACAGCAGCCGTCCTGGGACTCGAGCTCCTGTATCAGCACTTTTTCCTCATAGAAGGGAACACACAGACCTCAAATCTTAAAGCAGGCTACAGCGTTGAAAACGGGGTTGTTCAGATTTAGTTTAGAGTCACTGCAGGAAATGCTGGATGTGTCTCTCTCTTAGTTACTGTAACAAACTGCAATCAAGAACCATGCATTTTTTAGTACACAGGAAGTTTATGTGTAGAGCGTAATTCGTAAACAAAGTGCTTTTACAGGACAAGTAGTAGTAGAAGTATTTTATTTTATTTATAGTTAGTCAGGCAGAACATATTCTAAAGCTAAACTGAGCTACTTTCAGGCTGGATTTGATTCTTGTCTCACGTCTTCAGAAGATTTTAGCTGCATAAAACTGAAGCGCAGCCTCACCGTGTTTAGTCCTGACTCTGGGCATCAGCAGATTTTTACAGTTTCCAGATTTTACAGTTTCCAGATCTAAAAGCTTCTCGACTTCTCAGAGAGCAACAGTGTAACGCCTCATTTGAAAGACCTACAAAAGTGATTTGTTTGTCGCCACGTTTTTAGAAGAAGGGAAGGAAAGAAAAGGAAGGAAGGAATGGAAAGGAAATGGAAGGAAGGAAGGTAAAAGGAAGGGATGAATGAAGGAAGAAAGGAAGGAAAAGGAAGGAAGGAAAGAAGGAAGGGAGGAAAAGGAAGGAAGGAAGATAGGTAAAAGGAAGGGATGAATGAAGGAAGAAAGGAAGGAAAAGGAAGGAAGGAAAGAAGGAAGGGAGGAAAAGGAAGGAAGGAAGGAAGAAAGGTAGGAAGGAAGGAAGGGAGGGAGGAAAAGGAAGGAAGGAAAGAAGGAAGGGAGGGAGGAAGGAAGGAAGGGAGGAAGGGAGGAAAAAGGAAGGAAAAGGAAGGGAGGAAGAGAGGAAAAGGCAGGAAGGAAAAGGAAGGGAGGAAGGAAGAAAGGTAGGAAGGAAGGAAGGGAGGAAGGAAAAGGAAGGAAGGAAGGAAGAAAGGAAGGAAGGGAGGAAAAGGAAGGAAGGAAAAGGAAGGAAGGAAGGAAGAAAGGAAGGAAGGGAGGAAAAGGAAGGAAGGAAAAAGGAAGGAAGGAAAAGGAAGGGAGGAAGGAAAAGGAAGGAAAAGGAAGGAAGAAAGGAAGGAAGGAAGGAAAAGGAAGGAAGAAAGGTAGGAAGGAAGGAAGGGAGGAAAAGGAAGGAAGGAAAAGGAAGGGAGGAAGGAAAAGGAAGGAAGGAAGGAAAAGGAAGGAAGAAAGGAAGGAAGGAAGGAAAAGGAAGGAAGAAAGGTAGGAAGGAAGGAAGGGAGGAAAAGGAAGGAAGGAAAAGGAAGGGAGGAAGGAAAAGGAAGGAAGGAAGGGAGGAAGGAAGGAAGGGAGGAAAAGGAAGGAAGGAAAAGGAAGGGAGGAAGGGAGGAAGGAAGGGAGGAAAAGGAAGGAAGGAAAAGGAAGGGAGGAAGGAAAAGGAAGGAAGGAAGGGAGGAAGGAAAAGGAAGAAAGGTAGGAAGGAAGGAAGGGAGGAAAAGGAAGGAAGGAAAAGGAAGGGAGGAAGGAAAAGGAAGGAAGGAAGGAAGGAAGGAAGGGAGGAAAAGGAAGGAAGGAAAAGGAAGGGAGGAAGGGAGGAAGGAAAAGCAAGGAAGGAAGGAAAAGGAAGGAAGAAAGGAAGGTAGGAAAAGGAAGAAAGGAAGGAAGGATGGAAGGAAACAGGAGAAAACGTGCTCAGTTCAGGTGGGGGTTAAGAGGTTAAAGGCTTAATTTGTACAGCCATAAACGATAAAACAGGTGGTATTATGGACCTATCAAAGGAAATACTGTTTTTGCATTTCTTTCACCTTCTTTATAATTTGTACAATCATAAACGAGTACCAGTAGATGCTAGGCCTATCAAGAGTTTACTGTAAACAACTTATGTAAAGTGAAAATATATGTCACAAACTGCAGTTTCATGTTTCGATAAGTCAGGGGTTTGATGATGGGAGAGTGTGACTACTGCTCAAAGCCTTCTCCAGCACATCCCAAACATAAGATCTGGACTCTGTGGACTCTCGTGCTCCCTGAACCACTCTTTCATAATATGAGCCCGAAGAATCCTGGCTTTGTCATCTTGGAATATGCCATTGCCATGAGAGAATAAAAAATCCATTGATGGAATAACCTGGTCTTTCAGGATGTTCAGCTGACCTCATTCTTTGGGCTCATAGTGTTGCTGAACCTACACCTGACCAACTACAGCAACATCAAATCATATCAGTTAAATCCATGTGGCAACTTCTTTAGTGGTCAGGCAGCATATAAAGAACTTTCTTAATTATGTAGTAGCTACCCTTGATTTGTAACTTTGGAATTTGGTCATTAAACTAGTTATTTAAACCAGTTTTTGCCTGCAGTCTATACGTCCATGAGTGAAAACGCCTTTAACAGAACTGAGCAGCCACCACCGAAGACGAATGATCTCTCCGCATGTGCAAAGACATATAGGGACTATTTCAGAGAGAAACTTTTCAGAAAACGCCGGCAGAATACAGAGCGAGCCAGTATTTCTTCTGCCTGCTTTGGAAAACTTCAGAAATAGATGGTCGTTTGTGGACTTTCCCCACATGCGGTATGTTTTTAACACTGAGGCGTGTGGTAGCCCAAACATGCACCAATTAAATGGAGATATGCAGAGTGGCAGATCAGGGCTACGTCCAGAAAAAGTTGATAATAGTGTGTTTTTGGAACTTCCTCAGAGGAACAACTATTAGTCAATACAAAACAAATAAAATGTTGGTGATATAATTACCTATATATTACTCCCGGTTACATCAAGTCATGATTAGCAGTTTTAGCTAGGGCTGGGTACCATTACATTTTTTTCCAATAGCGGTACTTTAACAATGCTTGGTTTTCGATACCGATACCTAAACGATACTTTTTTCGATACCTTTACCAAATGACATAAAACAGATTAATAATGTTAATTTATTCCTTTTCCTTCCATTTTATTTCTTTTGCATTTGTATCATTTGTTTGAGGTGAAACAACCAAGAAACTTCCTATAACTACAAAAGGGCTGAAAAAACCCTGTCCAAGTTTTTCTTATTCCCCCCCCCCCCCCCATTTTTTAACACATTTTTTCCCAAAATTTTCTCCCAATTTTTCCCTAAATTTCCCCAATTTTTTCCCATTTTTCTCAATCTTTTTTATTATTTTTGTCGATTTTTTTTCGGCTCAAATGTTCCCGTTTTCCCCAAAATGTAATTTCCCCCCCCCAAATTCACTCCAATTGTTCCACTTGTTTTCCCCATTTTTTTCTCAATCTTTCATTATTTCTTTTGCTATTTTATTTCCTCAATTTCGCCTCAAATTTTCCCAGTTCCCCCCCCCCCCCAATGTTCAATTTTTTACCCACATTTTCCACTTGTTTCCCCCAAATTGTTTCTCAATTTTTACCCCTTTTTTAAATTTATTTTTTAAATTTTAAATTTTAAATTTTGTTAAATTTCTTAATTTCTTTTAAATTTTGATAACCAACAGCATAAAAACTTGAATATAAAGATTTTATATTTCGTTTCAGTACCTGCTTTTATTTATTCGATAACAGACTGGTATTGTTTAACGGTACCCAGCCCTAGTTTTAGCTTCAATTATTTGACAAGTTTTTATCTTTTTGGGGGGAAAAACTTGGCCATTCCTATACCCTCTTTTCATGGAAATGAATATCTTCTGTTTTGGTACATTCTCAAAATGAACAGATGGGAGAATTTATTTAAAACAAAACTGTCTTGTTAGGAGACACAGTCATTCGAGACAGGGAACAGACTCCATTGCGAGTGATGGATTCGGTGCTTCTCCTGTAATGTCTTACCGAGCTGGAACTGTCCGGAGCTGTTGTTGCAGGTCTGTTGCACCTCTTCACTGTCCCATCCCAGAGGATACAGCGCACATCCGGATCCTATGAGCAGCCCTGCGGAGCAGAGGAAGAGAGTGATGTGAGTGGAGCGGTCACTGGGGGGTGGTAAACACTTGCAACAGGACAGGAGCTGGCAAAAGTCCAAGGGCAAGAGCAAAGTAGGAATCAAGATGAGGAGAAAGAGATTTGACACGACAGAGGCGCTGACTCTTGATTCTAGAATAGAAACATTTACATTCAATTCATTTGGCTAATTATGTAATCTCTTAACCCCACTTTAACCAAGCACTTTTTTAATCCTACCCTGATCTAAAAGCTTCTTGAAAAAATGGGTCAAAATAGCTACAAAAACACGAGGAAAATGCAGCAAAAAACCATCAAAAGAGCAATATAAAAGTGATGAAAACGCAACAAAACGGTAACAAAAAGGCAACAAAAAGGCTACAAAAATGTGACAGAAAAAGCAGCAAAACAAACGACAAAAAAGTGACACAACACTACAAAAATACGACGAAAAAGTGACAAAAACGCTCCAGTCGAGAAGCTTTAAGATTTGGGTAAAGCTGAACTGGAGAAAATGCGCTCGGTTAAGGCAGGGGTTAAGAGGTTAAAAACCTGCACATTTTAGGATACAAGTTTGGAAAAGCTGTTTATAAATAAATCACATTTCACAAGATTAAAATGCTTTTGCAGTGGAGTGCCACAAGGTAGTGTCTTCGCTCCCCTACTGTTCCAACAAACGATCATCAAAATGAAACTTTTTACCCACAATTCTGCTTAAATGAAAAATGTGCATGTTAGCGGCGTAGCTTAAAATGTTCCTGTCTTTCTTTGCCCTTTTGAAATAATGATGAATTAGTTATGAAGCGCTTTTCCAGATGCTCAAGTTGCTTTACGCGTCTGTGAAATATTTATTCTCTCCACACTTGCCGGTGGAAAGTTATGTACGCATGTAGCCACATCTGCTCTGGGGTAGACTGACGGAAGTGAGGCTGTTAATCAAACACTCACTCACCCATTAACATTCATAAAGACACAACAGCATTATGCAGGGGCTGGAGCTGGATTTGAACCACTGACTTTGTGGATCCTTGGCGGAAATGCTCTGAGCTTCAGTCGTAGGTGACAAAGGCAGAGCTGTTCTCAAATTCAGAAGCATAAATAAGAAAGATGAGTGTCATTTTTAACCATATTAGTCATATTTAAACCATAGCCTTTGATAAACGACAATTCCAAACATAATCCAGCCATCAATCCACCTTGTAAGCGACAAATGCTCTAATTCTTATTTCCAACAGCGCGAGCCAAACAGAATCGATCATAATTTATGTATGTATTCCCCATCAAAGAGACAATAAGCTGATGTGATATGGTCCGCTCTTCCACTTTACGCTTTATCAGCTGTTTCCAGACTGGTCCGAGCGAAAGCCAGCTCTGATCCAAACGCTGTCACGCATCACTAAGAGTGACATGGGGCCTGTGATTTTCACCGTTATTTACAGTGACAGAACAAAGCGGGCATTCGGCAGCATTAAAATGCAGTGACGAGAATCATATGCAAATAGCCTGGCAGTTTTTCTCGCCACCGAGGTATTAATGCGCTTTTGAGGAACGCAATAATTCCTGTAGAGAAAAAAATAAAAATCCTCGAGGGACTGCTTTACGTCAGTGATTAAAGAGACTTATGGCTGTCCTCAAAGCTGCACACGGAGACAAGAGTGAAATCGCGCCAAGGCCATTGCATAAAGGATTAATATCCACAACATTTGCCTGTAGCGGGCTTCTGACAAGTTATTCCCCCGGATGCAAAGACCTGTCCCTTGATATTAGTCTATGGGAGCTCCCTGCACGGTGCTGCTTGCCATCACGTAAGCTTAATCTCCTCCGATATGTCTGCGCCGCTGCTATCAGCTGTGGATGTGAGCCTCCAGACCTGATTGCTCCAGCCATCCACGACCGCCTTAATAAATCTAGGCCAGATAACGAGCAGGAATTAAGGCACGTGCTAATGTGGACGCAGACGAACTTGAGGAATGTTTCATATGGGGAACAAATATGATGCAGTGTCAGGAGAACTTATATTATGACCATGAAAAGTAATGCAGAGTTCATTTATCAGATTTGAATAGATAAGAGCTGATAGTATCTCAAACGTCATGATTTTACTGTTTACTGTTTGTGCGGACTTTCCTAATCTAACAACTCTACTAATACCATTATACAGATTTTGGTGTGTTCAGAGATCAGTTCTATGCAACAGGCAGAGAATCATCATAATGTAAATATTGCAGTCATTTCTACTTTTCTATCTTCTTTCTAACTTCACTATGGATCGTTTATCGTTTGCTTGCACTTGTGTCCTTAACCTCTTAACTCCTACCTTAACCCAGCACATTTTCCTCAGTTCGGCTTTACCCAAATCAAATTGCATTTTTTTTGTCGTAGTTTCGTAGTTTTTGTTTTTTTATTGTGTTTTTGTTTCTTTTCATTGTTTTCTGTCGTGGTTTCGCCACATTTTTGTCACTTTTTTGTCGCTCTTTTGTCACATTTTTGTTGCATTTTCATCTTCGTTGCTATACTGATGCTTTTTTCAAGAAACTTTTAGATTTGGGTAAAGCCGAACTGGAGAAAATGGGTTCAGGTGGGGGTTAAGAGGTTAATAAATATTTTATGAATGTAGTCCATGGGTACTACCATACCATGGGTATGAAATAAATGACTTGAAGTGGACATATCCTGCATATGGGGCATAAAAGTAGCCTTAAAAACATTATTTTTGGTGCCTCGGCTTTGATATTTCATGTTTTATAATATGAAATAATTTCTCTGTTAGAATTAAATACTGTAGTAACAATAACATGCAGGCCTGGAGCTGGTAAAGACTTTGCCTGGGGTCCTCCTGCTGGCAGCTGTGGGAATTACTTATCAAAAACGTTCAGTTTCGATTTACAGCGTGGTTTACACTTTCAGTACGGCGTCACAAACACACTTTGAGCAGAACGCGTCAGAATCGATATAATGTTGGATTATGGCTTTAAAAATGTGAAGGACAGTTTTGGGTTTTAACAATAACGCAATTGTATCCAGGAAGTACAGAACGAAACGCTGAAACTGTAGAAGAAACAGCTAATTTAAGCAGGATTACCCAAGGATAACTCAAAACTGTGTGAATATAATCGGGAAATACTACTCCAGGTATGTTATCGACGATGTTTTGAAAAAGCTTTATCGTACCACAGCCATTACAAGCATATTATGGTATTTTTCAAGCGTACTTCTTCCAAATCAGCCCTTCATCCCAACCAATCATCACCAATCTTTTATCTGGGAAAAACCCAGCATTCTAAAACTGTGTCCAATATGCAGGAGTTCCCCTCAAAAAAGTAATTTATTGCTGCCTTTAGACTCTGTATGAGACAGATAGATAGCGGGATACACAACCTCATTCTGACAGTAAATTTACAAAGAAAGAGTTCAGTGCAGGGCCTTGTTTAATTCACCGGTAAATACGCTACACTCTTGGTCCCGAAGGTTTTTTCCACAAATCGCTGCACTTGTGAGAAATGTCAAAACGTTACTGGATTTGTCCTTTGGAAATCTTACGTAACAAAAGGCAAAGCTGTTGTTTGGCTCGGTGTGGTTTTACAGAGACAGCTGGTACGAACAGGTTTGTGTGGGAGGACAAGGACACCAGACTGTTCCCCGGCCAAATAAACAAATGTACGAAAATTGTCGCACGAAAAACGCCATGCCAACCAGAAATGATTTTTCATGCACGACGCACCGCACTGTCAAAAAAGACATCATAGTGAGACCACCTACAGGTTACAGAATTAACCTTATTTTCAATCTTGAGCGGCTCAGAGTGGAACAAATGGTGGATATGCAGCTATTTCTGAGCGTATTAGGCAGAGTGGTTACTTCTCCAGAAGCAATAATACCAATAAACTTTATGTATATAGACCTTTTCTAAACTCAGAAAGTTGTGGGTTGGATTTAGATGTAACATTGACAATAATCTGGGAAGCTGCAGACGTTAAAGGTTTAAAGTTGAGTAATACAATAGTAATAATGCATCAGACTGATATTGCTTTTTTGAACACTCACTCACTTCACGTTGCATTATTTAGTAAGGAAATTTACGACTAAAACCACAGTTTGCCCCGGGGCAGAGTGACGTAGCTCCATTATCACCACGCACAGCCATATAGTCAGTTTCAGTCACTTTGCTGGAGTCCGATTACAGTCCGATTTCTCCAGAGAACTGGTCAGAGAACTCTTGTCATGATCTACAAGTCAGAAAGCCAAATACTTGTGAATATTACGTCCTGAAGTCCAGGGAATTCAAGCTCATTTTGCTAATACAAGGCAACAGCACCGTTATTTAATTAATAGTAATAGAAACGGGCTCAAATAATGTATCAACGCTTTGTCATTATACTTTCACATTTGGACGGGCGGGACCAAAACGTTGTGGCTGGTTTGAAATGCCTGTCTAATAGTTTCCTGGCTGTTTACTGCTTAGTGAGGTTGAATGCCTGTCATAGCATAGTCAGAGTATGTTGTATGCAGCAGCTACGGGCGTCATAATACAATGGACGAAATGTTTTGCACAAGGAAACAAAAACTGGTACCAAAAATAATATTTTCCTTTGGTAAATTTGGGTGAAAACAAGGGAAAAATTTGGGGGGGAAAACACATAAAAAATTGGGAACATTTTTGAAAAATAATTGGGAAATTTAGAGGGAAAAAATTTTCAAAATGGGGGGAAAAACTGGGAAAATGTTGGGTAAAAAAAAAATTAAAATTGAAACATTTGAGAAAAACTTGAAAAAAAATGGGAAAAAATTTGGGAAAAAACAGAACATTTTGAGAAATTTATAGATAAAATTTGGAATAGATATGGAAAATTTGGGGGGGGAAATGGGAAAAAGTTGGTTAAAAATGGGAGAAAAAATAAGAAAAATGTGGACAGTGTTTTTTCAGCTCTTTTGTGGTTAAAGAGTACCTACACGGTCGTGCCAAAGCCTTTCCCCACCCACAAACAAAAGTCAAAAATTGCAGCGAAAGAGGCGGTCTCTGAAGTTTGGGGGTGACATGTGGGGGGTGAGTGTGTGGGCCTTTGCATTGACACAATCACAGCAGACAGATTACGTGGGAGGGACTTGGTTATAAACCACAGGTACAGGGGCAGGACAATGGGCAGCACCTGATGACGATGTGTGGAGCTGGTGCGGCTTATGACGTTCTGTGGAGGCCGTGGACACGTCTCCAGTCAATCAGGAAATTCTAATTTAGTAGCAGAGTTTACCCTGAAGGGGGCGCAACCCATTCGTTTTCAGGCCAAAGTTAGGATTTAACACATGTTTGCGCTATAATGTCAGAATAATGTCAGGGACCAGTGGACAACACTATGAGACACCCATTGAGACAGTTTATCAGTAAAAAAAACTTGATTTGGTGTTTAGTTGCTCTTTAAAAGGAAGTTTCTTGGTTGTTTCACCACAAACAAATGATACAAATGCAAAAGAAATTAAATGGAAGAAAAATGAATACATTAACATTATTAATCTGTTTTAAGGTTCTATATGACAAATAATTTAGTGTAAGTATCATTACGGTACCGATACCGAAAAAAATTAACGATACCCAGCCCTACTTTTGTTTCTCGTTTGATTACTTTAATTCAAAACTAATCTGATTACGTTACTTTAGTAAAAAAAAAGGATAAATCTGGGCTGTATAGGTCTTGTTTCCCACAGAACCGACAATGAAACACAATATTCTTTGCTTTAGACGAGATAAACTCTAAATAACGTCTCCAGACTTTGTAGTTGTTGATTGTTTTTCTAAATGTCTGACATTTTATGAGTAATAAGACGGTTTTTCAGCTTTCAAAATATGACAAAAAGTGATCGATAGTTACTCAATCAAGTCCTGAGACAGCGCTAAAGAAAGTAAATCACTTGTTGTCCAACTCAAATAAAGGATAAAAGATTTAAATAGTCTTTTTAATCATTTTTCTTTTATTGTTTAGCATTGAAGTTCTGACTAGTCATTAAACTCAAACTTATTGAACTAGAAGCATGCCGTGGGTCAGCTTTCCCCTCACCGTCTCTCCTTCCTCACAACTTCAGACGAGTTTTCACTTCAAACCTCACATGTGCGCCTTTAGCTTAGTGTAGCATCCCGCTCTGATGGGCCCGGGGCGCTCGCACGAGTCGTCAGCGCTCCCTCGGTGATCGCCAAACATGGAGGGGGATGCGCCACACAAATACGGTATGCCCCCGTTATGTAATCTTATCAACAGTTTTTTTTTTTTGCATTCAAATTTGTAACAGCGAAGCACGCCAGCGCCATAATTTATTCACGATTAATATTTAAGCGAGTCAAATATTCTCTTTCAAGTGTTGTGTAATGCCGAGAGATACGGCGGCGTGTAATCAAAATGAATTTCCTTGCGGCAAAAAAAAAACAAAAAGGGAAAAAGGGAGCGCGTGGCGGCGATGCACAAAGACCGTAATGTTTTCATTCATTTCGCGTTTTGATTAACACATTTGTTCAAATACGGAGTCGCTCTGACAGGGACCAGAATGGAGAGACGGCAATTAGAGTGGCTGTGTTCCCGCTTCAGGTCAGCCCCGGTGGTAATAAACACAGAGGAGAGAAATGAGGGGTTTGGGACTTCAAAGACAACAGGAAGAGGCTGTTAAACTGCGCGCTGTTTGTTTTAGGACAGATGGAAAATGCGGCGGCGGCGGCGTTTAACAAGGTGCTATTACGAAGCAACAACAAAGGACGATTCATTTCAAGTTCTCGGTTGATGTTTAGACGCGTTTGGAGGGATGATCAATCCTCAGACCTTGGGTGGCATTGGGACACTTCACTAGGGCTGTGACAATGTATCGAGCTCGTGATATATCGCGATATCTTGCGGCGCGATACGATACCAATGTTTGGACCATACGCTGTCACACTGATATATGACTTTTAATGATATAGTTTTTGCTTATTTTATGAACACCAGAGGGTCAGTCGGCCCATTTTCAGTAAGTCGGGTATTAGTTATTCACTTATTTATGCAAGAGAAAGGGGAACAATGTACATGAAAACCAAAGTGAATCATAAACTATGGAGCGTGTCGTTTTTTAGAAAGTAACAATGTAAAATGGTCATACCGCCTTTGCTCTGCCCAATCCCGTCAGACCTTGGAAGCTAAGCAGGGAAGGGCCTGGTTAGTACTTGGATGGGAGACCGTTTGGTAACACCAGGAAGCCTAGCGAATGTAATGAGTGAGTGAGTGGTAGGTGGTGGTCGGAGGGGCCGATGGCGCAGACTGGCTGCCTCGCTTCCGTCAGTCTACCCCAGGGCAGCTGTGGCTACAACAGTAGCTTACCACCACCAAGTATGGAGTGAATGAATAATGAGCTGTGAAGCGCTCTGGGTATCTTGAAAAGCGCTATACAAATCCAAGCGATTATTATTATTATTATTAAAAAGGTTAAAAATGCCACATGTTTCTTTATAATCGTGACATAATTTATTGTACTGTTATTTTGGGCATTTTATCAATTATCACAGCACCGACTGATTTTGAAAAGTAAGTAGGAGTGGCTGACTTATGGTGTGGTATCACTTATTCACTCCATGTCTGAGCGGTTTTCATTTCCCACTTTTTTTATATCTTGCCTGTCATGTTTAAGACAGGGCTAATCTTCTGGCTTGGTACTTCTGACCAGTGGGATATTCTACAAAGCCTGAGCCTAAACCCAGGATTTCCAAAGTAAAAAAAAAACACCTATTTTCCACCAAAGTGCTGGCTCCGGGCCGGTTCGTAGCTCGTGCCGGTTCGGTGGCTTTGCTGACTTGGGTTTTCAGCCAAAATGAGGGCTAGAGTCGTGCCCTATTGCCATGGCAACGCAATGGGAAGTCAACAGTGAAATAAAACTGATAGTGACATCTTAATGCTTCTGGTTTTACACACACAAAAATAAAAATAAAATCTAGTTTGTTCAGTTAGTTTTCGCTCTTTTCAAAGCCAGCTGTTAACAATTCACGTTGGATTTGTTGAAAGGCTGGTTTGGCCCCAAGCGCTCCCTCTAATCTTTACTGTATCTCAGCTGAAAGACCATTAGTTTCCTCCACAGAGACAGTTTTAGCTTCTTCACTTCTCCCTTTCTACTGAGGTTTGTGCTAACTAAACCTTCAAACCTCTAGATCGGACATGACGCTCGTTGACGTGGCAAATGTGGCGGCCATCTTGTGACTGGTCGGCGAGGTTAACCCCTATCGCAACCAAAGCAAAATCAGGGGCAACCCTTTCATTGATTCAACGACAGAATGCGAGACACACTCATTGTTTGTGTTTGGTTTATTACTTCTAGGTCTAGGTATCTTAGTCCGGACGTAATTTCTTTGAAATGTCTGTTTTTAGTCATTTTGTTTCGCCGTATTAGCTTTGTTTGCTCTATTCATTCCCAGGGTACTGTGGTTAGCATTCCAGTAGTTAGCATTCATTGTATCACTGTCCCATGTTCAATAAATATAATTCATGTAGTGTTAAAAAGTACAGAAACACTGTTTTAAAGTAGGAAACAAATGTTAAATTTGATATAAATAGAATTGAATTATTAAGTGTTCCATACAAATGTAGCTTAAGTCTATGCAACCTATGAAACTGAAATCAAATTTGAATAACTGCAAAAACTTTATTTTCTTGCATTGACATAAGGTCAACCACAATTATCAAAGAGTCATGAAATAACAGAAAAGCAGATCAAAGTATCAAGGAAATAAGTGGTGTTTCTGTTTGATTACATTGCACTAAGTTAGAAGGGCCAGTCACAAGCTGGCCGCCAGAATTGTCATCTGTTCAAACATATTAAAGATCTTTGCCTCAAACCTTTTAAAAATGCCGGGTATTGTTTGTTGTTTTTCTGGAAGTGTAATCCAGGCCCCCGGCCCCTGACATCCCTGGTGCTCATTTCTTGGTCCAGCTGTAACTGGTTCCAAATCGGCACCAGTTTCTGGAACAAAGAGCCAGCATTTTATCCGTGGAAAACTGAAACTGGAACCAGACCAGAACCAGCACCAGCACTAGCTTGGTGGCTAAACAAAAGTTGACTGGGTCCTGGCTTTGAAACGCTCCATCAAATACAGCCTGGCTATGATCAAACCATTGGTTACCCACTGCTTCTGACAGGTAGCCCTAGAGACACTGGAAGATGCCTTTAAACTAAACTATTTTGTGAATCCAACCACCTCCAGCCCCAGCACATGTTAATTTGAGTCACTGACATAGAGTGTGTGGACAGATAAAGCACCAAATAAAGCCATCAGTGCTGTATAATTCACAGCTAATTCACATGTTCTCTTTATTCACGCTTCGTCCCACTGTCATTCTCCACACTCATACATATGTGAAGTCCACAGTTCAGCCAGTATTTAAGTGACATGTAAGAAAAACCTTATGTGTCGAAAAGGATTTAAACTTTGAATCTGACTGGAATGTATTGAACATATTTAGAATCAGAAAAGTCGCAGTTGCATTTTCCACCTTCAAACCGTACGTCAATCTCTCACTTTACGGTTACTTCTGAACCCAAGCTGTTGCCCGTCGTGCACCTGTGTTATTTAGCGTGCGCTCGTCAGCCGCACCGGCCCGTCTGCGGCGTGCGACCGGTTTGAAGCGATGCCTCCTGTCCGCCCGGTGACCTCTCCAGGCGCACGCCGCGCTGGATGCAGATCGGAAGAGCAGACACTTTTATGTTCCTTTACTGTGAGGCGTTGCATAAATCCCTCTGGTATCAGGACCACAGGGCGCCGCCGAGCCATATGCCAGGCCTTTGTAAGACGCGGCGTAATGATCCCCCCGGGAGCAGAGTGCGCAGAGGACAGAATGCGAGGAGGGTAGAAAGACTCTCGCGAATGTGCACGCGAACGGATGTAGCTGTAAAAGCGGACAAGTTCAAAGACGATATAAAAATTTAAAAAAAGTACTGAAACTATTTAAAGGTGGGGTAACAGGTGACTAGGGCTGGGTACTGTTACATTGTTTCGATACCAGTAATTAACATTTCTTCTCCTGAAACACCACAAGAGGCGCTACAGGAAAGGGACAAACGAGGAGGTATCCGGGCAAGACTCACAGCTGAGCCACACAAGTCTATCCCTACTACCCTACTATTTTGAGAATGCTATTATTGTCATTGTTATTATGGTGATGATAATATATGTATAATAAATATGTGCGCTAGTCATGTATGTGTATGTATATATATGTATTAGGGCCGGGACTTTTTTCGATTAATTGTGATTAATTAATTACATGAGGTTTAGTGCGATTAAAAATATTAATCGAAATTAATCACACTTTGCTTTCCACACTTCAGTTTCCTTTTTTCCTGCAGACGCACAATTAATGGCAATATTGCACTGGTCTGTTGGACTTGGTTGAACAAAAATAAACAATATTTTGTTGCTTAAGCTTATGTATTCAGTCATTATTCAATGGTATACTAAAAATCCTTATGAAAAAACTAACTTCTCACTGTTCTCAGGTCAAATATTTATATGCGATTAATTTCGATTAATTAATTACAAAGCCTCTAATTAATTAGATTAATTGTTTTAATCGAGTCCCGGCCCTAATATGTATATATTATGTCTGTATGTGTGTATATGTATGTATATCTAAAACACTATGACTATTTAAACAATAAGTAAATCAATAGAATGGTGACCAGAATGGTAATATAAGCAATGATAAAAAAATAAGAGAAAAGTAAATACACTCAGAAATCACAAACATTTCTATTTTTATTGTATTGTATTGCATTTTGAAATTGGGGTATGCACTTATAAGCTTTCTTGCTTCTGCCTACTCCCTTTGAGTTATTATTTTATTTTTTCTTGTTTTTTTTGTGATAATGTAAATGAAATGATGTAAATATTGTATATAATAACGCACTGTAAATAATAACTCAAATAAATAAATAAATACTATTGTTCTGACTAATGTTCGTTCACTGGAGAATAAAACGATTCATAAAACGAAAATGACTACTTTTATTCTGCTTTGCTCTTCCCAGAAGATGGTAAAAGACTGTTGTGGAGCGGAGGAAGCTGCGCAGGAGGAAGAGGAAGGAGGAGGTGGAGCTGACCAGTGCATGACACCACGCTCTGAAAAAGGGACAAGCCCAGGAGGCGGAGCAGAGGATTAGAGGAGGACTGAAGGCAGCCAGCCGGGTTTCCTCCTCCTAATGATGGTATTCGATTGATACCTGAATGATACTTTTCAATACCTATAGTAAAATATTTGTATATAAACAATGATGTTAATTTATTTGAGGTGAAACAACCAAGTCACTTCCTTTAATGCTGTCCCTAAAGAGATACGGTAATATTTGTTTCTCTGTACCTGCTTTCAATACTTTTTCAATACCCAAATAGTAGTACCCAAAAGTTTTTTCTGATGCCATACTGGTACTGTTATGGTACCAGTATGGAGCCCTAGAGATGACACAGAAGCACAGCTCTAGCCCCACAGGAAGAAGGTCTCGAGTTCGATTTCCGCACTGCAAAAAGTAATCTAGAAATAAGTGTGTTTTTTCTTGAAATAAATGAATTTGCCCCTGATTTGAGTAAGAAAATCTGTCAATGGGGCAAGTTTTGCATACTTACATTACACAGATCTAATCACACACAAAATTAGATACAAATCTTAAATTAAAAGTGTATAAAATTTCCCCCCAAGGACAGATATCTCTTCAAATCAAGGACAACTGTACTTATTTCAAGAATATTTTACTTAGCTTGTCTTTGATCATTACACCTAAGTCTAAATCAGTGCAATGTAGGTCAGCGGCGGTTCGATCCGATTCACAACACTGACAAAGCTGTCCACGCGCTCCGATATGTGAAATAACTAGAATAATGTTTGCAGATCCAGCCCGAAGGCGGCTCAGAAGAACACTGGGTATCCTTGGCTGTTCGTAATCATTATTTAGACATTATAAGCCTGACTAAGATACCCCCCCCAACTGTTAAAGCCTCAGTTACAAGAGCTTTTGTAATAATAATCAGTGACTGGAGGCTTAATTCAATAAGGAGTCTACAGTACTTTAGTTAATCACCCTTTAAATTATGCAGGCTAGAAACACTGAAACTTTGTCTGGCAAAACTTAGTAACATTAAATATATCTCTGACAACTTTGCAACACATAACTTTCAAAATCATGCAGTTTTGCGCTAGGATCCTGACCAGCCCAATCTCTTAATGCCTTACAGTATTTTCTTTGCATACTAGACATTATTTCAAAACGTAAGATATCAAGGCTCAAGGGAATGTTTTTAAGTCTCGATTCTTCCAGGTTATATCCACTTTAACGCAAGACTAACATGGCACAAAATACTTTACTTTATCTAAGCCTTTTATTGAACACTTTCGGATCCTATTGTAGTTCCATGAAAAGCTCTAGTGTGTAGTAGCGCAGAGCAGCCAAACTTTGAGGGAACAAATGCCTCACTGCCAGTCGTCTCATGATGAAACTATTGCAAGAATCTGCTCTTCTGCAAACAACTAGTCGCTTGAGGACGGATGAAGCCCAGTGGAGTTCTGCCACAGCCCTTCAAACATCGGGGCCTTACAACTAAAAACGCCCAGAGCTACACTCAGGGTCTCGACTAGCAGTATCAGAAATCATCATGAAAACCCACAGCCAGTTTTTTTTTTTTTTGACAGGGTACATTAGAGCTGGAGAGTGTGTTGTCCAAACAGCAGAGGTTTTTGGGATTCCCGGCGCATTTCATGATAATAAACCAACAGAGATTTAACAGTTGGAAGCTAATGGAGTTGTTACACGGCTCGATCCTCGGTGTTTTCATATTGTTTTTTAGCTAATGTTAGTCAAAAACAAACCTTAGCTTGTTTGTATGTGCTTTTTTCCCCTTTTTTTAAATCCAAATATACAATTTCACATGCCACTAGAGGGCACTGCAGGCTAATCGAGCAGCAGAAAGAACTTTGGAGTGAGTGAGAAGCGGAGGTTACTGCAATGAAGTAAACAAAAAGAAAAAGCTAGTCACGGGCCAAAAGCTCAATGGCCACAGCTAGAGGAACGAGTTTACAAATGGATGCTTAAACAATTTGCTGTTGGGAGAGGCTTGTCAACGGTGCAGTTACGCCTCCATGTCCTCCGTGTCAAGGCGATTGCTCAGAAGTGACACCAAGGATGAAGATTTCAATGCATTTAGTGATTTTTAGTGATTTAGTGAGTGACATGGAGAGTTTGGTATGTTCTTTATGCTATTGTTATCTGAACTGTTTATGTGACGCTAACATACCAGACACTTATTTAGTTTGTTGTTATTGTTTGTTGTTATGTATGCTTCATGTAGCGAACCATCACTGTGTTACGTTAGCATACCGTACGCCTATTCAGCCTGTTGTTTTTCATTAGGCAATGTTTGACTAGTGCGTCTTATACTCCGGAGCGACTTATCTATGTTTTTTCTTCTTCATTACGCATTTTTTGACTAGTGTGTCTTATACTCCGGAGCGACGTATAATTCGGAAAATACGGTAATTACAGCTGATTTTTAGTAGGATCAGACTATCTTAAAATAAGATTGCCAATGGAACAAAGGAACAGGCCACCGTTTTTCCATACTGAGATATGTTCTTACCTGAGCTTAGACGAGTTGATACGTACCTGTCTGGTCTTTGTGCGTGCGCTCAGTCACGCAAAACGACCAAAGATGTTGTTAGCATTTGGCCTTGGGTTTAGTTAGAAGCGACCACGCTCTTCCACGGGCACAAAGGCCATACAGGTACGTATCAACTCGTCTAAGCTCAGGTAAGAACATATCTCATATTTATGGAAAAATGGTGACCGGTTCCTTTAATTTGCATAAATTGAAAGAAATTAACTTGTAGGGCTGGGACAAAATATCATATGGTATAGCAATACCAAGTATTGATACTTTCAATACTTATGTTTGGAGGCATTTTTATCATATCATTTTTATCATATCATTTATCATTTCCAGTGACAGCACTTTGTTATATTTTGTGTTAATGCACTTTTCAATCTTAACACTTCAATAAATGTCAAATGGAATTTGGTTATAACCTTTGAACACGTCTATTTTCTTTTTACACATTTTAAGGTAAACATATCACTTATCATAATTACTTACTGTATCGGATTGGCCCCTGAGTATCGTGATACATACTGCATTGTGACAAACGTGTATCGTCCTAGCCCTATTAACCTGTACACTTGAAATGAGACAAAAACGTCAAAGGCAAGATACCGTAAATCATTCAAGTTCCATTGGCAATGATAAAGTCCAAACCAACTCAAAATCAGCACAAATTCAGATAAATCAAGCCCCTTTAAGTCATTTTTGCCTAAGATAAGATAGCATTTTTCCCAGTTCTCCTGTGAGCTTGCACAAACATCTATTGCAAGTTATTAAAATGGTGGATTTCTATGTTGGTATGTTAAATGTTCTCAACTTACTATACGTATATAGCGCTTTTCTACCTCCATTAGGCCCACATCGCTTTACAGCAAGGAACCAGTCACCCATTCACACTCTCATTCATACACCAATGTACACAGACACTGGAGGCAATCACAATGATACTATTAATTTATCAAGTGCGTTTAGACACTCTAGTACCGCTTCCTTTCCACAGAATTGTCAGCGGCCAAACCTATTTCGTAGAGGAGAGTGGAAAGAAGAAGTAAGACGGACATGTTATTTGCTGATAGAGCTCAGATTGATCTTCTCGGGAGCGGAGTTTAGTTCTAATGGCAGACACTTCACTCAAAAGGACTTAAAGCAAATGCAATGAGCAGCACATATCGGGCTTCAGTCGATGCGCTAACACACTGCTCTCTCGGAGTCTGTGTAGTGTTTCCGTACCACAGGACCAGGCTTTGAGATGTACTTCAAATCTTCTAATGACAAAACAAACAAACGTATTCTCTGAAACTAATCAATACTAATGCAAAATGTTGGCAAAAACTAGACCGAATTAAATTTACCCCAAACTTTTCATGCTTACTGTTAGAATGGTGGTATTGATTTTTAGCAGGGTAAAAGTGAAACTATTTTTTATTTGTGTTGAAAGTTGTATATTCTATTTGATTAGACACATAAATACAATGGTAATAGTAAAAGAGAAACCCTAGAACTAGCGCATCAATATATCCAATGTTAATTTTCAGTTTTTATGTATTGTGGAATTGAACTTGGTATTGAGTATCGAGTTTTACCCTTGAAATTTTAGTATCGTGACAGCACTATTGCAAACCCTAGTGCACTGATACAAAAGCAACTTCTACCACAAATCAGCTGCTATCCGCAATTCAACTAAGGCCCTGTCCACACGCACATGCATACTTTTATAAACTCAGATATTTGCCTGCATTTGGATACTTTTGTAAACACTCACTTACTGTAAAACGGAGATATAAACGGAGAGGTGTGGACAGAAAAAAATCTGGGTATTTATTCATCGGTTCTGCAAACAATCTACGGTGTGGACAGACATAGTTTTGTGTACGGTTGTAGAAAAGTCCGTGTTTGTGGAGATATCAGGATACGCGTGGACATGGCCTAATTTACCATCTAATTTACTATCTATCTAGGGCTGATTGATGATCGAGAGGGATAATAATAATTTATTTCAACCATAATTGAAATCACAATTATTCAAACTATTATTTGCTGGGTGAAATGCATAGATATAATAATGAGAGATAGATTAATACCTATTCAGCCCCATTCATAGTAAAGATCCCGAGTCCTGTGTGAAACTTACATGGCTGCTCAGACTCCTCCTACGCAGCCTGTTCCTTAAAAGGGCAAAAAGGCGGGAAGCCGGAGCCTGCACAGAGCTCCAGAGCTTGATTGACAGGCTCTGGAGCCAGTCAGTGCACTGGAAAGGCTTCCTCTTTTTCGGGCTGATACACAAAAACCAGCGTGGTTAAAAATATTTCACCTACCCTGTGGGTCACAGCGATTTTTAGAGAAAGAAAAACTCTTTGGAGGCTTTTAAGCCGTTCTTGGGGGGTCGGAAGTCTCATTAGAATCAACGCTCCCAAGTGTCTCTTGGAGTCACCACTGGCCACAAGGGGTGGTATTACAGCAATGTCAGCTCCCCGCCATGAGGACCATAGAGAAGCACGTTCCTCGCCCATTGGTGAAATGTCAGGTTGTTTGTTTTATCCCCGGATACATTTATATATACATATTTAAAAAAAAAAACCTTCTTTGTACTTAAATGAATTGTTTCAGAATCAAGGCCTTAAACGTCATTAGAAAGCATTAGATTGGACTCAAAGTGGCATTAAATCTTCTTGAGAAACAACAACAGTGCTCGGCTAATTTTGCTGCACAAGTTCATCAGAAATGGACCAAAACAAATTCAGCTACTGTTTTGGCTGCACAATCATTAACTCAAACGTTTTCGGTTTTCTCATTACTTCAGTTGACGGAATGTTTGCTAATGTAGAAAAAAGAAATATGCACAGTTTTTTGCGTTTGGGGCATTAAAATATAGTAATTGGGTATTAAAATACATTAATCTTGACCTGCTGCTGCCTGTATAAACCCTGGTGTAAACATCAAGGCCGGGACGATACACTTTTGGCACGATACGTATCATGATACTGAGGGCCCGATACGATACATATTCCAATGGACAACGTTTTTGCACGTTTTGATTTCATTATATTAAGTGCCCCGCGCTAACTCTGTGCACATTGTTTTCCCTTAGCTAGGATTCTTCTACCATATAAAAAGGAGAAGGAGTTTCCTTTTTCCTCACATGACACGTTTGTCTAGTTAGTGACAGATTCTTCCCAGTGGAACCATCTGACCTCCTCGTGACGGGGCAGAGCTGCTCCTTCACTCAGGACACATCCGCAGCTTTTCTCTATTATCTGTCGTTTCTGTTCCCGGAGGCCGAGGCGGGTCAGCTGGAGCCGAGGTGTGAAGTGTGTGAAGTGGACGGTCCCATGAGCCCGCGGAGGAGAGACGCTGACCCCGGCCGACCCCCGGAGGAATGTCACGCGCCTCTGTGGCTCATCGTTCTCAGGTGGGACGCGGAAGTCAGACAAAATGAAGAGCGGTTTGTGTGGAGTTTACATGTTCTCCCAGAGTCTGTGGGGCAGGGTTGACAGGTATCTGCGGCCAAAAGGATCTGAAAAAACGCCCCAAAACCCACAAACGTATGGTATTTTATTAGTTTATAGAGTTACTGCAGTATTTAAAAGACATTATGGTGGTAGAGAGATGATCTTCGTTCAAAAAAATGTAGCTTTCACTTTGTTGTTTTTAAGAAGTACTTTTTTTAACAGTAAAGTGTAATTTCTTCTCCAAATGTGTTGCTCAGCTTGTTTTTAGACGATGGGGGAGGTAATTAGACCATGGGAGGCACCACAGTCGCCATTATTAATGGGGAAAACCTGCACTGTGCTCCTGATGATGCGGGACGGCCCCCTTCTTTCTCTCTCAATGAAGCAGCAGCTCTGATTACCCTGAATTTGAAGTTTTGTCGCTCGTAATCATGATTTTTCCAAACCGTGCATTAGATGTAATACCGGGCTAGATGTAATAAAGCCTGTTTCACATGGAAAACAATGCAGCCAAAACCATACGGGGAAAGACCTGGCAACCCTGCTGTGTGGGACTTCTTTTGGGTGCCATAGTTTACCCCAATCGATATAGAACATGCACTAGTGTGTTGGAGCCATTATGTGCTGCATTAAGTTTGAGCCTCCTGCCACTGCGTGGCGCTGTGTGTGTGTATCTCGTGATTACCTGCCCTGTCAAAGGGCAGAGTCAAATGCACACAGGTGTTGCAGTGTAGAGGTAAACAGTCTTTTGACCGTGTGCTAGTGTCTATGGAGAAGCTGTGTATTTTGTGGTTTGTGGATGGCTGAAAGGTAATGCCAATAAAACATTTTGGAATACAGTATTTTTTGGATGTCACGCGTCCGAGAAGCCTTGAAACACTGCATCCAGAGCGGACATTGCACAGGGCATTTGGCCACTATATTTGTCGTGGCTGCCTGTCAGGGAATTAAACCCCGGTCTTCCGCGTGACAGGCAGAGACACACACAGCGCCACGCAGTGGCAGGAGGCTCGAACTTAATGCAGCACATAATGGCTCCAACACAAGGCTAATACTCCAGTTAGGTACTGCGGATCAAACATAGCTCACAGATCAAACATGTCCCTGAGCCTGAGCGCTGTGCCCACTGCTCCTGACAAGTTGCCCCATTGACATTGGTGGAGCCAATAAGGTGTTACATTACCTTAACATATCTTTAAAGTACTTATTAGAGTTATATCATTCAGTACTTTGGTACCGTAATGAACTATAATTACTCTTACTTGAGTAAAAACAACAGGGTTACACTTTAATTTACAATACCCTTGATACATTCTACCTACCACATTTAGTACAATTTAATGTCCTGTATAACAATGTATATATAAAGATTATACTCTAAAATGACAATAGAAAAACATAGGGAAGGGATTTTTCGGTTGCACACACCAATGTATCAACACAAACAATGAAAAATTCCCCTCACGTCTTTTGCTGAACCTGACTGCTTCACGCCTGTGTTGAAAATGGAACATACGAGCACAAAGTTTTGGATTGAAGATGTTTTTCGCCCTGCAGTTCCCGGGCTTACTCCGTGCAGGATTACATAAGAGCTGGAGGCTGGGAGTGGAAACAGGAAATGCTGCTGTCACACATCACACTCCTCGTAATGTTCCCTTCTGGACCGATACAAGCTCAGACCTGTCCCGAAATGACGATTTACTGTGACACGGGCTCAACTGGTTATATAACGGCCCCAAAAAAATACTACCACAGCCACCAATGGTACAGGTACAATTGCAGCTGAACTACAGCATTAGTATTACAAGGTTTATACAGGTAGCAGCAGGTCAAATACAACGCCATAAAAATCCTGTATGTATTTCATTTTGTAAGAGTTTCCAACATTTCATTTTGACATTCAAAGCATATCGGATACAATACTGGCTGCCTTCAGTCTCCTCTGATCCTCTAAAAAGGTGCAGCGCCTCCTGGGTTTGTCTCTGTTTCAGAGCGTGGTGTCCTGCACTGGTCAGCTCATCCACCTCCTCTTTCCGCTTCCTCCTGCGCAGCTCCCTCCACTCCACAAGTGAATTGGAGCCATAGAAATAAAAAGGAGAAGCGGCGTTCGATCCTACTGTATGTTGAGAGTTAGCATGTCGCGTTGGTTAGCCTGTGTTATTCCTATAGCCGTTAGCATTAGCCAGCAAACATCGCAAATAATGAAAGATCCAGATGTTGTAAACCCACTGACCACATTTAGGGCAAAGCATAGAAATAATTAATTAATGTACAGACCTGTTAAGATTTGACCTAAGAGAAGAATGTGTGCGTAAAAGTGGCCTCTGAGCTACATGTAATTTGTATAATTGATGTGGTTTCTTTATCATTGACATGAATAAGATGATGTTTAGTGGCCACTGGATGTGTATCCGACTCCACAAAAAGCAAAAATGTAACTGAATTTGAGTTAGCATTTAGCTCAGAAGACACTTGAATCTTTATCTAAAGTAAAATCTTAAAAGGTCTTAATAATTTCTACCGAGGCTTTGACCTAAATGTGGTCGATGGGTTGACAACAGCTGAAGACATCTGGATCTTTCATAATTTGCGTTGTTATCGGCTAATGCTAACGGTTGTAGGTAAAATGCATTGAGCAGGCTAACGGACTCTAAAAGGTCTCCCGGACTAGCCTACTCACAAACTGTCCGCATTTGTTGTAGGATCAAACGCTGCCTCTCCTTTTTATTTCTATGGTCACAACATTTTGTGACAGTTCTGTTATGGTTACTACGTATTAGGGGTGTCACGATTTCAATTTTTTGAGTCACGATTATTGTGAGAGAAAATATTGCGATTTTACGATTATTCACGATTATCGACCGAATGAAAAGGAAAGAACTGAATTTTTAGTTTTTGTCTTTAAAAAGCTTTTTAAAACTTGAACTTGTAAACATTCACCGTTTCTAAAAATGAAAAATGCTTTAAGATTGTTTTGCATTAAAATAAATAGGCCTACATTGAATAATACAAAACAATGTCAACTTTACTTCTGTATAATGACCATAATTATCATTATTATTATACTATATATTATTAGGCCACAGTCTAGGCTAGGTTTTATGTTCTCAAAGGTTATGCTGTTGCTTAATTATTTGTCAGATGTTTTGATGAACAGAAAATGAATGACTAAGGAGACTCTTTTGAACAGCTGATTTCCACATGTGCGCGGTTTCACTTTCCTTTCTGAGCTTTGTGTTTACATCCTGAGCCAGTTGTGGCTATTTCCGAACATTTGGACAACTTTTTTGGTAATTATGCAGTTTGTTACCTTAACCTGGACATTTACAGCGAAGGATTATCTCCAAGATGTTGTTTATATTCGACGTAGCCGATATCAGTGCATTTTGGACGAATGCCCATCGACAACAACAACGCCTTGGTCATGTTTTGGATCCTAAAGAGGTCTCACTCTGCTGACTTCAATTGTTTTTGGGTGGATACAACACTGGAGGAGAGCGTCCTTCTGCCTTGCTCAACTACCGGTGAGTTTACGCTGTTTATGGCGCACAGAGGCTCGTATGTCAGCGTGGAAACCGTGGCTTCTAATTCTTACGGATAACCTACTGCGTCCTTTTATAATCGTGGTAATCGTAAAACCGGTTAATATTGACATCCCTACTATGTATATGGTACCAGTCAAATTCAGAATTTCTGACTTGGTTTACGGTTAAAGGGGGGGTATTATGTAAAATCAACTTTTTCAAGCTTTATATCATGTTATTATGTCATTCCCTCATTAAACACATGCCTGGAGTGTTGCCTTGGCTCATTCACATATTTTTGAGTAATCAGTAAAAACTTAGACGGCAGCCATTTTAGGTGTAGCTATGCCTCAGTCCTCCTAGGAACGCCCCCACCTCCTAGAGACGCCTCTGGACCTTTTGTCACCAGCCAAGCCACCAACCACTGCTCCTAAGCTCAGCAGAGGCCCCTCCCCGCACAGTGTTGTTGTTTAAATTCCACAGCAGTGTGCTGAAGGGGGCGTGTTGGAAAGCTTCTTAAAGAGACAGAGGCCTATTTCAAGACGTTCAGTACAGCCATTTTGAGAGAGCAATTTTATTCAAGGCAGTTATTTTAATTTACTGCATATACAGACCAACAGAAGGTTACGTCATCATTGTAGTATGCTATAGACTGGTGCTATGTGATTGAAAAAAGCATAATACCCCCTCTTTAATATCTCTAACGGCTGGATCTATCCACATGAAACAAAAACTGCCACAAAGTTCAGCGTCTTCTCTCTCAGCACATATGAACTAAGGTCACATGACTGTCTCATAAAGGCGTCCAAAATTGGAGACAATATTCAAAACAATGAAAGGATTTTCAGCCGTAAGATGAAAGTACAGGTTTGTGAATCCAGTCACTTCCAAATAATGATCAGGGAAAACATTTACTGTCTGGAGATTCCTTTCCCAAACTGTGTCTCTCCTGTTGAGTTGTATCTGATTATGACAATGACAATCTAGACTGTTGTGATAATTTTGGCACCTATGAGACTTTTAGTAGCTTCTAAATCTGTGCTTTCAAACTTCCCCTCCTGCTGGCTGACTCACATGTTTCATCTATGCATGCAAAGTAGCTCATGTCCATAAATAAGTCATAAACATTAACATTTCGACTGAAGCGAAAGCGTTTCTAAGCCGTCCGGTGACAGTCGTAGGCGAGCGCTTGGCTGCTCCTGTAAATTCCAGAGAAATGACTCGAGGAGGGATCAGGATATTGGGCATTTGAACAGGCTCTGGGAGGAATGTTTCACAGCAGCCATTTCTTTCTTTCCCCAACGTCTTATTGTGAATTTGACTTTTCTCACAGCGGACACTGCTCTACTGTATTTGCAATGAGAAACTGATCACAAAGGGAACGGTTCGGGTTGCAGCGAGTCAGGCACTTCTAACCTAATTTTTCTCCATAAGTGTAGACTATTTACAGTGTAGACCTCAGCGTTTGCAGAACTATATTCAATACATAAGTGCCACTTCAGGACACAAAATGAATTATGATCCAAAATGGCTAAAAATGATGTGAAAATTTTTTAGCCAAAATTTGAGCATTGTGCGAATGGTATTTATGTAAAACTGGCAACTGAATGTGCTTTTTTGGATTTCTGAGAATCATCTGGTTTAAAGAGTACCTAAACGGGCGTGCCAAAGCCTTTGCCCACCCACAAACAAAAGTCAGAAATTGCCACGAAAGAGGCGGTCTCTGAAGTTTGGGGGTGACATGCGGGGGGTGAGTGTGTGGGCCTTTGCATTGGCACAATCACAGCAGACTGATTACGTGGGAGGGACTTGGTTATATATCACAGGTACAGGGGCAGGACAATGGGCAGGACAATGGGGGAGCTGGTGCGGCTTATGACGTTCTGTGGAGGCCGTGGACACGTCTCCAGCCAATCAGGAAATTCTAATTTAGTAGCAGAGTTTACCCTGAAGGGGGCGCAACCCATTCATTTTCAGGCCAAAGTTAGGATTTGACACATGTTTGCGCTATAATGTTAGAATAATGTCAGGGACCAGTGGACAACACTATGAGACACCCATTGAGACAGTTCATCAGTAAAAAAAAAAACTTGATTTGGTGTTTAGTTGCTCTTTAACCTCTTAACCCCCACCTGAACCGAGCACATTATCTCGAGTTTGGCTTTACCCAAATCGAAGTTTCTTGAGAAAAATCATCAAAATAGCGACAAAAACGAGAAGTAAAGAAGGATGAGAACAGCAACAACAAAGCTGCAAGAATGTGACAAAAAAGCGATGAAGGTGCAACAAAAAGTGGCAAAAATGTGACAAAATCACACAAAATAAGTAACAAGTAAAAAAAGTAACAGGAGCAACAGAAAAGAAACGAAAAAGTGCAGCAGAAAAAATGACAGAAACTCAACAAAATAGTGGCAAAAATGAGATGACAAAGAAAGTGAAAAAAGTGGCAGCAACAACGCGAGGAAAAAGATCAATTTAAATCCGTTTTGCAAGTCTTAGCTTTCAAATGAGGTGCTACACTGGCCTATAGGCTTTTAGACTTGGGTGAAGCCGAACTGGAGAAAATGTGCTCGGTTAAGGCTTGTGGTAAGAGATGAAAAAAACTCCAACATATCATCAAATCAAATTCATGGCTGCTTTATGTCCCGCTGAAGCCCTAACAAAGACTTTTCCTTTGTGCAAAACCCCGTCCCCCTTTAACGTGGATCTTAGTCATTTCTTATCTAGTTGTCGCCGGAGCACTTGAGACGTCACGCTGCGCCTGCTAAATACCAGCCTGTTAAATGTGGCAGAAGTCCATTTGGCCGCTGTAATTGCCGTGTTTATTAATTAGCGGATGTAGTCGTGATGGCTGTGACAAATGACTGGCCCGATTAGATAAGAAGCGCTCTCGGACGCAGTGAAACAGATCAATAAGACACAAGGCGACGTTTCCGCTCGGGGCCACGAGGACGGGACTGCGACGCACCACACACAAGGTGGTCGTAAAGTACGCGCCGTGAAGTACTGTGCGTGGCTCCAGGCCTTTATTTAGATTACAGAGAATGCGATTAAGATGGATGGGCCCAAGCGGCGCTTTCTCACATTAAGTTGGATCAAGGAGGTTCGTGAAAATGTCCCATTTCTTTGATCATGATACGTGGATAATGTTACGTGCATAGTTTGGCACAAGGGGTCAGCAAGTCTGCTGTGTGATGAGCCAGTTTGCTTCCTCGTCAAAAGTCCAGGGGCTGAACCTCCCGATTTTAGCCAAAGTAAAGCCCAACTTCTCTATTGTGCATTGCATTTGACATAACAGTTGATATTAGTAGGAAATTTGAAAGGAATTTATGGCATTTTCTGCATTTTAACAGGTTTTTGATGGTCTCAACTCTTGCGCTTTTCTACCTTCATCAGGCCCAAAGCGCTTTACAGCAAGGAACCAGTCACCCATTCACTCTCTCATTCATACACCAATGAACGTAAACACTGGAGGCAAGGAGGGTGAAGTGTGCATCTCCAGGAGCTGGGATTGATCTCTGATGTGTGTAATAATCTTTCTCAAAGAGAAAAATCCCTGCATCTATCATAAAAATACTAATACAGAAAAAAACTTCAAGGAACAGGCCACCGTTTTTCCATACTGAGATATGTTCTTACCTGAGAACCTGTCTGGTCTTTGTGCCCGTGGAAGAGCGTGGTCGCTTCTAACTTCACCACCATTTGGAGCCATAGAAATACTGTATACTGGGAGAGGCCAAATGCTAACAACATCTTTGGTCTTTTTGCGTGATTGAGCGGACACACAAAGACCAGACAGGTACACATCAACTCGTATAAGCTCAGGTAAGAACATATATCAGTATGGAATAATGGTGGCCTGTTTTCATGACGAAAATGTGCCCAAAGAATGACGACCTGAAAATCCTGAATGAGGTTATTCCATCATGGATTTCTTTTTCCCTGATGGCACGGGCATATTCCAAGATGTCAATGCTAGGATCCAACAGGCTCACATAGGCTATATGCACGCGAGCGTCACGAGTCTTCCGAGTGGATTCTAAGTAGTTGTTTGCGTATCCTGTCTCCAGTCTTTCCCTATGAGGTCTTGTCTAAAAAAATAAATAGCTGAAGATTACATGGCAGACAGTGAGTTACAGACAGTCACAGCATCATGTTAAAAACATCACGTCAGGAGCAAAAAATTCACTGGAGGAAACATCCGTGCTCATCACTGTAAGTGTTTTTGTCTTGAAGCTAACGGCTAACACGAAATTAAAAATGAAAATGGCTACAAGATTTTAAACGAGCCTGCTTACAAAATAATCAGCCCGTCTTTAGTATAAATACTTTTTAGACGTTTAATTTTTGTGGTGGTGTTTTTTGATGCTAGCCGTTAGCGCTGAGATAAAAAGTCTCCTGCAGTCAAGAATTTACATCCAACGTAATGTTTTTAACACATAGCGAGTCACTTCGGAGTGGGAGCACGAGACATCTGTCCAGATCTTAACTCCATTGAGAATCTTTTGAATGTGCTGGAGAAGGCTTTGCGCTGTGGTCACAATCTCCCATCATCCATACAAGATCTTGGTGAAAAATGAACGCGACACTGGATCTTTTGACATTGCAGACGCTTATTGAAACTGCTGTGATCAAAGCTAAAGGTGCTACAACCAAATATCAGAGCGTGTAACCTTTTTTTGTGTGCCGTCTTTTCTTGTCTGTCGGGCAGTCTATTTCTTTCAAAGCCTCCGGGTGCACCTTACATTTTAATTCAAGCCTACACGTGCGCGTATGTGGCGGCGGGAACGCTGGAGAATTGAGAATGCGCGACAGGTTCAGGGGAGATTAGCATCGGTGAGGAACTGACATGATAAATGCGTGCGGGACCGGAATTTCAATTAAAGCCATGGCAGCAGAGGCAGCGGAGTGGAGAAGCTGAGAGGGGGCGCCACAGTTGGAGGTTCTCACTGGTAGATCCCCTCTCTTTGCTCTTCTGGGTCACGGGAGAACACAAGTGGGTCAGCACCGGGCCCTGTGCTTGTCCAGTCTGACGGGCCGTACTCCACAACTTCCACTTCCTTTATCTATGGAAGATAATCAACGTTTTTCATTGAACTAGGTACGAAAGCAGTCATCTCGTAAAATAACCTAACAACCCAAACATTTATTGCAAACCATCTCATGTGCCATATAAATACCGCACGTCATAGCTTTTACCACTTTAGCGAGTATAATTTTATTACGTTGGCTGAGAGGGCTCATTTGGATGTTGGTTTTTATTGCAGCGTAGTAAGCTAAAACAAAAGCAGAGCCGTTCATCATGCCAATTGCTTCTGGCTAGAAAGACTACAACGAACTCCACCATATCGCTGCTTGCAAAATGAATTATTTATAGTATTTTGTTAATTAGAAACGGATTAAAACACATTAGATACTCAACATAGCCGGTGTCGATACTGTCAGAAGTATGAAAAAGTCCACGATAACATGAGAAATGTATTGATGTTTAATTAAAAATTGCACTAGTTTATACAACGAGAAAAGCATTATGGACATAGACAGTAACAGGCAGGAGTTCACACTAATATTGGACTACATTAGTTTAAGGTTCTATCTACATTCAGTTTCTGAGATATTTAAAATTCTGACTACTCGTAGAACGTATTGCAAATGAGTCATATATTTTTGCTCGTAAAAAACAAAAACAAAAATGCTCCAAACTTGGATATGGTGTACAGCGGGGGTCCAGGGGAAAAAAAGTTTGACATTTTAGTATCTTGACAACACTATTTGAAACCAACCCAGAAGGATTATATGAGTGGCTGAGCGGTTAGTCCTCTTGCCTCACAGAAATGCAGAGGACATTTTGTGCAGTTGTATGACATTAAAGAGACTTTAACCTTAACACTATCGCAGAGATCATGTTTGAAGAAGTCGAAACACCACTAAGATCCAAAGGAGAGGGGATATTTGGATGTTATTTGTTATGGATTCACTAATGAAGCTTAAACGTAAATTCAACCTAGAAGACCTAACCGCGGCACTCCATCCATCGCCTCTTCTCCGACTACACCTCACCAATCATGCAATCATCGCTTCATCTCAAGCTGCAACTCCGTGACAACCTATCATTGCCCAGGATTCCCCTCTTAAGCCCCTCGTTCACTGCCTCAGACGTTTCCCAGCGTGCTGCGACCCTCCTCTGCCCCTCCTCCTCCTGGCCTTATCTCTACTCCGCTCGTCGAGGCTCGTCATCCTCTACCACCACCAGTGTCCAGACTCCAGGGTAGGACTCCTACATTCATACATCACATGTATTTCATACCGTCGATTCACTGTGTTCTGCCGGTGTCTGAGCACCAAACATTATTAAAGGAGCTATATCATGCAAAATCAACTTTTTGGAGCTTTTAGCCATGTTGTTATGCTATTTCCTTATCAAAAACACCCCCAGAGCGGTTTTTGGCTTCATTCATGCAGTTCTAAGTAATCCTCCTGAATCCTGCTCTCTGAGCAGCTGCTCCGCCCTCTCCTGGTAAACGACTGAGCTGTTCAGTTGTGTCGTCACAAAGGAACGGAAGTGCTCTACGTCTGTAATGTAATGCCTTACGGCCTGGTTTTTATTTATAAAACAGCTTTTTCATTATTTTTGTTGTAAGAGAGAGAAAAAAAAAAGAAGTCCCCGACGCGTCTGTGCTGTGCTGTCCCGGGAGAGTAAACAAACGCACCTCTGGAGGATCCGAACAGAAGTCATGTTTGTGAAGACTGAGCTCTTTCTAACCTACTCTGGACACGCCAGTTCTTTTTTCTTACCCAACGATAATGTTACGGATGCGCGTTTGGCTACGAGAGGAACAGGACTATTCAATCTTCCTAAAGAAGAGTGCACTCGCCAGAAGTTGGAATTTCTTTCTGGGATTCAGCGACTTTATCAACCAACCTGATGGATGCTTGGTGAACCTTGGCCAGAATCAAAGTGGATTAACTTTTATAACCAACGCGATCTCATAACCCGATGAGGCTGAGCGGTAACTCAATCAAAACGCATCAAAACGATATTTATATTTATAATACTGCAAATGTGGAATGAGCGGAGAGAGGGGCGGAGTTAACTGAATCGAAGCGTCTTGTCTTCCGGGTAGGGAAAATACCCCCCAAAAATACTTATATTTCTCCCAAAAATGAGTACTCCATAGTGATAGAGGTACAATATATCATATAAATGCCTATACTTTACTTTGGAATGGCTAAAATAGCATGATACAGCTCCTTTAATGTCCAATAAAACTCTTCTAATGCCGCTTTGTTTCTGTGAGTCTTTTCAGGTTGAATTACCTTTACAACTACTGCCTTAGTGACCATTGAGATTGTAATTTGGACTTTTTTGTCATCATTTTAATCCCAACATAAACATTTTTGTGAATATGTCAATCTAAATGAGAGGCACTTCCTTCCTCGCCTACATGTTGTGTTTGCAGAGGACCGTCTTGGCTCTTGATGCGCTCGCCTCCTCCGTACCACGGCTGACAAAGAGACTCCTCTCAACACAATGCGCGGCTCCAGGGATCCACTCCTTCTGCCAAACGGCTGCTTTGACTGCAGCTCATCTCCAGAGCGTTTAGAGAGCCAGCCCGTGTGCCTTCGTGTGCTCCTTTGGGACACAGTTATCCTCGAGGAACTCTGCCTACCTTTAAGACAGATTAATGAGGCTCTTTAGTACGGCATGTCACTTCAGCACTGGAAACATGGCAAATGCAATCAATTTCGTGGTGCAGAATATAATGAAGCAAACATCTCTCCAATTGAAATGTAAAATTATAGAGAGAAAAAAGTCCCCGTACACTGGCATTTGTAATGTTTTGATAATAACAACGCATTCATTAGTGCTTTTCCAGACGCTCAGTTACTTTGCAATTACATCCATTATTAATTGACTCCACGCAGTCCGTTATTGTAAGCTACAGCTGCACGACTTTTAAAATAGAATGGTCGCAATTATTAAATCGCAAAGGCCACAATGATTTATGTACAAAAAAATAATCTCACGGGAGAATGTTCATGTCTGAAACCTGCTAAACGTCTACAGTATGATCTCTACTAGAGGTCGACCGATATGGGTTTTTCTAAGACCGATGTCGATATGCACCTTTTAAAAAATGTCTCGTCTATAATCCTGCTTCTTTACTCTAAAATGTGTCGGTGTTGAACTATGACAGCAGGGGGCTCTTTATTAGGGGCACAGGGCATTTATTCAGGACATGTTTAGTAGGTGCTACAGAGGGAACTTGTTTGAAAGACAAAAATCAGCAGAAGTCTCTATCTTTTATGGTTACAAAGTTATAAGCAAAGGTCTGCAAAACGAAATATATAAAATGTGATCCGAGGTGTACAGACTCGTGATCGATTTTCGCCGCAATGTTTCTCAGCTCCTCTGAGGCCTAGGAAGTTATGAGTGGGCTCATTGTAAGGCAAAAGGTAAACAAAATGCTACCTTTTCAGCTAAACCCATTTGAGACCTGCACATTTCTTCTTCTGAGACACTGAAGAGGCAGCAAGAGCCCCCACAGCTGCAGCACAGTGGAGGCGTCACAAGAGGCGCTACAGGAAACAAAAAAGGGACAAACGAGGAGATGGTGAAAGACTGTTGTGGAGGGAGCTGCAGGAGGAAGAGGAAGGTGGAGGTGGGGGAGCTGACCAGTGCAGGACACCACGCTCTGAAACACGGACAAACCCAGGATGTGGTGCACCATTTCAGAGGATCAGAGGAGACAGAGGGCAGCCAGCCAGGTTTCTTCCGAGTGCTACAGTTTCAGGGTCAGGTTGACACACAGCGGCAGCGCGGCTCAGTCACAGCAGCTCAGGACTGACACCTGAACAGTATTTCGTTTTACGCTTGTACAATGACAATAAAGCACTTACTTACTTACTTGTGACTGAGCTCTTTCCAATGCATTTTCTGTTCCAAAGAAGCCTTTTATCGGCATGATATCGGTCGATAACCGATATAGTGAAATACCCATATATCGGCCGTCAACCTCTATGCTCTGAAATACATGGTCTTCTCTCGAATGTTAAAAGCTCCTGAACTTAAAACTTGCACTCGATTGTCAGAAAAATATCTTGCGTTCGTGACATTCATGTTGTAATTTCAGTTGGAGGTCATGGGCCAATACAACTCAATGGGAGACACACAGTTTTGTAAAGAAATCTCCAAACAGAAATGATCATTATTTGGAAGTGACTGGATCCACAAACCTCCCCTCCTGCAACCGCCACCTTAACGTGGTGGAGGGGTTTGAGCGCCTGAATGATCCTGGGAGCTCTGTTGTCGGGGGTTTCGTGCCCCTGGTAGGGTCTCCCATGGCAAACAGGTCCTAGGTGACGGGTCAGACAAAGAGCGGTTCAGAAGCCCCTTATGAGAGACCAACAGGCCCGGTTAGAACCATGAGGCCGTCCTTCTGTGTACCCACCACCTGCAGGAGGAGCCATAGGGGCTGGTGCAGTGTGATTTGGGCAGCTCCAACAGCTGCCCCCACGACCAGGCAATGGACAAGTGGAAAAAAAATGGATGGATCCACAAACCTGCCACATTCATCTTGTGGCTGGAAGACCTTTCATCTGACCAACATCAAGCGCATCATTTTAATATTGTCCCCACTTTTGGACGCCTTTATGAGACAGTAATTTGCCTTTACATGTGCTGAGAGAAGAGCTTTTATAATACCATGTGGGATGAATGCCACACATATTATGTTACATGACCGGCTGCTATTTATGTACAAATTTTGACAGGATATTTTTTTTTTCTTTCACCACTTTTCCATATCCATTTTCATCATTTCCACCACATGAAAGCTTCTCATGTTGGTGCGTGCCGCTAAAACTCCTGTTCCTGACCACAACTGAGCCGTAGCCAACCTTTCATCTCTGGAAATAAGACAATCCACACTCGCATATCGCACACAAAAGGCGCCATCTTGGCACCACATGCTGTTAATTAAACACATGAGGATCCGAAATAGACTTGTTTTGAAAATTGCGAGAAAATGAAATAGGCTTTTACATGTTTATGAGCAAACAGTTTTTATGAATGTGCTTCCATGCGCCGTCACAAACTGTTACCACGTATTACAATTAATGGCACAAATTATTACGCACGTCCATGAATATTGTCCTGCACTGTCGGGCGCTGTTAACGGGCCATTGGGAATATTCGTGTCCTGTCAGGAATCTGATGAGAATGTCAAGAATCGGCCTGAATGTGGTACCTATAAGTAGACAAATGTGAATGTAAATCGCTCCCATTCTTGTTTGCAGTTAGCCGTGTGGGCTTGCAGTTTCTTTTATAAGCGAAAACAAAACTAAGCAAAGCTGTCTTAATATAGGCCATATGGTTACAATAATAGGCTATTCAAACATTGAGAAACTGTGCTCTGGTGTGTGCCTTTGCTTTTGATTTGTCCTGTTTAACCTGCGCCTCTGCTACAAACTGTGCTGCTCCCTCCAGCCTGTTGCTGCTCGCTGCCCTCTCCATCGGTGCAGGGTTTCTATCAATTCTGAGCGAAAACGTGAGAGAAAACAGTGATTCCTACTCTACGAATGCTATCATGCTGAATTACGAATCACCAGTAAAGGACACGCTCTGTTGTGACCTCCATGAATTGAGGGCGAATCGTGACATTTGTGAAAGATGCATTAAAGGGATTTTTGACATTGGGCCTCATTTCCTAGTTATCCAGAGTGTTGTTGATGTCTGGAGATATATATTTTTTAATTCATGCAGTTCTTATATTTGAAGAGTCTAGTGGCGCTAGGCTAGGGCAAGGCTAAAGCATTTCTATGGTAACCGCTAGCCTGCATTAAAAACAGTCTGACCCACTCCACAGTGCACCTGAGGTAAATCACTTATAATGCCAGACTAACCATATAAATGTCTGTGTCGATAGAATAATTTTGCATTTAAAATAACTTATATTTGAGCAGCATCAGCTTCGTGGCTGTAAGCTAACGCAGCGGCGGAGTGATCTGTGAGAAAATAGTCCCTCAAAATGCAGTAATTCATGTGATTCAAGGTCAGTTATATTTCAAAAATGATTCTATCGACACAGACATTTATATGGTTAGTCTGGTGTTATAAGTGATTTGCCTCATGTGCACTGTGGAGTGGGTCAGACTGTTTTTAATGCAGGCTAGCTGATACCATAGAAATGCTTTAGCCTTGCCCTAGCCTAGCGCCACTAGACTCTTCAAATATAAGAACTGCATGAATTTAAGAAAAAAATATCTCCAGACATCAACAACACTCTGGATAACTAGGAAATGAGGCCCAATGTCAAAAATCCTGAACTATCCCTTTAAGTAATGTTACGAATGTCATGATTGACGGATAAATGCCATTCGTAACACATCGTGCCTATGTGTAAAGGTAAGACAAACATGCTCAAAATGCACTTATAGCCAACAAATTGTCAATTACAGAAACATCTCAATTCTCCAGCCAATGTTTTCTTTGTAAAATGAAAATCTATAGTGCTTTGCTAAACCTATTACTCCATAATGCTTTCACGTCGTCTTGATGCTTACACATGCTAAAAGCCTCTCGAATAGGCTATTAGTAGGTATTACGCACCAAAAAGCCATCTAAATCAATATATTTAGAAGCAGTTTTTTTTGCAACTTAATCGCTTGCTAGAAATAGATCAGCTCGGTCATTGCTGGTTTTGTCATTCTGTGCTGCCGCGGGGATATTTCAGAGCACTTGAAGTGGCTTATGAAAGCTTGAATGAGATTGTATTATGTAACTCGCAGAGCGTCGTGCGGGGAATGCAAAGGGCAGGGCACGGATCAGCTGGAACCTCCCTCCACTCGGCTGACGGACGGCGCTCCTTCACGTAATCGCGTAATGTGGGGTTTATCCGAGCCGCTCGAGGATGAAAAGCCATCCCTGTCCCGATCACCCAGCCAGATTGAAGCCGAGAAGATGACAAGGCCGGCCTAACAATGAGATTATACCTATTGAGAACGCCATCATTCTGCTTTTATGTAGCATCAAATAAAGCGTTTAGAATGTAGTAAACCTTTGGTCATTGGTCACAAGTGAAATGATAGAAAAGTGTATAGTTTTTAGTATTCTATTGTAGTAAGCTATTAGCGTATCATCACACTTGTAATCTGGCATGTGTTAAACTGAATTTTGAATTAGGGATGATGGGTGATATGGCAATAAAAATGGATCCCTGTGTTGATGTAGCAGCTCAAACAAAAACACTTTTCCTTGGTCTCGTGAAACTCTGAGTGAGTGACAGGGATTTAAACAATCACAGTGACTTTGTGAAGAATAGTGGTAAAATCTAAATAGGGATCTAAGACAAAGACAATTGTGATATGCTTATGTTTGCCATATCGCGCAATGCTACAGAGTTCGGGACGGAATGATATAAATTCACTGTTACCATGGAAATCTGCCATGTTCACTGCAAAAAGTAATCTTGAAATAAGTAACATTTTGTTGAAATAAGTAATTTTGTCCTCGGGGCAAGATATTTACTCTTAAATTAAAGGAACAGGCCACCGTTTTTACATAGTGAGATATGTTCTTACCTGAGCTTAGATGAGTTGATGCGTACCTGTCTGGTCTTTACACGTGCGCTCAGTCACGCTAATGTTGTTAGCGTTTAGCCTCTCCCAGCAAAGGTATGGGGTGAAGTTAGAAGCTACCGAGCTGTTCCACGTGTTCCCTATTTAAATATAGTTACGTGAAACCTAACAGCTTGAACAGCTTGGTCGCTTCTAACTTCAACCCAGAGCTATACCTTTGCTGGGAGAGGCTAAATGCTAACAACATTAGCGTGACTGAGCACACGCACAAAGACCAGACAGTGACGCATCAACTCGTCTAAACTAAGATAAGAACATAATCTCAGTATGTAAAAAACAGTGGCCTATTGCTTTAAGATAAACTAAATCACTGCACTCAAAACTAAATGGAAAATCTTAATTTATTTAAAATAAAACTGTTGTATTTGTATATTAATTTAAGAGTAAATATCTTGTACCATGGACAGATTTCTTGAAATTAGACAAATCAACGACAAATGTACTTACGGTACTTCAAGAAAATGTCACTTATTTCAAGATAAGCAGTGGGTACTAGCAAACGCTGTCCAGAGACTAACACTAGCTGAAAAACAGAAGCATAAAGAGTGGAGAAAACAGCCGTGGACCACTCAGTTTCCTGATGAGTCACTACTGGTAAATACAACACATAATGATATTCAAAAGCAACACAGTGTAGTGTCCAATGTTTTAATGAGAACAATAACTACCGTACCTCTGCTGTAATTCCCGTAATACTTAGTGATACGACATCACAATCCTGAATTCTGTTCTGACTATTCTTAGTCTCTAAGATTTGAATGTTTGTTTATCCAAAATGGCTTTTGTGTGCAATCCTTTCATCAACAGCCCAAACCATGGTCTGAATTACTATTTGTATTGTTCCATTCTACTCTCTAAACATGTCTTTAAGTATCCTCGGCTATGTCCTTACTCATTCAGATGGTTTTCACAAAGTGGTGCATTCAAAGCTGTATCCAAATGTCGCATTGTTCTGGCGTCAGCGGGTTAATTCAGGAACTTGTCTGTGGAGTTTGGCAGTTATAACACTCGGGACAATGCCTCAATCTTCCCAAAGAATTGTAATCAAACCTGTTAGCGGAAGACAAGTCCAGGCAAACAGCAGCAGGTGTGCCATTGTGCGGGTTTTCTATGTGGAATCAAACCACTTAAGGGTTAAAACAAAGGAAGCGTGTCAATGTGCTCCCCTTCAGGAAAGGGGGAAAATATGATGTAATGCCAAGTGAACAATGCAGGAGCTGTGGAGCCCGGTGCGTTTCTAATCAGACGGCTGCGTTTAAAACAGCATGGGGTGCCTTTAATGCGATGCGTTCTATAATAGAGACGTAATACCTGGGCTTACGCTCGTACGGCTTCAATCAGAGCAGAATACAGCGGTGCTCTGGGGGCCTCGAGCCGCCGCTGGGCCGCGGACTAAAGCGGGCAACAAGGACGAGGCCGAATCAATAGTTCTGGGACTTTCTTGCTCAGCTGCGCCGCAATGACGTGACACAAGGTGAAAGGAATGTACACGAAAAGCAGATGCGGCGAAGGTAACGGGAGGGGAGGTTAAACATTAAACAAAACCAGCTTTATTCTGCACTAAAGAGGCGCGCTTAAAAGAAGAAGGTGTGGTTTATATCAGTGCTTCTCAACTGGCACCATTATGACAAGTCACGGCCAAAGTAAGAATGAGTTAAGCTCTACATAATCGGATGAAGCTGAAATCATGAACAAAAGAACTCATCGGAACAGACTGAACGTTTTTTTGTACCTTTCCATATAATTATTGAAAGATATTATATTGAAATTGAAACACTTTTTCCTGAGGTGCGCTGTTCAAATCCATCCCTACACTGTTCTTGTGACCTTGGGAAAGTCACTTCACCCATCTTGCCTCTGGCGCAAGCTTTTGATGCGAGGGCCGGCGCGTTGGGTTCTTGAGCTTGCCAGGAGGGACAGACCAGTTGAGGTTTGGGGTATTTTAAATAAGTAAAATTCTCAACAAATAAATATCTTTCTTATCTCAGTGAAAACATGGGCAAAGCTAAACCTTTTTAGCCAGTGCTTACTGGGATTGATCAGGCTTTCGACCTGGATTGAAAGGCTCGGTAGGCGGCATTAGTTTGCTAATCTCTGCTCTTGCATCTCTGTGCCTTAATGAACGAATGAGAGACATAGTAATGATGTTCTTAATGCTGGGTTGCAGTTTCTGGAACGTGATGATCTCACCGGACCCAGTGGGGGGCAGGAGCAAGTTTTTCCTGTTAAAGAGGAGGTATTATGCTTTTTTCAATCACATAGCACCAGTCTATAGCATACTACAATGATGACGTAACCTTCTGTTGGTCTGTATATGCAGTAAATTAAAATAACTGCCTTGAATAAAATTGCTCTCTCAAAATGGCTGAACTGAACGTCTTGAAATAGGCCTCTGTCTCTTTAAGAAGCTTTCCGACACGCCCCCTTCAGCACACTGCTGTGGCATCTAAACAACACTACTGTGCGGGGAGGGGGCTCTGCTGAGCTGAGGAGCAGTGGTTGGTGGCTTGGCTGGTGACAAAAGGTCCAGAGGCGTCTCCAGGAGGTGGGGGCGTTCCTAGGAGGACTGAGGCATAGCTACACCTAAAATGGCTGCCGTCTAAGTTTTTACTGATTACTCAAAAATATGTGAATGAGCCAAGGCAACACTCCAGGCATGTGTTTAATGAGGGAATGACATAATAACATGATATAAAGCTTGAAAAAGTCGATTTTAAATAATACCCCCCCTTTAACTGCATTACACTTTAACAAGAAAATGTATGAATTACAAAAATGATCATTAATATCAGTCACCGGGTCCATGATCTCTCTGTACAAGACCAACAATGTCCTCAAAAACAAAATAAATTTGACCTCTATATAATATTATAGGCCTTTAGAACGCTGTGATGTCACCTGAAACCCAGCAATAGCCACACCTGTGCGTTATGTCATGCCTGACAGTTTCGGCAACAACTGTGGCCTTCCTCAGAGGTGTCACTTGGTGTTGCTGTGACGTGTCTGGTCAGCTGCTTTCGGCTCAGGCTTCCTGCTTGTAATAGCAGACGACACGCAGAACAAGAGCAGCTAAAGGTTAAGGCGAAGAGGCAAGGCAACTTTATTCATATCACGCAGTTCGTACACAAGGCAACTCAAAGAGGGAGAACCTCCTCATGGATTGGGACAATACCACTGTTGGAAGCCATCGAGATCATGAAGCAACAAGACCAACTTTCTCACAGTTCTGAAGAAGTTGGACAGCAGATGGAACTGTCAGCCTGCTACTACAAACAGGAAGACAGAGCCAAAAACAGTTTAAATCAGATGACCAACCTCTGAGGAAGTAGTAGCTGAAACTGTCCACAACCCATCAGAAACTCGGACTCACTTCCAAGCTTCAAATCATTACTCAAAACCCATTTGTTCAAACTGGCTTTTCTTTAAAATGTTTTTGCTATTTTGTGTTCCATTGCAAAAAAATATACTATAAATTTCGGGATAATTTAAAAAAAAGTTTGGTAATTAAATTGACAAAAACAAGGAGATCATTTTGATGTAAAACGATGGAATGGACCATGGGGTAATTGTTTCACACACAGAACCTTTAACCCATCCATCATCCTTTATTTATCCTCTGCCCATGAATCCATCCAGGTCAGCAGTACCTGGCTGTAGTCTATTAAACTGATCATATGCAAAATGAAAAACTGTTGAAGTAAGGCATGTGGGTATTACTGGCAACTGCAAGATTTGAAAGCTAAATGAACAAAACAATAGTTATCCATAAGGGATTAGCAGCACCTACGGCCGTTCATTCATTTACACTGAAACTCCACTTCAATTACAGCCGAACCTGACAGTAGGGTTAGGCTAAAAACGGTCAAATAATCTCGCTCAATTATACGGCGCTTTCACAGGCAGCAGGTTATGTTCAATCTGTGCAAATAGAGCTTTAGGAAGGTCCATCAGTATTCACGAACAGGGGCCTCTGAAGCTTAGAGGGGGGATCAAACTCGGCAGCTCTGATTATGAATTACAGACTGCAGGCGCTAGAAGGAGAAACTGTAATGTGAAATTATGACTTTGCACGTCAAACTCCCCATCTAAGAATATCGTCTAGTAAAGTCAAGATGCACTGAGCTGGTCATGCTGTAAAACCTGTAGAAATCCAAAGATGTCGCCTCTCGAATCATTCAACAATGGGTTAAAGAGGATAAAGAGAATGAGGCCTATTTAGTGCTTTTAACCATGTGTTTAAAAGCCCCCTGTAGCTGCAGCTGTGGGCCGCCTTGGTGCCTCTTCAGTGTTTCAGAAGATTGTTTACAATTCCAGCCAAAACTGCAGTTGAATGAGTTTGGGATTGTTTATTGGTTTATTTGGTAGGGACAGTGCAAGTTAATGAACAAGCCACACCGGATTGTAGCCTTGGGCTAATTTCCATCCATCGTCCCCCATGCGCACTCTCAAACACACTCTCATTCATCCTGGCCTATTGTACATGTTTTTAGTGGTAGGGGAAACCGGAGTACCCGGAGGAAACCTACGCAGACACGGGGAGAACATGCAAACTCCACACAGAAAGGCCCCGTCCAGGTGGGAATCGAACCCGGACCTTCTAGCTGTGAAGCACAAGCGCTAACCGCTGTACTACCGTGCCGCCCGGAGCAGAATTTATATATTTTTAATGAACTTCTCTAGTAAAAATGGTCGAGCAATGTCGTTATTTACCAAGAAATGTATATTCAATGCCAGTTTTAATCCAAGTGAATGCTTTTTAATGCGATTCAAGGCAGAAACCCTGTCTCGCCTGCTTTTTCTGCAGTACACACAAGGTATAAAACACCAATGTCAGGGTGACAGTGGATCATAGAGCGGGTCGTCTTGTGACTGGATGGTTGGCGGTTCGAATCCCGTAGCTGCACACTGTCGTTTCCTTGGGCAACACACTTCACCTGCCTTGCCTCCAGTGTCCGTGTACACTGGTGTATGAATGAGCGTGTGAATGGGTGACTGGTTCCTTGATGTTAAGCGCTTTGAGTGCCTAAAGCAGGTAGAAAGGCGCTATATGAATGTGACCAAGTGTTTTACATCAAAAACTCTGAATAATGCAGAATATAGAAGCTTAAAGAGGGGGTATTATGCTTTTCTCAATCACATAGCACCAGTCTATAGCATACTACAATGATGACGTAACCTTCTGTTGGTCTGTATATGCAGTAAATTAAAATAACTGCCTTGAATAAAATTGCTCTCTCAAAATGGCTGTACTGAACGTCTTGAAATAGGCCTCTGTCTCTTTAAGAAGCTTTCCGACACGCCCCCTTCAGCACACTGCTGTGGCATCTAAACAACACTACTGTGCGGGGAGGGGGCTCTGCTGAGCTGAGGAGCAGTGGTTGGTGGCTTGGCTGGTGACGAAAGGTCCAGAGGCGTCTCCAGGAGGTGGGGGCGTTCCTAGGAGGACTGAGGCATAGCTACACCTAAAATGGCTGCCGTCTAAGTTTTTACTGATTACTCAAAAATATGTGAATGAGCCAAGGCAACACTCCAGGCATGTGTTTAATGAGGGAATGACATAATAACATGATATAAAGCTTGAAAAAGTCGATTTTGCATAATACCCCCCCTTAAAACGAATGCTAGAAGGCGCTGCAGAAATCCCCAGTCGTGCAAACACACAGTAAAACACTGATACGATCGCTAATAAACGTCTAAAATAGGACATTGGCGTTCCAGATTGAAATCAGTGGAACAAATCGACAAATCTACTGTAAATAAAGAGTCCCACTTTATGGCTCCTTTCGTTCCGAGGCGGCATAGCTCAACCACTGTAATGTCACATGTCCACAAAGCCTCCCATTCAACTCCCAGATAACCCGTCTGATCCGAATCGAATCAGCGGGCAGCTCGCTCATAAATTAAGACCCAATTGTGGAGGATCAAAGGTTGAAGAAGGGGAGTGGGCTTTAAATCTGACTGTACAGTGTTGTGGTAGCCCTCACGTCGAGTGCACGGGACCGCTGGACTTTTCACGGCCAGTCAGCCTGATTGATTGAGCCATAAAGAGTTTGTCCGTGGGGCTAACAGGACTTGGATAAAAGATAAGGAGTCTGTTGAGGTTTGATTAATGCCGCGCCGTTTCACCCCTGGCCAGTGGCGCTGAGAGATTTATAAAAACGGGGTGAGAGGCGGAGAAAACAGGCCCAAGGACGTAAGGCGTGAGTCGCAGTGAGAATGCTACCGCTCCGTAATGAGACAAACAAGGGTATTAGTGGGAGAGGGGAACGGATAGCGGCACGAAGCAAGACAGAAATCATTTTTGTGCACTTCTGGAAATGATGCTCAGAATACAAATGTGAGGCAATGAGGGGAGACGGGGGAAATTTGACTTCATCTGAACGGCAAAAGCAGTTCCAAATTGAGTTTTGGTCTTCGAAAATGTTGGTATTCTGTCAATTTGCTATGAATGTAATTGTCTTCAAAGCGGAGAGCGTTGCTAAAAGATAAACAGCGATAGACACCGAGTTGTTTTCGATATAAAGACAAGCTCGGGAACTATTGCTGGTTTGTTGCTTTGATCATCTGACTGAGTGTGGACTAAGTACGTGGATCTTCTTTCATCTATAAAAGCACAGATTCATTAGATTAAAACCATAGATTTAATGTTGATAGATCTCTTGTGCTCACTCCTCCCCATTTACATTAATTACATTAATTACTCAATTCAAGAGAGAATCCATGAGGGCTGCTCAGTCTCTTCATACAGAGCATGTTCCAAAAAGGGAACAAGGAAAAGGGGAAACTCCACCCCCGTGAGCTGCGTAACAACAAGGTGCTCCAGTGCCTGTCAATCAAAGACTCAGGCTTAAACGTTTTAATTCTACTGAGAAAAAAAAACAGAAGCCCCTTATGAGAGACCAACAGGTTAGAACCATGAGGCCGTCCTTCCGTGGACCCACCACCTGCAGGAGGAGCCATAGGGGCTGGTGCAATGTGATTTGAGCAGCTCCAACAGCTGCCCCCACAACCCGGCAACGGAAAGGTGGAAGAAAATGGATGGATGGATGGATGAAAAAAAAGAGCATGGTTAAAAATGTGATACCTTGGGCGGCCCGGTAGCACAGTGGTTAGCACTCGTGCTTCACAGCTACAAGGTCCTGGGTTCGATTCCCTCCTGGACGGGGCCTTTCTGTGTGGAGTTTACATTTTCTCCTCGTGTCTGCGTAGGTTTCCTCCGGGTACTCCGGTTTCCCCTACCACTAAAAACATGTACAATAGGTAAATTCTCTGGAGATTTGGTCCCTGAACCCACGCTGGCATTGTGGATGCAGAGAATGAATATCCCTAGGAGAATTAAAATAAAGTATAACTTTACCTTTCCCAGCGTTGTCATAGCAATAAAAAAAAAAAAAAAAGAAAGTCTTTAGAGCCAGGCTTGTGAGGAGTGTTTGTGAGGTGTAAAGGAGCCTGTTGGAATCTGCGTTAAAAAGTGTCTTTTGGAGTCGCCCCTGGCCACCAGGGGGTGGTATTGCAGCAATGTCAGCTCCCCATGAGGACCTCCTCATCCTCCCCATTGATCAAAACATGTGTCTATTAAAAACATGTTTACAAAGAACAATTAGTGTGTGAGTTTCCAATCTCTTATTTGTTCTTTTGTTTTGTGCAAGCAAGGACAAAGAAAAGCCAAAGATTGCAAAAGTTGTAAAGTTCAAAGGTTCTATTTTGTTGGCTGCACTCAATAAGATGTCCTCAGGCTGCACCACTTTAGCCTCCATAGAAGTAAAACGCCATATTCACATGTTTTAACAGTCTTACTATGAAATAAATATAGTATATATTATCAAATAATCGCAAGTTGCAGCCCCTCCCAAAGGGAACATCGATGATTTGAATGTAAAACGTCTTCAAATGCAATAAAAACACTCTGCTTTTCCGCTCGCTCACCAATCATATTCTGAAAATGGAGCCGCGCTATGAGAAAAACGCAATGATGGGGGTGAAATTCCTCTGCATATTTGTCTGGCGCGGACGCTGCCCCACCCCCTGGACTTAGGCATACCTCATTAGCATTCACTGAATTCATCTAGACACAATCGCCGCTGCGTCTAGGGGTCCATGGGAACTCTTGATGGAGGAGAGGTTAAGTTAAGCCCTTTGGGTGAAGGCCTGCAACATAAAACAACCCCTCCCCCCCTTTCAAACGTCAAGGTTACCATGTCCTCGCCTCGGATTTGATGATCCCGCGCCTCCACCGATCTTTCCACGCACGCTGTGTTTCTCGCTGCCATCCATCCTGCCTCCTAGAGTAAATGTGAGTGTGACTTTTGGCTTTATTGTCCCCTGCAGGCAGCCGTCCACCATTCATCACCGCGAAGGGAGTGTTGTGTTGCCTCATAATCTGCCGTTTCTCCTTGTAAGCCGTAAAAATAAAAATGAGATCGGACTTTCCGCCGGCCAAAGGCGACGCAATCCCTCAAAAAAAGTTGGACCACCACCGGAATCCACCCCCCTACGCCCGCTCCCATTAAAATCAATGGGTGAGATGAATGAATGGGGGAAAAGTAAGAGGACACATAGGAAAAGAAATCCTGCAGCTGGCGGTTTTAAGGGAGATTTTAATGCGAGATGTTAGTCGCTGATAAGTTGTTTTGAAGCGAAGTGTGTTTCAGCCCATTTCGTAATAAAATAGTGAAAAATCGTTTGCCAATTGCAGATATGGCCATTACGGAGCAAAATTCCACCTCAAATGATTGTTGGAAGACGGCGAAGTAGCCTATAAAAGCCCATTCTGAGAAATAATGTTGTTCACTCTGCAGTTCATCTAAAGCAGGTCAGAAAAGAGGCAAACTATAATATAACTAACAGGATTGCACAAAGCCTATTACAGTATTGTACATTATTATATGTAGCCTATATTGTACTTTGTGTCATCCATCGTAGCCTAATGTTTCGTTGGATCGCCCTTAGCTTTGATTACAGCACACATTCGCTGTGGCTTTGTTCCAATAAGCTTCTGCAATGTCAAAAGATCCAGTGTTGCATTAGCTTTCCATTAAGATCTTGTATTGATGATGGGAAAGTGTGATCACTGCGCAAAGCCTTCTCCGGCACATCCCAAAGATTCTCAATGGGGTTAAGATGTGGACTCTGTGGCGGCCGATCCATCTCCCTGAACCACTCTTTCACAATGTGAGCTGGATGAATCCTGGCACTGTCATCTTGGAATAAGCCCGTGCCATCAGGGAAGAAGAAATCCATTGATGGAATAACCTCGGGATGTTCAGATAGCCAGCTGAGAAAATTTAACTGTAAGCCTTTTCTTCAGAATCTCATTTTCAGAGCAGGTCTTGCCAAAGTGCAACTCGTTCCTAAACTATTTGAACCGTGACTTGCAAAATAACAAACAACTGGGGACCCCCGCTGTAAAAAGTGATTATGCCTCCGATAATTTCAACCAGCAACACATTTAAAAAGTCTATATATTTCTTCTTCTGAGACACTCAAGAGGCACCATGAGCCCCCACACCTGCAGCACAGTGGAGGCGTCACAAGCGGAGCGGCAGGAAACAAGGAATGGACAAACGAGGAGGTATCCGGGCAAGACTCACAGCCAAGCCACACACACTATTGTTCTGGCTAATGGACGTTCACTGGAGAATAAAACAGATTAACTGCAAATCTATACCCAGAAGATGGGATGAGAAGGATCAGCAATGGTGACCCTGTACACCTCACTATGGTCATTTACAAGTGAGATATGTATAGCTTTATTTGTTATCATTTTGATGATTGTGGCTCAGTTTGTAAAAACCCCAAATTAAAAATCTCATAAAATTAGAATATTTTGAAAATGGACTGTAAGCCATAATCATCAAAATGATAACAAATAAAGGCTTCACATGTCACTTTGCACGTAATGATTCTATATCATATATTAGTTTCACATTTTAAGTTGAATTACAGAAATAAATGAACTTTTTCATGATATTCTAATTATATGACGAGCACCTGTAGAGCAGTGCCAGCAATTTTACTGCACACTTTGACAATATCATGAAAGCAGTACTAAGTAACGTGTTTACCTTAATAAATCCTTTCCGTAGTCCCTGTGGGGGTAATACAAGTGTCAATGGGATGATTGGAGGGTCTTTCATCTCCCCCCTGGTGTCTCTGGCCAGAAAACCATGCTTGCAACTTGACTGCCACCGGGGCGGAGCAAGCAATACACACTAATAGAATCACGGAGAAGAAGCTAACAGGCTAACGGGCAAAGCTAACTGCGGGCTAGCGCCACTTTAAACAGTATTTACAGCCAAGTTTGAGTGAAAAAAATATTCCCATTGTTCTGTCAGCGTAGTATTTACTCTCCAAGACATTTAATACGTTAAAAAATCGTAACTTGCTAAGACACCTGCAGCTGTGCTTATGGCCTCTAGGGGCAAGAGTTACTTAGTACTGCTTTAAGACGGTTTCCTCTACTTTTCCCGAAAGTCTTACTTACTTACTTACTTTATTAATGTGTATTTGCTAGTTGTGTTTGTTTGGCTCCATTTCACTGTTTTAAACTAAACAGTAGTGTCTTTTTCTTATTATTTTATCTTGCCGAACGGTCCCTACTCCCGCTTTGGGAACCTATTGTGGATGTTTTTAGTGGCAAGAGAAACCAATGCACCTTGAGGAAGCATCTACGCAGAGAAGGGGAAGACATATCCCAGCAGAGACAAACACGACATGGTGTAGTTTTTGGATTACAAATTTGGTCTTTGACATTTTTTCATTTTTTATTTTTTTACTGCGCCCTTGTTGCCACGGCCGCCCTTTTATTCAGAAATAATACACGACTCGCTGACTGTCATTTGCAAACAAGTTCAAAGAGTCGTAACAAACGGCTGTCAGGAGCCATTGTAAGCATGTACAGATTTCCAACAAAGCAGCTCCCAGTTTGATGTTCTGTCGCGTTTGTCAATTCAAAAGAAATGCTTGGAAAAAAAAGATGTCTTCTTCCACACTTTTGACCTTTTTGTCTACATCTACGCGCCGTCCACCACTGGGCACAGCCGCAACCTGACGCCGTGCCACGCCACTTCCATCAATACCACAGACGCGCTCCGTCTTTTAATAAAAATATCAATAGCCGCCGACTTTGTATTGACCGGCATCACCCATGTAACACAATATAACGTCTTTAATACCCTATACAAATCCAATAGACTTCATCTCCCTCCTCAATGCGCTTATGTCCTGCTGTTATTGCTCTGACAGGCACTAATACAAGACTCCTCTTCACCTCCCCCTTAGCCTTCTTTTTTTTTTTTGCTATATCATTTCAGATTATGAGTGAATTACCAAACAGGCCAAGCAACACTCCCTCGAGGTCTCTCCCTTCGCAATTCATGCATCTCAATTTTGCTCGAAGTGGCCTCTCGGTAGCTCTTGAGGAGGAACTGGCAATTTTGAAGGTGACCCAACGAAAACTAATTACCGACAGAAATATAAATAAGGATAAGATGTTATTATTCGTTCTGTAACCCCCGTGGGGAGAGCGTGCCATATCCAGAGGCTGCCTTCAGCTCCCAGCGAACGTACAATGAGGACGGCCCGCTTTGATGAGAAAAAACAAGAAGCCGGGGCAAAAGTTTCCCACACGGGGGGAATGCGGGGGTGTAAAAATGAGGCGAGGCAAAAAAATGGACAACCTGATTCGGAGACGGGGAAGTGAGCCGCCGAGCCAAGTGTCAAGCAGAACAAATAGCCAACGCTGCTGCGACGAGCCGTGCAACTCTCACGGGCCGGCGGTGGTCGAAATGAATTTGATGCTGGGGACGGATCACCAACGGAGCAGCGGAGGTCGAGGAGGGAAGTGTGCGGACGTTGAAGAGGAAAGGAAGGTTAAAAGTCACACTGCACGAGAGGAGATAAGGGACTCTCTGGTTTGGTCGACCTGAGAGGGCAGTGCTTGAGACCCAAACGCCTCCCTTTGGATACGAGACCCGGTGAAGCAGGTGGACTCGGAGCGGCTTCTGTGGGGTAAGTGTGGTGTGAAGGCAATACTAACCTGGGGCCAATCTTGTTTTGGTTTCATTTGCCTTTTGATAAGAATAAAGGACTTGTTTAAAGAGGGGGTATTAAGCTTTTTTCAATCACATAGCACCAGTCTATAGCATGCTACAATGATGACGTAACCTTCTGTTGGTCTGTATATGCAGTAAATTAAAATAACTGCCTTGAATAAAATTGCTCTCTCAAAATGGCTGTACTGAACGTCTTGAAATAGGCCTCTGTCTCTTTAAGAAGCTTTCCGACACGCCCCCTTCAGCACACTGCTGTGGCATCTAAACAACACTACTGTGTGGGGAGGGGCCTCTGCTGAGCTGAGGAGCAGTGGTTGGTGGCTTGGCTGGTGACGAAAGGTCCAGAGGCGTCTCCAGGAGGTGGGGGCGTTCCTAGGAGGACTGAGGCATAGCTACACCTAAAATGGCTGCCGTCTAAGTTTTTACTGATTACTCAAAATATGTGAATGAGCCAAGGCAACACTCCAGGCATGTGTTTAATGAGGGAATGACATAATAACATGATATAAAGCTTGAAAAAGTCGATTTTACATAATACCCCCTCTTTAAAGTAAATGCAGGGTACATGCCGGAACATTTCCAAATACAGTATATCTGGAAAGGCAGACTGGATCAACTTTACATCAGCAGGTACTGTATCAAAAATATTAGTATTATTATATTTTTTCAATAACTGAGTTGGAAATAAAAGTATAAGATACATTAGGGCTGGGTATTGCCAACAACTTCACGATACGATACGCATACAGATTTCACGTATCGCGATTCAAGTGTATTGCGATAGAGGGTCCATAATACAAGATATATTCTGAATTTTAAGAAAAAATAGAAGTGCACAAAATGGAGGCTTTTAAAGGATCTGTATCATGCTATTTTAGCCATTCCAAAGTAAAGTATAGGCATATATATGATATATTGTACCTCTATCACTATGGAGTACTCATTTTTGAGAGAAATATAAGTATTTTGGGGGGTATTTTCCCTACCCGGAAGACAAGACGCTTCGATTCAGTTAACTCCGCCCCTCTCTCCGCTCATTCCACATTTGCAGTATTATAAATATAAATATTGCTGCAAAAAGTGAAGTTACTTCACATAATGCAGTTATAAGGAGTTGACACGTGCAACACAGTTTCATAAATGGCTAACACACACGCTAACACACACGCTAACACACACGCTAACACACACGCTAACACGCGTTTTGATTGACTCACCGCTCAGCATGGCCTCCCCATCGTCGGGTGTTTACGTTATGGCCCTCGTGTTGGTTATAAAAGTTAATCCACTTTGATTCTGGCCAAGGTTTACCAAGCATCCATCAGGTTGGTTGATATAGTAGCTAGCTTAATCCCGGAAAGAAATTCCAACTTCTGGCGAGTGCACTCTTCTTTAGGAAGGTTGAAAAGTCCTGTTCCTCTCGTAGCCAAACGCGCATCCGTGACATTATCGGTAAGAAAAAAGAACAGGCGGCGTCCAGAGTAGGTTAGAAAGAGCTCAGTCTTCAAAAACAACACTTATGCTCAGATCCATGGCTCCTCCAGCCGTGGGTGCGCTTGATTAGCGGCGTGGGACAGCACAGACGCGTCGGAGAGTTGCTTTTTTTTTTTATTTATTTATTTTTTTTTCAAAAAAAAAAAAAAAATTATAAATACAAATCAGGCCGTAAGGCATTACATTACAGACGTAGAGCACTTCCGTTCCGCTGTGACGACACAACTGAACAGCTCAGTCGTTTACCAGGAGAGGGTGGAGCAGCTGCTCAGAGAGCAGGATTCAGGAGGATTACTTAGAACTGCGTGAATGAAGCCAAAAACCGCTCTGGGGGTGTTTTGATAAGGAAATAGCATAACAACATGGCTAAAAACTCAAAAAAGTCGATTTTGCATGATATAGGACCTTTAACATGCTGAATAAGATCAGCGTGAAATTTAAGCCTTTAGAGTGCGTGTTGTCATACGTTTTAAATAAAGACTATGGCTAAACAAACATATTTGTGTATCACGATACAGGTGCCTCGATACATGTATTGTCACGTACTCTGTAACGATATATTGCCGATACGATACACTGACCACAGCCCTACGATACAAGAACCTTTGAGTACGTATGTTTTAGTCATACTCTATGGAGGTCCTGGAATCGCTTCTCTTTACCTCTTTTTGATATTACGCCACATGATTTCCTATACAATAAACGTGTATCACAACAAAGACATATTGCGATATATTGCAAAACGACATTTTGTCTATTTGCTGCTAACATTAAAGGGACTATATGCAAGTTGGTCATTATTATACTCACTACTGCCACCTCAGGTCTTACGCGTAACTGCAGTGCAGGATTTTAGAGGCAGTTGTGGTGAACAGGTCTGGGCTCATTCTACACATTAGGACATGGCTGGAACATGAAGGGAGAGGAAAATACTTAATTTTTAAACTCTGTATAGTCCCTTTAAGATAAACAAACACATAAACAATACATTTTTGGACTCAATATTAATCGTCTGTTCATTTATTTGCATTTTCACCATTTTTTCTAATGTAATACTTTAATCTTTAGCCAAAGCAAGTTGTGTCTCATTGTGTCTCATTAGACGGCAGCCATTTTAGGTGTAGCTATGCCTCAGTCCTCCTAGGAACGCCCCCACCTCCTGGAGACGCCTCTGGACCTTTCGTCACCAGCCAAGCCACCAACCACTGCTCCTCAGCTCAGCAGAGCCCCCTCCCCGCACAGTAGTGTTGTTTAGATGCCACAGCAGTGTGCTGAAGGGGGCGTGTCGGAAAGCTTCTTAAAGAGACAGAGGCCTATTTCAAGACGTTCAGTACAGCCATTTTGAGAGAGCAATTTTATTCAAGGCAGTTATTTTAATTTACTGCATATACAGACCAACAGAAGGTTACGTCATCATTGTAGTATGCTATAGACTGGTGCTATGTGATTGAAAAAAGCATAATATCCCCTCTTTAAGAACTTCTCAAACAGGTCATAACTGTTTTTTATCGCGATTGTTTCCTGTTGTTATAGTGACAGGCCTTTAAAATTTTCAACAACACGTTAAGAATATCCAGGAGCAGCTATTTGTGTAATTACTTGTTTATGCCCTTATTTCATTCAAAAACAATATTAGGATGCCGTGTGATTGTTGGAGTCGGTCCCACGGCGCAGCTCATGAGAGGAGAGTGCTGTTTTTGGTGCAGCGCGGTGTGCCGACTTGGCCTTGCCATATGGTCCTGGCAGCGGAGGCAGGTCCCAGGGAGCACGCGGCCGTATGGTGGCAGGAAGCAGCAGCATGGCACAATAACAATGGTGCAGTGCAGAGAGACAGGGGGGCACGCTGACGACGACTACGTGTTAGAATATGAACAAAGAGACTCGTGTAGAGCATGTGCTTCAAAGTCAATTTTACTATGAATCCTTTTTACATTCAACTCGAATCTTTGTTCTTCCAGTACTTTAACGATACTTGGTTTTCAATACTGATACCTGAACGATACTTTGTCGATACTTTCTGAAAAGTATTTAAAGGGGGGTATTATGTAAAATCGACTTTTTCAAGCTTTATATCATGTTATTATGTCATTCCCTCATTAAACACATGCCTGGAGTGTTGCCTTGGCTCATTCACATATTTTTGAGTAATCAGTAAAAACTTAGACGGCAGCCATTTTAGGTGTAGCTATGCCTCAGTCCTCCTAGGAACGCCCCCACCTCCTGGAGACGCCTCTGGACCTTTTGTCACCAGCCAAGCCACCAACAACTGCTCCTCAGCTCAGCAGAGCCCCTCCCCGCACAGTAGTGTTGTTTAGATGCCACAGCAGTGTGCTGAAGGGGCGTGTCGGAAAGCTTCTTAAAGAGACAGAGGCCTATTTCAAGACGTTCAGTACAGCCATTTTGAGAGAGCAATTTTATTCAAGGCAGTTATTTTAATTTACTGCATATACAGACCAACAGAAGGTTACGTCATCATTGTAGTATGCTATAGACTGGTGCTATATGATTGAAAAAAGGATAATACCCCCTCTTTAATTGAATGTCTTAACCAAGTGCATTTTCTCCAGTTTACCCAAATCTAAAGGCTTCTTGACTGGATCTTACAGCCTATAGGCCAGTGCAGGACCATCGCAGGGGGAGTGCGAGGCCCTACTCTGACACTTGTCATTCATTACCAGAGGTTCCACTAGACTTTTATCCCCCCAGACCAGAGCCCTATTCACGCGGGATTAGAATTACCTGGGGACGTCGGTAAAACTGAAATTACCTTAGGACAACAGGTATTTTTATCTGCAATGTCCGTAATTCACATTTTTTTGCGGAAATGATGGATGGATAATGAACGCTGAATGATGACAACAAACCTTGTATTCATCCGTGATGCGAGCGCTAACTCTCAGGTTTGTTTATGAGCTTTGCGTTAGCAAGAAAAGCTATTTCTTAACGCACGGCGCACGCTACGTCAGGTCTGTGGGATTCAGCTGTTCTCATAAAACAGCAGTTTCCTTTCTCCTTTAATGCGTTCGCTCTGAAACAACCTCCTCCGTCTAAACTTTGCACCAAAAGAATGAATCAAAACTAGAGTCTCTCTCATGTTGACCTGTCTGTTGCCATGACAACGGCGCTGTACTTCCGGTTCACCCATTGACTGTGAAGGAATTCTAAATTTACAGTCAATGGGTTCACCTCTGTAACTTCGTAGTTTTTCTCTTTGACACTTTTTAAATGTATTAAAAAAAAAAAAAAAACGAGGTCGGAGTAATGCTTTGATAGCACGATGTGATTACTATAGCTTCAATGCGGACATAAATATATTGGTAAAAAGACGTTTTAAATCGATGTTGCTCAGCCCCATGTCTTCGCGTCTGTCTCCAGTGCAGCATCGGAGCGCGCACACACACAATCTTGTACTTCTATCTTAGTGAGGACACTCATAGACATAATGTATTACCAGGACACTAACCTTAATCCTAACCCTAAAACCACATCTTGACCCTCAAACAGTCCTTCAAATAAGTGAGGACCACCCAAAATGTCCTCACTTTCCAAAAATGTCCTCACTCTGTTGGTTAAAAACTCAAACTGGTCCTCGCAATGTCATAATTACAAGAACACACACAGCGCGCAGGGCTTGGAGCAGGTGTCTGACGGCGGGGCTCGGGCTAGTATCAAAGGTAAGCTCTTGTGAATGTTTTTGTAGGCTCTATATACAGTAAATACAGGCGAAATGAGTGGCGTGATTTAGCTCGTGAATTATTTTAACCAATGCTTTCTGCACAATGAGTCTGGGAGAAAAACAAAACAAAAAACAGCACAATTGCGAGGCCCTCTAGTGGCGCGAGGCCCTGTGCGGTGGCACAGTTCGCACAGCCCTTGCGACGGTACTGGGCCAGTGTAACGGCTCATTTGAAAGCTAAGACCTCACTTTTTTCATGTTCTTTTTCATGTCATTTTGTCACTTTTTTCTCGCAGTTTCATCGCTATTTTGATGCTTTTTTTCTTCTTTTTTTTAAAGAAGATTTTAGAATTGGGTAAAGCCAAACTGTAGAAAATGTGCTCGGTTCAGGTGGGTGTTAAGAGGTTAAATTGTTTCATTCATTTGAGGTGAAGCAAACAAGTATAACTTCCTTTGCCCCGGGACCAACAGGCATTGAAACTTGGCCTCAACATATATATACTGTCATTTTTTGATACCAGCCCTAGTTGTAAACACACACAAAAAAATCTGGTATAGGGCCTTTATCACTTCAACAATCCATCATAGTCACTGTCAGAATTACTGCGCTCTGACTTCAGTTTAAACTCTGTAAATCATGTAACATACTAGCCCTAAAGTTGATCAATGTTGGCTGGTTTAGCAATGTTTTGTTTTTGCTTCCAGACTACAAATGTTCTAAAAGCCTCACTGTGAAATTTGTTGTGTTTGTTTCGAACAGAAGCTCGCCGTTCACTTTGCAAGTCTCCAAAACGCAGGCACACTTAATTAAATGTACAGAGAGCTGGCAGTGAGCATTTCCTGGCACCACCGGCCTCCCTTTCATCAGAATAGAGTTAGCAACACATTCACGCTGCGAAAAACCCACTCTAACTTCACTAACTTCAGCTGCACTTATGTTTAGCAGCCACTCTTCCACACATAACCACTTTCCCCCGACCCAGCCAATATGCAAAATTACACCCGTCTCTGAATATGAAGCGCACACGACACTCCTCCCTTGTGCTCGCGACCTATTAAACTTCTCAACAAAGGCGCTGTGATCGTATCCCTCTCGTGCAGCTCTGGGCTTTTGTCATCGCGGCTTCAATGACACTGGAGCTGGTCCGCGGGCTTTTGACATTTGCAGCCTTCCCTCTTGTGCGCTCCCCGTTGAAAGGAGCGATTGTTAACATTCACGGGGCCGGAGTGGGACCAGAGCGGCGCGTTTCGGCGGGCGTGCTCTGAATAACTGGGTGGTTTGGCGGCCGAGGGTGCCGTCTCGGGTTTGATGTGAGACGGCACATCCAGTTGCGTGTTTCACGGCGTTTGAAATAATGCACGCGGGTTTCTTTGGTGCCACCCGCTTCGGTTGAGCGGCGCGTTTTTGGAGCTTTCGTACTTGAATGAAACAAAACACAGCCCCGGTCATGTGTTTGGTGAGTGACCCGCAATAGAAAACTTAAAATGTTTTTTTGTTTTTTATATTTTCCGTTTATGGAATACACAAAAAATGTAATAAATAAATGAATGATGTACCTTTATTCGGGATTCTGGAGGGTAATAAAAATCATAGAAACAAAAAGGAGAAGTGGCGTTCGGGCCTAATGTGTGACAGTTGGCAAGTCGGCTAGTCCGTTAGCTTGATCAATGTATTTTTCCTATAGCCGTTAGCCTTAGCCATCGAACATCGCAACTTACGAATAATCCAGATGTTTTCAGCTTCTGTCGACCACACATTGGTGAGGTCAAAGCCTAGTTACAAATCAAATAATGAATGTTCAGACATTCTAAGATTTTACTTTAGATACAAATTAGCGAATAAAAGTGTCCTCTGAGCTAAATGCTAACTCAAATTCAGTTAACTTTCTGCTTTTTGTGGAGTCAGATACACATCCAGTTGTCACTAAACATCATCTTATAATATGTTAATGTGGGGGAGCTGGCCACAGAGTAGTCGAATTGGACAGGCAGACTTGACAACAAGTATAGTTCTTACCAGGCAAATATCACATGCATGAACAAAATGGCCTCTCTCCCAGTGACTACAAGCAGTCAGCTTTTATACCTCTCCTAATGGGAAAGACCTCACCCAGGTAATACCATTAGCTTGATGGGTAAATTCCAAAAATAAGTTTAGCTGGTAAGTTTTATATTTTACCTAAAACAAATTATAACTGTTCAAATCAAATTAATAAAGACACAGTACAAACCAAAATCATATACAAAGGAAATTCAAAGCAAAGTTTAAACCAGTTTCCCCCCTGCCACATGGTTCAGCCTGAGATTTTAAAATGGCCGACAAGGACCATGCCTTCCCTTTGTTCCAACCATGTGGTACAGGTAAATGTGTATACTGAGTAAATTAACAAATAAAGCAAAGTTTTAAACCGACAATATGAAGTGTACTTATTAACTAAACAAATAAATGAATATGATGGTTATAGTTAGCTGATGGATATTGCAAATGAAACAAAGTGTCCAAAATAAATACTGGGACAAACCCGCAGTTAATGATAAAGAAACCACATAAATTGTATATAGGCGCATTCAGTTGCCTTGTGTATGAAATGTATAAATAATCATGCCTTGCCATGCCTAAATGCCATGAAAAGGTCAAAAAGTACCTCACCATACGTTAATATTGCGCTTGGCTTCGGGATGGAGCATTCAATTTAAAATGGGTCTGGGATTTGACGGGTAACAAAATGTGCGCATTTGTAAGAACAGGCTCAGATAGCTAAAGGCATTTCTATGATTTATATGTTAAAAAGCATTAAAAGATATTAAATGAACTGTGCAGAATCCTCCATTGGATAGAATATTTGCACATCTCAAGAAATTCAATATGCACAGATTTTGTTTTGTATTTGTGGCCTTGATATATAGTGTTTTGCATAAAAATGGAATTAATACGCATTCAATTTGACTTGCTGTATTAACCCTGTTTATTTAGCCAAGAAAGTTTCACTGAGATTCAGAATCTCTTATTCATTACTGTACCTGTTTTAGTGGGGAACGTAGAAAATGCAAAACCTCACACAGAGAGGCACAATGGGAATCAAACCAAAGACTCATCTGCTGTGAGCCAAGTGCGCTAACCACTCTGCCACTCCGATTGTAAAAGTTTTCTAGGACCTTCCAGCTCTCTTCTACAACGACTATACCGTAAACCTTTGCCTCGTACCGTCATGAACATGGCTGCCCCAGTGCTTTGCTGCCCTTTCATTGAATCTCATATATCTTTTCTGGGTTTTGTAGTTCTCATGGCTTTGGTGTCACCCTGATCCAGTTTGATTAATAGTTAGAGCTTAGCCGCTCCTGTTTCCATGCTGCCGCATTCTTCACGAGGGATTTTGTTGGAGATAATTTACAGGATCACTTTGCCGCACTCAGCAATTGGAAACCCACTGTATCCATCTACCACCGATGACTTAGTTACAGTGGAACCTCTGAAATATGGCCTCGAATACAGCGCATTGTCACGGGAGTTACAGCCGGGCCATCAGAGAGTTAAACTTGGCACAGCGTGAAGAAAGCGTCACGATTGGTGTCAGCAGGAAAAGATACACACCGGTTTGGAGATGCCTTCCTTTGATACAGATGGCAGAACGTAAACCAAATAAATCAGATCCTCTTACTGTAGTATTGTTAGTACTAGTTTTGAGATTTTAAAATGCCACTTTTCAGGATGGTTTTCAAACTGGTTTACTCAATATCATTCAGCAAATTACCAGAGCCGAGACGCGAACCCACAACGCTGAGGACAGAAGAGTTTCCCGCCATATTTGCACCAGCCTTAACCACTGGACAATCTGCTGCACAGATGAGAAATGTTATGTTTAATCTGACCTCTATTCAACCAGGAAAACGCCACTGAATCTTATTCCTGGGAGTCTTGGCCCCAGAGGGAACCCTAGTGGAACCGCCACCTTAACGTGGTGGAGGGGTTTGAGCACCCGAATGATCCTGGGAGCTCTGTTGTCGGGGGCTTCGTGCCCCTGGTAGGGTCTCCCATGGCAAACAGGTCCTAGGTGACGGGTCAGACAAAGAGCGGTTCAGAAGCCCCTTAGAGAGAGAGACCAACAGGCCCGGTTAGAACCATGAGGTCGTCCTTTTGTGGACCCACCACCTGCAGGAGGAGCCATAGGGGCTGGTGCAGACCCAGCAACGGACAAGTGGAAGAAAATGGATGGATGGATGGATTGGCAGATATCTCCGGAAGCAAAAGTGAAAAGAGACTTCCCGGTTTTGCTTTGGAAAGAGCTCAGTCAGAGCCTTAAAATGGGCCCTCCTATAACCTCCAAGGCCTCAGGGAGCGGAGCAACATCGCGGTGAAAAAACACCTCGGATCGCTATTTTATATATTTTTTGTTGCAGACTTTTGCTTATAATTTCGTAACCGTGAGACTTACCGTGTTTTGTTTTGGAATCTGCTGGGTTTTTTTGTCTTTCAAATGAGCTCCCTGTGAATGAATGTCCTGAACAAATCAGCCCTTTGTCCCTAATAAAGTTCCCCCTTGTTGACACAGTTCGACACTGGCACATTTACAGATCACCAGCATCAGGATTAGAGACGAGACACTTTCAAAAACATCGGCCTTGCATATCGGCATCGGCCTTAGATAAACCCATATTAGTTTACCTCTACCCTAATGTACACTCCACACAGAAAGACCCCAACCCAGTGCGGGAATCAAAGAAAAGGTCTCCGAGAGCGCCAACCGCTGCCTCCCAAAATGCTACAACGCACTGTCAAATATTTTACGTTTATCATTGAGATTCAGGCGTCTACCGATCTATATATATCTCTCAGAGGCGAGTTGGCAGCACAAGGACTGCATTCACTATACTAAAGGAAGGAAAAAAAAAACCTGTCCTCAAACTCTTCCAAAAAACACCGAGCTACATTCCTGGAATTCTTCCCGAAAGTGGGATATGCATTCTGCCCGGCGCACGCTGTCATATCGCCCTGAGCCTCCATCCTCTCAGCAGCTGGCAAGCAGAAACATCAAGAAGAGTAGTGCTGACAGCGGGCCAGCCGATCAGCTGTCACGATTCAGAGCCCGCACGGGGAGGAGGAGAACTTATGGATACATTTATAGGAGAAAAAGACGGCAAATTCGGGCACGCATTTTACAGTAATTTGTGCAGGATCAGATTACGCCTTTTGTTGTTTGAGCAGAAGTTGGCCTAAACGCACACGAATGCTGCCAAGGTGCACGAAGAAACACTCGCGGCTTGGCCTTTGTTACAAGAAAAAAAGAAAGAGAAGAAAAAAAAAATCAGATTACAGGACGTGCTATTTTGATCTTCTGTTTACTCTGCGTCAGATGATTGCGGACTAAAACCAAAACAGAACAGGAGCCGCTGCAAATAAAATGGAGCAGCAAATAAAGCAACTGCCAGTTTAAGACGCCAGAAATTGTTAGTAAGAGGCAAGATTTGGTTTCAGCAGCTGACTGACTAAATATTCAAATTATGAAAAAGGTAAGGTCCAAGTCAATTCCTTAAGATTTGCCAACATTACATCAAACGGAGGAATATGTTTTTTTTTTTTAACTTATGCAGTAAAAAAACACTGCCTGGACCGCCTTTAGCTTTGATTACAGCGCACATTCGCTGTGGCATTGTTTCAATAAGCTTCTGTAGTCAAAAGATCCAGTGACGCAAGGCAAGGCAACTTTATTTATACCGCGCATTTCGTACACAAGGCAACTCAATGTGCCTTACAAAAGAAGATATGCAACATTTTAAGGTTAAGTTAAGGCAAAGCACATATATAGAAACATCAAGACATGGGAAATACACGATGACCGGCCATTGACCGGGGGCGGGGCTGAGGAAACCTGTTGAGGCAGACGCAGAAAGAAAGGGCGTGGTTAGGGAGGGGGTATGTGTGTGCAGTTATTTACAGTCTGAAAGTCAGTGTTATGCAAAGTATGACCCAGAGAGCTCAGTCCTTATCAGGTTTAGCGCCGTGGCTTGGCCTTGAAGGGAAGTGTTGACGACGAAGGAGAGACGCGTTAATTTTTTACCAAGATCTTGTGTTGATGATGGGATAGGGCGACCACTGCGCAAAGCCTACTCCAGCACATCCCAAAGATTCTCAGTGGAGTTAAGATCTGGACTCTTCGGCGGCTGATCCATGGGTGAAAATTATGTCTCATGCTCCCTGAACTACTATCATCTTGGAATAAGCCCGTGCCATCAGGGAAGAAGTAACCCATTGGTGGAATAACCTGGTCATTCAGGATGTTCGTCATGTCGTCAGATGATCTCATTCTTTGGGCACTTTGTGTTGCTGAACCTAAACCTGCAGCCACCCCAGATCAGATTAAATCCACACGGCCACTTTTATATACGTTTGTGTGTGACGTCACGACTTCCGCTTCCGGGTCCAGGCAGACCGGCAAATATGCGAGAAAAAAACATAAAAAACTCTTAAAAACAACCATCAATATTTCTGAAACTCAACGGAAAGTTACTGAACATACTTATTTCTCAGACTCATTAGCCAAAAATGCCGCACCTACTGCTGAAAAAGTATTATTTACTAAAGTCGCTACTTCCGGGGTTAGCGTAGCTGCTGCGCGTTAGCATTTTTGCCGCTAACCCGGAAGTACAGATTTTGGTAAATATTACTTTTATAGCAGTAGGTACAGCATTTTTGGCTAATGGGCCTGATAAATAAGTATGTTCAGTAACTCTCTGTTGAGTTTCAGAAATATTGATGGTGGTATTAAAGAGTTTTTTGGAGTTTCTCGCACATCTGCCGGACCCGGAAGTAGAGCTGTGACGTCACCACTTTATTGGTCAGGCAGTGTGAGGAAAGATGATACTTATTTGTATAGCGCACTTCACAGACATGGTCACAAAGCGCTTTACATGGACAATTTTACATTCACTCCATACTCGGTGATGGTGAGTTAGGTACTGTATGTAGGGCAGAAGTGCAACTGCCCACATCTGCGCCAATGCACACACATGCAACAAACATGCAAATTCCACACAGAAAGGCCCCGTCGGGTTGGGAATCGAACCCGCCTTCTTGCGCTGAGGCACGAGCCCTAACTGCTGCACCACCGCACTGCCATGTCCCAAAAAATTCAGCTATAATGCCAGTTGCAATCGTATATAATGCTTTTAATGACACTTAAAGAGGGGGTATTATGCTTTTTTCAATCACATAGCACCAGTCTATAGCATACTACAATGATGACGTAACCTTCTGTATATGCAGTAAATTAAAATAACTGCCTTGAATAAAATTGCTCTCTCAAAATGGCTGTACTGAACGTCTTGAAATAGGCCTCTGTCTCTTTAAGAAGCTTTCCGACACGCCCCCTTCAGCACACTGCTGTGGCATCTAAACAACACTACTGTGTGGGGAGGGGGCTCTGCTGAGCTGAGGAGCAGTGGTTGGTGGCTTGGCTGGTGACGAAAGGTCCAGAGGCGTCTCCAGGAGGTGGGGCGTTCCTAGAAGGACTGAGGCATAGCTACACCTAAAATGGCTGCCGTCTAAGTTTTTACTGATTACTCAAAAATATGTGAATGAGCCAAGGCAACACTCCAGGCATGTGTTTAATGAGGGAATGACATAGTAACATGATATAAAGCTTGAAAAAGTCGATTTTACATAATACCCCCTCTTTAAGGCCTTTTTTTTTCATAATGCCCTGATGCGATGCAGTTTCCTTCTACAAGCTGACAAATAAAGCACTAATTGTCAGCATCAGAAAACCATAATCACAACACAGTTCCCTCCTTACTTTCAAATATTTTCACAGTTCCTCCCAGGATCTTGAAAACGTGTTTATTTCCTATGTCTGACAAACAGCTCAACAGTGCGAGAGGCAGGAGTGATGTCGAATGTCGAAAATAGACCGGTGTGACAGACAGGAGTGAACTCGAGTGTTGGAATATGCACGGCTGGATCACACGTCTCTTCACGGCACATGAGAGGTGTTTAAGTGTTTACCGCCTCATCGCAGAAAACAAACCGTAAGGAACAAAACAATCGCGCTTTTACACATTTTATATTCGAGCGGCACACCCTTTGCTTTGCACACACTGGGGAAACGGCTGATGCAGTCGGGTACCGCTCCATAGGGATGTGATTTCAAGGCACAACAAGCGCACAGTAAATCAGTTCAAGAAATGTGAGCGTGTACCTGCTCATTTTCGACGATTCAAGTAGACACAGCTGCAGATTTCTTCCTGTAGCGTGACAAAAAAAAGCATATCGTTTTGAAGCAGATCTTTTGGTTGTGGCTGCCATTTTGAATGTTGACATGGCAGGTGAAAACACACGCCGGTCAATGTTTTCCATAGTTTTCTCCCGTAACACTTAGTTTTAATATAAAAATGGGCCAAACTCTTTACTGATGCTTGTTTGACGATGTGTTGTTCGCTAGCAAGTTGGAGGTTTCCAGAAAATCACTACAACGGCACAGCGCTTCCTCGTCTTTGCCACGCTTATCAATTAACAAATACTGACATGTTTGGTATCCATGTGTTGTACAGTACGTAAGGCAACCGAGATGATGCTCTAATCCAAATATGGTCATTTCCTTTCTAGGAGACAGCCGTGGCTAAAGACGGGAGAAATATACAAGCGCAGACATTAGGTTTTCTCAAAATTTGCTTTTCTTTACACTCCTGCAACAACATCTCCACTTTAGTACCTACAGATTCCAAACGTTCCAGTATTGTTCTTAAGAATATTTAGAACGTTTCTTTCAAAGGGATTTGTTAATATCTAAATTTACTTCTTTGCCTGATTTATCGAGCTTTGAACCCAAATAGACTAGGCAACATTTTTAAGTTTACTGATTGTTTTCCACTAATAAAAAGCTTATTCAAAAACTAAACAAGATATCTAAAATCCCCTCTAACAAAATCTTTGCAACTACCAATCACCAACATAAAAATATACATTTAAACCTGGCTTGATCCATTATTTATTTGTTGTAGGGACTAGATGCAAGTTGGTCACTTTTATACTCACTACTGCCACCTCAGGTCTTATGCGTAAATGCAGTCTCTATATTAAGCTCGTGCATGACGGGAGTTCAGACTGGAATTAAAAACCTTTTTAGTGATTTTAGAGGCAGTTGTGGTGAACAGGTCTGGGCTCATTCTACACATTAGGACATTGCTGGAACGTGTAGGGGGAGGAAAATACTTAATTTTTTAAATTTTTAAACTCTGTATAGTCCCTTTAAAGGGGGGTATTATGTAAAATCGACTTTTTCAAGCATTATATCATGTTATTCCCTCATTAAACACATGCCTGGAGTGTTGCCTTGGCTCATTCACATATTTTTGAGTAATCAGTAAAAACTTAGACGGCAGCCATTTTAGGTGTAGCTATGCCTCAGTCCTCCTAGGAACGCCCCCACCTCCTGGAGACGCCTCTGGACCTTTTGTCACCAGCCAAGCCACCAACCACTGCTCCTCAGCTCAGCAGAGGCCCCTCCCCGCACAGTAGTGTTGTTTAGATGCCACAGCAGTGTGCTGAAGGGGGCGTGTCGGAAAGCTTCTTAAAGAGACAGAGGCCTATTTCAAGACGTTCAGTACAGCCATTTTGAGAGAGCAATTTTATTCAAGGCAGTTATTTTAATTTACTGCATATACAGACCAACAGAAGGTTACGTCATCATTGTAGTATGCTATAGACTGGTGCTATGTGATTGAAAAATGCATAATACCCCCCTCTTTAAAGGTCTTATTTTCATATAAATACATAATGACAGAAAATGTCCAATACATTTATTCCTCATAATTATGTCAGGATCTACAGCAAAGGTTTCAAATTGATATCTCTAAATCTATTTTTCCCTATTCACAGTGACTTTCAGGATTGTAAACAACTGCACACACATACCCCCCTCTCCCCCCTGTAACCACGCCCCCATCGTTCTGTGTCTGCTTCAACACGTTTCCTCAGCCCCACCCTCCACACGTGACCTCGTGTTCTATGTATTTTCCAATGTCTTGATGCTGCTATGTGCTTTGCCTTAACTTAACCTGATTGTAATTTCGCATATCTTCTTTTGTAAGGCGCATTGAGTTGCCTTGTGTACGAAATATAAATAAAGTTGCCTTCCCTGTTCACCTGCAGTGCCTCGCTTTAATACATCTAAACGCCTGATTTACTGGATGTCCATCGGGGCAAAAAATACAAACTCTATGGAGCAGTTTCCATATTTTAAGCAGTAAAAACGTCCACAGTCCTTTGCCTGATTGCTCGGGGCGGCGGGGCCAGTTTCGCCGTCCCCTGCCCGTCCACCTGTGACTGATTACAGCCTGTAAAAGCTGATAAATGTGAGAATACAGAGAGTTTAACACAGTTCCCGGGAGAGCGCTTTCCTCTGCCGCTCTTATTACTGTCTGCTCGTCCTGATGACTTAACTGATCCGAGCGGGCCAACAAAGCCAACGCTCCCTCAACGGAAACTTTGCAACACGGACGAGCGGAAAGAAAGGCCCACCTGAGCTTTAAACAAGGCTGTCCACTGGTTTAACATTTAATTAAGCCAAAGAGTCTGCTGTACGAAGGCAGACAGTAAAATACAACGCAGCATTTTAGCACCAAGGTTAGGTGGATGAGGAAGGAAGATAGAGATGTAATGTAATGATAAAAGGGGCCTTATTTGGCGATTTATTTGTTAAGAGATGGGTCATGATGATTTTCCCTATGGGTGCATAAAGTCTACAAATACAAAGAAGAAAATGCTGCAAAACAGTAATCAAGGTGGTTGACTCTCGTATGATAAAAAGAAAACAACTGGACTTACATTTACAAGACGCCAGTGGAGTCTTATAAAGGACCACCTCCTCAGTTCCATAGACACACAAAGCAAAATCAGTAACTTTATCATAATCTCTAGCTGAAATAACACAAAAGAATAGAAATTATAATAACATTTGTAACTATTTCTCCAGTCCAATTGAATATACTTATATACAGTATCTAAATAAGCCTTCATTGTGTATGGGAAAAGAAGTCATAATATCCATAAGAAAACCATTGAAAGAAAATCCTGAGTGAATCAGGATCATCAGTGTTTAAGAAGAGCATTGTGGAAAGCTCTTTAGCACGTGGGGGAAAGCAGAATCTTTTGGGAAACACAATTCTCCACTCTTTTTAGCCATTTTCTGGTGGAATATGAACTTATTAATCACATACAAATAAAGTCAATTCTTAATCGGGTCCATATGGATGTCTATTCACAGCAGATTGTTCAGTAGAAGCGAAAAAACGGCAGTCGTAGCTAGCGCTAGCATTAGCACGATGCTAACATGAAGCATCATGTTCTCCGTTATTTATGTATTTATGTGTTTATGGGCTGTTGAACCACTTTGCTCCTCCCCATGTCTTTGTATATTTATTGGGTAGAAAACTATATCAATAATTCTGCATTTGTTAAAGTAGTTTTTGAATAATTAGAGAAAGTTTAGGTTTTGTTTGGAAAATTTGTTTGTTGTATATGGGCGATTCCAGAGATGCTGTCTGTATCTATGGCAGGTTAAAATCTGATAAATCCCATCGGACTTGAGCTCCACTGGACTCGGAAAGTGGAGCGATTACATCATCACTTAAAGGTGCTTTATGTAACCTTTTGTGTGATTTTTCTTTTGTTTTTATCATCTTTATTTATTTATTTTTACCTTGGAGTGACCCCAGAGACTGTATGAGTGTCAGCATGGCGCCTTTACTCTCCATCCCAGTGGCCTCTATGACGCTCCAAGATCAATTGCTTTTAGACTTTTCACTGTTGATGGACGTTCTCACCAGAAAACCTACAAAACAATTGATCCTGGAGCGCTGTAGATGGAAAGTAAAGGCGCCATGCTTACCAAACATATAGCCAATAAGCAATTTTGTTTGCAGTTTGTTGTTGTTTTTTCCCCCCATAACAAGAACATAGCGGTCACCAAATTTCCCCTTGGGGACAATAAAGTTACACCTTCACCAAAAACCTGAGGAAGTTAGATGAGGAGTAAAACGTTGGCGTCCAGCCTACTTGTTCAAAATCAATAAAAAGGGTTTTTATTGATCCTGCCACCAGGCCCAGTTGTTGTTTACATTCCTGTGATAGAGATATGGTTCTAAACTCCTTTTGAATAACTCAGGGCCAGACACATTCACGCAAACAAGCCACGCCGGATTGTAGCTATCGGACACAAAATCAGTATGCATTGACCAGAGAGGAGATCGATCAACCAACCTTCTCTGTCTACCTTGTCAGTTTCTGCTCTAGAAATTTGCCCACCACAGGGGAATATGAACGATCTCCATCCTTCCAATTCCCCCCCTTTTTTCTTCCTCGACACCGACCTTCTTTTGCGTTATAAAAGCCCATAATGTGAACGATACCACGAAGGGCGCTTGGTAATTAAGAGCTCTCCCCTCCGGACACTCCTATCTCCTCTCTCTTTCTGATAATTACGCGGCCGTTAGACCTTGAGCTTGAGGAGGAACCACCTGACCAAGGGCATCCCGATCGGTGCGCTGTGATTCATCGGCGTTTATACGGTCGGCCGTATATCCTGAAGGAGGCGGTAATAGTGGCGGGGTGAGAGGGGCGAAGCGTGCGGCGAAAATGGGCTGCCGTCGCTTGAGTGGCCGCTAATGCGCTTCTTCCACAGGTTAATATGAAACAATCCGAGACGCGATCTGTTACCGTCAGCGCGTAATGGGCTAAACGCTCTAAATGGAAAGCTCTCAGCGCTTACAGGGGGTCCTGATTGAAATGTATGTTACATGTAATTTTCACACCCAAGGCGACACCAGCAAAGGACGACGGCAACGTGTGAAGCACATCCATGATCCAGAAGCATTTACATTCAAGAAAATACTGGCATTCTATTACCCAAATATGATATTTTTAATGTCACAAAAGCCAGAAATCTTTGCATATTTCATTCTTTAAGATTTGCAGACATTCCAACAAAAACAGGAATAAGAGGAATATACGTTTGTTATTCAAAATGAACTTGTATAACACTGTCAACTTTTGAGCAAAAAAATAAAATAAACGTGTACAATTTCTGCCAAAACTGCTGCTGAATGTGTTTGGACTAGAGCTGGGTACACGATACGATACGATGTGTATCCCAATACAGAGTTCACGATACGTATCACAATTCAAATGTATCGTGATAGAGTGTCCATAATACAAGATATATTTTGAATTTTAAGAAAAAAGGATCTTATAGGTGCACAAAATGGATGTTTTTATTCTGCTGAAAAAGTTCTGGGTGCATTTTAAGCCTTTTATTCGAGTAGTTAGAGCATGTTGTGTTACGTTCTGAATAAAGACTATGGTTAGACAAACATATTTGCATATCACACGATACAGGTGCCTCGATACGATACATGTATTGTCATGTACTCTGTAAAGATATATTGCCGAAATGATAATATCGTTTAAAACAACATTATCGTTTCGGCAATATATCATATACATATATATATATATATATATATATGATATATTGAGCACAGCCCTACTTTGGACCATATTTATGTATTGTGATAAGTATGCTGTATGTAGCAGTATATGTAGTAAATGTAGTAAAAATAGTCACTATTTCCAGAAAATGTTGATTTATGCCTTTATTTCTTTTGTTCTAATTTGATTTATTTATATTATTGCTCCCTCTTTACGTTTATTTAATTAATTATACACTTTCATTGTCCTATTATTATTATTATTATTATTATTACTACTTACTTGTACATTTATGTTGTTGTTCTTTGATTGCACATTTTTCGGACTATCTGCTCCCTCCTGTGCGTTATCAAGAGCCGCTGTAACAAGTGGGAGATCAATAAAGTCCTATCTTATCTTTTTTGTGGTGGGCGGTTATAAGCCTTTGGCTTCAGCCCACTCCCTTTGAGCAGGTTAACTGCTCAAACAAATAAATAAAAAAACTAAAAAAAAATCTTATCCAAGTTAACGCTTTTTAATCACTTAATTTCGGCACAATACAAGAAGAAGCACGTGATGTGTAGATGTCTAAACTTCAGGGTTAGCAGACAAACTTGCACTTGTGTCCCATGCACTAACATCGCGTGCCACGTACACTATTCTAAGTTACTAAGTTGTGTCTTAAAAAGTCTGACTAAAGTGTGATACAGAACTTTCCTGTGACTGCTTCTTCATATTTGCACCCTGCATAAGCCCCTCTCGCCGCCCGGGCATCAGTTTCCGCTTGTCAACAGTGATGCGGAGCTAATCTACCAGCGCGATAGTGAGGTCCCTGCAGGGGAGCCGGCCTGGGGCATGGACCGCGGTCTCATCCGTCTTTGGGACAGACTCCAGGCAGGGGCATGGGCGAGACCAGAGGACAGAGGAGGGCCTGACTGTTTCTATACCTGTACCTGCTGCATATGCATGGGTCCTGGGGTGTTTGGTCCAATGCAGACGGGGAACCGGGATGTAAAGCTTTATGTAGGATGAGACTGCAGAGGAAATGAGCCGGAGCGAGTGAGCAAAAGAGGAACTGAAGTGAAAGAACTGCGGCTTTAAAGTAAAATGACTTGAAGAAAACATCATAATACTCTTCCACTTGTTTAAATTAGATGGGTAAAGAGTCTTGCCCAAGGACACAACAACAGTATCCACTTGTCTGAGCTGGTATTGAAGCAAGAGTAGGAGACTTTTTGAGCTTTTCAAACACTGTTCACGCATTAAAACATCCCTGGAGAAGTAATTCCCTTCATTAAAGCAATTTTACTATGCTGGGTTGGACTTCCTGCATTTTATTGAGTAATCGAAGAACCTGTATTTGTCCTGTGTATTTTGAAAGTCCATAAAGCATCACTGGACCCGTTCTGATAAGTTCTGCGCTGAAAGTGTGTTCATTTCAGCACCACTGATTGTTTAGCATACCTTTGGCTGAAAATTAAAGCTTGCATTTACTGTTGTATCACATGCTATTCCTTCTTTTGCCTGCAGAGGGCGCTATGGGGAAATGCAGAACAGGTTCACTTATTAAAGAAGGTTATTATAAGTTATAGAGTTTTCAAGCATGTTACAATGCTGTTCTCTCATCAAAAACATGTTGTGTTTGCAGCCACTTGCACACCTTTGAGTTTTTGAATCTTCCCCAGAGGGCATTCTTAGCAGAGCTGTGGCAACTCAGAGAAATCAAAGTGGATCAACAGCAGACTCATCATGCATTTGTTACTCGCGCAGCATTCGCTCATTCACATGTCAGGTATGGACAGGAAATGCTTCAGGTTCCTCTCGATCTCTTGCTTAGTTTAATCGATTTCAATTTTATTTTTCATAATAATGATGATGATTCATAGACATATTATCTTTTATACAAACCTCATTTAACTCACAAAAATCTTCCGTTGTCTCGTCCAAACTCCAAAACTAGGAGCTGTTTCTGCCAAAGAAATAGCTGTAAACCCGTCGAATATAAAGACCCACGACGATTACTGAGATTGACCAAAGTAGAATCTGTGATTTCGAATAAAGGGATATTTCAGGATTTTTGACATTGGGCCTCATTTCCTAGTTATCCAGAGTGTTGTTGATGTCTGGAGATATTTTTTCTTAAATTCATGCAGTTCTTATATTTGAAGAGTCTAGTGGCGCTAGGCTAGGGCAAGGCTAATTTCTACGGTAGCATTTCTACGGTAACAGCTAGGCTTTATTAAAAACAGTCTGACCCACTCCACAGTGCACGTGAGGTAAATCACTTATAAAGCCAGACTATCCATATAAATGTCTGTGTTAATAGAATAATTTTTGAAATATAACTGACCTTGTATCACATGAATTACCGGATTATTAGGGACTATTTTCTCGCAGATCACTCCGCCGCTGCGTTAGCTTACAGCCACGAAGCTGATGCTGCTCAAATATAAGTTATTTTAAATGCAAAATGGTTAAAATTATTCTATTAACACAGACATTTATATGGTTAGTCTGGTGTTATAAGTGATTTGCCTCAGGTGCACTGTGGAGTGGGGCAGACTGTTTTTAATGCAGGCTAACTGATACCATAGACATGCTTTAGCCTAGCATTAGCCTAGCGCCACTAGACTCTTCAAATATAAGAACTGCATGAATTTAAGAAAAAAATATCTCCAGACATCAACAACACTCTGGATAACTAGGAAATGAGGCCCTATGTCAAAAATCCTGAAATATCCCTTTAATTGCCCAACCCTACTCGGAACTTGTGCTTGTTTACTCCTTTCTCTTCATTGAAACTGTTGTGCAGCAGAGGAGGGTGGGTGGGAGGGGCTTATAGGGAGATCACTTGGACAATCAGGAAGTGAAACTACTGGATAATGTTGTTTGAGCTGTTTTAGATCAATATGGAATCTTCTAACCAACAAAGTGTAAGGTAGCGATAAAGATGTGTTTGAGATCATTTCCAAAAGCGCCTTTAAACCTGCCTACTGACTTGTATGACGACGAATCCTGTGAAAGAGAATGAGAATGGGACAACCTTTTCTCTGTATAGCGACCCGTCACGGTCAGCAGAAGCGGCGTGACCCCGGACAAATTGGACTCCCGTCACTAGACTAGCAGCGCTTTTACGGGGACTTCCTGTTAGCTCTTCAGTCCGTGTTTGGTTTTGACAGCTGCGGCGCAATCTCATCTCAGTGTTTTCTCAGACAACATCACGTAGCTTTGCTGTTTTCTTCTTTTCTCCCCTGTTGTTGTTCTCCTTCCCCGTGACGGCGGTAAACAAGGGAGCGCGCGGCGTTGCCTTTTCTCCGCACGCGCACACGGCGGAGGAGCAGCCAATCGCGCTCCAATCAGCCTGTTTGTTCGCCACCACTCAGGACGGCACCGAGACAAAGAGCTGTTTGCTGTAGGCATTTCCAGGCTGTTTACTGCTGTTTGCCCCACACTGCATCAATCTCACTCCAACTTTACAGACTCTTGGCAACTGGAACTGCAGGGCTTTCTCTTTCAGACAAATATGCACTGGTATACGAAGTTAATTATCCTGTTATATGGAGCGAAAATAACCACAGTCAATATAATTTTGAACCTGATTAGACCAGCCTGTATATAGAGCTGCATAATGAATTACAATCTCCTCTTATTTGCACAGAAAAGTATCCTTTGCGAACAACAAAAGGTGCTGTCTCATTGAATTTGATCAAGTTTAATACCAGACTTCCTCAAACGTGAGACTCTTGCCCTAGTTTTGTTATGTTACTTAAAGATTTTATAATCGTGGTCATTGTAAAACCGATTAATCTTGACATCCCTAATAATGACTTTAAAAAGTGAGTCACAAATCAAACCGCAACCCAGTGTTCGGTATTTTTCCTACTCTAATGTCTGGACTTTTTATTGAATCTTACGTTGCTAAGGGGTAAACTGCTAAACTAGAGCACATTTATCCATTTAGTTTTTGTCTAAAATAATTTCATTAGATCTGCAATGTCTCCTTCAGAGGACACCACTGTTGCTTCCATTCAACATCACAGTTCGAGTTGAGGTATAAGTCATTGCCATCATAGAAGATTTAGCCTTTTGCATTTGGACAAGCCGACAATGCCACTCGGGAAACTTGCTATAGAAGCAGTGACCTTCCCCAGGTTCATGAAAAGGAGTACTTGGCTGCGGGATAAGGATAAACTTATACTAAGATTGATGTGCGATACAAATGAAAATCCACCCCGACACAGAGAGAACAAACATCCACCCCTCATTATATCCAACACTGACATTTCCTCTTTGGTCGCCTAACCTCGGCATCATTTTTCATGAAACCGAATCCGCAAATCCCACTCTGTACGTGTCCAAACCATCTCTATCTGGCCTGTTTAATTCCTAACGCCATCCATCCTTGTCACTTCCAACGAGAACTCTTGTTATACATCTTCTGCGAGCTTCTTGGACATCGTTTCCACGCAATGTTCAAAGAGCCTTAAAATATTCAGCAAAACCATTAAAGGTGAACTTGTCCTAAAGCATTTGATCCAGCTATGGGGTGTACTGTATCTGGAGGATCAAGAGAGTCAATGTTACAGATTCATGATTTAAGTTGGTCCTGTCAAATTTAAAGTTCATATTATAAAAGAGCTTTTAATGCCACAGAAACTATGTATGGTCATTGGTCACGTTTGAAACAGTCACGGGGAAAACAAAGAAGAGAAAAAAATGAACTTTCTCCCATTTCTCCACCATTGCTTTAACAAATGCTAAATAACGATACAGAGACATGGAGAGGAGCAAAGTGGTTCAACAGCCCATAAATACTTAAAAAACTGACAATGCTAACCAGGAAGCTAGCGTTAGCTTCATACTACGTATGCTAACGTTAGCTACGAGTGCCGTTTTCGCTTCTACTGAACAATTTGCTGTGAAAAAAACATTCATATGGTCCCGATTTTGGCTTGACTGTATTTTGTGTGATAAATATGTTTTAGTCCAACAGAAAACGGCTAAAAATTGGGAACGTTTTTGATTCCATGAGTGTTTTTCTTCCCCCTTGGCTAGACCACGCCCCCTTGTATGACATGTTGCTGTCTGTATCTATCGAGTTTAGGCAAGGCAAGGCAAGTTTATTTGTAGAGCACAATTCATACACAAGGCAATTTAAAGTGCTTCACAGTTGCATAAAATTGGAAACAGATAAAATCAATCAATAAAACATCAACATAAAGTTAATCAATCACAGTAAAAGGCAAGAGTGCAGATAAAATACTTTCAGTTTTCATATGCACGGGTAAAAAGAGCTGTTTTCAGCCTGGATTTGAACATTGTCAGAGTTGAGGCCTGTCTCACATCCTCATGAAGACTGTTCCAGATTTTAGCTGCATGAAACTGAAACGCAGCCTCACCGTGTTTATTATTGACTCTGGGAACCACCAGGAGACCCCTCCCTGAAGTTCTCAGGGCCCGAGATGGTTCATACGGCTCTAACATGTCAGTTATGTACTTTGGTGCTAAACCATGAAAAGACTTGTACACAAGCAGAGCTGTTTTAAATTCTATTCTCTGAGTGACAGGAAGCCAGTGCAGAGACCGGAGCACTGGACTAATGTGGTCGTATTTCCTGGTTCTTGTCAGGACTCGAGCAGCAGCGTTCTGGATGTTCTGCAGCTCTAACAGCTCGTTTAGAAAGGCCAGTGAGCAGCCGTTACAGTAGTCTAACCTGCTGGAGACAAATGCTTGTTATCGTCGATAACAAGAAACCAACATAAACGGCACAAAAGCAGCTGCTTATAAATAAAAGTAAGACATACCTGTAGTGTTTTCTGCACTTTATTGTACGCCTGATAAAGGAAGATTTCTTTTAAAGCAAATCGTCAACCTAAACTAAAACATATAAACATTTTTGTTTAAATTTCTTAAAAAAATAAATAAAAAATACACCTATTGAGAAAGTCCCTAGAAATATCAAGGTATTAATCCCCCCCCCCCCATGATCAGTACTTCTCATGTGATAATAAGCCATGAAATGAGGCGCTGGAGAAAGCTACACTCTTCCTTTTCATTTCCCACTAACGAAACCAGGACTTTTTAAGGGTGGATTTGAATGGAGTGCCAGTCAGAGCTGGGCTCACGCCACCTCTGATCCACAGCAATGACTCCTCCACCTTAAAGAGGTGCCAATATGTCAAAATCCTGGCTTTTCTTGCATCATGTCGAGGAAGAGTGGAATGTCCCTCTCCATGGATTTGCAAGCAACGAAGGAAATCGCCACCTCCGCCTCGCCACCTACGACTCAAAATATCAAGCACGTTTTCCATCCCAGCCCTAGAAGTCAGAGGCTTTTAATCAGGGCCTGTTTCTTAGCGCTGCTGCTGCCCTGTTGGCATCTCTCTTCGCTGCTGGAGCTGAAGGAGGGGGATGGGGTGAAAGTGAAGGGGCTCCAGAGGCCACCCGTGGAATCTTTGCATAGCAGCAGAGAGAAAGTGGGAGGGAGTTTCGTAACACCTCCATCAGGCTCTGCAAGGCGCTGGTTCCTTGAAGTGGTGTCACAATAATATGTTTTAAAGAGTGATACATGCTGCTAGAGAAAACGATAACACGCACAATAGAGTCCAGGTTTGTATTCCACACCATGAAACAAGGTTCACACAGGCAGCAGCAGGGCAAATGTAACGGCTTTTAAAGGGGGGTATTATGTAAAATCGACCTTTTCAAGCTTTATATCATGTTATTATGTCATTCCCTCATTAAACACATGCCTGGAGTGTTGCCTTGGCTCATTCACATATTTTTGAGTAATCAGTAAAAACTTAGACGGCAGCCATTTTAGGTGTAGCTATGCCTCAGTCCTCCTAGGAACGCCCCCACCTCCTGGAGACGCCTCTGGACCTTTCGTCACCAGCCAAGCCACCAACCACTGCTCCTCAGCTCAGCAGAGCCCCCTCCCCGCACAGTACTGTTGTTTAGATGCCACAGCAGTGTGCTGAAGGGGGCGTGTCAGAAAGCTTCTTAAAGAGACAGAGGCCTATTTCAAGACGTTCAGTACAGCCATTTTGAGAGAGCAATTTTATTCAAGGCAGTTATTTTAATTTACTGCATATACAGACCAACAGAAGGTTACGTCATCATTGTAGTATGCTATAGACTGGTGCTATGTGATTGAAAAAAGCATAATACCCCCCCTTTAAATTAGTATGTGGCATTAAGTATATAATGCCACATACTAAAAACAAAATACTTGAATTGTGATGACTAATGTATTACTGTAATTCGATTTACAAGTGCATTCAAATGGTTTGTATTGATCTATGAATGGACAAATGCCCCCAAATAAAATGAAGCACCAAATAAGACCTGCAGTTAATGTCGCCAAAACAAAATATGAGAGAATGGGGGAAATGTTTGACTCAGTAGCATCATTATTATTTGCCATTCAGATTTTGCCAAAAGTAACTCAAAAGTAACTCAAAGTAGTGTAACTCAGTTATATTTTGCTACTAATATAGAACTACTAATAAAGAATATATTACAATCTTAAAGTAACTTGCCCAACACTACCTTTGAGCAAAAATCTTTTTACATTTCATCCAAAACGGCAGCTGCATGTGCTTTCAATATTTGAGCTTTGACAAACTTGTGCTGTAATAAATAGTTCAACAAAGTCATCATCCACAAAATTTAGATTTAATGCTAGTTTGAATCTAATCTAATGCTCAGTTTGAAATGTATAGGCTAATCATGGCTGTAGAGATTTGAAGAAGGATTCAAAGAACATACAGTAACTGCAGTCGCCTTTTGCTATGGACATGTTGCTCCAGCAGCACTGAATGTTGGGCCAAACACAGAGCAGATTATTTCCTGAGGACTATAACCTCAGCCTTGAAACATAAACATCATTTCAAAACCATTTCTAAATAGACATAATACTAGTTTAGGCAAAACATAAGCCGCAATCTACTCCAGTAAAACAGCCTCTTCACATCCATAAAGTGGCATTGTAATGTTACTAATTTCCGCTTTTATAGCTCATACTGTATGTTGCACATAATTAGAATAAGTTTCACATTTGTGCAGCTCCACAAATGTACAAAAGCAAATATAGGTCTCACTTTACAGCCTAATAACATCAATAACGACAAAAGGATAGAAATAGCGTGTTAACTATAATGATGCAAAAGATGACGGCAGAAATGTGTAAATCTCAGTATATGCAAGACCTACGTAATTTGGCAATATTTAATGTTATTAAACTAAACTATTACTGTGCTGTCGAGTGCTACCACACACGTTCTACATTCATTTTTCATGTAGAACAAAAGTCAATAACGTAATTATAGCGACTTGCCGACCGGTGCCACAGAGAAAGATGGAGGAAGTGATGGGACGCTCTGCTATCTCACTTAACGTCTCTGAACAGGACAGTGCACGTCCATAAATACAGTGGCACCGGGGCAGACACGCGGAACGGACAGCGACGGCGCGCGCTGTGGTAAACCTCTGCGGCGAGAGGGAAGGAGAGGCATTCCAGGGCTGGAATTTCAGCGCGGAATTCATCCATGAAGGCAGAGGATGGGGACATGTGCACGGAGGAGGTTTACATTCCCGGAGCAGTGTCCCGTGGCTGATACTGAAGGTGTCCTTTAGCAGCCAGTGGAGCGTGGGCTGTATGGGCTTCACGTGTGCCAGTCCAGGAGGAAAAAACAGACAGGACTTTGATGGTTATGGCCTCAACAATAACTCGATGATTACACTTAAATTAGAAGCAGAAGCAGCCACGCGGAGAGGCAAATCATGAGGTGAAGTTTTTACGACCAAGTCCAAAAAAGTGCTCAGTATCCTGCATTTACATTGTTCTGACCAGGATGTAACTGTAACTATGTGCCCAAAGAATGAGATATAACACAACCAGGTTATTCCATCAATGGATTTCTTCTTCCCTGATGGCACGGCCGTATTGCTGGGTTGCAGGTTCTAGAATGTGATGTAGAAGAAAATGTATGAATTACAAAAATGATCATTAATATCAGTCGTTGGTCCATGAGCTCTCTGTACAAGACAAAAATGTCCTCAAAAACTAAATAATTGCACCTCTATATAATATTATAGGACGCTGTGATGTCACCTGAAACCCAGCAATTCCAAGGTGAGAATGGCAGGATTCATCAGGTTCACATTGTGAAAGAGTGGTTCAGGGAGCGTGAGACATCATTTTCACACCACAGAGTCCAGATCTTAACCCCATTGAGAGTCTTGGTTTAAAATCTTATTGAAACAATGCCACAGCGAATGCGGTCTGTAATCGAAGTTGAAGGCAGTATATATATGTTAAAACAGCAATATTCTTAAAGGGGGGTATTATGTAAAATCGACTTTTTCAAGCTTTATATCATGTTATTATGTCATTCCCTCATTAAACACATGCCTGGAGTGTTGCCTTGGCTCATTCACATATTTTTGAGTAATCAGTAAAAACTTAGACGGTAGCCATTTTAGGTGTAGCTATGCCTCAGTCCTCCTAGGAACGCCCCCACCTCCTTTTAATTTACTGCATATACAGACCAACAGAAGGTTACGTCATCATTGTAGTATGCTATAGACTGGTGCTATGTGATTGAAAAAAGCATAATACCCCCCCTTTAAAGATGATTTTTAAGATGATGATTTTAAGAAATATTACTACACAATTCAGAGCTCAAATACCTGGTCAAGTACAAAAAAAACATGGAAAATACTGACAAATCTTGGCATAAAACTCCATTTAGTCATATATGATGTTTAGCACTGGTATTTGTGCTTTACTTTGGGCTACAAGTAGAAGGGCTGAATCTAAGAATATTACAGGTGAAACTCGGAAATTTGAATATTGTTCAAAAGTTCATTTATTTCTGTAATTCAACTTAAAATGTGAAACTAATATATGATTTATATTAGATGATCCAGTGTCTGTGTACACTGGTGTATGAAAGAGAGTGTGAAAGGGTGAGTGGATCCTTGCTGTAAAGCGCTTTGAGTGCCTGACGTAGGTGGAAAAGCGCTATATAAGATGAGACCATTTAGACTCATTACAGACAGGTAACTATAATGATACAAGAGATCATTATAGTGGCATATGCCAAGCCTTTATTTGTTATAATTTTGATGATTATGGCTTACAGTCCATTTTCAAAATATTCTAATTTTATAAGATTAATTAATTAATTAAGTTTTTCTTTTACAAACTGAGCCATAATAACCAAAATTATAACAAATAAAGGCTATACATATCTCACTTTGCATGTAATGAGTCTATCATATATTAGTTTCACAGTTTAAGTTGAATAACAGAAATGAATGCACTTTTAAAGAGGGGGTATTATGCTTTTTTCAATCACATAGCACCAGTCTATAGCATACTACAATGATGACGTAACCTTCTGTTGGTCTGTATATGCAGTAAATTAAAATAACTGCCTTGAATAAAATTGCTCTCTCAAAATGGCTGTACTGAACGTCTTGAAATAGGCCTCTGTCTCTTTAAGAAGCTTTCCGACACGCCCCCTTCAGCACACTGCTGTGGCATCTAAACAACACTACTGTGCGGGGAGGGGGCTCTGCTGAGCTGAGGAGCAGTGGTTGGTGGCTTGGCTGGTGACGAAAGGTCCAGGGGCGTCTCCAGGAGGTGGGGCGTTCCTAGGAGGACTGAGGCATAGTTACACCTAAAATGGCTGCCGTCTAAGTTTTTACTGATTACTCAAAAATATGTGAATGAGCCAAGGCAACACTCGAGCCATGTGTTTAATGAGGGAATGACATAATAACATGATATAAAGCTTGAAAAAGTCGATTTTACATAATACCCCCCCTTTAACGATATTCAAATTTAACTGTTTCAGAGTTTCACCTGTATAGCTTCAATTACAACACAATACACAACTCATCTCTAAATAATCTGAATATTGCTCATTGAAAGTTGTCAAAGGTCCCTATAAACTCATCTCTAGAAATTACTTTTTACCACAAGACTTAGCTATGATTTAAGAAAATCCAAAGCTAAAACAAACGCTTCATTATCATCAGCATGAGAGGGAAGGGTATCATTAGTTGTTCCTTGTGATAAACAGTCCCTGCGTCTCCGAACAGTGTACAGTAGATCTGTTTTCTCAGATCAATGCGTCTCTCCACTGAGCAGCCCCACTGTCCCTCCTCCCTCTGCTCTGGTTACCTGCCCGTGAGGCTTGGCGTTGCGGGACGAACTTCTTCCCGACGCTTCTGCCTCAAACCCCACGCACCCCCTCGCTCCCGATGGGATACTATCGACGAGCCGTGGGAAACGCCTCTGTTCAAGCGCTTATCCTCGACAACACCTTTAAAGTCCTGTTGTGAAGCTTCGGTAAAATGCTACAATCTCTGTGTTGTCGAGTTCAAGGAGGAGGATGTTGCCAGTGGGAGCTTCGGACTGGATTTTGGAAAACATGTCTATTTTTTTGGGAGTTAGAGAGTTCTTTTTTTCAGAAGCTAAAAAGTACATTTGAAGAGTTTGTTGGAGAGCAGTAAATCTGTCCTTCTTGGCAATAATATCCAATTATTCTACTGTACTAGTTTGGTTTTGTAGGTGAATGACTCCCTTTGCGTTGCATATTGTTGGCTATTCCCAAGGTCACTTTATAGACGGCATAAAATACAGTATAAAACACACTAAAACACATGGCACAGAAAATATAACCATTAAAAATGACAAAAGGACATGAAGATCAGCAATATGGTAAGATAAATACAGGGGCTATGTGGGATGGGTGATCCGTTTTTAGACTTGAGATTTGAATGTGGCGATGGAGTCTATTGTATGGGTGTCTTGTAAGGATGATTCCAGAGTCTGGAGGCAGAGCGACCCGTGGTGGACATTTGGACTGGAGGGATGGAGAGGAGAGAAGCAGAGGGGGGAGTGGAGTAAACGGGAGGGAAGGAGGTCCGACAGGTATGAAGGTGCGAGGTTGTGGGAGTGCTTGAAAGGTGAGGAAGAGAATCTCGGAGACCGGTAACCAACGAATGGAGTGGTGGTGGATGGAGTTCTGGTGCAATAAGTTCTTAACCTTTTGGAATTCATGGGACTTGTTTGGTCGGGCGTAGAGGAGTGAGTTACTGTAGTTAAAGGGATATGTCGGGATTTTGACATTGGGCCTCATTTCCTAGTTATACAGAATGTTGTTGATGTCTGGAGATATTTTTTCTTAAATTCATGCAGTTCTTATATTTGAAGAGTCTAGTGGCGCTAGGCTAGAGCAAGGCTAAAGCATTTCTATGGTATCAGTTAGCCTGCATTAAAAACAGTCTGGCCCACTCCACAGTGCACCTGAGGTAAATCACTTATAACGCCAGACTAACCATATAAATGTCTGTGTCGATAGAATAATTTTAACCGTTTTGCATTTAAAATAACTTATATTTGAGCAGCATCAGCTTCGTGGCTGTAAGCTAACGCATCGGCGGAGTGATCTGCGAGAAAATAGTCCCTCAAAATGCGGTAATTCATGTGATACAAGGTCAGTTATATTTCAAAAATTATTCTATTAACACAGACATTTATATGGTTAGTCTGGTGTTATAAGTGATTTACCTCAGGTGCACTGTGGAGTGGGTCAGACTGTTTTTAATGCAGGCTAGCTGTTACCATAGAAATGCTTTAGCCTAGCCCTAGCTTAGCGGAACTAGACTCTTCAAATATAAGAACTGCGTGAATTTAAGAAAAAAATATCTCCAGACATCAACAACACTCTGGAAATGAGGCCCAATGTCAAAAATCCTGAAATATCCCTTTAAGGCAGGATGAGACCATTGTTGCTGTACTATTTGTGGTGAGCGATGGACGTAGGCAGACCGGATGATGTTGTTTATGTGCGCTGTGAAGGAAAGGGTGCTGTCGAGGATGATACCCAGACTCTTAACCTCAGGGGAATGGTGCGTGATGCAGTTATCAACAGTGAGTTGCTGAACTGTATGTTAGACTTAAATCCATAGACCAAAGTGGCAGCATGATAGCAAAGTGTTTATGGCACTGGAGTTTGCATGTTCTCCATTTGCATGAATGGGTTATATCTAGTCCTCTGATTATAGGTAGTCCCAACTAACCCTAGCTTTAAAGGAATAGGCCACAGTTTTTACATACTGAGATATGTTCTTACCTGAGCTTAGACGAGTTAATACGAACCTGTCTGGTTTTTGTGCCCGCGTGGTCGCTTCCAACTTCACCATGTTTGGAGCCGTAGGAATATATTGGGAGAGGCCGAATGCTAACAACATCTTTGGTCGTTTGGCGTGACTGAGGGCACACACAAAGACCAGGCAGGTACGTATCAACTCGTCTAAGCTCAGGTAAGAACATATGTCAGTATGTAAAAATGGTGGCCTGTTCCTTTAAAGATCTGGAGACGGGCTCCCGGCAGGGTGGGCAGGTATCAGCAGCCAAACCCACCCAGAAACCTATGAAATATCGTGAAAAAAACGTATGAAAACCCAAATCGTGGCCGTGATTCCCAATGCTCCACGCCTACCTCGTTCTCCCTGTCTCTCAGAAAGAGCATCACTGATGATTTGACAGACGAAATAGGGAATTTTATTAAAACGTAGGCTGTCGTTAACATACTTTACATGGAAAGCTTTGCCAAAACCCACGGACAGTGTGTTTCACCCACAGAAACCATTTAAAAAGTGCCCAAGTGGAACTGATAAATGTGTCAAACGCAGGGGACACCCTTTTGGGGCATTGAAGATTTTTAGGGTAGAAAATAATACTATAAACTAAAGGTGAACTGAAGCAACATGTGGAGTTTTCACCTAATCAATCACAAATGTTTAAAGAGGGGGTATTATGCTTTTTTCAATCACATAGCACCAGTCTATAGCATACTACAATGATGACGTAACTTTCTGTTGGTCTGTATATGCAGTAAATTAAAATAACTGCCTTGAATAAAAAATGGCTGTACTGAACGTCTTGAAATAGGCCTCTGTCTCTTTAAGAAGCTTTCCGACACGCCCCCTTCAGCACACTGCTGTGGCATCTAAACAACAACACTGTGCGGGGAGGGGCTCTGCTGAGCTGAGGAGCAGTGGTTGGTGGCTTGGCTGGTGACGAAAGGTCCAGAGGCGTCTCCAGGAGGTGGGGGCGTTCCTAGGAGGACTGAGGCATAGCTACACCTAAAATGGCTGCCGTCTAAGTTTTTACTGATTACTCAAAAATATGTGAATGAGCCAAGGCAACACTCCAGGCATGTGTTTAATGAGGGAATGACATAATAACATGATATAAAGCTTGAAAAAGTCGATTTTACATAATACCCCCCCTTTAATAGGACTGCAACTTTTTCCTGGATAGAAAAGTTTGTACAATATACTGGCGAAAAGACACTACTAGACTTTGCATACACTAACCAGTAATCTTCGTCTGAGTGTCGGCAGGCCTACTTTGTGGTTTGTCTGTTCTGACAGCCCTTTTGTCCGTGTGTCGTAAAACATCCAGGCTCTCACAAAAGAACCCATCCTTCTCACTTTGTCCTATATCCGCATGTACGCTTTCTCCCGGGGCTTTCCCTGTATCGCGTTCCGTCGCTTGCACTGTGCCTATGCCTAAAAGAAGTAACTATAAAACCACTGGGTGCCCATTTTTCGCCCTCACTCCCCACCCCTGTTTGAAGTGTCCGATCGTGCGTACGCTTCTTCTCAACCGTACAGTAGGCCGCTGGGGGGGATGTCTCTGCTCCACGCGCCGCTTGCTGGTGCAGCCGACTGACAGGGGGCTAAGGAATAGGCTTCTCTCAAGTCTTTCCCCCGTAAGGCATCTCCCGAGAGTCAAGAACAAAGCCGGGGATTGACCAGTAACTATATATTTGCCATCTTTCTTTAGTGCGAGCGCGCCTATTGGGACGACTTCACAGGGAAAAAAGGGCTCCATCCAAGGCCCCGGAGAGTGCCGTGTTTGAAAAATAATAAGCTGTCACATTTCTGCGGAGAACTTTGACATTTCATTTTGGGTCTCACCAACTACTGCTGTTTTGCTCCCGCTTGTAAAACTCATATATTTATATAATCCGGGGGCTTAAAACAGTGGCGAGAATGCGCCGCTCGGTTCAACGTCGGAAAACAGCTTCAGAGTAATGAAGAAAAGAAGAATTCTGAAGAAACAGGCTATGGTGGAGATGGCGTGTATTTATTTATTTATGTAAGGTATGTAAGGTCGGTTCCCTCAGGAGAAATGATTTAGGAAAAGAAAAACGACTGATAATCTGCTTCAATTCTGACACTTTAATACAGCAATATGATTGGCATGACTAAAAGGCCCATTTTTAATCATTACAACTAAAATGTGTCAGGATCCTCTGCACAGGTGTTGCTTTGTAAATAATACCTGTACATATTTATCCTTATAATGTCCTCTGTTTGACCTGCCCTTGCAGCAAAATCTCTATTCTGTTATGCAAGTCACAGAACGAACATTCAGATGTTATCAGTGTATGAATTGTATGAACAAATGCTATGCTATGTTATGTAAGTATGTAGCCTCAACTTTTAAAATGTTCTATATGTTTTATGATTGTTGTTGGCATTATTATACACCTTGCCCAGGGACAACAGTTGAAAACTTGCAGCTAATACTGACACATTTACAGAAATGTTCATCAATGTATACTGTCCCTGTCAAATAAACTAATAAATAAATAATAAATCAATAAAACTGTTGCCAGTTATACAAACCATGCTCCTAATGACCAGCTCGACACAGAAAATGCTCTTTTAAAGTGGGTAATGAAAGAATGGATTTGGATGACGATCTATCCTGTTTAAACCTCATATTTGGCTGTGTTAAATCAACATCTCCATGGAGACGAGCTGGAAAAATTACAAATTTACAGCAAAGACAGTTTGTTTGTTCATTTATTAGGTGGTTTTCAACGATAAATCTGTAACTATATGTAGCTTACCACCATGGAGTGGATAATCAAACAATCAATCAACCTTTATTTGTATAGCGTTTTAAAACAGCCCCTGCTGAACCAAAGTGCTTTCCATAAGTACCATGTAATAAAACAATGTAAAGCGCCTTTGAGTGTCCAGAAAAGTGCTATATAAAACCAATGCATAATGGTTAATAAAATAAATGCTTGTATTTTATCTTAGGGTGCGGTTTTAAGTCAAAACCTCCACATAGAAGCTTGCATTGATTATGAAACGAAAAATGCTATATAATACAAAAATTGATCAGTGCTATCAACACTGCTTAAGAGAAAACACACCCAAAGATGCTGCGCCACTCAGGGTCCATGTGAAATGTGTAATCTTTAGCTCAGCTCACTAACGAATTGAAAGGGCGTTATTTTGCAATGACCTGGAGTTTGTTTCCGACCCACTCGCACACATTTGAATCTCCTCCAGTCTATTCTAAGCAGCTCCCAAAAGCATGGATTATTTCATTTCTTCCTTTTACCTCTTTATTTAAACAGCTGCGCAGCAAAAGGGACGAAGAGGAGGAGGCTGGGAGAGGCTTAGGGTGAGATTGTGTGAAAATCCACTGTTTTAGATCAAAATCGATTTTTCCAACCCACAAAGTCTTCTTTAAAGGGGGATATTATGTAAAATCGACTTTTTCAAGCTTTATATCATGTTATTATGTCATTCCCTCATTAAACACATGCCTGGAGTGTTGCCTTGGCTCATTCACATATTTTTGAGTAATCAGTAAAAACTTAGACGGCAGCCATTTTAGGTGTAGCTATGCCTCAGTCCTCCTAGGAACGCCCCCACCTCCTGGAGACGCCTCTGGACCTTTCGTCACCAGCCAAGCCACCAACCACTGCTCCTCAGCTCAGCAGAGCCCCCTCCCCGCACAGTAGTGTTGTTTAGATGCCACAGCAGTGTGCTGAAGGGGGCGTGTCGGAAAGCTTCTTAAAGAGACAGAGGCCTATTTCAAGACGTTCAGTACAGCCATTTTGAGAGAGCAATTTTATTCAAGGCAGTTATTTTAATTTACTGCATATACAGACCAACAGAAGGTTACGTCATCATTGTAGTATGCTATAGACTGGTGCTATGTGATTGAAAAAAGCATAATACCCCCTCTTTAAATCAAATTCAAAACCTCTTTAAATGACAAAAATACTATCACAACGTGCACATGCTGTACTCAAGTGATACCCCACACCTGTATCGTTACAACCCTAATGTGAATGTTTTAGGCTGATGGGTAAAAATGTAGAAACCCATAGAAACCCACATAGCCAAAGCCCATTCGAAACGATCTGGCAACTGAATCCATGACCTTGGTGTGCGACGTTATAAAGCTAAACCACACTGCCACTCTGTTGAAATACTTTCTGGATGAGCTTTAGGTGCTTTTGGGGAGTCAATGAATTTCATGCATCCTCCCCGTTACAGCGGAGTACGTAATGCCCTTAATTCAAACATAAAAGTCGTGCCGTTCCCTGCAAAGATGCTCTAATGGCATACAACGCAGCCAAGAAACATAGCGGAGAGTTCAGTGGAGCGCGCAACATGTAATTCAATCAAAACCGTGTTGGAAAAAATGTCCCAAAATGGGTTCTGCCCCCATGGCGTTCTCATTCAACCAGGTCTACAGAGCCGCAGTTAAGCGTAATTGCATCATTCTTCCATCCAAACAACCTGCTTCATGCAACACAATAAAAACGCCCAAAGCGATATTTTTACTTTACAACTTTTCCCGATGCCCCAAGGGTGAAATGTGGTATACTATTTTTTAATTGAGATACAAAACAGTGGGACAGTGCTTTTATACAATCCCCATTCATGCAGCACTTATCTGAGAAATGCAAGGAATGCGGGGATGACTTTTTGCGTGACTGTACCGACGATGCCAGTGGAGGTCAAAGCCTTTCAGAATTCAACCTGACTCAAACATGACTCTGACTGCTTCACAACCATTTCTATAAAATACAACCAAAAGAACCGTGACCAAATATAATCTTTCGTACCCAATCTCGTTCCTATTTTTAAACCGTGAAAGAAAGTCTAAATTGTGAGCTGTGGCCCAAACTTTCCAAACGCATTTCTAACATCTTCACAGGGACGAGTTCTTAAAGAAGCTATTTGATTTTTTCAATCAAATAGCACCAGTCTATAGCATACTACAATGATGACGTAACCTTCTGTTGGTCTGTATATGCAGTAAATTAAAATAACTGCCTTGAATAAAATTGCTCTCTCAAAATGGCTGTACTGAACGTCTTGAAATAGGCCTCTGTCTCTTTAAGAAGCTTTCCGACACGCCCCCTTCAGCACACTGCTGTGGCATCTAAACAACAACACTGTGCGGGGAGGGGGCTCTGCTGAGCTGAGGAGCAGTGGTTGGTGGCTTGGCTGGTGACAAAAGGTCCAGAGGCGTCTCCAGGAGGTGGGGGCGTTCCTAGGAGGACTGAGGCATAGCTACACCTAAAATGGCTGCCGTCTAAGTTTGACTGAATACTCAAAAATAGGTGAATGAGCCAAGGCAACACTCCAGGCATGTGTTTAATGAGGGAATGACATAATAACATGATATAAAGCTTGAAAAAGTCGATTTTACATAATACCCCCCCTTTAAACTTTTTTTCTCACAACCCTTTTAAATCGGTGATCTCTTGCAACCCACCTCCCTGCTTTGAGTAACACCAACTACAAATAATTAGTTTGTGATATAAGTCTTTTGGATGAAAAATGCTTTTAGTTTTAGCCACATTTTAGTCTAGTTATAGTCGATAAAAACTCAAAAGGTTTTAGTCAAGTTTCATTGAAAAAGAAAAATGTATTAGCCTGAGTATTAGTAGCCTATTTCAACACATTTATTTAGGTTGAGAAGAAATTGGCCTGTACTAAGCTCTTGACAGAGATTACACCACAATAGGTAGAAGTTTTATATGGCTTTTACTGTATATTGGCCGTTCTCCTCATCCTCTGATCATCGCTTCGAGATTTTCTATTAACAGCGCTGTCGTTCATCAACATGCTTTCTGCGCTCAAACACTACTGTATTTAACTGGTGTTCCAGACTCGTCTCGTCAACATAAACTCATAAACCAAAGAGCAATGCTTAGCTCATCAACGTAATGATTTTGTTATAGTCTTCGTTGACGAAAACAACACTGATAAGCCCTATTCTTATTTTGTCATTTTCAAGCAAGAGTTGAGTTTAGCCCAAAAAGGGACGACACTTCCAAAAAGAGAGCATGAAATAAAAAGTACGCTAGGCTACTGACAGGAGGATCAGCGTTAAAGCAGTACTAAGTAACGTGTTTACCTTAATAAATCCTTTCCGTAGTCCCTGTGGGGTAATACAAGTGTTAATGGGATGATTGGGGGTCTTTCATCTCCCCCTGGTGTCTCTGGCCAGAAAACCATGCTTGCAACTTGACTGCCACCGGGGCGGAGCAACCAATACACACTAATAGAATCGCGGAGAAGAAGCTAACAGGCTAACGGGCAAAGCTAACTGCGGGCTAGCGCCACTTTAAACAGTATTTACAGCCAAGTTTGAGTGAAAAAAAATATTCCCATTGTATAACTGGATGTACAACACCCCTCTCTCCCTTCACCTTTTCTGTCAGCGTAGTATTTACTCTCCAAGACATTTAATAAGTTAAAAAATCGTGACTTGTAACTTGCTAAGACACCTGCAGTTGCGCTTATGGCCTCTAGGGGCAAGAGTTACTTAGTACTGCTTTAACATCAAGCTACAGTTCATTGTAGCTTGATGTATTCATGCATACAGTGCATTGGATCTAACAAAACAACAGAAGGAGGGAAGTTTATGTTGATCCATGGGACGAACGCACAAAAGTGTTGGACTACGCAGTGGAGATGGTAGAGCGAGGGTGAGAGATTGAGCGATTGTTCATGTCATTGTACTCTCATAAGTCGCCATGTTGAACACTTGATACTTGAGGATATTTTTGCTACTACTTCTACCATTACTACCACTACTCCTTCTTGCACTCGTAATGATGCAATATCTACAACTACTACCACTATTACGACGACTTCCCAGAGACAATCGCTAGCATTTTGACAGACACTTCATCCTCCAGTCACTCACATTCTTCAAGAGCCTTCACTCTATTAAAAACCTGAGCTATGCAGACAGTCCCGCGGCCGCCTGGGAGTCCGCCTGCTTCTCTGTTCCCTTTGACAGACGCAACAACTGATAACTCCGGCTGCGCTGCCTGGAGGAAGTGCAGCCTAAATGATGTCAGTTCTGGTGAGATGCTGAGATAATAATGGACGTTTAGTGCAGAGGACACAGCGGGGGATTACAAGGCTCTCTGGACACACCACACAGCTGTCTCTGCTTTTATTGATGCTGCCCGGGCAGTCGGCTTTTTACCAGACGACTGACAGGAGTCGCTTTAGTCACAGCACGAGCGTTACTTAAGGAAAGATGTCAAACTCGGCATACGTACTTGGTTTGCATGACAAGAGGGAATATTCCAGAGCTACTGTGTGTCGAACAGGACTGAAACAGGGCTAATAAATGCTAAAGTAGAGCAACCATTATAGCCTGAAGATTGAAATACACTGAATGACAGAAAAAAGGTCATCACCTGGATTTAACCAACTGTTATGATCTGGGGTTGCTGCAGTTGGTCAGGTCTATTTTCAGCAACACTGTGCGCCCAAAGAATGAGATCAGCTGATGACCAGAACATCCTCAATCACCAGGTTATTCCATCAATGGATTTCCTCTTCCCTGATGACACGGGCATATTCCAAGGTTACAATGCCAGGATTCATCGAGCTCATGTTGTGAAAGGGTGGACATCATAGTCACACATGGATCGGCCGCCACAGAGTCCAGATCTGAACCCCATTGAGAATCCATCTTTGGGATGTGCTGGAGAAGGCTTTCAATGGTCACACGCTCCCATCAATACAGTACAAGATGAATGCAACAGTATTGCATGAATGTGTAATAAATAAGCAAAGTGAATGACATAGAACAATGAGGGATTTGAGCTCAAGGAAAATCCATATCTCTTGATATGTTAGTCAGATTGTTGAACATTGAAGGGATTGGAACATTGATATGATATTGTATGGTTCGTGGACAGCGTAACAACATCACCTTCACTTATCATTTCCACCTGTAGTCACTGGACAGGTTGATATTGCAGCCTATACTTTATAGACTACTTCATAGACTATAACTTGATTTTGGAGGTTGCATTGTAAGACTTTGGCAGTACATACAGTGCTGTGGATACATAGTCTTCTGTTGGGTCTGAACCATATTGCGATTATGGTTAGACATGTGACTATCCATCATCATTATCTTTGCGTTTTGCTCTTTGCTCTTTGCCACCATAAAACGGCAAATTCTATTTGATTACGAATTCCTATCTTGCACTGCCCACCTTGGAATGATATAAAACATCACAAAGTAGTTCAGTCCAGTACCAGCGGGAACTGAAAGCAAAAATAACTTGCGCTTTGTCCAGTCACGTCCCTCTGACAGCTCTGTGTTATTAGCAGGCGTGTGAGCCCCTGACTTCTTGGCTCCTATTATCTTCTTCTTTGCACATGACGAGAGCTCGGCATCCATCATGACGAGGCAGGGCCGTGTTTGAAGACACACACACACATCCTTCCCACCCGCCCACACGTCGGCACACACTGTACGGCTGCGAACTCTGCGGTTATCTTCACGTGTCAGATGGAACATGAAGCACATCGAGTCAGACCCAAGTCGACCCCAGAAGCTTTGAATGAAGGACGTGAGCGATGAAAAGGTCCAAGAGATCGAGGCGCGTTGCGAGACACAACTTCGAGCCCAGTTTTTGGGCGTTATTTGAGAAGTAGGGCTCCATAATATCGCTCCAAATTAGCATTATCGCAATGTTAGGTGACAATAAGCAACAGCAAAATAACAACCCATTGCAAACTCACTGGGGTCTTCCGCCTGACATTATTTTGCCAACAGCCTAAAACAAAAACGCTTCATGGCTTAAAAATGTGGAAAAAGTTCAGTTTCAACCAGGATTTTCCTCATTTTGTTTCATTTTGGCCTTGTTTTGGTTTAGAGTTAGCTTTTTTTATTGACACATTTTATAGCAGAACTAAGGCCATAAACGCCACTGCAAGTGTCCTAGCATGTTGCGTTTTCCTCATTAATTGTAAATACTACGCTGACAGAAAAGACAAAGGGAGAGAGGGATATTGTACATTGTGCCACCACTCACTGACACAATGGAGATATTTTTTTTCACTCAAATTTGGCTGTAAACACTGCTAAAGTGGCGCTAGCCCACAGTTAGCTTTGCCTGTTAGCCTGTTAGCTTCTTCTTCGTGATTCCATTAGTGTGTATTGGTGCTCCGACCCGGAGGCAGGGTGTTGCAATTGTGGTTTTCAGGCCAGAGACACTAGGGGGAGATGAAAGACCCCCCAATCATCCCATTAACACTTGTATTACCCCCAGAGGGACTACGGAAAGGATTTATTAAGGTAAACAAATTACTTAGTTCTTCTTTAATGAAAAAATATTTATTTTGTTTGAATTGGTTCAGTGAAAAATTGCAATACTGCAATATTCAAGTAGTAGTAGTAGTTAGGGCTGTCACGATAATCACTATATCAACTCATCATTCAATAAAGGACATTTTTGGGTCCAATATTTATATGTATTTTCTCCCAATTTTGTTAAAGTAGTACTTCACTTTACCCAAAGTGAGTTGTGTCTCATTGTTTTTGCATGTTTGTTGTGGGATATTTTAAGATTAGGTACTTTTCCAACAGAAAAACACTAATAATATTGTTTATCGCAATGATTTCCTGCCTCAATATATCGAACGTCAGATTTTGTTATCCTGAGCTTTACTGGCTGAGACCAAGTGCAACAGGCAGAGAAAGCCAGCAATCAAACACTGCATTGAGATAAAGACAAATAGGCGTGCATGTGTGCTGCGATTCTATCCCCTGGGCCACGCTGCAGCACATAAGCTTTCTTTTATTGCGCAATAAATCCAGAATGTTATTATGTTTCCTCGCTCAAACATCCATGTTTTATGCGTGTCTGGTTTCAGTCATTGTGAGCGATATTGGACAATTTATCAGTAAAACTATGTTAAAATAAAAGACAGATGGAAAACATTGCGACGGACGACTGTGAGCGGATGCCAGTGTCTTCACTTGAATTTCTTTCATTGTAACTGTCCAGTTGTAAATTCTGCGGGTCTGCTTCCTTCCTTCCGAGCTGAAAAAGTCCAGATTCATGATTAAATACACGGTCAAAGTCTACAATCGCCTTGGTATGTTTTGTAGCCAATCCTTGTTCGGAGGCTTTTGGACTTTTGAGCAGTAAAATGGAAAATATTTTGTGCGAAATGGGGCTGTAGCAGCGCAGTGTAGGCCATGTGCTTAAGCTTCAGCTTCGCTTTAGACGGCAGCTAAAACACACACAGAGCGACACATTTGATTTGAGGCTCGTGCTTGGGCTGTTCATGGACAACATTATGCTCATACTTTTATGGAAACAAAGCATTTGAGGCGGATTATAATAAAGATTCGATCTTAAAGCAGAACTAAGTAACTTGTTTATCTTAATAAATCCTTTTCGTAGTTCCTCTGGGGGTAATACAAGTGTTAATGAGATGATTGGAGGGTCTTTCATCTCCCCCTGGTGTATCTGGCCAGAAAACCACAATTGCAACTTTCCTGCCACCGGGTCGGAGTCACCAATACACACTAATGGAATCACGAAGAAGAAGCTAATAGGCTAACGGGAAAAGCTAACTGCGGGCTAGCGCCACTTAAACAGTATTTACAGCCAAGTTTGAGTGAACAAAATGATTTCCATTGTGTAATTGGATGTACAATATCCCTCTCTCCCTTTGTCTTTTCTGTCAGCGTAGTATTTACTCTCACGGACAATTAATGAGTAAAAAAACGCAACATGCTACGACACCTGCAGTGGCGCTTATGACCTCTAGGGGCAAGAGTTACTTAGTACTGCTTTAAACATTCGTCTGCGCCTCTGACGATGCGCGGTGCATTGGCTCTATCATTCACCGCAGCCTCAGCAGGAGAAGCCTTTACAAAGATATGCAGCTTTTCTGTGTTTTTGGAGGCTGTAACTTTGCAGATCTTGAGTGCATTTAATTTAGCGGTTAATGACACATTATGCGCTCTTGCACCGTCACTTTAGTACGGTGCATAACGTCGGATCTTTGCACCACGATGCACTGTGGCAAGGTGCACTAATCTGTTTTAGCAAGGAGTAATAAATCAAATTGAAATTTAATCAGTCAACATGTGATAAGCAATCCTTCTTTTATGGTTGCCATATTGCCCTGCCCTTTGAAAAGGCTTGCGGTCTTGGATCTAGTTCAGCTTATCTTTTATTAAACATGCGCCTACTGCAATATGATAACAAGCTATTGACACAAATTGACATAAAGAGGTGGCTATTATTAGTAAATAAAAAGGACATTGGTTTCAAAAACAAGCTGCAACTTGGATGACATTGTAGACCTTTCATGCCGTTGCCTCCGCGCTCTTACCCTGCTCTTGCACACAACAGAAGGCATAGCGGTTTGTCCTAAGGTGAACATCAAATAGTTGTTATCAGGACGGTGCCGATGCATCCAAATGACTCTTTCTTGGCTGGCGTTGTGAGAGATACGCCCAAATGAATGATACTGTTGGCAGCTGTGCAATATGGTCCAGCTCCCGGGGGCTCGGCTGCACGTATAATCAGTGCGTAATTACAATTGCTCCGTGCGCTGCCTCGCCCCAGCCCGGGACTTCCATGTCTTTGGTTGTCTCTTCTGATATCCGTCCAATTTGCCCCAGTAATGGTCCTTTCCGCACGGATCATAACACTACGTACCGGGGTGTGGAGGCTTTTAACGACCCGCGTGTACTTCATTAAAAATCAATACTTATTTCTCATGTTGTAGCGTATGCAACCCACGCGCCGGGTAGAAAACATTAATCTGATCGTATTTTCCCAGGAATCAAATGGCTCGGTCCGACGAAAATTCATTTAAAACAAGAAGCAACGCTAAGCAGACAAATTACGTTGGTCAGAGCCTACATTATCTCGGATCTATTCGTCCCAAGATTTGTGTTTTCATTGGCGTGGTAAGTCTATGAAGCCGGAGACTATTTCATTTAGAGTAATTTCGATTTCTTGGCACCGTCTTCCACCAGAGACGTCAACTCGTTCGCTGGCTTCGCGATCGGCGAGAGAGTGATTAAGCAACGCTGTGGTTCCAATTGCTTTTATATCACTCCTGATGCGACTGTAACAAATGCAGGGTCGGTCGGTTGCTATGGGGACGTCAGGGCTCCCCTGGTCCCGAGTCTGGGCTTGTCCAGAATATGAAGGAAACCAGGCATTTGATCTGAGTGGGCAACAGCAGTGAAATGTTGGGACATAACGAAAATATCTGTTTGGAAGGGCTTGGATCTATAGCCTAAAATGTATAGAAAGGTTACCAACGGTTATGAGATTTTGGGTCATGACCAAAAAGTCAAGATGCATAATACAAGTGTTCAATGAGTTAAGTCCCAGAGGAGAAGCTTGGAGAAGAGCTGTTGCTCCTTTCACGTTGAGAATCGTATTGAGAGGAGGCCCTAAGGAAGACTACGACACGCTGGAGGGACTATGATCTCTCTCTGGCCTGGGATCCCCCCAGAAGAGCTTTAGCCAGTGAGCACGAATTGAGAAGTTTGGACATCTCTGCTCAGACTGCTGTCTCCATGAATACATTTTTTCATTTCATTTATTTATTCATCCATGTTCATATTTTTTCTTTGCAGGGTCATGTAATATGAACAGTACATGGTGAAAAGGAGCATGATGAAGTCATTGTCTTATTGTCCAGGCCCCTTTGTAATAGTTACAGGAAAATCGATGACCAAAACGGCGGGTGATCCGTTCAACAGATTTGTGACACTCTTTTTGGTGCTACAAAAATCAATAATTTGAACAATTTTAGAAAACAAAAACAATAAATCCTGGACAAAGCGAAAGAAGATGAATGGTAAATGGTTTATATAGCCCCTTTCTACCTGCTTTAGGCACTCAAAGCGCTTTACTTCAAGGAACCACTCACCCATTCACACTCTAGTGTACGCAGACACTGGAGGCAAGGTGGGTGAAGTGTCTTGCCCAAGGACACAACAACAGTGAGCACCTGCGGGATTCGAACTGTCAATCCTCCGATGATAAGACGACCCGCTCCACCGTCGCCCCATTAAAATGAAACATTGATGGATGGAGACAAGTTGCGTTGACTGTGTAATTGACATAACTTACACTAAATAAACTAGGCCTGCAACACTAAGGATTTTCATTTAAAAAACTTCTGAAAAAAACAGAAAGGCAGCAACAGTGTGCATTACTCTCACTATGACGTGAAGACATAAACTAGTGATTCTCAACTGGTACGGCGTCAGGACCCATAATCACCCTGGGATGACAAGCTGCAACCCAAATATGACTTAGACTTGTAAAATATAATGTCTCATCCTCAAAAATGGTTGTGGAATAAGCATGAAACAAGCCAATCTGAAATGATGATCAAACAGCCCGATAACAGTCATTTTAACAGACTCAAGTGGTGACTCTATTCGTTTTCTGTACAGAAATATTAAAAGAAAAGCTTTCTGGTTTTCAGGAAAGGCTCGCTACTCACCCATTTTTGGGTCCTAACCCACCAGTTGAGAACCACTGACAAAAATGATTCCCCTGTACTCATAAATTCCAGGTAATTCATGAAGTGTTTCCTAATGCGAGTCCTGTAGAAAGAGGTTGAACTTCGAAGCACATGGCAACTCAGCAAAATCAAAACAAAGTTGGTCAGGCTATGTAGTGTAGCACGAATTTCCCTTCTATGGCAAAATGAAGACATCAGAAGGTGACACAATAACTTTCAGTCAGTGGTTATGCTGCACTGACTGTTAGCTGTATTCTCCATCTGCCTTGACTCCCAACACATCACTGTTTAAAACTTATATCACCCCCAAAACACACATAGACACCACTGCCTAGTTTAAATGTGTGGGCCCAGGCTTGACCTGCTGCAACACTGACTAAACCCAAGCAACAGTGCTGTATAACTGTAATGAATGCGAGGTCAGTCCTGCTTTTCACTGTACAAGGAGCAACTCTAGCCAGCATTCTTTTGGGCAAGAACTGGCCTTGGCTTCCAGAGAGATCCTGTTTCACTTCCAACAAGCACTCTGCAAGTTGTTTCAGAGGACGGGCGAGGAACAAAGTGCATTGAAGTAGCGCAGAAAGAGGCGGATAGTGTTACTAATGTTCTCCGGCCGTATAAAAGGTGAGGAAAGATAAGTTATCTCAGTATATAATTACCCGAGCCCGTCATAAAGCCATTTGTAAATTGTACCTGACTCAAACTGGCATCGGTACAAGAGCGGCACATGCAACACCGGGCATTTCCAGTCGTCCAATAAAATAGACTATGACATTTGTGGAAGGTTAGGGTGGTCCAAATATAATCTCACACACTGTTGATTTTCCAAAAGCTAATTTTAAAGGACAAATCCAACAGAACCATGTTTTAATCATAATTCATTGGAGAAATAGGATAAACCTGTGACTTAACAGTTGTCAACACTGCAGATTTTTCTCTTTTCTTTATTTTCTTCTTATTATGGGATGCTAAAAGGCACTTATTTCCTCTTTCCTGTTCCAAGCAGCCGTGTGTTTTAGGAATGCGATGTTACTAGTATCGGTACATCGGTGAAGGGAGTTAATTAGCAAAGCAAAAGGCTAATTAGTAACTACTGTTGACACTGCACTTCTGTTAAAATACAAGGCTGCTGGAGTTTAGCTGATAAGAAAAAAATAATTTTGGATTAGTTTGGTGATATGTTCAGTTTATTTTAAGTCTCCGCGTTGACATTGGTTTGGTTGGTGTTGGCTGATGATCAAAACTCTGTGACACTGGGACTGACAAAGCTGATTGATCCACTGACTGAAGAGAGCAAAGTGGGTAATGTGTTTTCCAAAGAATACATAAACAGTCCATGTTAGATAAAGCTTGAACCGATGACAACCTACGGTGCTACTGTCGCCTCATCAATCGCTCTACAATAAACTGCTCCTGGATCACGCCAAACTTTATGGACACTTTTGTTGAAGGGCCTCAAAACGGCACTGTACCGTTACACTTAGTACTTGTCACTGGGGTTGGAAAAAAATTAATGGAATTTTCAATGTTGTAAATGTTCCATGGGAATGAACGGGAATTTATGGGAAATAATGGGAATATATGGGAATTTACCCCCTCCTGGAACTGCCACCTTAACGTGGTGGAGGGGTTTGAGCGCCCGAATGATCCTGGAGCTCTGTTGTCGGGGGCTTCGTGCCCCTGGTAGGGTCTCCCATGGCAAACAGGTCCTAGGTGACGGGTCAGACAAAGAGCGGTTCAGAAGCCCCTTATGAGAGACCAACAGGCCGGTTAGAACCATGAGGCCGTCCTTCTGTGGACCCACCACCTGCAGGAGGAGCCATAGGGGCTGGTGCAATGTGATTTGGGCAGCTCCAACAGCTGCCCCACGACCCGGCAACGGACAAGTGGAAGAAAATGGATGGATGGATGGATGGATGGATATGGGAATTAACAGGGAATTAACACACCCAAAGGTTGCTTCTCTACAGAAATAGACAAACTATGACATAATAATTTGGTTTAATAGTTGTACACTCAAATATAAAATAGGAGAGATGAAGAGTCTCAAAGAAATCATCTTTGCCACGTCTGACCACAAGGGTTTGAAGAGGACAGTGTTTAAAGTTGTGGCTGATACAAAACAGAGCTTTTCGAAATGGAGCAGACTCATTCCATATTTTTATCCATCTTGCGTGTATTCACTAAACGTGTGCAGTATTGCAATATTATATTATTAAGAGTCTGTGTGTCAGTCTGTAGAAATTCTTTTATATTTATTTAATGCAGTTCTGTGTCAGACACAGGCCCCGCCCACTCATCGTACTGTACTGGTCAGCATCTGTCATGATCTGAGATAGAGACTGGAGAATTCAACCAATCACAGTGTGATAAAACAAAATCATGATTAAACTTTGCCTTTTTTCCCACCACTTATTAGAAAGAGTATTACGCAGAATTTAGATTTGGAAAGTTGAAAGTGTTTTGACATGACTACCGGATTATGGAGCCTCTTTTTTTTATTTTTTATTTTTTTATTTATAGTTTAAAACAACAAAAGGTGGCACAAGGTTTAGTTTTAACAATACAATTTGTTCAATAACCTTTTCAATAAAATAGCCAAAAAGAAATAAAAGTAAATCAACCAAAAAAGCCAAAACTCTAACAAAAAGTATACAAACAAACATAAAAAAATATATAATTAGTAATAATATATATAAATAAATAACAGAAAGATGGAAAAGTACTAAATACATTTGGTCTATTGTTACATTTATGCGTTCACGTGACATCACAGCCGTCAAAAGAATTGTCAAAAGCTAAAGTGGTGGGTGTGTAAGACTTTCATGGATTATGGAGCCTCACACTTGTATGGATCGTGGGTGTGACATCACTCAAATGCATGTTTCAAGGTTCAAAAACATAATTAGTGGGTAACTAATAGTTAACAAAAAGTTTATTCAACAAAAAGAGAAATTTATCAGGAATTTTCCCAACCCTTTGCAACCCTACATGTTACTGAATGACATTTAGAACGACTGGGTTTTCCAAAACAATGTTATACTGTATAAGGCGATACATTCTCCCACTTCTCCATGAACACAGACAAATATGGCTGTAGAATGTCCGTCCTGTTTATAGCCTCAGTGTGAGCATTCCTTTCCTTGTGTTATCGTTTCAGACGGCTGCGTTTTGGACCAAGGGGACTGAAATACATGAGCGAGCATAGATCCTTCCTAAAGCGAAACGATCAAAACATGTGATAAAATAGCACGATTTGACTTTAAGTAACTTTCCCACTGGAATTTAAGGAGACGTTCACTATTTTGGATATTTTTTGGTGCGGCTGCTTTAACCAACCGGGGGGGGGGGGGGAACAAAATTGTAAAGTGGAACCCTAGTATTTATTGTCCATTGTTGAAGTTCATTGAAGATTGATTGGGCCAAACAAATATTGCCATAAACAATAATCTTGACTCTGAAGCTTAGAAATGACAGTAAAGCTTTGTCCGAAAAGTACTTAAAGAGGGGGTATTATGCTTTTTTCAATCACATAGCACCAGTCTATAGCATACTACAATGATGACGTAACCTTCTGTTGGTCTGTATATGCAGTAAATTAAAATAACTGCCTTGAATAAAATTGCTCTCTCAAAATGGCTGTACTGAACGTCTTGAAATAGGCCTCTGTCTCTTTAAGAAGCTTTCCGACACGCCCCCTTCAGCACACTGCTGTGGCATCTAAACAACACTACTGTGAGGGGAGGGGGCTCTGCTGAGCTGAGGAGCAGTGGTTGGTGGCTTGGCTGGTGACGAAAGGTCCAGAGGCGTCTCCAGGAGGTGGGGGCGTTCCTAGGAGGACTGAGGCATAGCTACACCTAAAATGGCTGCCGTCTAAGTTTTTACTGATTACTCAAAAATATGTGAATGAGCCAAGGCAACACTCAAGGCATGTGTTTAATGAGGTAATGACATAATAACATGATATAAAGCTTGAAAAAGTCGATTTTACATAATACCCCCCCCCCTTTAATCTTGAAATATCCCACAATTAACATGACATACAATGAAATACAACCTACGTAGGGTAAGAAATATAGTAGTACATTGGAAATATGTGACAAAAAAGGAAAAATATCGAGTTTATTTGTCAGTTATTGGATGATATAGTAATTATCATGACTGCCCTAAAGTTGCTGTCTTTTTAAAAATTGTATTATTATTATTTTTATTGGCTTATTTCGTAGGGACAGTGCATGTTAAAGCAGTACTAAGTAACTTGTTTACCTTAATAAATCCTTTCCGTAGTCCCTCTGGGGGTAATACAAGTGTTAATGGGATGATTGGGGGGTCTTTCATCTCCCCCTGGTGTCTCTGGCCAGAAAACCACAATTCGCTGCCACCGGGTCACCAATACACACTAATGGAATCACGAAGAAGCAGCTAACAGGCTAACGGGCAAAGCTAACTGCGGGCTAGCACCACTTAAACAGTATTTACATCCAAGTTTGAGTGAAAAAAATGATCTCCATTGTGTAATTGGATGAACAATATCCCTCTCTCCCTTTGTCTTTTCTGTCAGCGTAGTATTTACTCTCACGGACAATTAATGAGTTAAAAAAATCGCAACATGCTACGACACCTGCAGTGGCGCTTATGGCCTCTAGGGGCACGAGTTACTTAGTACTGCTTTAATGAACAAGCCACACTCAAACGCACTCTCATTCATCCTGGCCTATTGTACATGTTTTCAGTTTTCAAACTTACACAGACACGGGGAGAACATGCAAACTCCACGCAGAAAGGCCCCGTCCAGGTGGGAATCGAACCCGGGACCTTCTAGCTGTGAAGCACGAGCGCTAACCTTTACATGTGTTCCTTTATTTCTCTTTAGTTACCTTTATTATACTAGTGGACACATTGACAACTCAAACAGACCACAGTTTGGGTCCCAACCCAAAAATTATGAATTACCTGCTGTAGCATAGACATGGGGAATGTGTCCCTTCAAGCACTTTTCCACAGCATTTGTTTATTGAGTCTCCGGTGGTTCATCATTCCCTCATTTGGGTTCAGGAGAAGGCCGCAAAACAAACCCTGACGACAATACGTTAAAAAATACACTTTAGGACTTTCAGACTGCAGGCAAATCGGAGCTGAAATCCATCGGCAGGTTTTTGTAGCTATTTATCTAAAGCAACAGACCGCAAACCGCTACAGTACTCCGGGGATTGTCCAAATGTTGACCCGGCCACTCTCTCTCCCTCCGCTCAGTTTGGGTCGACGCTAATGCGGCGTGGAAACCAGATCTTATAAGAGACAAGCCCACCCAACTGCAGCTGACCGCCTGGCAGGAGCGTCTGGGAAGCAAGGCAAGACGAGAATCACACTGGCTCACGTTCCAGAGGCTACACTGAGCCCGTAAAAGAAGGAAGGCATTGTCTGTAACGCTCAGTCCATATAAGGCAATTACAAATGAGGTTAGCAAAATATACATAGTGGACATTCTCTACTAAAATAATAAACTATGAATGGCATATTTGACAGTAGGAAACGCAAACCTTCGTGGAATGTTCTTCTAATGGCCTATGGGTGCTTTCCTTTGCAGACAATGTAGGCAGGTGTGATGGACTTTTCTTTCTTTCTTTTGTAGAAACCAATTCTTGAAGATTTTAACGCTGAGAAAGACACAACCCTGACTGCTCTGACACAATCCATCCAGTTTTGTACAGCCCAATATCCCAACATGATCCGCCTCACAGGACGGCATGAAACACCAAAACATTGAAACAAATAAGCAATGTGAGATCCAAATAAACAGTCAGCAGGCGATGGAAATGTGCCCCAGGCGTCTCCAGTCCTTAGATAAATAAATCCTCCTATGCACGAGGAAAAACTGAAAAAAACTTAGAGAATTATTACTGAGAGAAAAAGGTTTGAATGGGAGAGTATTGGCTTCTCATGTTATTTACTTACCATTCAAGTAAATAACATGAAAATCAGAACGCAAAATAACCAAAGATCTTCCGGTATTAAGCATGACTTATTTTCTTTTTCTTTCAAACTATTTCTGCATGCTGTAGTTTCTACTTAAATTAGATGAGGAATCATTTCTTGACAATCTTTTTGAATGAAAACAGAATTTGGGCAGTGTTTGTCTGGAGACTGCGAGAGCACCTGTGCAGGGCTGCCACGATAATCACTATATCGACTTCAATAAATACCAGATAAACAACACATTTTTGGGACACCCCCCCAATATAATGGGTTACATTATATTACATATGTTTTGCTGCTTGTGTGGTAAGTTAAGATATGATTATGCAGTTTTAGAACAAAGGTTTACTGTCATTTTAGAGTTGACCATGTCTAGTATCTTAACCTTCTGAGACAAAAAGGTATTTTAGGTCATTTTTGTTTGCTCTTTTACGCCATTAAAACACCCCCTTTCAATGTACCCTTCAAGTGTCATACTTTTTTTTTTGTTTCAGGACAACCTGGACTTTCATAATAAGCATGCTGTACTGTACTTGGTTTCAAAGGATGTAAAAGGGTTAAGGTTAGGCTTTGATTACATCATCTTGTTGCTTAGGAGGCACGTACAGACATACCGGACATTTCACGGTGGAGCTATGACTCTCATCTTTCCGAGGAAAAAAAGAGCTTGTTTCCATCGTTTATGGCTCAGGAGATATCCGCAAGTAAGTAAAACTTTATCCTTGGCATCACCCATGATGCTCTGGGGCACTGAGGGTTAAGAGTCAATGTTATTGCTCATCGGGATATTTTCTTGCCTCATTATATCAAAATGATATTGTGACCGGTGCCACTGCCCAATTAGCAACGAAGTGGGAAATTTCCGAGAAGCGTCTCGAAACATATATAGCAGAGTTTCTACTGAAAGTCCCGTTCAAGCTTGATGGCTCTTGGTGGCTTTGCTAAAACTGCTTTCCTCTCTTCTTTTCTCCAGTGCTCAGTGTTTTTTTGCAAATTGTACAGGCTACACTATACCTTCCCTTTTAAGTAATATATTACTAAACCATGACCAGTGATGATCTACTCGTGTCGGCTTAATTTACTAACGCCAAATGTCAAGGCAGTGTCTTAATGTATGTTCTTGCAAATCCTTTATTGCAAAGCCTTACGGTCCCGATGCAATGAATAATGCATAAGCTAACAGCATTTTACCATTTCATTTACAATTATTCCACTCAACAGTTCAAAGCGCCGTGTAATCCTACGCCACCTTGCTACAAATTCATTTCACACAAAAGTCACGCTTGTACCTGGACTAAAAAAGAATTGCTTACCTTGCGTCAGCCCCCTTCAAGAAAAAGAAAAAAAAACGCAACGAATGAACACTTTCTTCCAGACCCAATTTCGCACGGGGCCAAATTACAGGCTTGCCATTTTATGATAATGACGGCACTGACATTTTGCTTATTACTCCTCCAAGGTGCCTTTGATGAAGCAAGCGCGGGCCTCATAAAACAGCCCACAACGCACATTCCATTCCCCCTCCAAATAGAGTCTTATTTGTATTGATCACTCTACGCGCACACAGCGGAGGGCCTCGGGAGGGTCTTGCCGCATCTAATTTGTCGCTTCTAAATTCATAACGGCAAAATCCTTGACTCTTTTAGCGCTCGCGAACGTGAGCCAAAAGCTGTTTTTAGCCCGAGAAAGAAACAACAAAAGCAAAGTCAATACTTTTTTTCTTTTTTTTTTCTAGAGGAACGCGGATCTTTATACGCCCAGATGGATGGAAGTTGGTAGTAGCACTGGAGATTAATTGCAGTCACTTCAAAATTACAGTTTTATGGCTGGAAATAAGGAAGTATTTAGGAAGTACAGTATTCTAGAGGTGGGTGGTACTGACAAATATCTCAATATCATTTCTCGATGATGATAATGAAGCAATATTTTTCACAAGCCATCTTCAATCATTCATTTTAGATTGTCGATCAAAAGGGAGATAGTCTTGAATAAACTACAAAAGTTCATAACACTTGACACACTTTTTGGAGAGATTACACATCAGGTATGTTTTATTTTTTATTGTTTAGCACCAGTTTATGCAACTTTTTTGGTGGTGGTTTCTTGACTTGATAAAGCACATTTTCCCAAACATCAACTTTGATATTCTCTTGTGCGATGTATTGCACACCTTTAGTGCCCATAGGGTATTATGTTAAAAAAAAGTTAGTAATAATAACATTGTAGTTTATTGGGTAGCTAAATTTTGATTTGAAAGTACCACAAAGCGGGAAAATGCAACTATATTTCCTCCTTCAAATCGAGCAGCACAAACACTGGCAGACATGCGCTCACTGATGGATTATTCTTGTATTGAATTTTTCCTTTTTTGGGGGGGGCTATGTTATCCTCTATGAGACCGGTTTATTATGTTGTTAGTGAAACGTCTGTATCATGTATTTTCTTCTCTATTATGTCTAATGTTCTTACCTGGCTTAGGACAACGGATGAAAAGGCTATCGCGCTAACTCTGACATAATTACGTTGATGCTTTCTGCTGACATGTTGATTTATCTAATTGTGATGATATTCTGTGCCCAAAGAATGAGCTCAGCTTACCACCTGAACATACTTTGTGAAAGAGTGGTTCAGGGAGCATGAGACATCATAGGTTCAATATATCGTATCAGCAATATATCGCTATGGAGTATGTGACACAATGCATATCGTATCGTGATATGTTTGTCTAACCATAGTCTTTATTGCAGACGTATCAAAGCATACACTACTCCAATAACAGGCTTAAATTGACCCTGTGCATAACTTCAAATCATAACAACGCCGCCCAAGAAGTGACTTCCTGTTTCGATCCAACACACAAAAAAAATAAAAGCACCATCTTATTCATTAGTTCAGCAGTTCCTTAGTTCAACTTTCTTTCTGCCGAATTATTAACAGACAAAACACTTAAAATGTGTGTATTTAATTATATTCTTGTAATGTTGCAAGTACCTGCTGAACTAATCAATGAGACGAGCTGTGTGCTTTTATTTTGGCGTGCTGGATCGAAACAGGAAGTCACTTCTTGGGCAGCGTTGTTATGATATGAAGTTATGCACAGAGTCAATTGCACGCTGAACTTATTCCGCAGAAGAAAACCTCCATCTTGTGCACCTTTAAGATACTTTTTTTTTTTATTTGGAATATATCTTGTTCACTCTATCGCAATACTCTTGAATCCTGATTGTATTGTATTGTGAAGTTGTTGGCAATACCCAGCCCTAATTTTCAGACATGGATTGTCCGTCACAGAGTCCAGATCTGAACCCCTTTGAGAATCTTTGGGATGTGCTGGAAAAGGCCACGCTCTTCCATCACCAAAATCTTGTTGAAAAATTAATGCAACACTGGATCTGTTCACATTGCAGGAGATTACTGTAACAACGCCACAGTGAATGTGTGCTAAAATCAAAGCTAAAGGCGGTCCAGCGGAATATTATCGCTTGACCTTTCTTTAATTTTTGGTCAGGTGGTGAACTTCCGTCTTCTCTCAAATGTTAATACAGATTAATTTCTTTAAAATGTGCAATGCAAGCCACACATATAAATGCAATTGCAAGACCAGAAAAATTATCCCTTTCCCAATACTGTTCAACCACACTCTTGTAGTGGAGCTGGAAGTAATGGCGGCTCAGGGTGGCAACAGAATATATTTACACTGGATTCCCTGCATTCTTTCAGGCAGACAGCAGAGGAAGGGCCCGGTCTCTCTGGGGCTGGGAGACATTAATACCCTGAGCCACATGCAGACCAAACATGCGTGCTGCGAACTTACACACGGTGAAATCGCAGGACGCCGCTCGCACTCCGCGGGGGAATCCAGAGGGATGTGGTGTGACAAATGCATTTATGTGGCGTCCAGGGTTCTGTGCTCTCATGTTTGTAATTCACCAGCTATTCCAGGTTGTTCCTCTTGAATGCAGAGGTGAAGAAACAACAACAACATAATCAGTAGGGCTGCACACTATATCGCCAAATTACTGAATGAGGTTTACATATTTTATTTGCGAACACAGCCTCAAAGAACAACACACATATCCTTCAAAATCTGCATAACTTGTTGGGTCTTTCAACATATGGACAACAACTACATGGCGTTGCATCTACACCCACTGCGATATTGACAATAAGCAGCAGTACAAAACATCTACATAGCAGTGGTGTTTATGAGGCACTTCACTTAAATGGCGCGGAGCAAATCCAGGCAAGCATTTCCCGAGGTTGTATTCAAAATCTGAGCAGGTGGTCAACTGCACTTCCAACCATGAAAACGCCAAAGGGTGAGCGGCGTTTGCTTTGCATTAACAGTGGGAAAGGAAAAAGTCGTAAATCTTGTCAGAGTAGGTGCCTCGACGTGTTTGTGTAGGTGCGCCTTGTCGCGAGAACTTGTTGCTTTCACCACAAAACAGGACAAGTATGTCAAGTACACACATAACATCAGTGTTTTTCTTTTAACCCGAATTTGAGTCCTGACAAGTTTATTTTCTAATAAAATGCAACTAAATGACACCACAATATGAAGGCATCAGTTTCTTTCTATCGTCACATCATCTGGATGAGATTGCTCAGGGCACTCGATGAACACGTAAGCGAGACACGGGAGGTGAAAACATCGATTTTTCGCACAATGTTCAGATTTTTTGCTAGTTTTCTCCCTGAAAGGAACAGGCCACCGTTTTTCCATACTGAGATATGTTCTTACCTGAGCTTAGATGAGTTGATGCGTAACTGTCTGGTCTTTGTGCGTGCGCTCAGTCACGCAAAACGACCAAAAATGTTGTTAGCATTTGGCCTCTTCCAATGTATTCCTATGGCTCCAAACGTGGGTGAAGTTGGAAGCTACCACACTCTTCCATGGGCACGCACAAAGACCAGACAGGTACATATCAACTCATCTAAGCTCAGGTAAGAACATATCTCAGTAATGAAAAACGGTGGCCTGTTTCTTTAACAGATGGGTATTTGGCCATCAGATGATACCCTTTGTGGGTACCGTCTGATGGCTACCAGATTACTAGGGTAATAACGTTATCTTGTTTACATTTACAGTAGCAATGGGGTGTATGGCTATCGGATGTTGCCCTCGCAGGTAGGATTTGATGGCTACTACACTGTATTATGTGTTATGTGTTATGTGTATTGACTTGAAAAAAGTATTCCACTCTATAATTCTGCACTTTATCACATGTAACTTGCCAATATTGCTCTTTGTAACTTGCACTTTGTATTTGTATATTGGCTTTTGTTATGTAATTTTAATTGTAGGACTACACATGGAAATTAGCATAGTGCTAAATATGGAGTAGCCAGTCTTTTTAATGTAACTGCACATTACCCTTTCAAACTAAACTAAACTTAAAGGGATATTTCAGGATGTTTGACATTGGGCCTCATTTCCTAGTTATCCAGAGTGTTGTTGATGTCTGGAGATATTTTTTTCTTAAATTCATGCAGTTCTTATATTTGAAGAGTCTAGTGGCGCTAGGCTAGGGCAGGGCTAAAGCATTTCTATGGTATCAGTTAGCCTGCATTAAAAACAGTCTGACCCACTCCACAGTGCACCTGAGGCAAATCACTTATAACGCCAGACTAACCATATAAATGTCTGTCGATAGAATAATGTTTGAAATATAACTGACCTTGTATCACATGAATTACCGCAATTTGAGGGACTATTTTCTCGCAGATCACTCCGCCGCTGCGTTAGCTTACAGCCACTAAATTATTCTATCGACACAGACATTTATATGGTTAGTCTGGCGTTATAAATGATTTACCTCAGGTGCACTGTGGAGTGGGTCAGACTGTTTATGACGTTTTGTTGAGTATCGCTTCGGAGTTTGCCGTGAAATCACTCCAACAGCGTGTTGCTGGTCTTTCCTACTCGTATTCATTCACAAATATTGATACGAAGAAGACACTGGAGGGTGAACACGTGCTTTTGTTTGGATCACGTTTCTGCTGCGTGGATGTCCCCGAGCACCAGCGCTAGAGCGGGACCATCAGTATATTCTCTTTCTCTTGAGTAACTCACGGTGGGAGAAATAAAGTTTGTCGGAGTTAGTCCTGAGAGAGCTTAAAAGGATGTAGCCTTTTATGCTGAATTAAGTACACGAGACAGAGCGATGTAAAGGAGGAAAATATGATGAGGCTGCAGAGGGGAAGCATCTGCAGTCACGCCTCAGTACGCCTGGACAATTAGGATCAGGATTTTCTTTCTCATATTGATAGATCTTGATTTTCGATTCGATTTTTATTATTTGATGATAAATAAAAAATACATGTAGCTGAATCATGAGCTTAGCCATGCCTTTTATATGAAGCTCAGCTCAAATAAAAACAAATGCTTTCCACCAGTACCATTTAACACACACAAATCTTCAAAACCGGAGCTGTTTCTACCAGACATGCCTATAAACCTGACGATTATAAACTGCCCAGCCCAACGCCTCAGTCGACCTTTGTTTCAAGCGACGCCTTTTAGGCACTGGCCGCAGTCGCAACAGTCGCGCAAATGCAAGAAAACAGTCTCTTCTTCAACAACGCTTTTCTTGCACCAGGCGGAAGATCGGACTCACAGACTCAAAACTGCCCAGTCTTGTACTAAGCAATATTTTGAAGGAATTATCAGCCTCATTTACTGAGCTTTAAATTTAAAAAAAACAAAACAAGGCAACATCACAACTGTTACAGATGTATATGTATCTGTTAACAAAGAGAAGCAGCAATGTCTCCATAGAGATAAGTCAGGTTTAAGGAGAAGCGTGGATTTCAGTTAGAAACAAGCCATGTTTAAAGTGTTGCCGAACAAAAGGCCACTCCACGGTTGGCCTTTACTGCCACCCTCACCTGCCACCTCGATCTTTAACGGCTCAGCGCCTGTTGTTCCGTGGCCTAATGCAACACCACGCCTCTCCCCAGCGCCGCGTGGACTGACCCTGAGCTAATTCCTCCGAAGACAGAGGCTGACCTTTTCCGCACATTAGCAAAACTGTGAGGGCTCTTTTATAAGACGCCTCCTCATTCCATCGCTGGCCTTTCGAGGACGAGATGAGATGCAGGCGGTTCTCAAGGCACGCTGGGTCAAATTACGTGGGATGTTTGCGCTTTACAGAAGCAAAATGGGACAATGAGAAGGTTGTTTTGGCATAAAAACCTAGATTACTGTCTCCAAAATGATGAATCATCCATCTATAGAGTCTTTACTTTTTCCTGCTCAGCTATTTGATACATCAGAGGCAGGCTTTGTGGACCTGCCTCTGAGAATAACTTTCAAAAACGATTCAAAATTGTATCATTTCCGGTAAAGGATTGTGACTCAGTTGAGAACCATTGCGCTAAGGCGATATGAAAAGCTGTATTTGTGAGACTATGGCTCAGTGGTTGAGGAGGCGCAGTCAACAACTGGATGTTACTGGTTTGAATCCCGACCTTGCCCTAAAGTACAATGTGTCTTTTGGGCAATACAGCGCCTTCCCCCGCGTTTCCTGCATGCATGGTCAAGGCAAGTTTTTTTGTCGAGCAGAATTCATACACAAGGTAATTCTAAGTGCAGATAAAATGCTCTCAGCTAAAAAGAACTATTTTGAGCCTGGATTTGAACATTGTCAAATCCAGTTGAGTTGAGGCCTGTTTTAAAGCAGTACTAAGTAACTCATGCCACTAGAGGCCATACGCGCCACTGCAGGTGTCGTAGCATGTTGCGTTTTTTACTCATTAATTGTCCATGAGAGTAAATACTACGCTGACAGAAAAGACAAAGGGAGAGAGGGATATTGTACATCCAATTACACAATGGAAATAATTGTTTTCACTAAGACTTGGCTGTAAATACTGTTTAAGTGGCGCTAGCCCGCAGTTAGCTTTGCCTGTTAGCCTGTTAGCTTCTTCTTCGTGATTCCATTAGTGTGTATTGGTGACTCCGACCCAGTGGCAGGCAAGTTGCAATTGTGGTTTTGTGCCCAGAGACACCAGGGGCAGATGAAAGACCATCCAATCGTCCCATCAACAATTGTATAACCCCCAGAGGGACTACGGAAAGGATTTATTAAGGTAAACAAGTGACTTAGTTTTTCTTTAACCTGTTAACCTCCACCTGAACCAAGCACATTTTCTCCAGTTTGGCTTTACTCAAATCTCAAAGCTTCTTGGGGGGAAAAAAGCATGAAAATAGTGACACAAAACGAGACGAAAATGATGGATGAAAATGCATCAAAATGAACCGATGAAAGTGCGACAAAATAGTGATGGAAAAAGCCACAAAAGAACAACAAAAATGTGACAAGAAAGCATAAAAAAGTGACAACTAAAGCGATGACTAAAGCGGGTGGGGTAGGGGGAGGTGGGGGTTGTTGTTATTTATGTATATTTGCTGGTGGTGACTATTTTAATGATTTTTTAAGCACTGTAAAGCACTTTGGGTTACATTTTGTATGAAAAGCGCTTTATAAATAAAGTTTGATTTGATTTGATGAAAGTGCAACAAAAAAGTAGCAAAAATTAGATGGAAAAAGAGCGTCAAATAAGTGACGACAACACGGCAACAAAGCAAGGAAAAAGATTCTTAGTTTTCAAATGAGATGTTACCCTGGCCTAGACTGTAAGCTCCAGTCGAGAAGTTTCTAGACTTCATTAAAGCTGAACTGGAGAAAATGTGCTCAGTTCAGGCGGGGGTTTAGAGGTTAAATCTTCTGGAGTCCTTAGTCCTTACTCTGGGCTAGAGCGCAGGCTTACGTACCAAGAAGAACAAACCCATACTGGACAATTGTAAAAGTGTTTTGTGAAAGTTGGTGAGTTTGGCCCCTCCTGGAACTGCCACCTTAACGTGGTGGAGGGGTTTGAGCGCCCGAATGATCCTGGAGCTCTGTTGTCGGGGGCTTCGTGCCCCTGGTAGGGTCTCCCATGGCAAACAGGTCCTAGGTGACGGGTCAGATAAAGAGCGGTTCAGAAGCCCCTTATGAGAGACCAACAGGCCCGGTTAGAACCATGAGGCCGTCCTTCTGTGGACCCACCACCTGCAGGAGGAGCCATAGGGGCTGGTGCAATGTGATTTGGGCAACTCCAACAGCTGCCCCCACGACCTGGCAACGAAAAAGTGGAAGAAAATGGATGGATGGATGGTGAGTTTGGAGGGTGCATTTGAAATCTGGATTTGATGCAGTATTATGATTATCTGTATATATTTGAATGAGCTGCCTCTATAATCCTGTGTACCGTAGATTATTACTATTGCCACAAAACAAATTTGAATATTTATAGCTTATCTTTGAGCAATTTATGACGGATAAACAATGCACAGTACTAATACCGTCCTGGTGAAACAATAAGATTGGGTGTTATTTTGGATATCCGATTACAAACCCATATGTTTTCAGTCAGAGTGAATTAGTTTGGGATCAGCTTGGCGTGTTCAGTGTAGTCTTTTATTGAATGCGTTCCACTCACTGCCAAACAATTTCCTTACAGACACAATAAATTAATGTTGGCTGTTATTAGTTAATACTTAAACCGATAAGATTGTCACCAGTATTGAAAACAGAAAAGCTGGATCGAAGCCTCTCCGGGGATCCCAGGGGGGAAAAAGGGTGGCAAAACCAGACCAGAGTATCTTACACAAAAGAGCACTCGCAATACAAAGCAAAGTCTGAAAAGCAGCGCTGACCCCTTGACTCCCATCACTACAAAGTACAGCGAATAATTAACTGTAGACTTAGAGGCCTCGGAGTGTGAAACAGGCTAAAAAAGCGTGGAAGCTGCTCAATCCCACAGGGCTCAGGACCAATCCATCCGATCCATACTTATTCATTTATTCAGCCGACTCATGGCCCTTTGACTCCCGCTGGGACGGCAGCGGGTCAAACGTGGGCATTCCATCTTCCTCGTTCATAATCAGGGAGAGCGTGTGGTGAAATACCCGAGACCCCTTATTGTTTTCGCCCACGTGGGGTTTCCTTGAGTGTGGAATGTGGCGGAAAAGTGGTCCGCTCAAGTTTGGTCAAGCTCGATTGGTGTTTTATGCAGCGTGAGACCCATTTTAAAGACCATTGGTAGACTTTGAGAATGCTTTGAACACTCAAGGTAAGTAGGGCATGAAGGATGATTATCTATTATTCTATTACAGGGTTGATACAGCAAGAAGCAAGTCAAATGTAATGCTTTCAGCAGCGCATGTTTCATTTCTTAGATTTGCAAAATGTCATCATCAATCAGCAGAAAGGGAACTGGACAAAACGGGAAACTTTATGAAAATGTGGTCAATTTCAGCCAAAACCGCAACATGTTTTAGACCATCATTTTAGCATTTTCGATGAACTTATACAGGCAAAATTGTTGAGCAATGTCATGAATTTTCCAACAAATCTAGATTTAATGCTAGTTTGAATCCAATGTAATGCTTTGTAATGAAATTTAAAGGGACTAGACAGTAGGGCAGGATCACGATAACGATATATTTGACGATGTAATTGACAGTGGACAAATTACTTCAAAAGCCCAGCCTTACGTCTATTGGGAAGATTAATTCAGTGATTATTTTATTCTTTAACGGCATACTAATTTCCTCGCAAATATGATCTACTCAAGCGGTTTACATCCTTCATTTCATTTGACTTTTTAAGCACCTGTCCCCGTGTTCTACAGTCAGTGTTTATGCTGCTCTGATGGAGCTGAGCCACAATGATATAAAAAATTTATTTTCAAAATATTATATCGCGATAACGATATGCGACACGATATGGCCCAACCCCTACTAGACAGAGTTTAAAAATGTATACGCTCCAGCAATGTCCTAATGTGTAGAATGAACCCAGACCTGTTCACCACAACTGTCTCTAAAATCCTGCACTGTCACTGAAAAAGGTGTTAAGCACCCGAAGTGCCGTTCTGCACGAGTCTTAAAGAGGGGGTATTATGGTTTTTTCAATCACATAGCACCAGTCTATAGCATACTACAATGATGACGTAACCTTCTGTTGGTCTGTATATGCAGTAAATTAAAATAACTGCCTTGAATAAAATTGCTCTCTCAAAATGGCTGTACTGAACGTCTTGAAATAGGCCTCTGTCTCTTTAAGAAGCTTTCCGACACGCCCCCTTCAGCACACTGCTGTGGCATCTAAACAACACTACTGTGCGGGGAGGGGGCTCTGCTGAGCTGAGGAGCAGTGGTTGGTGGCTTGGCTGGTGACGAAAGGTCCAAAGGCGTCTCCAGGAGGTGGGGGCGTTCCTAGGAGGACTGAGGCATAGCTACACCTAAAATGGCTGCCGTCTAAGTTTTTACTGATTACTCAAAAATATGTGAATGGGCCAAGGCAACACTCCAGGCATGTGTTTAATGAGGGAATGACATAATAACATGATATAAAGCTTGAAAAAGTCGATTTTACATAATAACCCCTCTTTAATATAGAAGCTGCAGTTACGCCTAAGACCTGAGGTGGCAGTAGCGAGTATAAAAATGTCAAGTTCCATCTAGTCCCTTTAAGGCCTTTATTTTGGCACAAACCCTGCGTTATTATCTAGTAAACCTGGTCAAGTCCATTTTTGTTTACAGTGCAACGTGGATTTATTCAATCACTTGTCTTTCCATCTGTTCTTTTGGTTCTTAGGTCCACCCTGCTAACTTTTCAAGCGCTTTAAGCTGCCAAATAATCCCACGGTTTAGGTTAAGGCAAACCATCTTGTATTTATTTTTGTAGTGCCTTTTTAAAACACTTTTTAACAATGAGTTTAGTTATAGCCTTAACTGCAAACATTGTAGGCATCTTTTCTTGGTACTTTCCTGAACGTAAACACTTCAGTTCCTTCATTTAGCCTCAGCTTATTGTCATTCAAAACAGTAAATGAGCCTTACAAAATCCTTCCAACATAATGTATTCATGCCAATTTAGTTAAAAAAGGAACTCTTTGAGCAAATCCAGGGAAATTACACAATCAAGCACTTTATACATTAGCAAGTAGGCGTTTATAACTACAGGAAAAAAACACATCTGGAACATCTGAGTCACGGGTGAGCGTATTTATCTTCCATATTAAAAATACTCTCAGGAGAATTATCCTGAACAAAATTAATGTGGTACCAAATGTACTGACCCTGACTGGTCCTGGCTGTTTCTTACATGTAGCATTAATCTGGAAGAGGCAAGGAAGTCACGTTTGCTACCTGATTGTTGACGTCTGAAAGCAAATAGGGGGCTCGTCCGGGACAGAGGCTATGACTGGTCACAAATGACAATCATTACGGAGACTGTAGGATACGTGGGCCTGATGCTTTGCCCTGACCTGTTCAGTGCACTTCTATAGCTCTTCGTCAAAACCACTTCTGTTTGCTTTGTCCCAACTCATTCTTACTCACCGCTTTGTTTGAAATGTTTAGCTTATCATTACTTTGATAGAGTCTGCTCTTTCCATGACTCAAGCCACTATATAACTATAGCTGTACCAGTGACTAATACACTCACACTACTCACTTTAACTCCGGCCTTGTCCATTCTCATTCAGTGTGCCCTTCCAATACTGGTGTCATTGGTGATGCGCCGCAATGCCACCGCGGCCATCTGTGAGGCATCTGTCCGAACTGTGATTTATCTGCGTTCGCTAATTTGCGGCGTTAGGCGTGTCTGGCAAAAAGACGTGATAAGTGAGAAAAGGCAAAGTTGAAGATTGAGCGTTATGTCAGTGAAGAAAACTAGTGAATGTTAGGGGTCAATGTGATATTACGGGTATTACGGGTTGGAAAATGATGACAACCTTTTGTAATGACCAATAGAGGAGGGTAATATGGACATAAATGAATATCGCGATATTTTTGGGGACTTGATGAAGCGATATCTTTGCAAACCAGAAGAAATAGGCAAAAATGTGCTGAAAACATTAACATTTTATGTCGCTCAAAAAGATGCTTTTTCATGAACAAATTACAAAACGGCAAAAAAAACACTTCATACTCTTTTTTTGAGAGACTACAGTATAGATTATATGTTTGTTTAGCAGCTGTTTTACAAAAATGTGTTGGTTTATTTGGCTGGGACAGTGCTTCTTTCACACTCTCAAACATTCTGACCTATTGTACATGTTTTTAGTGGGAAAACTAAATTTGCGTATCTTCTAAACAGCAATTTCAATATTATCTCATAGACCAGGGGTTCCCAAACTTTTCAGGTCGCGACCCCCAAAATCACTCACCAAGAACTCGGGACCCCCTTCTGTAAATGTAATAAGCACTGGCCGTCCCAGTTTACCCGGGCCAGTCCCAGTTTTGAGTCCTCTGTCCCATGTCCCTCAACATTCCTCCAAAACCATTAATTTGTCCCAGTTTTACACAGGATCTGTCCCAAGTGTCCCAGTTTTGGCCAATATGATCCACAAAGTAACAAACTTCGCTTGAAAATTCATGTCTTTGGGCCATGCAAAAGTCCATTACCAAGTAGTAACCAATAACAAATATCAGGTCTATCATGTTAATGCTGACTGGTGCCTGGTGTAAGACATTAACAAGCAGATATACCATTTAGCGTGGGAAAAACAGTCAATAAATGGCTCCCTGGTTCACCATGAAACTAAATCCCATATAGTGTCCCAGTTTTTTTAGTCAGAAAATCTGGTCACCCTATAGCATTTATATTAATTTAAGGAGCAAAGCATTTCAAATCTGGTTTAATGATGTTAGTTTATACTGCATTTTGATATTTGGCTTAATTTAACTAAAATATGCTGTTTTCAATCAAAAATACACAAGGCCATGGGAACCCAGGGTGCTAAGGGTACTACAGGGTGCAATTTTATTTCTTAACACACCCTAGTCAAAATATCTTCCCAAACATCAAATTCAATGTCAGAAATGTAACTTCAGTGACCCCCACTTTGGGAACCACTGTTGTAGACTATATATTGCCCACATCTAATGACCGATGATCTATGGTAAAAAAATAAAAAAAATAAACTTTTAACCTCTTAATTTAAAGTGAAAATGATGATTTTATGTGAAAACTGTTACCATTTACATTTACGTTTCTAAGATTTTTTTCAAAAAGTGGACCCAGGAAAAGGAAGAGCATGTTTAATTTCACGTTTTTTTAGCGTAAACCAGGAGCAAATTAAGACTTAAAGTGCATATGACACATTAGACACAATTTTTGCTAAAACACAGTTAACACGATTATATTTATATTTATATTTAAGATTTTGCTAAAGATTATACCCAGTTTTCTTTAGTTTGACCATTTTTGTCATGTTTATGTTTTCACTTCCTTATTGGACACCGACAGGAAGTGACATCGCAGAAGGTAAACAATTTTAAACTGTTGCCGTGCAACCATGTTAAGTCAATGGGAAATGAATGAGTCAAACCGCTATGGAATGTTACCTTCTTTTATGTCACTTCCTGTCAGCAGCTTAAAAATTCAAATAAAAATAACTTTTCTGCCCAACATTTCTTCATTAAAATTGCTGCTTCACTGAAATAACATGATAACTATGCAACTGATGAACTTGCAACTGATGTAATCCATCTAAATAAGTCATATTTTCAAAAGCATTAAAATCTGTCATATGCACTTTTACCATATCGCTTTTCACCTGACAGCTGAAGAGCCGCAACAGCAGGACTGGCCTAAAACCTAAAACCGTATAGGTTGCAGATGCCGGGCCAATGTGCCTCATCATCACGTACCGTTGCTGCTGTATGGTGACCTGAATTAATCATGTTTATGTGTTTCTAAAACGGCTTAGACCATTGAATTGTGAAAACCTTTAAGCTGTCAATTGAGGTATGACATGTCCAGGTTTGATATCAGCAACTTTGGGCCAATATATCAGTCAGCGCCTAAACAAGACCCTCCCTAGAACCTTAGCAGCCACTTGCATCGTCTTCACATTTGTCCGCTCAATTTATGAAAAATGCACATAATGGAAAAGCCATGTGTTCAATAAAAGCACCATCTCGCAGTTCTCTGTTGTCTTTGCACAATTCCAGAGTGAGGGCTGGCGTGATTAATACGCACACTATCGACTGACTATTCAAATTGCCGCTCGTCGATTTGGGCCCATCCGTCAAGCGATCAATCCGACCTACAAACCGTTTCATGGCTGCGGGATTAATTTAGCAGGTTTTAGTCGGTTCCCACAGCTGTCACGTTTCCCCCTCGCCGCTTTGGCTTCCATTAAATGCGAGGCACGGAGGCAGAGACACGAGACACGCTCGCTGGAAAGGGCTACGGGAGCAACCCAATACGCCGCGCGCCAGCTACTGTGACAGAGAAAACAATGACTTAACATAGAAACAGACTGAAATAACTCCTCTGTCTGAGCTTTGGTTCGCCAGACTTCCTGTTTGACAGAACTAAATCCCCGGCGCTGCTGAGCTTTCCGCCCCGATTCTCTCTTCCTGCAGAGATGGGCAACATAGCGGTGTCACAAAGGCAACAAAGATTAGAAGATGTGCCACATTACAACACGCGGGGGGAGAAGGGTGAAAAGTAATATTTCAATACTATGTAGATTATTTTAGGGCTGCAAAAATATCTGTTGCGTGGTTACTACGGTTACAACCAAGATTTAGTTCCACGTTTTAAACACACCTATTGGACGTGGACACCGGAGAGAAACTACAAACTACAAGGTCAGCAGGTTTTATACTGTAGAAAAAGGATATTATTGTTGGGTATATCGCCTGCGGTGCTTTTGGCTAGATCTAAGGGTTTGTTTATCTGAAAATATAAACAGCCCTGACCCTAAACCTAATTTAAAGTTTTCACAGCAGATCGTCCATCCCAACCCCACTTTCTAGCATTAGCCTTTATGTTGTTTGCAAGAAAACATTGTACTTCCCCACCTGAATACAGGGTTTATACAGCAAGAAGCAAGTCAAATTTAAAGCAGTAAGTAACTTGTTTACCTTAATAAATCCTTTCCGTAGTCCCTCTGGGGGTAATACAAGTGTTAATGGGATGATTGGGGGGTCTTTCATCTCCCCCTGGTGTCTCTGGCCAGAAAATCACAATTACAACTTTCCCTGCCTCCAATTTGGAGTCACCAATACACACTAATGGAATCACGAAGAAGAAGCTAACAGGCTAGCGGGCAAAGCTAACTGCGGGCTAGCGCCACTTAAACAGTATTTACAGCCAAGTTTGAGTGGAAACAATGATTTCCATTGTGTAATTGGATGTACAATATCCCTCTCTCCCTTTGTCTTTTCTGTCAGCGTAGTATTTACTCTCACGGACAATTAATGAGTAAAAAAAAACGCAACATGTTAAGACACCTGCAGTGGCGCTTATGGCCTCTAGGGGCATGAGTTACTTAGTTCTGCTTTAATGCCATTTTAATGCTACAAACGAAGAACAAAAATATGTGCATCTTTTGTTTCACAGACATTTAATCAAACAGGAAAGAGAATTGGACAACTTCCGGGCAAAACATGTTTCAGCCAAAAACTGCAACTGAATATGTTTTAGACCACAGTGTTTGATATTTTTAATGATATTCAAAGCCTTGATTTTGGCACACAAGTTCCGAAAGGTCAACTCTCTTTTTTAGCATCACATTGACCTAAAATTAAAACACTAACATGCACATTTTGCAATGGCTTTCCACAATCTTAGAGTTCTTGTATGCATTTGTAAAGTCTTTAAAGTGCTTTACGGTAACAGGAAAGTCCCACGATGTTCATTTTGTGCCATTTGCCCGCACCAACCTTCTAGTGTGAGCATTCATTCAGTGCCCGTTTCAAGTGCCAGTATTTCATTATTGCCCGAGTCCATGCGTCCACTCCGCGGGTCAGTGGCCTGGTCATCTTTATTTGGCAGACGGCAAAGGAGACGATGAGGAAAGAGAATGGAAGGACACGGAGGGGTGGTCTGTGAGAGGAGTCCGGACAAAAGGTGAAACAAGGGAGCTAAAGACTGGGAGCAGTGGAGATAATACGATTGTAACCTAAAACGAGAAAGGTAGGAGTGTAGGGCAGATTGTCAGAAAGCACCAAGGCCACTTGTTATTCAGACCACAAGTATGCAAGGTGTTAAGTGGTTGTTATGAAGACAACTAATGAGGAGTCAGGGCTGCACACTTTCGGAAAATATCTAATTGTGATTTTTTTTTAACCCGTATTAAATTGGAAATGAAATTTGCAAATTAGCTTTATAATGAAGATTCAGTTCACATAATTTAAACATGTCCAGGAGCATTAGGGCTTGAGAGAAAACTGACATTTGAAGCGCTCATTCAAGAGTCTAATGCATGTTTGGAGACGTCTAAATTACAGGGTTAGCAGGTTGTAATAAATCCCTGGATATTTTGTTGCTTGCAGACATCATTATGTGATTGCAGTGATTCTTGCACAGTGACCAGAGGCAGTGTTCATTCGTCAGTATAAACAAGGCTATATGATTTTAATTGTTACAGTGGCTTCAAGATAAAGCAATGGACCAAAACAACTTTAACCAGTACCTAATAGGGCTAGGTACTGTTACTTTTTTGGAATACTGAGACTTTAACGATAATTGATTGGTTAACTTTTTTGATAGCTAGATTAAAATATTTGTCATCTAGAACTGAACAATTTGTATCATTAAATTTGTATCATTTATTTGAGCTGAAACAACCAAGTAACTTAATGTAATGCTGTCCCTGTATGAAAAGGCATCAAACCTTGGTCTTCAAGGGCCTGGAGACTAGTTGGAGATGTCTCCGAGACGTCTCCTGGAGATGAGGTGTGTCTCCAGGTAGTCTTGGTGAAAACTAGCAGGTTTAATGACAGCTTAGACTTTTTCAAATCACTGCAGACATTGCAGGGACTTCTCAAAAAATGGGACAAATGTGAGACGTTTCTGTAAACAACCATTAGTGTCGATCTCGGAGAAGAGAACCCTGGAGAAGCTGCTCTCTGTGATAGACAACAGCGACCACCCCCTGCATGAGCTGGTGATGAGGCAGAAGAGCACCTTCAGTGAGAGGCTGCTCTCGCTCTCCTGTTCAAAGGATAGGCTTAGGAAATCGTTCTTGCCCATCAGGCTTTATAACAAATCCGTGGGGGGGAGGGACTAATGGGAATGATGGTTTTTATAGTACTTTTATATTTATTCTCTGCACTGTTTTATTTATTGAAATTTTCTCTAGCTTTTTAAATCTGATGTTTTTGCAGCTGATAAACTGAATTTCCTTCGGGATTAATAAAGTATATCGTATCGTATCGTATCGTATTTGTGTTCGCAACCGTGCCACAATGGCTTGAGACCATGGAGACCTCTTGGAAACCATGCAGAGACTCTGCTGAAATTGAACCTGTTTGTTTTCACCGAGACTTATCTCCAGGGGACGTCTCGCAAACATCTCCATGAGCAGCGGGCACTCGAGTTTCCAACTAGTCTCCAACTAGTATCGCAGTCAATCTGATTTGCTGAGACATTCCGGAGACTATTATAAACGCATCCGCCAAAATGATTGTGACATCAACACTCAATGTTGGGACATCAAGAAAATAAAATGCGACAGTGGGTTTAATATTCCAGAAATGTAATAAGAAGTCCAATATGAGTCACTAAACACGAGAGCTACCATGTGAAAACTGAATATTGCGTGTGCGGATGTTTGGTGCTTCAGTAACTCACAATAAACAAGTTCTGACAGTTTGCTCCAATGTATCTTTTGAGCCATCATTTTAATTATACCCTACTCAATTTTAATTAGCATAGTTTGATTCCAAGTTAGTCTGGCAGGCGTAACCTTACTGTATCACCATATCTTTAGGGAAACAAATAACTATATTACAGCTGAATATATGCATTTGGGTGTCGTGTAAAGACATCAGTGCACGTCTTGCTCTTGTAGCAGCTTGGCTCAGCTCAAGCCCCATCCCCCCACTCAATGCTGGGAAGATAAACAGTGGAATATAAATGAATGTATGTGAAGCATTTTAATGTAATGGTGTAACAACAGTGAGGCTGCGTGACTAGACTCAAATCGCATTGTTCAGGTAAATAGCAGCTTGCGAAGACTGCAATTTTAGGTAATGTGTTTGTATAGTATTGACTGTTTTGTCCGCCGCAGTTGACCCATTCTTTAACCAGTGCAACAGAGAAACCTGTCAGGAGCAGAGGTGGACCGCAGCGCAGCACCAAGAGAACGTAGCTGGATGTTTGTAATCTATTGTGTCTGTTTTGGGTTCAATAAGAGTAACCTCAAGGCAAGTGTATTAGGCAAAAGTGCTTCACAGTTAGATCAAATTACAAGAAAGCGGATACAATCAGCCCATAAAACATAATTATATTAAATGATTCATTACATTAAAAGAAGAAGAGTGCAGATGAAATATTTTCAGTTGACACAGAACTGTTTTGAGCCTGGATTTAAACACTGATTACGTTTACATGCAGCCTGTAACCCGTTCATAACAGGAATATTATCAAAAACCCGGTCGCACACGGCCATGTTGTAAACCCCAGCAAAAACCCGAATATGCTCATATTCCTTTTTTTTAAACCTGAATTGCTGAATTTCAGGTGACATCACAGCGTTCTAAAGCCCTAATAATATTATATAGAGGTAAAATTATTTTGTTTTTAAAGCAGTACTAAGTAACTCTTGCCCCTAGAGGCTATACGCGCAACTGCAGGTGTCGTAGCAAGTTACGATTTTTTAACTTATTAAATGTCTTGGAGAGTAAATACTATGCTGACAGAAAAGGTGAAGGGAGAGAGGGGTGTTGTACATCCAGTTATACAATGGGAATATTTTTTTTCACTCAAACTTGGCTGTAAATACTGTTTAAAGTGGCGCTAGCCCGCAGTTAGCTTTGCCTGTTAGCCTGTTAGCTTCTTCTCCGTGATTCTATTAGTGTGTATTGGTTGCTCCGCCCCGGTGGCAGTCAAGTTGCAAGCATGGTTTTCTGGCCAGAGACACACCGGGGGAGATGAAAGACCCTCCAATCATCCCATTAACACTTGTATTACCCCCACAGGGACTACGAAAAGGATTTATTAAGGTAAACACGTTACTTAGTACTGCTTTAAGGAAATTTTTGGTCTTGTACAGAGAGATCATGGACCCAGTGACTGATATTAATGATCATTTTTGTAATTCATAAATGTTCTTTTTAGGTACGACTTGTGAAAGTGTAATGCTGTTAATAGGAAAAACTGGCTCCTGCCCCCACTGGGTCCGGTGACATCATCACATTCGAGAACCTGCAACCCAGCAATATGACCCCTGGGCTACTTCTTTTCTAACCTGAATATTTGGTCATGTAAACTCATATCGGAATATCCCCATCGAAAGGAACATTCATTTATGTTCTATTCATAAGGAAGTACAGGAAGTACTTGTATGCGCCGGAAATACAAAAGACGCAGAGCTAAACACCACACTTTTGGAGCGGCGAGGAAACCGATTACTTTATTAGTGTGGTGAAAGACATGAATATATTGTCTTTAGTCGACGGTAGGAAACACACAGAGAGAGCATATTTGTGTCATGATGTTCTCCGTGTATCGAGACGTTGTCCGTGCGTCGCGGTTTGGATCGATGATATGCCACCTGATTACAAATGACCACGTATACAAGAGTGACTGTCTGCTCACGCATGTAAACGGGTTGTTCAAAATGTTTCAGAAGCCGGAATATTAAACTCAACCCGTAGTTGTTAGAGTTGAGGCCTGTCTCACATCTTCAGGACTGTTCCTGATTTTAGCTGCGTAAAACTGAAACACAGCGTTTAGTCCTGACTCTGGGACCAACAGGAGACCACGCCCTGAGGATCTCAAAGCTCGAGATGGTTCCTATGGCTCGAACATGTCTTACTTCGGTGCTAGATCATGGATAGACTTCTACACAAAGTCTCTTCTCTGCAAGAAACTCACCCAGACATGGAGAGAACATGCAAACTCCACCCAGATACAATTCAAAACCGTTTATCTCTCATCAAGAGGCGAGAGTGGAGAGCCGTGTCCCGCGTTGAAACGATATCCAGTCTCCATGGTGTCTTTTCGTCTATGAAACCTGTTAATAATTTAAAGCTCTACAAACATGAGATGAGAGGCTTGATTGTATTAGTTTAGCAGTTCATAATTCAGTCTTCTTTCAGATGTTGACGCTCGTGGCCATGTTTAAAATGTGCATCGTGAATCTTCATTTTCAAACATTAATCACAAATCGAATCAAAAAACAACAACAAAACGACTTCTACTGTTATATCCTTGACCTATGCTTCCTGTTTTCTACCGCGGTACTTCATCAATTGGACTGGGCCCGTGACAGAATAAAGTGGTGGTGAAAATAGACTGCACCCTGTGGCGCACACAAACTCCCTTTGGCCGCGCTGCTCTTCCCAAACCTCTTGCGGTGACATTGGCGGGGGCTTCGGGGCGAGGCGTGCGGCGGAAAATAGCTGTAGGGCTGAATGGGCACATTACAGCTGTACGCCTGCTCTTTGGGTGATCAATCAACCCGGCGGAGGAAGCCATGTCCACTTTACAGGCCATCAAGCGGCCGGAAACATAAGCCGTGAAGAGCATCGCGGCATTCTTTAAAAACCATTACGCCATGTCCAGTGGTGAAATGGCCTCTCATGAAGCATAAGGTCTGGGAGAGTGGGTTGGATTGGATTACAGTGGCTTTTTTTGTGGCATCATTAGGGACAAGCACAATTGTCAAAAAAATATATCTAATTGAATTGTATTGCAGAGTAGATTTTCAATTTATGTTTCCAAATTAAGATTCAATTCATATTAGCGATGGCCGTATCGGCGTATCGTTCCGATATGGGCAAATATCGGCCGATAAACTCAATCATTGTTTTGTACCATTGGTGATTTTGTTTTACTATATTTTCTAAGCAATGAGGTCTGCGAGTCTTCTCCTTGGAAAATTTTGACGAAGTTTATAATAGTTTATAGCCTGGGAATACCCATACTGCTTTGTGCGCTCGAATAATTTCAAACTGCTCACCAGCCTGGAGACTAAGGCTGAAATCTTCGCATGGATTTGGGGACCAATCACAAAATGGGGCAAACGATGGCAAGACGATGATGATTATACGACAGACGGAAGCTTGTAGTTTGTTTACGGATCTAACATGACAGCAGCAGACGTGCAGCCATCTTTTGATCAAGCTTTAGACAATGTTCTAAATAGTTTAGCTCGAAAGTTTATTTTAAAAGAATAACAGCGTTTGGCTTATTCAGTGGGTCACAAGCCTTTCTAGAAAACCAGTAAACTTTTCTTTTAATATTTATGTACAGAAAAAGTATAGAATCACCTGAGACTGTTAAAATGACTATCGGATTGATGTTTTTTTAAAGTTATAATTTCAGGTCGTCAGCTGATCTCATTCTTTCGGCTCATAGACCTGACCAACCAATTTTGAGAAAAAGCCAATTTTTTTTTACAAACAATCTGATCAAACGATTCCCCTGATCAAGAACGTCCTTGGTGCTCTGGGCTCGTCTGTGAAAACCAGTCTCTTGGGGTTGTGTAGGATGTTGGATCAGTCTATGTGTTTGGAGGGTCACTCTCGTCAGCTGACCAAAAACCGTTTTTATCACCTGAGAAATGTCTCTAAAGAAAGGAAAGTGTTCTGATCTTGAAATGATCATCCACCCTTTCATCTCATCTTGCATTGATTATTGTAATTCTGTTTTCACTTGTTTTAACAAGTCGACTCTAAACAGACTTCAGATTGTACATAATGCTGCTGCCAGACTTTTGACAGGTAACACCCAGAACAGCTCACATCGTCCCCATTCTATCAATCTTCATTGGCTTCCTGTCAAATTTCACACTGAGTTCAAAATTGTTGTCCTGACTTTCCGGGCGTTGCATGGTCAGGCTCCCCAGTATATCACTGACTTGTTCTGCCACTGCTCTTCTGGGCGCACCCTTCAGTCTTCAGGCCCAGGGAGATCTGGCGTTTCAAGCTGTAGCCCCAGACTCTGGAATGGCTTGCCCCAATCCCTCTGTGAGCTTAACGACTTCTTTATTTAAGAGCGCTTTTGGTTAATGTTATTTCTTCACTTTTGTCATCTATTTTATGTAGTTTCTTCTGTTGTTTTGTACAGCACCTTGTGACTTTTATCTGTGAAAAGCGCTATGTAAATAAAGTCGTATTTTGGTGGCGATGGTGGTGATTGTGGGTCTACTGTACTAAAACCCCAAGGAGACATAATATGTTGTTGTTAGCGAAGGATGTAATTGCGTTCCTTGTGATTTGCTGAAAGCAGCTATTCAAAAATTACCGGGAAGGAGAGCATTCTGACTGATCTACACAGGTGGGACCAAGGGGATTCTCAGCCTCTGAAAACGGCCCGTGAACTGGCCATTATTTACAACCGTGTGTCGGGCCGAATCTAAAACCTTAGCACTTCATCTCCGGCTCCGTATGAATTCATTAGGGTTGTATCTCTGTTGAATATGAGCGCTGAGGCAGAGTTCCAGCTGGCGAGGACTCCCCGATGCCGACACGTACAAGGACAAAGCCGCCGGCTGGGGCTGGTACGACCCTCCATACTGCGCGGCTCTGCCAAATGGCCCCTGGCAGCGGTACAGGAGCCACAGTGGCAGTCCATGTGTCTCTCATTTACATGCCTTTACATGTATCGCCAGCGACCGTCATTGACCGTAACCTTCAGGCGCGGGCGCAGGAACATGCCGTGAATCTAATCTGGCCTGACCTCAACAATGCGACGTCAGCGAGCGGGAACCTGTTCGGATTTGTGGGTCAAGTCAGGGAACAACAGACTTAGCAATAAGGGTTTGAAAGTGAGGGCGCAAGACAAAAGATCATACACATAACGCATCCCACAAGTATGGCCGGGGAGATATTGACAAAAATGAATATATCTCAACATTTTACCATCAGAAACCATCAGAAATATGCAAAAAATATGCAGCAAAAATCTTAATTTCCATTGCCTGTCGTTTAAAAAGATAATTGTCTTGAATAGACCACAAAAGGGCAGAAAACACTTTCTCCATTATTTCCCCAATTGTTTCCCCATTGTTCCCCAACGCCCCATTTTCTACCCTATTTTCTAATTTCCCCAATATTTCCCTATTTTCTCCCAAGTTTTCATACATTTTTCCCCATTTAACAAAAATGCCCCAGTTTTTTCTATTTCCCCCCCCCCCCATATATTCTCTTCAATTTTTTCCACTTTTTGTCTCTATTTTCTCCCTTTTCTGTCCAACTTTTCCCCCATATTTCTTGACATTGGAGATAAACCAATTGACACTCGAATTTGCATTTCTTACAAGCAGCATTTTCGATATTATCTGAGGATCTGGACTCTGTGGCGGCCAATCCATGTGTGAAAATTATGTCTCACTGACCCACTCTTTCACAATGTGAGCCTGATGAATCTTGGCATTGGCATCTTGGAATATGCCCGTACCGTCAGGGAAGAAGAAATCCATTGAATAACCTGGTCATTCAGGATGTCCGGCTGATCTCGTTCTTTGGGCTCATAATGTTGCTGAACCTAGACTTGACCAACTGCAGCAAGTCCAGATCAGAACAGTCAAGGTGCATTATGCAACATTTTATGTGGGGAAAAAAGTTGATAGTTGTGTGTATTTGACCTTGTAGCGACCCAGCGGCTGTATGAGTGGTCAGCATGGCGCCTTTACTTTCCATCACAGTGGTCTCTAGGACGCTCCAGGAGCAATTGTTTGGAAGGTTTTCACTGCGGACGGACCCTCTCACCAGAAAACCTACAAAACAGTTTATCCTGGAGCGTTGTAGAGACCACCGTGATGGAAAGTAAAGGCGCCATGCTGACTACTCATACAGCCGCTGGGTCACTGCAAGGTCAAATACGCACAAATATCAACTTTTTTCCACATAAAAAGTTACATAATGCACCTTTAAAGTAATACAGCATATAAAAGAACGTATCTTCCGAAATTTCCTTTCTTAAATTGCTAATGATACACCTATGGCACTCAAAGCGCTTTGCTTCAAGGAACCACTCACCCATTCACACTCTTATACATACAGCACTGTCAGACACTGGAGGCAAGGTGGGTGAAGTGTCGTGCCCGAGGACACAACGGCAGTGTGCACAATATATTGCAAAAAAATATATCGCAATATTAAGTGACGCAATATAATAAGTGAAGAACCTGGGTGTGATTTTTGACTCTGAGCTAACTTTAATTCCACACATTAAGAATATCACAAAAATAGGTTTTTACCATCTAAAGAACATAGCCAGAGTCCGCCCCATTCTCTCTCGGGCCAACACGGAGACGCTGATGCATGCTTTTATCACCAGTCGTATCGACTACTGTAATGCCCTGCTCTCTGGTCTTCCCAAAAAGAGTATCTCAGGTTTACAACTTTTACAAAATTCAGCAGCTCGTGTCCTGACAAAGACCAGGAGGCGGGACCACATTACACCGGTTTTAGAGTCGCTGCATTGGCTCCCCGTGTGTTTCAGGATCGATTTTAAAGTTCTTTTAATGGTTTTTAAATGTCTTAATGGTCTTGGTCCTTCTTATCTTTCAGAAATACTTTTACCTTATGAACCTTCGCGGTCCCTGCGCTCCTCTGGCAGGGGTCTCCTAGTTATTCCTAAAGTCAACAGAAAGACTCACGGCGAGGCGTCTTTCCAATATTATGGCCCTCGCCTCTGGAACGACCTGCCGGAGGAGCTCAGGACCGCAGAGAACGTTCATGTCTTTAAGAGCAGGCTCAAGACCCACCTTTTTAGTTTAGCTTTTACCTGATATTTATTAATTTAGTCCTAATGATGTATTGTGTGTGTGTGTGTGTGTGTGTGTGTGTGTGTGTGTGTGTGTGTATGCATGTGTGTATGGATGTATGATGTGGGGCGTATTGTTTTAAATGTTATCTGTAAAGCACTTTGTGATACCTTTCGGTATGAAAAGCGCTTTATAAATAAAGTTTGATCGGTTGATTGAATATCCGTATCGCAAGAAGCCTAAATATATGGAAGAATCACTGAAGTCTTCCATCTGAGACTGAGATCTACACCCTTATTTACAAACTCAGTCTACAATAAAAACTGCATTGAACTTATAAAATGTTTCTAACTTTCCTAATTTAGTTACATTTTAGCCTTGCTCTGGTCATGATTTAGAGTTTTAGAGAGTCATGTTTGCTGAAAAACAAACTCCTTGCGATTTCAATAGTGTAAGATGAGCTGGATGTGGCCAAAAATGAAAAAAATAAGAAACTTGTCCCAAACTGGCATCCTCAAATTCAAACCCGATTTTCCATCTAAGCTCATTACCGAAGTTGAAGAAGCGGAGCATTCCTCGCAGTAGCAGCGGTGTGTGTAAAATGTGCTACTCAAAAAACCCTCATTTGATCATGTGTATCCTCTCCATGACCCCCCATTGTCCGTTTCCCCCGACACTCCGGGCCGCTGTGGGCAAACAAGGCCCTGGCACAGAGGTGTAAACACGGCCGATCAACCAGAAAACCAAAGGCAAAAGCTTCTCCCAAAAGGGCCACGCCGCCAATTATGCCAGATCTCACATGGAGCGCGGTTTTGGGGAAGTAGTCAACCAGCTCAGCCAACAAGCCTGTGCACACAACTGCGGCCACGACACTAAACGCGGGCTTTATTCAGACCAAACGGATTAATGCGGATTCGACTTTGTGCTCATTGAAACCTACAGCTTGCTTTGATTCATTCGTTTTCCTACGTTTCGTGAGTTTCTTTAGTCCGAAAGCCAATAAAAAAGTTCATATTCCTCCATAATATGAACCTCCATGCGAAGTAAAGATGAAAAAGACCCTATTTCAATGAGTTTTCCTCCAAGTTTGATACGTGTAGTGACTCAAAACGTTTTACTATTTCTAATGCCTCAAATTCTAGAGAAGCAAGTACGAATGTCTTAAAACAAATTGGACATAGGTTATGGAGTAAAACACAAAAAGCAATGTCATATCTCATCATTTTAGATTTGATGCCTTTTACAATCAAATTGATGCTTTTTAATGGCAATTAAGAGGTTAAGACCTAGATTTTATGACTTTCAATGCTTAAAAGCCTTGCGGAAACCGTTCCCTGAGTAGGTGTCTTCAAAGTTCTCCTGAAAGGCGGCACAATACTGTATAACAAAACTACTGTCAATATTTGACAACTGAAGTTAGCAGCAAATGAAGATACATCGCACACTTCAGCTCTGCACTCGACAAAGATTTACAACTTTCTGACTTAGTAACAATGATAAAAAGGGGATGTATTATGTAAAACTGACTTTTTAGAGCTTTTTACAACATAAACATACCTGCAGTGGCATTTTGAGTCGCTAGCACATCTTTGAATAAGCTTTGAATCTTAAATGCTTTCTCAACCTCTCTATCTCTTGCTCTCATCTCAAAACCAAAACGCTCATCGCTTCACTACAGCCACACGGGCCGAGCGGTAGGGCTGAAAGATATATCGTTGTCGTATCGATATATCAAGATATGAACATTCAAGATATTAATATTGTAAAAGCAAGATATAAACGATATAGATTTTCATCAATAAAACTGCACTCAATACACTTTGTATTGTGATTTTTCAGAAAATTCTTTGGTCTTCACCGAACCCGTAGTTATATCGTATCGTATCGATGTCGAGATATCTGGCATAAATATCGAGATATGAAATTTTGTCCATATCTTTCAGCCCTACCGAGCGGTGTATATTTTCTTTCTTTATTGAAACAGCTATGCAGCAAACAGGAGCAAGAGGAGGGCAGTGGGAGGAGCTTATGGTGAGAATGCCTGAAAATCAGGAAGAGAAACTACTGGATATTTAGTTTCAGCTGCTTTAGATCAATATTACATTTTCTAACAAAGTGTAAGACAAAGATGTGTTTAACATTTTTACCAAATACTTGCTTGTTAAATGGCATATTGAAATATTGCAATAATCTTGTTACATATTGACTATTGCAAACCTAAAACTTCATCCAGATAAGAAGCACTGACCAACAACATACGAGGGGACAAAAGCTCCTACGAGCCAAATAAAGTTCCCCTTCACCCCTGTCCGTCAAACTTTCAATTTTCAATACCATTACTGTCTTTGTCTTGCTCAGCACTGTTCCCCTCAGAGTAAAAAATGCTGAGCTATGAGGCTTTTTTTTGTGTTGCTGTTGAAGAATGTAGCTCACAAGGGCAGTCTGTAGTAAAGCTTTGTCTTCTAGTGACAAACTTCTTCCTTAATGAGAAACACAGCCGGGTCTGGCCCAGGGTTTGTGTTTTGCTGATGCGTTCAAGGACGCGGCAGTTAAACGGCGTCGCGATAAAACGCATCCCTGGCCTTGGGAATTGTGACCGCGGAAATAAACGTCTGGGGTGACAATGATTTTAACGTAGCGGACGTTCCCAATGGGCCAAAACAACATGTTATTTGGGGGTCGTGACTTACTTTCAATTATAGGCACATTAACTTTCTATTATAAGCACAAGGGAGAGAGTTTATATGGGCTATTGTTGATCATAAAACATGGAAATAGTTACTACAAAACAGGGCTTCAGAGCTTTCTACCAAGTTACAATCTTATTCTCTCATCAAAAACAGACCTGGAGTTGCGTTTTGAGCCGCTTGCGCATCTTTGAGTAATCTAAGAATCTTCTCCAGCGACTCTTCAGGGTCTTTACGTATCCAGGGAATGCTTTTCTCACCTCCCGATCTCTTGCTAAGACGATATATGCATGATATCCCCTCTTTAATTAAGGCACAGTTGATATAATGACATTCATCAACTTATCGTTCAATAAACGAAAGACAAACAATATATTTTTTGGCTCAATATTTATCAAAAATCTTTGTATTCTCTTCTTTGGTAACAATTGACCAATTATACAGAAGCTGTGCATTTCATGTTTAAAGGGATATTTCAGGATTTTTGACATTGGGCCTCATTTCCTAGTTATCCAGAGTGTTGTTGATGTCTGGAGATATTTTTTTCTTAAATTCATGCAGTTCTTATATATGAAGAGTCTAGTGGTGCTAGGCTAGGGCAAGGCTAAAGCATTTCTATGGTATCAGTTAGCCTGCATTAAAAACAGTCTGACCCACTCCACAGAGCACCTGAGGTAAATCACTTATAACGCCAGACTAACGATATAAATGTCGATAGAATCATTTTAACCATTTTGCTTTTAAAATAACTTATATTTGAGCAGCATCAGCTTCGTGGCTGTAAGCTAACGCAGCGGCGGAGTGATCTGCGAGAAAATAGTCCCTCAAAATGCGGTAATTCATGTGATACAAGGTCAGTTATATTTCAAAAATTATTCAATTAACACAGACATTTATATGGTTAGTCTGGTGTTATAAGTGATTTGCCTCAGGTGCACTGTGGAGTGGGTCAGACTGTTTTTAATGCAGGCTAACTGATACCATAGACATGCACTAGCCTTGCACTAGCCTAGCGCCACAAGACTCTTCAAATATAAGAACTGCATGAATTTAAGAAACAAATATCTCCAGACATCAACAACACTCTGGATAACTAGGAAATGAGGCCCTGTGTCAAAAATCCTGAAATATCCCTTTAATGTAACAATATGTGTTATTGAAGACATTACAAGAGATGACTGTGATTTCCTTCTTTTTTTTGGCCAGAAAACCACAATTGCAACTTTGCCTGCACCGGGTCAGAGGCACAATACACACTAATGGAATCACGAAGAAGGGGCTAACAGGCTAACGGGCAAAGCTAACTGCGGGGTAAACAGTATTTACAGCCAAGTTTGAGTAAACAAAAAGATCTCCATTGTGTAATTGGATGGACGATATCCCTCTCTCCCTTTGTCTTTTCTGTCAGCGTAGTATTTACTCTCACGGACAATTAATGAGTAAAAAACCGCAACATGCTACGACACCTGCAGTGGCGCTTATGGCCTCTATGAGTTACTTAGTACTGCTTTAACATTTACTTATCGTGACAGGCCTAAATGCTTTTTAACACCCCACCGCAACTCAAAGTCACATCAATAGCACAGTATATAAAACGTCCCGAGCATCTTTATCGAGCGTCTCCTCAGCGCGCACATTTACGCCAGCCCCTAAATGAGTCACGGGTTTGGTTTTAAGCCGCGGCTAGGCTTGGCAGCTGCTTATGTCCCACACATAATACTCTCTTACAGGCTTCACTGCATTTTCATACTGTATCCGTCAGGTTTTGGAACACCCCAACACAAACCCCCGACATCTGGGCCAAGCCTGAGCCCTCAGCTATTATGAAGAGAGTAAGCGCCGTCTAACGAGGTCAGACGGAGCCACATTAGACCGCTTTTAAAAAAATATATCAAAAAAAAGAAGAAATATTGGAAAGAGCAGCGCATCTTGTGATCTAAGTGAGAAGTAGGATATGAAACAGTTCATTATCAAACTTCCTGGAACTGTAGTTGGAGGCGAGAGAAGATTATGAACCAGTGGGTCTTTGAAGCCATTGAAGTCGTGGTGAGTTTACGGAGGAGAGATTTGCTAGAGTGATTTTTGAAGCATGACTAGGCAGTAAACGAGTCGGCTAGCTTGCACTTTTTGGACAGATTTCACGCAAAAAGATAAGCAGTACAGGATGTCACAGCTGCGGCATCATTTCAAACGGTGCAAGTTGACAGTTTTGGGTAGATTGACTTGACGTTGTTTAAATTGCATGTGACACCTTAGACACAATTTCTGCTAAGGCACAGTTAACACAAATATATTAAAGATTTGGCTAAAACTTTTAGCCATTTTCAGAAACTGTAAGGTCTTAGCTTTCAAATGAGGCATTGCACTGGCCTATAGGCTGTAAAAAAAACAATGTGCCAAAAAGCAACGAAAAAAAAAGCAACAAAAACACGAGGAAAAAAAGCAACTATAAACATAAACACAATGGATCAGTTTTGTAGGTCTTCGCTTTCAATGAGGCGTTGCAGTTGTTAGATTTGGGTAATGCCGAACTGGTTAAGTTGGAGTTTAAGAGGTTAAAGATCAGAAACAGATATTGGAAAGAACATTCTTGGACGGTAAGTTGGCAAAACTTAAATCTGAATTTAAGTGAACCAAATGATTTGTTTAAAGGGATATTTCAGGATTTTTGACATAGGGCCTCATTTCCTAGTTATCCAGAGTGTTGTTGATGTCTGGAGATATTTTTTTCTTAAATTCATGCAGTTCTTATATTTGAAGAGTCTAGTGGCGCTAGGCTAGGGCAAGGCTAAAGCATTTCTATGGTATCAGCTAGCCTGCATTAAAAACAGTCTGACCCACTCCACAGAGCACCTGAGGTAAATCACTTATAACACCAGACTAACCATATAAATGTCTGTGTTGATAGAATAATTTTTGAAATATAACTGACCTTGTAGCTACCACATGAATTACCGCGTTTTGAGGGACTATTTTTCTCGCAGATCACTCCACCGCTGCGTTAGCTTACAGCCACGAAGCTGATGCTGCTCAAATATAAGTTATTTTAAATGCAAAATGGTTAAAATTATTCTATCGACAGACATTTATATGGTTAGTCTGGTGTTATAAGTGATTTACCTCAGGTGCACTGTGGAGTGGGTCAGACTGTTTTTAATGCAGGCTAACTGTAACCATAGAAATGCTTTAGCCTTGCCCTAGCCTAGCGCCACTAGACTCTTCAAAATATAAGAACTGCATGAATTTAAGAAAAAAATATCTCCAGACATCAACAACACTCTGGATAACTAGGAAATGAGGCCCAATGTCAAATATCCTGAAATATCCCTTTACGAGAGCCACTAGTGGTTCTCAACTGGTATGCAAAAGTGCATGCTTGATCCCAATCCAAACCGGTCTCCTGAAGGGAAATCAGCAAAAAGCGGAAAAATGATCTGTGTTTACAAGTTAAAGAGCGCCCGCTGTTTGATGCTGGCTCCTCTCCCCCTTTTGTACTCGCTCTGTCCCCATTGTCGGCGGCTAATGAAGAGCGTCTTGGCACAGAGCGACCCACCCCGCCCTTTTGTGCTGCCACCGGTAAAACAACCACTTTATATACCCCCCCACCCTCCAGTAATTCATCTCAATCCCGGCGACTCACACAGGACTTATCAGACTCAAACTCATTAGCCCAGTCGAGCGGGGTGGGGGGAGTAATAACGTTGAAACAATAACCGTTCTTGTTCCCTGTTGTTTACCTACCTGCTACAGTTAATTGTCTGTGGCGGAGGTCCAAAAACGCTCTCGCCTGAGCCTGTTCCTATCTAAAAATAAAAGCCCCGTGTGATCCGTTAACTGTCACTTCTTTTTTGGCTGTAAAATCTCTGGCCCGCGTTTATGCATCGGCGCCGTCTCCAAAAGGACGGTGTCATGGGCGGGCAGCTTCACACACTGGAAAGATTCTTGACTCGGATTTGGTTGTTAGGGGGGTTTATTGGCTCCCCGTCGAGCTGCTGTGGGCTCACGTTTTTCTACCCCCTTCTTTTGATGCCTCGAGCGGAGCAGCGAAAAGGTATTTAACGTTTGTTTGCACCGCCGTGATATAAGGGGACGGCGTGTAGCAGTTTGTAACCCAAGGGCAGCATCGCCAGCTGTCAGGCCGAGAACATTTACAAGGCTTTTTACAGGTATTTTGCGGCGGACTTAACAGGAAGTGTAAAATTTGAGGCGCACATAATTACTGACACTTTGACAAGGCATATATAATTGGACCACCGGTTATACTCCCGACCCCGGGAGAAAGTTGTACAGTCCAAAATATGCCAAAGTGATTGAGTGGGTGCCCTCGAAGCTCGCTCAAGAATTATTTTAAACATTACGGATTTAAATGTCGCATATCAAAAAAGTAAGTCTACGGCGAAATATTTAAAGTCGTATATTGTCGAAGAAATGTGAACAAAACGAGGTATTTTTAGTGAGCTGTGCGCATTTGCCAGGGAAGATATTCTTTTGCTTTGTGATACAGGAAGTATTGTGAAATTTCGAGGTCGACCAATATGGGTTTTTCTAAGGCCGATGCTGACTTTTTATTGGCTGATGCCGATATGCTCGGCCGATATTTGTTTGCCAATTTTTACAAATGTCTGGTCTATAGCCCAATCCTGTAAAAACATAAATACTTGGCCACATTTAATTTTATTACTTTAGGTGATTCAATCATAGTTTCTGTCCCAGCTTTGATTAGCTGTCGTTAGCATTAGCATACTGTTGCTAGTCGCAGCATTTTGCGCGGTGATCAAAACTCAGTGATGGAATTCCCCTGGTTCTGTGCTTCAAAAGCATGTCCATACTCAATGAGGTTTCGTAAAACTTGTGTTTAACAAACTTGTAGCAAACCAATTTTCATTGCGATGTTTCTCTGTTCCCCTGAGGCCTAGGAAGTTGAGGGAGGACTCGTTTTAAAGCCCTGTCTTCGCTCTGTCCAAAAACGAAAACTGGAAGTCTTTATCACTTTCAGTCCCGGAGACATCTGGTTTTATCGGTGATAGATCAGCCAGTAGCCGATATTGTAAAATCCCCAAATATCGGCCCAACATATTGGCCGGCCAATGTATCGGTCGACTCTAGTGAAAATCAATTGCCAGTTTGTTTTTTTTGTGCACCTTTAGCTTCTTTCTATGAATGATCTGAATTGTGCCTTGGATTGTTCTTATTTGCTTTTTCTGGCAAATTATGCAGTTGATTCAGCAGTGCACATTTTAAAGTTATTAACAAAGACATTTACATAGGAGAGAAAAAGTTAATACGCCGTTACATTAATGCAAGAATAACATTTACTTTTAGACCATATCATTTTCAAATAAGATGTAAAAGTCATTCCGATTTTACCATTAAAATAGCTATTTCAATTTCATTTTGATTTATTGTGCAGCCCCAGCAGTCTAAGTGATGCCACCTTGATTCTCAATGAACCATTTGTGTTATTTCTACTAATCAGTGATCTGTGCGAGCTGTGGACAACAATCTGAGCAAACGAACCACTAAAGCAGTCGTTCCAGCAAAAAGTCCTCAAGAGGATTTCGTAAAACTGGCAAGCAAAACTAAAGGGTTTCTCAGAGAATGACATTGCTATTGACTATTTTTACTGAATACACAAAAACTATATGTTCTAAGACACATTCAGCTGCAAGTGAATTTCGCCGTTGTGAGATGAATAAAGTCTTATCGTATCGTATCTTCTGGCTGAAGTTGTTTGCACTTTTTGCATAGAAGTTGCCAATTTGCTTTTGATTATCAACATTTCCCCCCATTCCTCTGTTTGATAGAATACTTACAAATCCTGAGAAATGAAAAATGTGCAGGTTTTTGCATTTGTGGCAACGCATTTGGCACGTATAGACTCTGAAAACCTGTATAGACTCTGAACTACCATTTTCACAGTGACGGTACCTTTTTTACAGCAAAGTTGTCCAAGAAAGGTTTAAAGTGATATTTCAGGATTTTTGACATTGGGCCTCATTTCCTAGTTATCCAGAGTGTTGTTGATGTCTGGAGATATTTTTTTCTTAAATTCATGCAGTTCTTATATTTGAAGAGTCTAGTGGCGCTAGGCTAGGGCAAGGCTAAAGCATTTCTATGGTATCAGTTAGCCTGCATTAAAAACAGTCTGACTCACTCCACAGTGCACCTGAGGCAAATCACTTATAACACCAGACTAACCATATAAATGTCTGTGTTAATAGAATAATTTTTGAAATATAACTGACCTTGTATCGCATGAATTACCGCATTTTGAGGGACTATTTTCTCGCAGATCACTCCACCGCTGCGTTAGCTTACAGCCACGAAGCTGATGCTGCTCAAATATAAGTTATTTTAAATGCAAAATGGTTAAAATTATTCTATCGACACAGACATTTATATGGTTAGTCTGGTGTTATAAGTGATTTACCTCAGGTGCACTGTGGAGTGGGTCAGACTGTTTTAATGCAGGCTAACTGATACCATAGAAATGCTTTAGCCTTGCCCTAGCCTAGCGCCACTAGACTCTTCAAATATAAGAACTAAATGAATTTAAGAAAAAACTATCTCCAGACATCAACAACACTCTGGATAACTAGGAAATGAGGCCCTATGTCAAAAATCCTGAAATATCCCTTTAAAGACGTGTGCTACAGAGGGACACACAACTACGCGGCAACATAGTAAATGGAGCCGCGTTCAATTACCACAAAAACACTCCACTTTTGTGACTTTTATGGTTTTTACGGAAACAGAATCTCCTCGATGACCGGTCGCCTTCCCAGCAAAAGCTCTTGTCCCTTCAACTACCATCTGTAAATGACATCGTCCCCCGGCTAATAGCGGTGGGGGGGCTCGCTGTGCCCTTACCCACCTGTCTCTGGTGAACTCATTCATCAGGTACTTTTCTTCCCTCCCCTTCGGCGCCTCGACATTTCTGCTTCTCTATAAATGACGCCAGACAATACGGGGCCCGACAGCCCACTGCGCTTCCCGATTGTGTTGCTTCCAATTAGCCCTTCAGTCCCATCCCTACCCTTTGGCTCACCGGCATTTTCAGTAAAAAAGATCGGCACCAGCGCTTTGTATCTCTTCCCTTTCCTTTTTGCGGCAACCTTTCCGGATGAATTTCTGAGCGCTACAAAGGAAGGGGAATCACAGGAACAGACACACGGCGTTTCTTTTTTGCAATCCTAAAGCCAAAAATATCCGCTTGCTTTAACGCGCGGCGCCCTTGATCTCACATAAAAGTGCGCGCGTCGGAATAAAGCGAGCCGAGCCGTCACCTCGACATCGCCCGCCGTATTCCACATCATTAGTACTGATGTTTCTAAGTAGCTAAGCCCCTTTGGAAGTAGGACACGCCGCGTACTCGGTGGTCCTGCCAGCTTTTGACAAATCTGCCAGCAACCTGCTCCACTGTCGCATCACTTTTTAAGACTCCGGCGATGAAGGGATTGTAAATAGCAGAGCGGTAAGCCACAGAAATGCGGGTGGATGTTTTTCCCTCCCCTTCTTCTCTCTCTCCACAGTTAATGAAAGGGATGGGACGCCAGGGCAACACGCGGCGTCCAAAAAGTCTTCCCTCGGACCCCAAAAATACACACTCGCTAAGTATAAACAATGCTGCTGGCGTGCGGATTCCATTTTTGCAAGCAAACGTAAAACGATTTGGGAAATTGAATCATGCGCATGTATTCTGTGAACCGACTGGGGGCAAAGGGATGTCATGGGTTTGATTCCTAGCGTTGAGGCCGTGAAGTCAAGTCAGAAAAAGACTCAGATATGGCCATGTTAGAAGCAGCCATGGCGGGAAAATAAAGGAGTTAACTGAACTTTTTCCCATTTCTCCGCCATTACTTTAAAGGGACTATACGGAGCTTAAAGAGGGGGTATTATGCTTTTTTCAATCACATAGCACCAGTCTATAGCATACTACAATGATGACGTAACCTTCTGTTGGTCTGTATATGCAGTAAATTAAAATAACTGCCTTGAATAAAATTGCTCTCTCAAAATGGCTGTACTGAACGTCTTGAAATAGGCCTCTGTCTCTTTAAGAAGCTTTCCGACACGCCCCCTTCAGCACACTGCTGTGGCATCTAAACAACACTACTGTGCGGGGAGGGGGCTCTGCTGAGCTGAGGAGCAGTGGTTGGTGGCTTGGCTGGTGATGAAAGGTCCAGAGGCGTCTCCAGGAGGTGGGGGCGTTCCTAGGAGGACTGAGGCATAGCTACACCTAAAATGGCTGCCGTCTAAGTTTTTACTGATTACTCAAAAATATGTGAATGAGCCAAGGCAACACTCCAGGCATGTGTTTAATCAGGGAATGACATAATAACATGATATAAAGCTTGAAAAAGTCGATTTTACATAATACCCCCCCTTTAATATAGAAGCTGCAGTTACACGCAAGACCTGAGGTGGCAGTAGTGAGTATAAAATGACCAACTTGCATCTAGTACCTTTAACAAATGCTGAATTATGAATATATCTTTCTACAACATAAAGATACAGAGACATGGAGAGGAGCAAAGTGGTTGGATGGTCAAAAGCTCATAAATACTTTTTTTTTTAACGGACAATGCTAAGCAGGAAGCTACGTTTAGCTTCATGCTACATGTGCTAACGTTAGCAACGAGTGCCGTTTTTTTTCCGCTTTTTGCTGAGAAAATTTGCTGAGAAAAAAACATTCATATGGACCCGATTTTGGCCTGACTTTATTTGTGTGTGATAAATACGTTTATAGTCCGCCAGAAAACGGCTAAAAAGAGTGAAAAATTGTGATTCCCATCAGAGTTGTCTTCCGTTGCGTGTGGAGTTTGACATTGAGTCTAGGTCGCTTTCCAATTTAAATACATAAATGGTTAGAATTTCTCCAGTTAAACTCCTGACAAAGACCTCAAGACCCGAAGAATGATCCTCAGATGCTCCTCAAAGGTTGCCCAAGGTCATGTTTTTATGTTATCAGACCACGTAGTAAAACAACATAAAAGCTTGACAGTATTTATTGGTTTGAAGTTTAAGTTTATTTGTTAGGGACAGTGCATGTTAATGGCCGCTGGCTGCTCTGCTTTGCGACGACGACACTGGAGGCCACCATTGCTCCACCATTGCTGTAGTACCGCCATATACCCGCTAGGCCCCCATTGGAATCCATTGCACTTTAGACACGTTAAAAACTACTTTAATGCCCGGTGCCTAATTTTTTGGAACTGTCTACAGCTAGATATTCCTCCTGTGATTACGCTGGGTTAGACACAATCAGAGGCACCGGGCTGGTTATCGTAGGATACATTTTAGAAATCTCGTACTTAAAGAGTTACTAACCCCCCCTTCCAGAGCCAAATAGGGGCGCCAAATTCAAAATCAAAGGCAGTACAGACAGTTTGCTGTAGATGGCGCCTCACTGACGGTTTTAGGCAGAAAGTTTATCTTTTAACTAATTTGCACTAAATAGCCAAAATAATGACCAGGACATGTAGACAACACTATTGGACACTCATTTATACAGTTTATCAGGACAAAAAAAGTGGATTTGAGGGTGAGTTACTCTTTAATGAGGGTCGGACTGTTAGCATTGGAGCTGCGCGAGCTACACGTCACGCAAGGGCCGAGTCTACAGTGAAGATCCCGCCCTTATGCCCTTATTAGGAACATGCTTCGTCAGAGCAGGGGAGGAGGAGTCTGTAAATCCGCCATGATTTCCCCCTCGAACGTGGTCATTATGGTAAACGGGGAGGAGTGAGTATTAACGGTCTATTAATAATATGTCTATGGCACTCACAAACACACTCTCAATCATCCTGGCCTATTGAACATGTTTTTACAATAGGCTTTTCCATGCTGATCTGGATTTTTCCAGATCAGCATGGAACTTAAGAGGATTTTGAGCAATAAATAAATGTTAAAGTATCCAAAAATACAGTCAATTCCTTTAACAATTCCAAGAGAAAGCACCCAAAACTCCCTGGGACATGGAGGAAGAGGTGCTTCACTTTGAGCCACAATTTAGAGGTTCCAATCCCTGTTCTTTTGACGATAAATATCAGTCCACCACAAAGCAAATTTGCCTTTACCCTCAATCTAGAACAGAGGTCGCCAACTTTAGAGCCGAGGGCTACTTCAAGGGCATCAAAGAATATTCAAAAAGACTTGGTTTACATTATCTAAATGAAGGATATCACCCATTTTATGTCACTTATTTATGCTTTTCAACAAATGGCGAGTCAAAAGAACAACCGCAGATAAAAGTGAATGATTTTATTCGTAAAAAGTCTCAGGGGCAGAACATCTCAGAACAAATTAGGAAACAAGGGGAGGAATTAATCAGAGGTGAAAGAAGCTATAAAGTTTTCTCTGGGTGACTCTGGATGATACTTGAGAAGAAATGTCTTATGTAGAAGTGGCTAGACAAGATAATAGTTTGATACGAAACCTTCATTACACACTATCACAGCCATCCTTTAATCCATCATTTTTATAACGGTCCTCTGCGCCGGTGGAACTTGTAGGTAATATTTTAAACGCTCCCCAGTAGCATCTTTCCTCTTGAATGGAAATGCAATCACTCCTACAGGAACTCCTAACAATGAGCAGATTTGTAAAGTGATCCCAAGTCATTAAGGGAACAGCGCACTCAGCATCTCACCGGGAGACTTTTCATTTCCTGCGCACTTCTGAACCCAAGGAACGAACCGCTCCGCTGCCGACGGCCCACAGGTTCTCTGGCAGAAACAAGGGGGCGACGGGAGAAGTGCTCAGAGTTGTTCATTTACCAAAACCCGAGCGAACAAACTGAAAATCCAATTTAGAAGATGAAGATAATGACATTTTAAAGCACAGGCACTTTGTTTCTGAATGTGGTGGACAAACACCTGCTGAAAGGAATGATTAACGGGACTATACGGAGTTTAAAAATGTTAAAATTATATATTTTCCTCCCCTACATGTTCCAGTAATGTCCTAATGTGTAGCATGAGCCGAGACCTATTCACTAGTACTGCCTCTAAAATCCTGCACTGTCACTCAAAAAGGTGTTCATTCGGGTCCAAAGTGCCGTCATGCAGGAGCTTAATATAGAGACTGCAGTTACACGTAAGACCTGAGGTGGCAGTAGTGAGTATAAAAATGACCAACTTGCATCTAATCCCTTTAAACACAAGCAAATAGAATTATTATTTTCTATTTCCAGGCAAAAGAGTAAAACAACATTTTATGAGTCATGTTTCACTGTTTTGCTGACAAAAAAATGTAATTGACAATAGAAAACTCAAGCTGAACGATGAGAGAAAACATTCAAAACGTAATGAATACCTTTGTTGAGTGATAATGATATTGCCATGAAGTGTTTTCCGCAATATCCTTTTGAAATAGAAAGTGCTTTTAAATGATAACACAGTAATTGTGATATTTGTCAGAAAAAGGACAAAATTAAACAAGGGCATCAACAAGGCCAAACTGTGAGAACAAACAAGCCGATAACAAGCTGTACTTCAACAGTCAAACGCCAAAAACACAGCAAATGGTGAAGGGACTCAACTTGTACAGCGCTTTTCTACCTTTATCAGGCCCAAAGCTCTTTACAGTAAGGAACCACTCACCCATTCATACACCAATGTGCGCAGACACTGGAGGCAAGTAGGGTGAAGTGTCTTGCCCAAGGGGACACAACAACAGTGTGCATTTGTTTGAGATGGGATTCAAACTCACAACCTTCTGATCACGAGACGACCCGCTCTACAACCTGCACCACCGTCGCCCTAGAACAGCGCTATAAATACAATCACTAATGAAAGCAAATACTAATGAACATACTGTATTGTGTATCTTATGTTGTCATTACAGAACAAGAGACCTGTCAGCTGCCAAAAACAAGCATCTAATCACCAGAGCATTCAAAGTTTATAAGCACTAAACTAAAATGTTAATACCGGTACTTCAAACTTCAAAGCCAATACATATCACCACAACTGGTTCTTTCAGAAGAACAAATATATGATGGAAAGTTTACAAAAGCAGCGTAAATAAAGCAGGAGTACACATTCAAATGTATGTGGGAAACCTTCTTATGCTGTATAGGGGTGGGGGGTAATGACTAGGGCTGAACGATATGGACAAAATTTCATATCTCGATATTCATGCCAAATATCTCGATATCGATACGATACGTGTTCGGTGAAAACAGTATTTTTCAGGAAAATTAAAACATCATAATACAAAACAGCAGTTTAATTGATGAGAATCTATATTGTTCAAATCTTGCTTTTTCGATTTGACATCTTGAACGTTTATATCTCGATATCGATACGATAACGATATATCTTCCAGCCCTAGTAATGACAATAAAATCAGATTTATGCACTAAAAATACCGGCTTCTTCTGAGGGTTCACATTTCACAGTGATTGGTTTGTGTGGCCTCTGTTTCAAAATATCACAAATAGGGCTGGGTACCGTTAAACAATACCTGTATGGTACTTGAAAAAGTACAAGTATTGAAAGCAGGTACTGAAAAAAAAAATCTTTAGAGACCAACTTTTGATGCCTGTTGATCAGTGTTAATTTCGTTGAATAAAATATTTAGTCGTAATTTTAGTCAAAGTGATATTTTAGTCGACTAAAATAAGACTAAATAAAAATGAAAAGGAGAGACTAAAATCATCCAAACCTCTATTGACAGTCTGAAAGAGCCTCAGATCATGTAAATTCACTGCCAAAGGAACAGCTCTGAGCTTTGTTCATGTGGGAGCAGCTCCATGAAGCAGAGGACCTGATTAAATATGATTATAATGAATATTATAAATAGGGCCGGGACTTTTTTCGATTAATTGTGATTAATTAATTACATGAGGTTTAGTGCGATTAAAAATATTAATCGAAATTAATCACACTTTGCTTTCCACACTTCAGTTTTTTCCTTTTTTCCTGCAGACGCACAATTAATGGCAATATTGCACTGGTCTGTTGGACTTGGTTGAACAAAAATAAACAATATTTTGTCGCTTAAGCTTATGTATTCAGTCATTATTGGTATACTAAAAATCCTTATGAAAAAAACTTACTTCTCACTGTTCTCAGGTCAAATATTTATATGCGATTAATTTTGATTAATTAATTACAAAGCCTCTAATTAATTAGATTCATTTTTTTAATCGAGTCCCGGCCCTAATTATAAATGCAAAGTATCTAAATTTGTCTTAAATTTAGTCGACTAAATTTACTTGCAATGTTAGTCGACTAAAACTAGACTAAAATTGCAGATTTTTTTTGACTAAATCTCGACTAAAATTGAATGACATTTTCGTCAAAAGACTAAGACTAAAACTAAATTAAAATATGTTGTCAAAATTAACACTGCTGTTGATCAGGACAGCATTAAAGGAAGTCTTTTGTGGAATAAATAGACATTATTTTTCTGTTTTGTAGTTCTCGATGACAAATATTTTAGAATAGGTATCGAAAACAGTATCGTTCAGGTATCGGTATTGGAAAAAATTGAACGGTACCCATCCCTAATCACAAATTTATTTTTACATCACCACATCACAACTCATTTAGCCATTGAGTTACCACAATACTGCCATTTTCCCGTCATTTCATGCAGCCCTGAGCTACAGTCACTTCTGGCAAAGGACCACAGCCTACAGTGAATAAACATGAACATACAGTACGACCCACTTTTGGGGAACCGAACACTTGTTGAGAACCAGCGTTTAACAGCACAGGGCCAGGTCAAAGCAAACCTCAAACCCAGCGAAGGAGTAGGCGCTTTTTTTCCAGACACAACAAACACTCACCTCCCACGAACTGGATGCCTCCCGCCACTCGCCCGATGGTGCGCGAGATCAAATCCGAGATACAGCAGCCCATGAGCGCCGTGAGGGCCACGAGCAGGAGCAGCCCGCAGCCCACCCCCGTGACCACCGTGCAGATCCTCCACTCCAGGCTGGGGATGCCGTTAAAGGTCGCGTATCTCCCGCACTGCTCCAGCATCACCGTGGCCTGCCTCTCCTCGTCCCGCACGGGGTAAGAGCACCGGCGGAACGTCCCGAAAGACACCGGCTTATCCATCTGGGTGCCCAGGAGCCAGTAGGGCATGAAGAACCCCACGCAAGAGGCGGCGGCGCAGAGCAAGGAGAGGAAAGCCCAAATCACTCCGGTGCACGTCAGGCTGGACGCCATGGCGGATAGTTCAAAGTTTAACGATAAAAAAGATAAGAGAATAATCCGTGGATGGGTCAAAAATCAAAGTGGGTTTTCACAATCAGGCAGCCGGCTTCACCTTCTCTGTGTCGCGAAGTCCCTGCCACACAGACAGAAGAGTTGTTAGAGGACAGGGGGTAACAAGACAAAGAAATTAATATCTGGTTATTGATTAGAGTTATTATCATTCGTAATGTTTGAAGTGCTGGACAAATTGCAGCAAATAACTGCAGTCGACAGTGCTGCGATGTTTCACTGAGATGGGAACAGCTAATATTACTATTGTTAGTGGTGATTTCATGCTATGAATGTATAATGCAGTCAATTATTCACCTTGCCACAAATAATAATGATCCAGTCAAGCTCTTGGGTATTTCTCATGATAATATGATAAAACAGTGATTCAGCTTCACACATAATGCTTCAATGCTTCATAAAAATAGCTGAGAGACGATGTTATGTTATAAACCTCAATTGTTTCATTTGCATGGACTTCTTTTTTTTTTTAGAGTCACGTGCACTTTCAAGCACATCCCTCTTGTTCTCCCCGTGGCTACTAAATGCTTGAGAAGCCATGAAGTGAACTACATCGGCCTGGAGTAAATAGAAACCTAATTGTCCCACGCTGCCGAGGGCGGGACAGTTTGTTGTTTACTTGTTAGGTGTTAGGTCAGTGGGGCTCACAATGAAGTATTTTACACAAGGATGTTCCTATCTGCAAATAACTCCGAAGGAAAGAGAGATTTTAGCCTCCCATTCAGTGCTTTATGTGATCCAAAAGCTGTACAATAATAGCATTGGAACCACATGTCCAATATAAGCACATGCAGTTTGAAAAGCACTTTACCAATTTAGTGGGGGAAAAGTAACTTAGTTTGAGAATGTCAGTGTTTTCTCATTACCTATTACGACTAAATATTCACAGCCAACTACTAAGCTATTACACAAGTAGTTGGACAAAGTTGGGGCAGCTGGAAGAGCGTGTCTCTCCTCACTGAGCGCCTTCGCAGGAGAAATAATAAATTAAACGCATACGCAACCCACTGAATCTATTTCTGCAAACTAACCGGGTCAGTGTAACCATGTAGGGCAGCATCATGTCACCCCAAAACAACACTTTTGCGCAGGCAGCATGGTTCATCATCATTTCAAGAGACCCAGAGGAATCGATAAGGGTGACACACACAGATGACTGCCATGCCTGCACCGTCGGAATAAGAATAATAAGAATTTGTCTCGCGTGAAATCAAGTGGAAACCCCATACTCACATGTTGAAAGAGCGCCCCAAATAGCACCGCTCCTACGCCGAGAAGCCCCTTCCCATCTGCGGGCTCCAGCTGTGTGGATTCCCCCTTTGCAAACTTTTCCCCACGTCCGCGAGGAAAAGAAACGGCGTGCGTCCGAGAACAAGTCACAAGAAGCGGATACGGCTCGGAGGTGTCGTCCCGCGCTGAAATGCCGAAAATGTACTCCACAATCCGAGTGGAAATGTGCATTAAACGGGCTGCCTTCCACACATTCCTCTGTCAGGACCAAAGCTGGAGCAGGAGGCTCAGGCAGCGGGAGAGAGAGAGCGAGGGAGAGGGAGAGGGAGGTGGGCGGGACGGGAGCGCACTCCGGAGGGGGAGAATCTGGAGAATCCATCACACTGTCCCCGCCTAGAGGCCGGGCTCCGCAGCGCTACTACGCCAACCTCCTCGCAGGACACCATCCACACACACTGACAGCTCGTAAAAGCCCGATTTATAAGATCCATCATAAATTGTGTCACCGCTCGTGTTGTTGTGTGGTCGAAGAGGGAATTATATACATGTGCTTTACGGAACAAGTCAATTACCTGGACATTTGGTCGCAGACTATATTCTACACTAGATCATGCATTTTCTCCTGTTTGTAGAATAAAGTATAGTGGGTGAATCATCTATCAAAGCAATAATGCAGGTTCACAAATGGCCAGATCAAACTTTGGCACATATTTACCACATGCAATAATGAGATCGAGAGATCAAATAATACATTATGCTAATTTTATGTAGGTTGAGAATTATTCAATTGACATAATATCTAAATGAGTTTGATTCCTGATTAAATAAAGTATATTATACTTTATTTAATCAGAAATCAAACTCATCACAACGAATTATAGCATTATTATAATAATATCTTGCACTGGCTCCCAGTGTATTTTAGAATTAATTTTAAAGTATTACTAATTGTTTTTAAAAGCTTGAATGGCTTTGGCCCCCTCTTATTTAGTTGAACTTTTTCAGCATCATGTCCCGACTAGTTTAGTTTAGTTTAGTTTATTAGTTTATTTGAGCAGTAAACATTCTGCTCAAAAGGAGTGGGCTGAAGCAAGAGCTTATAAGCGCCCAATGGCGCCCACCCCCAAAAACATTTACAATATAGCATTATTATTATTAAGACATTACATGACAGAACTATAATAATAACTTTATCCTATTGCAATTACATTATCAATCATACAATTATCAGTATCATATTTTGATTTGCATCAATGTCAAAGGAAAACCAGTTAAACTTCAAAGCGGCTTTTTTAACACAGACCAAATTACAAAGCATTGTTTGAAATGTTCATATAGATACAGAAACGAAGCACAACGACAACCACGATCTTGTTTCATGTACAATGTTTAGTACAAAGTAGGTAACAAAAACCCTTAATATAATATCAGCATGTTACCAATGCCAAACCTTGGTAACAGTCCCTATTTTTATGTTATAAAGGCACGTTACTATGCAGTACATACTCCGTGATCTTGCTACTTCCCAGTTGTCATTACCATCCTCAGTATAATATCAATTTGTGTACAATTTCCTCTTTTTTTAAATTTATGTATTTATTTAAGAGCCCTACGATCTGCTGACCAGCTCCTCCTGGTTGTTCCCAGGACCTGGCGCAAAACTAGAGGAGATAGAGCCCTCTCTGTGATTGGGCCTACGTTGTGGAATGACCTACCTTTGCGCATTAGAAGTGCACAAACACTCGAGCACTTCTTTACTAAAGACACACCTTTTCTCACTGGCTTTCAATGCCAGTTCATGACGTGTCTTGGCATTGTTGTAACTGTAAGTGTAAACTCTTGTTTTCTGTTATTTGCTCTTTACTCTACAGCACTTTGGTAAGCTTTGGCTGTTTTAAATGTGCTTTATAAATAAAGTTTATAATAATAATAATAATAACAATAATAATAATAATAATAATTATTATTATTATTATTATTATTATTATTATTATTATTATTATTATTATTATTATTTACCCGAGTCTAAAAGCTTCTCGACTGGAGCTTACGGCCAGTGTAACGCCTCATTTGAAAGCTAAATTTTTCATAACTTTTCTTGTCGCCTTTTTGTTGCATTTCTGTAACTTTTTTGACGCTATTTTTCAAGAAGCTTTTAGATTTGGGTAATGCCGAAAATGTTCTCAGTTAAGGCGGGGTATAAGAGGTTAAACGAAGTAAATGCGGAACTTTAGTTTTGTGTGCAATGCATCCGGCCGGACGGTTTTCGCAACGGACCAAAACATTTCCCCTGACGTGGAGCTCGAGCTGTACAATGGCTGATACAAAAGTGGAGCTCGCTGCGGATAACTCCACTCCTGTCCCAAATCCAAATGCGTCTACACAGCAAAACAACCCGCTGTCCCGAAAGCTCAACAAAATATTGGAAACGAGGCTTGACAATGACAAGGTGAGCTTTGACAGGCTTGTTTTTGGCTACCATGCTAACTAGATGCTAACGTCAATTGCTTTCACCCTTATGATAAAGATGCATGAATTACGCCACGTAATTAACCGGCTAAAAGTAAATTAGTGTTACTTTATTTTATTTATTTATTGCATTGATAATCTGGATAAATGTATACGAATCATGTAGATATGGGAGTTGGGATTCATTCATAAATGGTTTCGTGACTGTTTCAGGAGATGCTGGAGGCTCTCAAAGCCCTCTCGGTGTTTTTCACGGAGAACAGTCTGCGCACCAGAAGGAACCTCCGTGGGGACATCGAGAGACGGAGCCTGGCCATAAACGAGGATTTTGCACGGGTCTTCAAGGAAGTTCATGAGGTACGTTTGCATCAACATACTACTATCATCACTATTTAAGGGTGAAACAAAAAACAGTTGAAATAAGTCAGCATTTCCTGCTGACCAAAATGTATTTCAAACATTGTATAGGCATTATGGAAGACACTGACTCTGTGCATCGCTTTGTATCTTGAACAAAACATTTCTTATTTTCCTATACTGTCAATAACATACATCAACTTATTGTAGTTTTCATTATCATATTTTTTAATTACAATTTTTTTATTGATTTATTCCTGTAACTTTGTTGCTCTATTCCTATTTGTCATGTTTGGTACTGTCTTGTTTGGATCCCTAAATGTGTGATTTGCATTGAGGGGTTGTCAGATGTCCCTTGAAAAATGTCCAATTTCAATTAACTCTTTAGCTGATTTTTTTTTCACTGGAATGAAATAAGTGTTGTCCTCCCATGTATTTTAAACTCAGAAGTTTGTAAAAAAACAAAAACAAATACTGTGCATGTAAATATAACACATGTTTATCAATATCATGAACTTTGAGGCAAATTTGTTAGCATTTCTGGGACCGTGAACCTGAAAATTGACCCTGCAATTTGTGACAAGTGCTTAAAAACTCATCCCCGTGAAGAAATTGGAAGTTAGGAATGAGTAAGGAAAATTACAAAGAGTTGCAACACAACTAAACAATTTGATTTACTCGGGCCGTCTTTCACTGTTTGCAAACCAAAAAACAAAGTATAGGGCCTGTAAGAACCAGAATAGTAACCAAAACAAGCACTACTCTGTAATTGAATGACCCAGAGACATAAGAAGCACCATGGTTTTATCTGCAAGGTGTTGCTTTGTAATGTTTTAGATGGTGATGGTAACACGTTATTGTGTTGTCAGGAGCTTGAGAGTGTCCATGAAGACGTCCAGGCCATGAGCAGCTGCTGTGAGGAGATGACCAGCAGGCTAAAGGTAAACATTTCCACATTAGTTCTGTATGTTTCCTATTCATTTTCTTGTGTGCTTTTGAATATGAAATGTTGTATACACAAGGGGTGGCCCATATATGATATATTTTTTTTTATATCTTTGTAATTTTTTATATTGTTGTGGACACGATATAATTTATGTTACACTCAGCTCCATCAGAGCAGCATAAACACTGACTGTGTAGGACAGAGGGGCAGGTGCTTAAATAGTCAAATGAAATGAAGGATGTAAACTGCTTGAGTAGATCATATTTGCGAGGAAATTATTATGCCGTTAAAAAAAAAAAATCTTCCCAATAAGCGTAAGGCCGGGATTTTTGAAGTTATTTGTCCATTGTCAATTATATCATCAAATATATAGTTATCGTGATAGTTTCTTTTTTTATATCGTGATATAGATTTTAGGCCACATCGCCCCGGCCCAAGTTTACATCATCTTATTTCACAATAATTCCCCCAACAGGCGGCAAAGGAGCAGACCCAGGATTTAACTGTCAAGACCAACAAACTTCAGGGAGAAAAGTAAGTCAATTCTATAAGTATTTGTCATGTTAAAAAAGCTCTGTTCAGGATATTTGTGCTGTTTTGTTGTTTTTTGTGAGTGTGTGTTTTTTTGCAATTAATGATTACTAGTTGCTAAAGTCCTCAGATTGACTAGAACTAAACTAGGTATAGTATCTCCTTTACCTGTTTTATTTGTGTATTTCAAAGAAGAAAATTGTGTTGTTTCTCTAAACAATAGTTGTTTAGTCACGATTAATATACACCTGAGCACAAATTAAATGGATGAACTCCTTTGGTAAACCCCCTGTGCTTGTCCTGGAACGTGTTGTAGTGTAAGATTATGTTGTCAATCATTTATTGTCTACAGCCTATTATAATAGCTACTGTATTTTTTTACTTCTCTTGATTGACACTGATGAGCTCTAATCAAAGTGCTGATTTCTGACGCACTGGGAATGTTTGGTGTTGCTGTTTACTCCGCTTTAAACTTTACTGTCTGAAAGTTGTTGAAACTTAAATCTGTGCTTGTCTGGGAAGGTTTGCGAGGGCTAGAAAAGATAAGATCAACTCTCAGATTCAGTCTTTTGGAAATGATGTTTTGGAAAGAAGTTATAAAAATTTGACAAACGACACGTCTTGTGCGGTGAACTTTCATATTGGCATTTGTGAATGTCAAGAGATCCCCGAGATAGGCCGGTGACCGTGCTTTAAATTACTGTGGAAATGGAGGGAAAAAGCTAATATTGTTGTTCGTGGTTGTTATCTGCCGTGTACCCACCAGTCATTGTGACAGTCCATCATATCGCCGGGTGATCAGGAGGCCTCATCAGTCCAGGGCTACACAACATCCCACTGCTCTCTAGTACCTCATTTCACACTCTGAAATAGCTTTTTTCTGTTTGGGTAACTTCTAGACAAATGGTTGTTCTGTCAAAGCGGCTGGGAAAAATACTTTATTATGTGCAGACATCGTTCCTAATAGTCCCCACATTTCAGTACAAGCAAAACAAGCCAGGAAGAATAGCTCCCATCTGAGGTGAAAGAATGACTTTCTGTTTTTTTGCTTTCTCTTTTCAAATCCTTTTCAATCACGGCATGAATATCTTTCTATCTTTAAAGGCATGGTGATTGTTGTGCTGGAAAACTCTCCCTTTGTAACAACATCATTGTGACCAGTGTGTGCAATAATGTCAGTTGGGAGTCATTTCAGGATTCATCCAAACCCCTTTTTCAGCCTAAAGTTTGTGTCAGGAGGATTCACACCAGCCTGGAACGTAGACGGTGACTTTAACAGTACACAGGTGTTAAAAATGGAAACATTGGACTAACGCTCTTACCAACAGAGCCCCTGTCGCTCAAGACGAATGAGCCACACGCTTTGTGTTGTCAAACCACTGACAGTAGATTGTTGAACCTATATTAAAGCCACACCGCGTAGAATTTTATCCCCAAAAATAAAATAGAAATACAAGCTTTTATTGTATGACAGATTGAAGAAGACCTTATAAATGCACAAACAAACATGTGATTTTGCTGTGAGCGGCTCACCTCTCCTAAGACATGACTGTAACTTTACCGGGAGTGGGTATGTCTCCAGCTCGTTTCCATGGAGATGTCGACTAAAGTAGTTCTACAAGCCCAGAACTTGTCTATAATCAAGTTCTAATCAGAGCTAGCGAGGGCCTTAAAGCAGAACTAAGTAACTCATGCCCCTAGAGGCCATGAGCCTCTAGGGGCATGAGCCTTAATTAATGAGTTTTTTAACTCATTAATTGTCCGTGAGAGTAAGGGGGTTCATGGAAGGAGGACAGGCTGTCTGCACATGTCCCCTGGCAGCTCTTCAGAGGCAATCGTGCTAAAGAAGAGGTCAGAGCCCAGCTATCTCGCACCCTCCCATCTGGTCATGGCGGGGTCACTCACCGCATGGATGTTCGCGCAAATGAAAATGTCACCCGACCCGACATCCAGTAGTCCCACAGGAACCTCTGTACAAAGGGATGGGTAGTATTTATGTGTGAAGCTTTGACCACTTGGCTCGTATAGGACCAGATTCCAAGTTAGGAACAATACATTTTTCTTTTGTTTCCAAATTTTTATGACCGGTGAATCCTGAGACACTACTCAAGGACAAGAATCTAATATTTCCAGCTATTTGGAAGGATGTCGCTTGAGGAGGCTGTTGTTGTCCAAACGTCTGCATTAGGGCTGCAACTAACGATTATTTTGTAAATCGATTAATCTATCGATCATTTTTACGATTAATCGATTAATCGCTTGGCTGTGAATGGTGTAGGAAAATTGTGTTTTTTCTTCTTTTTTTTTTATCACATAAAACTAAAGTGGCACAGCTTGAGGACATATTGATGGAGTAAACTCAAAGTGAATGTTTGTTGGAGGCTCTTAGCGCTAATTCTGCTTCTGACTGGATGAGACACAGACGAAACACTACAAACCCTAACTATAAAAAAGTTGCAACTAACGATTATTTTGTAATCGATGAATCTATCGATTATCTTTACGATTAATCGAGTAGTCGCTTGGCTGTGAATGGTGTAGGAATTATCTTCCTAAAAAGCTATAAAGCTAAAGTGGCGCTGCTTGAGGACATGTTGATGGAGTAAACTTAAAGTAAGTGTTTATAGGAGACTCTTTGTGCTAATTCTGCTTCGATGGAACACAGACAGATATTCATGAAATTTACAATGTACAAAACACTACAGAACCGAACTATAAAAACAAAGTAGGTTTTCATCAAAAATACTACATTTTCATGTCATTTCTGCTCTATTTGAGTCTGTGTGAACCAGAAAACGATTAATCAATTACTAAAATAGTTGTCGACTATTTCAATAATCGATTAGTCGTCGATTAATCGATTAGTTGTTTCAGCCCTAGTCTACATTGAGTTGCCTTGTGTACGGAATGTGCGGTATAAATAAACATGCGTTGCCTTGCGTTGTCTTGCTTTGTACAGTATATGAAGAGTTCATTTGTAAAAGCAGATATCTCCAGTTTGAATTTTTTCACAGGAACGTTTTGGACATGTGTCATTTGGGAAAGTTGTGTAAATTTGATTAAAAACGAGTGACTTTATATTTTTATGGCACTGAAACATATCTGGTTATGAAAACTACAAGCATAAGTTTTTTCAATGGAATTTATTGTTTTTGCTAATGAACTTCATGTAAACTGACTGATTTTTCAGCTTTTAATTCAATGACGGTTCTTGAGTCATCTTCTGTAGTTGAAGTGTAGAACGTTTCGCCTCATCCAAAAGGCTTTGTTAGCGACACTAAAGTTTAGGCTCAGCCCGCAGGCTATATATAAACCACTGGGCAGAATTTAGCTTGACTAAGGCCCTCCCCTCTATTAAGCCATTAATTTAGCGACGTAGCCAAGCTAAACTCTTTACTGTGGTCCATATCTAGTCTGCGGGCTGAGCCTAAACTTTAATGTCGCTGACGAAGCCTTTTGGATAAGAGGCGAAACGTTTTGCACTTCAACTACAGAGTACAGAAGATGACTGAAGAACCTTCATTGAAGATGGACAACTCCTGTACAACTGAGAACCTACACAGACAGCTTTTAACTATGTATCGTTAGAGGAGGTACTACAGAGTCAACTAGAGCTTTTTACCATATTACAATGTTGTTCCCTCATCAAAAACACACCTGAAGTTGTTGTTTGAGCCACTTACGCATTTTTGAGTGATCTTTAGAATCCTTCCAAGTGACTTGCAACTTACAATGTTCCTCCTGTTTACCCCGCGCTCCTCCTGCGGCCCTACGTAACCCGGAAATGCCATCCATACATCCAGTCTCTTTACTTTAATCTTTATTTAAGCTCATATAGAGTCAGAGATGTACTGCACCAGATTATAGCATAGGAACAGGGCCCTTGGTGAACCAGGAAGTAAGACTATGGGAAGCTTTAGATCAATATGGCATTTTCTAACCAACAAACTGCAAGAAAATGATCAAGTGCTCATTTTGACTCAATTTAGTTAGCAGTTTCTTCAAAGGTAGTGTTTAAAATCTGTGGCTCGTAAGGATTTTTTTTAATCAAACTTTCGCCCCACAAATAGCATCTACACAAAGCTGGTAATGACGCTTGGGAGTAACACTGCTCCGTAGCTCTGTCCCGCTGCACACATTCAGAGCTCATCCCCAGTCTAATATGTCACCTCTTTAGTCGGGGGGGCAGGTCCTGAAGGCTGTGCCACTGGAGCGGGGAATTGCGGCGGTACATCACGCTGTCAGTGGGGTCTTTTGGCAGAAACGGACATGATTATCTTTGCCGGTGGCCCACCCCTCCTCCATGTCACCGAGCAAGGTCGCAGAGCGGGGGAGGTCGTATGGAAACGAGCCCCGCCGCGATCCAAAGACAATCTGGTGACACAAGCGGCGTCTTTGGCTGACGTCCCTGTGTTTGACCGTTTGAGTGGTGAATGTTGAGCACTGACAGTGTTCTAAACTTCAGGGTCGCGGCTTTGAGTTCCTGACAGTTTGCTGAATGTCTCTCCCCTTGATCTTCTCCCCCTTTCACTCTGAACACTTCTGTCTAATAAAGTCTAGTACTGGCCAAAAGTTTTGACACAATTTGAAAAAGAGACTAATTGCGTACTAGGTTTGCCAATATTGTTTTTGCAAAATTCAAGAAATAAGATAAGCCTTTATTGATCTCACAGTGGAGAAATTCACTTGATGGAACATAATCTGTTGTAACTAGGGCTGGGCACCGTTAGTTTAGGTACTGCTGGTATCGAAAAAATAAAATTATCGAAAGCAGGCACCGTATTAAAGGAAGTTACTTGGTTGTTTCACCCCAAATAAATTATATTAAATGAAAATAAATTCTCTTTTATGGAATAAATTAACTTTATTGTTCTGTTTTAAAAGCAGAGGACAACCAATATATCTGGCTGTAATTTGGGGATTTTATGATATCTGCTATAGAGACTTCGCAATGAAATTGGTTAGCTACAAGTTTGTTAAATACAATTTTAACTTAACCTCAGTCAATATGGGCATGCTGCATGTCATTTTGAAGCACAGAACCTGATGAATGAAATCACTGAGTTAGTTTTGACCTCTGCAGTTGTATTTTTGATCACTGTGCAAAATGCGTCGGCTAGCAACAGTATGCTAATGCTAACGGAAATTAATGAAAGCTGGAATAGAATCTATTGAATCACCTAAAGCAGTGGTTCCCAAAGTGGGGGTCGGGACCCCTCGGCGGGTCGCGAGGCCTTGGGTGGGGGTCCCCAGATGATTTCAAGATGAAATAAAAGAAAAATGCTACTGTTCTTAGTACATGTTTTACTGTAAATTCATTCAGTTGATCAAAATAAACTGTTTAGATACATATTAACTTGATTATAAAATGTTTTTCTTTCCTATAGTAGTGTAAGAGGCAATAACTTTATACAATGGGGGTCCCGAGATGTTTACGTGTCAATTTTGGGGTCCCGGCCAAAAAGTTTGGGAACCCCTGACCTAAAGTAATGAAATAAAATCGTCCACTGCTGGAGTGGCCAAGTTATGTTTTTACAGGATTATAGACCAGACATTTGGAACAATTGGCCAAAAATATCGATCAAAAATATTGGCCGAGCATATCGGCATCGGCTTTAGAAAAACCCATATCGGTCGACCTCTAGAACAAGTATTGTTCAAGTATCGGTATCGTTAAAGTACCCAGTGGGAGATCTTTAGTCTATTGTTATAGGTCTGTCACGATAATTGACTTATCGTTCATTAAATACATTTTTTGGGCTCAATATTTATCCTCTACTTTTACTTGCATTTTGTGTCAAATTTTTCCAATGTAATATTCATTTTTACCCTAAGTAGGTTGTATTTCATGTTTATTGTGGGATATTCAAAGATTAAGTTTTTTTCAAACACAGCTTTACAGTCATTTTTAATATATCAATATATCGAACTTCACTTTCTGTTATTACCTGTATTGTTTACGTTTTGAGTTGATAGTGTAAATCTGAGTGCCTAAAATCTACCTAGACACGGGGAGAACATGTAATATAGCTAATATAGCCTCACATGGTCAACGGGTGAAACTGGGACATTTTTGCAAGATTACTAACCACTCAGCCATTCAGGATCTCACGACAACAAAGAGAAAACAATATTAAACTCTATACACTTTGTTTGACTTTGGAACACTTCATGTGGCAAAGAACTGCTGCTCCATGACTCTGAGCTCTCTTTATGTTACAGGGCGACACCAGCGCAGACAAAGCGATCTGCATTTTACCTGACAGCACAGCCCTGTCCTGAACTCGCCGCTATCTTATCTGCCCCTGACACCGCGTCATTTGTCAGCGCTAATGAAATGGAAAGCAGCGGCGGCGCATTGTTTACAGCAGGCACGGCGGCGAAGGCGGGAGCCGCGGGGGGACCTCGCTGTTTGTGCACGGGCTTTCAGACGTGCTGCGCTTTTGTTTTCCGCGTCCTTGTCCCGTCCAGACCGATGTCCCGTGTCAGCACAAGCATTAATTACAGGTTGTGTGCTCTTCCACGCTAATACTAACACGCTAGCCCACCTGCCCATGGCTCGGCTGTGGGCCTTGAGTAACATGGTTGTGTAAACTTGCACATGTGAAGAAATATAGACATAGCTGTGTGAGCAAAATTATGTGTTGGGTCAGTGTTTTTCAATTCACTGGTTCAGCTTTCAGTCTTGATGAGAATAACATTCATCTCATAAAACCCTGATATTTACAGTTTACATTAGTATTTCCACAGTTGTTATAGACGACTATTCAGGGTAGGGCTGGTACAGTTACATTTTTTTGTATATACCGATACCTGAATGATTTTCCCGAAAAAAATTCAATACCTGTACTAAAATATTTGTCATCTACTACAACCAGAAAACAGAACAATAATGTGCCTATATTCCATTTCTTTTGAACTTGTAACATTTATTTGAGCTGAAACAACCAAGTAACTTCCTTTAGTGCTGTCCCTGGACTCAACAGCTTGGTTTCTAAAGATGTTTGTTATTTATTTGATACCAGTGGCAAGGCAAGGCAAGGCAAGTTTATTTGTAGAGCACAATTCATACACAAGGCAATTCAAAGTGCTTCACAGTTGCAGAAAAAAATTACAAGAAAATAAAATCAATCAATAAAACATCAACATAAAACATCAGTTACAGTAAAAGGCAAGAATGCAGATAAAATACTTTCAGTTTTCATATGCACGGGTAAAAAGAGCTGTTTTCAGCCTGGATTTGAACATGGTCAGAGTTGAGGCCTGTCTCACATCCTCATGAAGACTGTTCCAGATTTTAGCTGCATGAAACTGAAACGCAGCCTCACCGTGTTTATTATTGACTCTGGGAACCACCAGGAGACCCCTCCTCAGGGCCCGAGATGGTTCATACGGCTCTAACATGTCAGAGATGGACTTTGGTGCTAAACCATGAAAAGACTTGTACACAAGCAGCGCTGTTTTAAATTCTATTCTCTGAGTGACAGGAAGCCAGTGCAGAGACCGGAGCACTGGACTAATGTGGTCGTATTTCCTGGTTCTTGTCAGGACTCGAGCAGCAGCGTTCTGGATGTACTGCAGCTCTAACAGCTCGTTTAGAAAGGCCAGTGGTACCTAAACTTTATTTTCGATACCATACAGGCATTGTTTAATGGTACCCAGCCCTAGTTCAGGATCAAAAGCAATACTACAACAAAAAAATAACAAAAAACAGAAAGCGCTGAGAAACCACCACAAGTTCAGTTTAAGTGGTAATATCATGCATAATTGGGTGATTACTCTTCGAGTAATTGTATAATTTTGTCCCAGTGGCTTTGAAGAAGAAGATCTTTATTTATATACTGTAGGGCCTTTCACAGACATGGTCACAAAGCGCTTTACATGAGAGCATTTTACATTCACTCCACACTCGGTGATGGTAAGCTATTGTTAGTAGCTTCAGTTTCCCCTGGGGGAGACTGACAGAAGTGCTGTCGCGACTGCACACATCTGCGCCAACGGTCCCTCTGACCACCTCCATGCATTCACACACACATCATTCATCCTGGCCTATTGTACATGTTTTTAGTGGTAGGGGAAACCGGAGTATCCGGAGGAAACCTACCCAGACACGGGCAGAACATGCAAACTCCACACAGAAAGGCCCTGTCCAGGTGGGAATCGAACCCGGGACCTTCTTGCTGTGAAGCGAGAGCTGTACTACCGTGCCACTCAGAGAAAGCAGCTCCTGAGGTTCTACATACAGGAAATGCTTTTCTCTTCTCTCGATCTCTTGCTACAATCAGTCCTTCAATTGTGAAGTAAAAACACTCTCACTGTAAAAAAAGAATTAAGCTTCACTGTCTCACTCTTATAAACTGCATCGCTGCTGACGAAGGTCAGTTTGGCCATTGCAGCAATAAAGTTTACAAGAGTGAGACTGTGTGCAGGAGCTTTTCTATTTTTTACATAAGTTACCCAGCCTTCCACGCTCCTGCCGCCTCCCGGGTGTGCGAAGTCACGCTTCACCACAGCCACACACGCCGAGCAGTTTTCTCTTTGTTGAAACAGCTGCACAGCAAAGGGGAGCAAGAGCATGAGGTGGCCGGAGCTTAGAGTAAGATGCCTTGAATAACCAGGAAGTGAAACTACTATTTTGTTTTAGTGAGAAAGATGTGTTTGACATTAGTACTGAATACCTGAAAAATGCAGAATTTAAAAAAGTAGAATAAAATTCGGGTTTGCTCATGTTTCCTTGAAGGTTTGCTGCACAACATCAAGACTGTGAAATACTGGAGATCAGTCCGTTAGACAGGCCCAACATTGAACTCTGTTGTTTGGAGTCTGCACATCACACCAATAACATTTTCTGCACCAATACTAACACTAACTGCACATTTCCGTAGCGTTGTGACTGCTCAGAAAACAAGTCCAGACATCTCCCCACCAGATGTCTCTTTTATGAGCCGCTCTATGACCTCATGTGTTGGTTTAGCCATAAAGCTGTGGCCGTTGGACTTGTTCAGGTATTATCGTAGCGCACACATGACTTGGTGTGTTTTGGTTCAGTGCCAACTAAGGAGCAGTGTTGATGGATGTGAGATCGGGAAGTAGCAATTGTCAAGAGACAGTCATTTCCTTTGTGAGTTATGAGTTTTGGAAGTAAGATTTTGATAAAGTGCAATTTATGGTTTTGGGCTAAGCCTTGGGAAGTGTCACTTATAATCTGGGCCCACTTAAATTCCACATGGACAATATCAGAGGCTCTAGTCTTTGACATTTGCTGGAGTATAAGGTTCTGGTCCAAACTCGTGTAACTTTCCTAACACATTTCAGTGTCATAGTTTTCATTTCATTTTATTATGCATTTTATTTCTTCAAAAATCGACAATATTAGCCTTCAAATAACCATTGTCCTGAAAGATACAGATAGAAGAACCATCTGGGGTTTCTGTGTTTTTTTAGAGTCCTGGACATTATGGAAGTTCTTAAAGCAGTACTAAGTAACTCTTGCCCCTAGAGGCCATAAGCGCAACTGCAGGTGTCGTAGCAAGTTACGATTTTTTAACTTATTAAATGTCTTGGAGAGTAAATACTACGCTGACAGAAAAGGTGAAGGGAGAGAGGGGTGTTGTACATCCAATTACACAATGGAAATATTTTTTTCACTCAAACTTGGCTGTAAATACTGTTTAAAGTGGCGCTATCCCCCAGTTAGCTTTGCCCGTTAGCCTGTTAGCTTCTTCTTCGTGATTACATTAGTGTGTATTGCTTGCTCCGCCCCGGTGGCAGTCAAGTTGCAAGCATGGTTTTCTGGCCAGAGACACCAGGGGAGATGAAAGACCCCCCAATCATCCCATTAACACTTGTATTACCCCCAGAGGGACTACGGAAAGGATTTATTAAGGTAAACGCGTTACTTAGTACTGCTTTAAAGAGTTATTTTCATTTAATGTAGTCACTTACTTACTTACCTATTTAAATGACACACTGCATATCAATGAACAGACAACTGGAGATGCCAGATTTAGCACGTAGCTAATTTCCATCTGCGGTCCCATGGGATAAAAACATGGCACCGACATAGAACTTACACTTAACTGTTCTGAGCTGAGGTCGCTGCAGTTGCTCAGGTCTAGGTTCAGCAACACTATGAGCCCAAAGAATGAGATCAGCTGACGACCTGAACATCCTGAATCAATGGATTTCTTCTTCCCTGATGGCACAGGCATATTCCAAGATGACAACGCCAAGGTTCATTGGGATCACATTGAGTCCAGATCTTAACCTCTTAACCCCCGCCTGAACCGAGCACATTTTCTCCAGTTCGGCTTTACCCAAAAAGCTTCTTGGAAAAAGCAAAATTGAGACGAAATCGAGGATGAAAATGCAACAGAAAAGTGACCCAAAAATTTACAGTGATGAAAAAGCCACAAAAGTAACAATAACACAATAAAAAAGTGACACAAACGCAACTGAAGACTGATGAAAAAGCCACAACAGAGTGACTAAAATGCAATGAATAACCATAGACATATGTATTAATAATAGACCGTCATTCCTCACTCCTCCCCGTTTATCACAATGACCACATTCGAGGGGGAAATCATGGCGGATTTACAGGCTCCTCCTCCCCAGCTCTGAGCATGTTCCTAAAAAAGGGCAAAAGAGCGGGATCGTCGTGGAGTTTGGTCGTAGTCGCGCCATTAGCTCTTATGCTAACGGCCTGTCAATCAAAGTCCGGCCTTCATTAATTATGCAAGATTTCTAAAATGTACCCTACGAAAACCAGCCTGGTTTCTTTAATTGTAAATAACCCAGCGTTATCACAGGAGGAATATCTAGCTGTAGAAAGTTTACGAAAATTAGAAACCAGGCTTTAAAGTTGTTTTTAACGTGTCTAAAATGCAATGCTTTCCAATGGGAGACTAGCGGCTAAATGGAGCTACTACAGCAGTGGTGGACCAATGGCGGCCCCTAGTGTCGGGGTCGTAAAGCACAGCAGCCAGCGGCCATTGTGAAAAACGGATGAAAACACGGCAAAAAAGCGTCAAAAAAGCGATGAAAAATACGACAAAAAATGCGATAAAGAGACAAAAACGCTGCTACGATCAGTTATCCAGGTCTTCGCTTTCAAATGAGGCGCTACACTGACCTATAGGCGTCGAGAAGCTTTTAGATTGGGTAAAGCCGAACTGGAGGAAAAGCGCTTGGTTAAAGCTGCCTCACCGATGCATTACCAATAAGCGCCACAAGATGCGCCACCAATGTTCGCCACACTCGCAAACAGCAGAAGGAGACCGGCGCTGCACCTCGCACCCCCTCACCCGTTTATTATAATAGATCCATGCCCTCAAAAGTTCAAAGCAGAAGAAGCAGCAACAGTTAGCGGCTAACAGTTTAGCATTATGATAGAAGTTTACAAAAAGATCGTGAACTGACAAACATCTGACCGACCTGCTCTGATGCAGCTGAAATAAAATCCTTGTGAAATGTCCGTTTGTTTATTAATCCAATATCTACAGGAGCTGTCAGGTCCTTTTCCTCCTTTTTTCCCCTCACAAGGCAAAGCAACACCGGAGGAGAGGCTGAGGCGTTCAAGGGTGGCGGGGGAAAAAAGAACTGCTCTGTAAACTTGGTTCTAAATGGAATTATTATGTTCTAAATGTCCAAAAAAAGTGACAGACTTGTAGTTGTAGTTTAGCAAATAAATGTAAATCTCAAAATATTTACTTAAATATTAGAGCTTGTGACCTTTTTTTGCTTGTTAGGACTTTTCACACACACACAGTAGCAAACACACTACAGTACACTAAAGTGCTAGAGTGCTAAAGTTAAAGTTCTCCAGAGCTCCAAACGCTTGCCAACCACTCGTCCAAAAGTGTTTCCTAAAGCCTGGGAGGAGCACATCCTCAATCTCGTTTAGACGTGTTAACCTTTTAGTGAAGCCAGTGCAGCCGGTGAAGATTACACGAGCTCGCGCATGTGGTTAATAATTGAAGAGCTCTCGATGCGCTCCCTGTGTAAATGACAAGTTGCGTGTATTGACATCTCGGGCTTATTACAGTGCGCATGCTGTTAATGAGGGAGTGAACCACACTGACGTAGCTAACCGTGGCCGCGCTCTGTGATCAATGGAGCGTGGCTAACGGGCTAATGCCAGATTTCCACACCAGCCTTTCTAGACGCCCCTAATAGATTTTAATGGATAATCGACCCACTCGGTGCACAATAACAGGGTGGGTCGCAAAGAGCGAAGAGCTTTTGATCCCCTTATCACTAGGTCTGTCCGTGCTACGCGCTGTAAATCATATGTGTATCCAAGGGGAAATCCGGACTGTCAGCTGGAGTTAAGGCCAAGATTAAAGTCAAGTTCAAAGGAATATTGCAGTGATGGGGTGACCTGAGATTCGCAATAGACTTGGCCATTTTGTTTTTTGTGGTTTAGACATGGTTTACACTCAGACTGGACCTAATTGTGTCCAATTTATGTCGATTTTAGACCCTTTTGGATCCTGGTTAGTCCTGATTTGATTAATCTTTGCCTGGTGGCACAAAGTCAAATGTTTTATGAGGTTTGTGGGTTTTTGAGTTTTCTCTTGCCGTAAAGGAGGGTCCAGGCCACGTTTCCATCTGCTGCTGGCTGCTTATTTGGACATTTGCTTGGACATATTTGTTTCACTCACATAGCCCTGTGTGAGTGAAACAACTTAATTTGATTTGTAAGGTGGTGCTTGGAGAGAAAGATTTGAGAACAAGTAGGTTTAGGGGTTTCGGTTGCACATTTGCTGGCACTTACCGACCTCAGTGTTTTGAGAATGTCTTCCGACAATTGTTTACCTACTTTCATTAGGGCTGCACTAACGATTATTTTGTAATCGATTAATCTAACGATTATTTTTACGATTACTCGATTAATCGCTTGGCTGTGAATGGTGTAGGAAAATTGTATTTTTTCAATTTTTTCATCACATAAAGCTAAAGTGGCGCAGCTTGAGAACATGTTGATGGAGTAAACTTAGACTAAACTTAAAGTAAATGTTTGCTGGAGGCTCTTGGAGCTAATTCTGCTTTCTGATTGGATGAGACACAGATGGATATTCATGAAATTTACAATGTACAAAACACTACAGACCCTAACTTTTAAAAACCAAAGTAGGTTTTCATCAAAAATACTATTTTCATGTCATTTTTGCTCCATTTGAGTCTGTGTGAACCAAAAAAGATTAAGCGATTACTAAAATAGTTGTCGACTATTTCAATAATCAATTAGTCGTCAATTAATCGATTCGTTGTTTCAGCCCCAACTTTCATGATCATGATCTCCTGTTCTGCATCAGGGTTTTCACAGAAGTTTAAAAAGCTTTGAAAGTATAAATGAATTGTATCAAAATCAAGGCTGAATTGGCTGAAATTTATTTATTTTGTCCAAATCTCTTTCCTCTGTTTGATGAAATGTTTTTGCTAATCTTAAGAAATGGAATGAAGTTTTTTTTCTCTGTGTTTGTGGCATTAAATATAGTATTTGGGCATTAAAAATGGCAATAAAAACATTAAATGTAACAATTTCACTTGTTTCTGCCTGTGCATGGACCAAAAGGTACAGTTGCCATGTTCCAAAAATGAATTAATAAATAAAGAAAATGTATCAGTTTCTCTCAACATTATTCCTGTCACTGGAAAAATAATTACGTAATATAATAGAATAGTTTGTCAAAATGATCACACTCTACGATCAGTCTGTTTGGACAAGGACACTTTGTGTGATGTTTGTAAGGGCACCCAGTTCTTCATATGAGCTTTGAGGAGAAAGTGCATATAAATCATGTAATTCCAGATGTCCAACAACTTTGCTTTCATTGTCTTCTGCCTCGTATATTTAATGACGTAATAAAGCTCACGGCCACATCCGCCCACAACTAAAAATATCCTGCCTCCAAAATGACTAACTGGGGTTTAGATCTTTGTTGCGGCTAAAGTTCTCCAGAAAATACAGTAACTATTGTCATTTCTTGTAAAAATATCCTGGAGGTGCATAGATGCTGCTGTGATGTGATTCCATTAATTTTCTTTGCAAAGTGGTTCTTCTCGCTCATAAAGCAGTGAGTAAACTGAAGTGTGAGTGTGATTTTACAAGGTGACGCTGCCTCTTTCCCGCTGCTACGTTGCACATCTCTCTGGTATTTGGTAATTGCAGTTTCATGTTTGTGGAGCTGACAGCACTTTTCATAATTATGTGTCTCTGCTTCCATTGTTCAGTTTCTCTACTTGAATCTTACTGCAGTTATTGGAAAATGAAAACTAGGTAGGAATTGCGTGCTATTCTGAGCCATTCTAATGTGCAGATGTTCTGGTTTGTGTCTACATGAACTTTTTAATATTTAGCTGTTTCAAATAGGGCTAGTTATGAGTAATCTCGACATACCAAAATATAGGGCTGGGATACTCGGTGGCCGATCCGATACGTATCGCGTAATTTTGATAATGTGTACCATATGTTTATTGAAGTGTTAAGATTGAAAATGCCTTAAAGGTGCATTATGCAACCAAAAGTTGATATTTGTGCCTATTTGACCTTGTACTGGCCCAGTGGCTGTATGAGTGGGCAGCATGGAGCCTTTACTTTCCATCACAGTGGTCTCAAGGACGCTCCAGATTCAATAGTTTGGAAGGTTTTCGCTGCTGACGGACCCTCTCACCAGAAAATCTACAAAACAAATGATCCTGTTGTGTTGTAGAGGCCGCCATGATGGAAAGTAAAGGCGCCATGCTGAACATTCATACAGCCGCTAGGCCACTACAAAGTAAAATACGCACAAATATCAAGTTCTTTTCACATAAAAAGTTGCAGAATGCACCGTTAACACAAAATGGAACAAGTGCTGTGTAACTGTTACTGTAAAACAAAGGAGTGCATGATGAAAATGCCTCCAAACACAAGTATTGTGATACTTGATACTTGCGATACGATACGATATTTTTTAATTGGTAGTCTGCTTAAAATTCAAGAAAAAAGAACACGGGAGCTTCAAAAAGGTGTTTCAAATCACTTTCTGATGTTAAATGTAATTCATATTTTAGACTGGGTCTGCATTGCTACAGCTGCCGTAACTGGATTTATTATGAAATCTACAAAAAAGATTCCAGTTAGCCAGATAAAGCAATCACACAGCCAAAAGTAGAGGCAATGATCCGTCTCTAGTCATCGGTCAGTCATCGGTCAGCTTCAGACCAGTTTGGACTTTCTGTATGATAGACAATTAGAAAGGATGGCACGCAGCATCCTAAAAGATGCTGCGCATCCTTTGTATTCAGAGTTTCGATTGCTTCCATCTGGGCGTAGGTTTTTAATGCCAATAAGCCATACGAATCGTTTTAGTAAAAGTTTTGTTCCCGCTGCCATTTCCTTGATGAACAAGTAGGGATCTAATCGCCCCTGACACGGCTTCTTATCTTTGTTATTGTCCAGTGGCTTAAATTTCTGTTGTATCTTTGGCACATCCTGTTAGTATCTGGAGCACTTACAAGTTTTATATTTAAACATGTACTTTGTGTTTTATCTTTGTATAATGTGTTTTAATGTGGACTAGTTCTCAGAATTGCAAGACAAATTTACCTACGGGTACGAATAAAGAAACCTAACCTAACCTAACCTAACCTATCCCGAATAGGATGCGTTTCAAAGCACGGCATACTATTAAACTTTATAAGAAAGTGTTTTTCGAGTTCATATACTTGTCTTTGCAGAACATGAAAAATTGTAAGTGTGGCTAAATCTGAGCAGAAAAATGCAGCGCTTTAAAACGACCAGAACTCCTTATCAGCCCATTGCCTACATTTGCATATTAATGATGAGAATTATCTCCTGAAGACATCAGGATTTCCACTCTTTCGAAGATCAGACTTTAATGCTCTTGTGTGCTGCGCTGATTTAGTGCCGTTTTCACGCCGAGGCTTGACTCGCTTTAATGAACAAGCTCATTTGCATAGCGTCGTAACATTTAGCTGGTCATCAACGGTAATAAAGCAACAGTGTTTAAGCTACGGAGCAAGACAGGACATCGTTCAGCAGACCATCTGGACAGTCGGATTCTTTTTCGTAACAATCCATAATATTTAACAACAACCATTCTCAAGGATGTGGAACTGGCATATTCTCTGTGTCTGGGTGGAATTCATCCAGATAAAACAACAGCATTGTACATTAGCCTTAAGGGGGTTGTTCAAACATCAGAAACCTTCATGGAGCAGTGTTTTGGGGTTGACTTTTTCTCTCCAGTGGCAGCTATTTGTGTTGAGATTCGTTTTTCCAAATAGTCACACACAACACGTTCCGATGCTAGCACAGATGTTTGACAGTAAACCACATCCATGAAGGAAAGAACAAGCAAACTGTGTTATTGATTATGCACTGAGGAGCATTCAGAAGGTCTTCAAGGACAGAAACCAATTCCAGCGTCTGTGGAATGGAAGAGAAACCCAGTTATTGTCATTTTTTTGATGAACCCGGCATTTTTCAACCAACTGAATGTGAGATGGTGATTTAGATATGGAAGTTTATTTGTATAGACGTATGAGTTAATTATGACTCAATACAAGAAAAAGCAATATACTTACTAGGGCTGGGCGATATGGACCAAAAGTCATATCCCGATATATTTTGGTTGAATATCGATATACGATATATATCCCGATATTTCTTCCGCAAAGTGAGAGCTGTGAAATGAAATGTTAAGTCAAAGTCAAAGCCAAATACTAGTAGTTTTATTTATACTCTCTATGAAATGTAAACATAAACACTGCATAACAAAGCTCTGTAAGGTGCACATTTAAATAATTTAAAAAAACATCTTAAATAAAAAATAGCCTAGAAAATAAAATAGGTCAGTCTTTTCCTGAGAACAGCATTTAAATATTAAGAGATAACAAAATAAAGTGCTCAGTTTAAGAATAAGATCTTTTTTTTTTTAAAATCAGCTTGAGATTACGTGTTTCTTTTTCTTAACTTAATAGCTTATCTGAATTTGAAATATCCCGATGTACACGATATGGTCTAATTCCATATCTCATTAAAAATATATATCGATATATCGCCCAGCCCTAATACTTACTATATACTAATTACACCCAATTTTAGCATACTGCATTTCATTAATTCATCCATCCATCCATCCACACATCCATCCATCCATACATCCCCCTATCCATCCACACATCTGTCCATCCATCTATCCATACATCCATCCATATGTCCATCCATACACATCCATCCATACGTCCATCCATTTATCCATACACGTCCATCCATACACATCCATCCATCCATCCATCCATACGTCCATCCATCTATCCATACATCCATCCATACACATCCGTCCATACGTCCATCCATACGTCCATCCATACGTCCATCCATCTATCCATACATCCATCCATACACGTCCAGCCATACGTCCATCCATACGTCCATCCATCTATCCATTTATTTATTAGTTTATTTAACAGGGACAGTACACATTAATGAACATTTATGTAAATGTGTCAGTATTAGCTGCAAAGCTAGTTTTCCATACGTCCATCCATACGTCCATCCATCTATCCATACATCCATCCATATGTCCATCCATACACATCCGTCCATACGTCCATCCGTACATCCATCCATACGTCCATCCATACACGTCCATCCATACACGTCCATCCATACACGTCCATCCATACGTCCATCCATACGTCCATCCATCTATCCATACATCCATCCATACGTCCATCCATCTATCCATACATCCATCCATACGTCCATCCATCTATATGTCCATACATCCATAAATACTTTTTTTAATGTTGTATATGGCAGGGGAAGCGAGGTTTGCCTGGTGGAGAGTTGATTTCCTTCCAAGTCTAGAAACCAGGGGCTGAACTTTCCAATCTTTGCACATATAAAAGTGCCAATATCTACAAATTGCAGTGTTGTACATCATATATGCGTTAAAAGCGAGTCCAGGAGCTGTACTTTATTTCCTTTTTGTCCAACACTTCTCGAATCTTGGGCCGAAGTTCTACTATTGCTGGATCCATCTCTATAATACAAGCTATCAAAATATCAGCTTTCTGTAAAAGTATTCTTTTTGTCGACATATTTCGTCAATTTGTTCCAACTGAAATGGTTTGCCATAATACGAACAACAAAAGCTGAATAGCACCTCGATACAGCACTATGAGATTTCCAGAGGTTGTATTTTCCGCCGGCTGAGCTTGTGTGAAAGCTGTCTCTCTCACAAAGGCTGGATAATGACTGGGTCTTCCTCTCCTCGACAGCCCAGTGATTTAGAGCTCGGTCCCCTGTTCCAGGCCAGTCCTAGGCCCCTAAGAATACAGGCTGTAGGGCGACCAGGAGGGACGTGGGAGGTCCTGCTTTCCCTAAAGAGTTCCCAAACGAGCCGAGCAGTTACTATAGCGGCACAATTAATCCCAGGGGAATGAGAATCGCAACCTAAATGGATGTAATTTGCAAATTTCAAAAACTTAAATGGCTCAAATAATGCAATCCTTCTGCAGTAGCCTCATGAATAAAAGTGTACCAATGTCCAAGGCCATCTTCACTTGAGAATACAGTTCACAACGACAGGCCAACGCTTTGCAGTTAGTAATGAACCTCAGAGGGGCAGCCCGTGTCAGTCCTTCTGAAGACATCGAGCTGAGGCATTCATATACGACAGGTCTCCATTGTCTAAAATAGACAATGGAGACAAGACGCCTTTTCCCCTCAAACAAAAACAAGTTTGAGTTTCTTCACAAGATTGTTTTTATGGGTTTGAAGGTGAGAGAGTCATTAAGCAACACATCCAAGTATTTGTTTGTGATAGTTAAAGGGCGTTTTCACACATGTTGGAGCACCTCATGGGTCAATCCGAGACCGTCCTAGTTTCAACTGTATTTACTTCAAAGTTAGTTCAGTCCGTGTTCACGTAACACTCCCGCACCAAACGCCACTTCATCAGCCACGTAAACACCTCAAGAGTGGACACTGTAGGGATAGTTTAAGGCAGTGTTTTCCAACCAGGGGTACAGGGCCCACTGGGGGTACTTGAGCACTTTGCAGGGGCTGCTTGGAATTACCTCAGAGTAATCTACTTCCGAAGAGAAGTCATTTTGAAATTATGTTTTCCTTAAAAAGTTTAGGTTTTGGAGTACCGGTATTTTAGCTTTCTTTTTAACATAACACTAAATACTGAATAATGTGAGTTTAGTTGATCACTTTGAGAGTAAATGGACGACTGAAGGGGTACGCTAGACAAAAAAGAAACCATTGGTTTAAGGAATCTTTTTTAGTGTTTGAAAACAGCATTATTTTAGCCTCGTCAGCATTGAGGACCAGTTTTAGCTGCAGAAGTTTGTACTGAACCACATCAAAAGTTTCTGCAGTGCTTCAACAGCTTCAGTAGCAGTAACTCATAAGTTAATGCTCCTGGTTCAGAATGTGTGCAGTGAACTGAATCTTGATTTTGATTCTAGATATGGTAGAGTAGCCAAAATATTTACTCAAGTGCGAGTAACATTACTTGAAATCATTTTTCTCAAGTTCATGTAAAACGTAGTGATCCAAACAAATTACTCAAGTAAAAGTAAAAAAGTGCTTGGAGAAAATGTTACTGAGTAACTGTTTGAGCGAAAAAGCCTGATTTATTTTCAATGACGTCACAATTGTGTGAAATAAAACATAAAATCATGTGGAAATCGTGATATTTACAAAGAACATTCCAAGAAAACGTAAATAATTCTAAAGAACAACGAGTACGAGATCATCTACAACAAAAAGTAACAAATGTTTTTAATATATTATAATTTTACTAAAGAAGAAGTACAATGTATCGAATGATAAGACTACTCTAAGAAGTACCTTTTGTTAAAGTACATGTACTGAGTAATACCCGCTTCTGCAAATCATTCAGCCTGAGCCTGGATATTGTCTTTACAGTGAGCTGGTTTAAATTAGCATTTGGATCTGGGGAATCAGGGTCTACCCCCAGCTGCTCCTGGTGAGAATGATCCTGTTGGTGTGTTTTCACGACACGCTAACAAATATTAAAATTACATTTGACATTTCACTTTGTTCACATTTAGGTTCATTTGCTGCTGTTCTGTGTCAAAACAAGTAGAGCATTTTCAGGGATCATCGTCAAATGGGACAAAATTCTCGCTTTTTTGTCTTCAAAGTTTCATAAAACAACAAAAATCCTTCATGATGAATAAAAATGTCACGTTTAGGCGCAAAGAAAACAGACAGCAAGTGTAAGGAGTTGCAATGAAAGGTCTTACACTGCCATCTGCTGGTCAATGTTTGAACGCAGCAGAGGATCAACGAAGCTCTTCAATGTTATTAAAATGCAGAACAAATCTTTGAGATCCAATTTAACTAAACATATTTCAATGACCTTGCTCTTGATTACCTTATTAGTGTCATCGTACGAACCTATTGAAGACGTGCTTTTTTTTTAGTGGTAAAGGAAACAGGATCAGCCCCGGAATTGAACCTGGGACCTTCTTGCTGCGAGGCGAAGGCTCACACACACACAAAAGAAAAAAAAAAGAAAAAAAAGACATGACATGTTATTGCAAAAATTAGTAATTTATAATATAACAAGCAATATTCCTTGAACAATATTTTGAGTGTGTAAAATTTAGGAAAGGACATGACAAACACAAATCACAGGAAATTACCTCTTGTTTTTGTCTCCAGTGAAAAGCCCAAGACAAATTGAGAGTTAATAATAGAAGGAGAGCTGAATAACGACGTGTGTGTGTGTGTGTGTTTGTGCGTCCGCAGTCACCGGCTGGAGGTCAGAGCGCAGGTGGCACAGGCCTTCCTCACCAAGTTCCAGCTCAGCAGTGAAGAGATGACCACACTGAGAGGAGCCAGAGACACTCCCATCACTGAGGTATAAGAGTGTGTTGTTGCCAATCCAAACCCTTAGTGCATTACATTATCACAAACTGTTTATGGCTGCGTCCTGTGTGTCCTTTTCAAGGGGAGACACTGGCAAAAAAAAATATATGTGTTCAGGTTTTGGTCAAAAAAAAGGACAAACGCGTGAGTTTGGCAGGTCTTGGCTTTCAAATGCGGCGTCACACTGGCCTATAGGCTGTGGTGACTTTGTGGATTAGGGTAAAGCTGAACTGGAGAAAATGCACTGGGTTAAGAGGTTAATTATTGCACTGATTCAATGTTTCTCATTTAAAAAAATAAAAAAATAAATTCATGGGCCATTTTCTCCTAAAGGTTTTCGGTCACTGGATTACAGTATAACTATTTTGAAGTTTTTTTCAGAGGGATTTTTTAATATGTAAATCTTAGCCTTGATTAATTATTGTAAAACTAGATATCCTTTCTGAAAAAGTCTTTGTAACTACTATGTCAATCAAATAAACTCAGATTTCATTGCTCGTAGGCACTTTTATATGAAAACGTGAAATGACAGGAAACTTACAATGCATTTTTCCCTGGTATTCATACCAGTAATGTACAGGAAAAGTTTCAATTTAAACATTTTCCCCCATTCACCTGCATTAAGTTAACCCTCATTCGCCGCTGTGTGTCACTCTAGGATTTCTTCAAAGCCCTCCATCGTGTGAAGCACATCCATGAAGACGTGAAGGTCCTTCTGCGAACCAACCAACAGACAGCCGGGTAAACCTCTCATTCTGTGACAACCTTTGTTACACTTTAGCTTCATTCATTTCTATTTAATTTATCAGGGATTGGCTTTTCCCTAATCAGCAGATGGCAGCCTCTCCGCGGAGTCTCATGGCGATTATGAGACATCATTATCTAATGTCTAACTAAGATTTATAACAACTAACTTCCCAAGGTATTGTTTGGACACAGACATTATCCAAAAGTAGTTTGAAAAGCCTGGATAAAAGTCAAACTTACTGCCCAGATGAAGACGTAATAGTGTTAAAGGGGGTATTATAGAAGAACATTTAAATCATCTTAATTGATGTGCATCTATGAGTAATCTTTGACTCTTCCCGGTGACTATTCTATCTTATAGGAGGGGTATTATGCAAAATCGACTTTTTAAATATTTTTTTACCATGGTACAATGATGATCTCTCATCATAAATACACCTGGAGTTGTGTTTCGACCCATTCACGCATCTTTAAGTAATCTTTGGATCTTCCCCACAGACCAGCAGCTCCCAAAAAGCTTCTCCTGAGGTCCTTTCATTCTCTCAATCTCTTACGAAGATTAATCCTCTCATCGCGAATATCTTTACTTTGATCTGTTTTAGATCAATATTGCATTTTCTAACCAACAAAGTGTAATATAGTGATAAAGATGTGTTTAAGATTATTACCAAATATCAGCAAAAAGCGTAATACCCACCTTTAAAGGAACTAGATGCAAGTTGTTCATGTTTATACTCACTACTGCCACCTCAGGTCTTACGCGTAACTGCATCTCTATGTTAAAGGAATAGGCCACCGTTTTTACATACTGAGATATGTTCTTACCTTAGCTTAGACGAGTTCATTTGTACCTGTCTGGTCTCCACGTGTGCCTTCAGTAACGTAAACACAGCACAGACGGCGTTAGCATTTAGCCTCTCTCTTCTCCTCTATAGCTCCAAACGAGGTGAAGATAGAAGCTACCAAACTCTTCCACGTTTTCCCTATTAAAATATGGTTACGTATAATTACACAAAATTTAACGATGTGGATTTTCTAAGCGGATAAAAAGTGGAACTATATTGTAAGGGGTAATAATACCAGGAATACTTCGGCATCTGCGCAGTACAGTGAAGATATCGCTGCGCGGATGCCGAATTACTCCTGGTATTATTACGCCTTACAATATAGTTCCACTTTTTATCCGCTTAGAAAATCCACATTGTTTAATTTTGTGTAATTATACTTTATGGTGTAACACTTCATGTAACCATATTTAAATAGGGAAAACGTGGAAGAGTTTGGTAGCTTCTATCTTCACCTCGTTTGGAGCTATAGAGGAGAAGAGAGAGGCTAAATGCTAACGCCGTCTGTGCTGTGTTTACGTTACTGAAGGCACACGTGAAGACCAGACAGGTACAAATGAACTCGTCTAAGCTAAAGTAAGAACAGATCTCAGTATGTAAAAACGGTGGCCTATTCCTTTTAAAGGGACTAGATGCAAGTTGGTCATTTTTATACTCACTACTGCCACCTCATTAACACCTTTTTGAGTGACAGCGTAGGATTTTAGAGGCAGTTGTGGTGAACAGGTCTGGGCTCATTCTACACATTAGGACATGGCTGGAATGTGTAGGGGAGGAAAATACATAATATTAAAGAGGGGGTATTATGCTTTTTTCAATCACATAGCACCAGTCTATAACATACTACAATGATGACGTAACCTTCTGTTGGTCTGTATATGCAGTAAATTAAAATAACTGCCTTGAATAAAATTGCTCTCTCAAAATGGCTGTACTGAACGTCTTGAAATAGGCCTCTGTCTCTTTAAGAAGCTTTCCGACACGCCCCCTTCAGCACACTGCTGTGGCATCTAAACGACACTACTGTGCGGGGAGGGGGCTCTGCTGAGCTGAGGAGCAGTGGTTGGTGGCTTGGCTGGTGACAAAAGGTCCAGAGGCGTCTCCAGGAGGTGGGGGCGTTCCTAGGAGGACTGAGGCATAGCTACACCTAAAATGGCTGCCGTCTAAGTTTTTACTGATTACTCAAAAATATGTGAATGAGCCAAGGCAACACTCCAGGCATGTGTTTAATGAGGGAATGACATAATAACATGATATAAAGCTTAATACCCCCCCTTTAAAATTTGTAAACTTAAGCCGGAGCTTCACTAAAGCGACACACTCTTAGACTAGGTCCAAACATGTTACGGAGGTTTGTTGTGAAGAGGACTGAGGGGAGAGGTTAGGGACAGAGTACTTCTGTGTAATGTAATGATCAAGATTTGTTTGAAATTATTACCAAAGAACTGCAACAAGCATAATATCCTCGCTTTAAAATGTAATAAGATGGTGAAAAGGCTGCATTGGATTATTAGGGGGCACAGCCTGGTGTATGTGAACCTATGCTCCTGTGTGTCATGGATATGCATTATGTGAAGCGTGTGTGCTGCAGGCTGGAGATCATGGAGCAGATGGCCGTGTTACAGGAGACGTCCTATGAGCAGCTCTATCGCTGGGCGCAGAGTGAGTCACACACCGACACAACACAGACCTAATGGGACTTGTTTACGCTGCAGTGGTCAAGTTAAGAGAGGACATTTTCTGCTGTATAAATATGAAGGTGTTAGGAAAATGGAAAACGTCCCTGCAGTCGTACTTTGCTTCATTGAGTTACGCATGTTTGAGTAATCCCGATTCATTTGATCATTTCTTCCTCTGCTCATCACACAAGATGCTTAAAAGAGCAGTCATTACTCAGCAAGTGTTTTCCCCCGTAGACAGACACTAATTTAAAATATAAAAGCCTCTCAAAAGAAGGTCTTGTCATTATATTTGCTGTCCGGCATGATGCACATAAAAATAGTTTGTCTTGGAGTGGCCATTTAGTGGCCACAGCGGACGGGACATTCAGGAGGAGGGAGCTGTCTGGTACAGAGCCTCAACCGTGCACAACACTGGACATTGTCTCAACAAACTCCATGACTTTTGGGACAAAACTCACGAGAAACGTATTTGTAAAGCAGTGTTTGAGTTGTAAGTGTTGTTTCTGTTTGTGCAGACGAGTGCAGAGGCCTGACTCAGGAGACGTGTGACATCAGCCCCGTGTTGACCCAGGCCATGGAGGCTCTGCAGGACCGCCCCGTCCTCTACAAGTATTAAACACACCAGCACATTTCCTACTGCAATAAATGACATGTCCTCAGAATTTAGTTTAGAAAGTGTCAAAATCATGTGGTCAACAGGTTCACTCTCAAAACCCACTTCAAAACTCACTTCAAAGTGGAACTGGACTTAAATGAACTGGACTAAGTTCATTTTGGTCCAGTTCACTATGTTTAGATTTCTAGTGTTGAGGGATTTTCATGGAGAGTATGAAAACTATTTATATTTGGAAACCTTATGGTATAAGCAATGAGAAAAACAATCTTTCCATTTGCCCTTGTCATTTTGTAAAATACAATTTTTCCATTTGAGTAAATGGGGAGTTCTGGTCATCGCTACGGCAACACCGTGAAAATATGACAAGGGTTTCATTGACCTTTTTGATTAGAACGACCAAATGGAATTTTCTGCCAAATTAGGGTTTTTACTCCCCATATAAATGTTATGTTCGCTATTGTCGCACTTCTTTTTTTCACATATCAGAGCAAATTGACAGACACATTGTTTTTCTGATTGCTTATTTCATAAAGTTTTCAAAAATGTATAGTTTTGATACACTCCACAAAAATCTGGCAAAATTACATAGGGAACCGGACTATTTCCTACTATTTTTCCCCATAAACTTTCTTGGGGGAAAAGAACACAAACTGTGTCAATGAATGATCGAAGCCAATCAGCGGTGCCGGTGCGTTAAATCATTAAATCATTAACAGAAATCTGTTAATTGCTTGTAAATTGTCAATACATTTTCCTTATGTCTTAAAACAGGGATGTCCAAACTTCATCGGGGGGCACATATATAGTGAGAGGGGCCACAGATCGGTGGTCAATACAGTGAAAATTTCAACTGGATGCCTTTAGTTCAGCTTCGAACAATAATGCCAGCTCTTTCCTTTCTTGAGGTTATAATTATGAAACTTGCAGTAAAAAGTACCATCTTCAGCAGCGTGTGCCAAATCAATAAGAAGCCTGAGGGCCACCAAAAATGAATCTGAGGGCCGCACTTTGGACACCAGTGTCTTAAAAGTTCTAAAAGCACGTCACCGTATTTGGTATTGTCTTTCATTCAGGATATTTGTTTCATCGTCAGTAGTTACCACATGGCCTTTGTGAAGCCTTCAAACTCTTGATTTATTTAGACATTTTGAAAAGTCTATGGGAAAAGTGAATCCAATCCACTTTATTTATATAGCACGTTTAAACAAGAACATTTTTCCAAAGTGCTGCACAAAAGATCACAAAAACAACCCACCATTATAAGTACTGTAAAACATTGAATAGCAAAAAATGTATGAAAAAGCAATACATGGAATGGAATGAATGGAAACTTAGAGTAAGTTTTTAAATGTTTCCACTATAAAACATCATCGTAATGTTTGGAGAGTGATTGATTAGTGCAATGTAAATCGCAACTTTTCAATCTATTGTGATTTGTGTGTAAATGGAACAATGATTAATTCCATGCATTGTTTTTAGTAGAAATCGCCAGTGTTTTTAAATTATTATTAGTAAATTCTGACACCCAGTCATTCTAACAGTGTAGTTCCACTTTTTGTTCTTTAGAGGGTGCAAACTTCCTGCAAACAAAAGCAGGTTTAGCAAAAACATCACTAGAATAATCATTTTTTCTTTGAACACATATGTTGACATGACGGTGTATTATAGAAGTTCTCCCTGTGTTTCTGAAGAATTGGTGAATGAGAGATGAGTGTGAGTCCTTAGCTTCTTAAATGTAAATTCAAAGATGTATAAAATGAAGTTTGGGGCATTCCTGTAACTCTGTTTTCGTTCCCATTGTTCCGCTTTGAGTTCTGGGAAGTGCACCTGTCACTTTGCCCAGAAAAGTGTCCAAGGTCGTGTGACGGCCTTCCTGGAATCTCCACTTACGGCTAACTATCTGGTGTTTAGACTCGCACTGCGCCCGCTAATTAAAACAACCTCAAATGTTTCTGTTTGGAGCCGTGACTGTCCTGTCCCCGTCTGTGTGCGGAGAGTGATTGTGGACGTGTTTTTTTGGCAGGTACACCCTGGATGAGTTCGGGACGGCCCGCAGGTGCGCTGTGGTCAGAGGCTTCATCGATGCGCTCACACGGGGAGGGCCAGGAGGGACGCCCCGGCCCATAGAGATGCACTCACACGACCCGCTGAGGTACTACAGGAATACAGTCAAACTAACAAACAAGTCAGTCAACGTGTGGCCGATTCAAGACACTTACACGGCAGTAAAATAAAAAAAAGTTTCATGGCATAGATTGACTTTTCCCCCTTACATTTAGTGTGTCTGCGACTGCGTAGTTTGGTTTATGAATGACTCTGTGAATGGGTGACTGGTTCCTTACTGTAAAGCGCTTTGGGCCTGATGAAGGTAGAAAAGTGCTATATAAGTTGAGTTCATTTACCATTTACATAACTTTACCTGGTTAACTGAGCAATAAATGATCAGCAGTGGTTTACGGGATTTAAAGGGGTTATGGCTGCAAGTGCACTCGCTTTGGGAGTGAAATATCATGTTAAAAAAAACGATTCCAGGGTTTCCGTGTTGCATTAGCCTGGTTTTACCATACCCTAGTACTCATTTCGTTTCGTACAGAGGGTCTGGAACTTTACAATTGAGCTCCGTTAACAGGTGGGAGGGGTGAACTCCTTTGAAACGATTGGATCTGATTTTTGCTAGCGTTTGGTCGTGACGTATGTAATGCACCCGTGTTGAGTGAAGCAGCCATCAAAACTCTATCAAAACTCTATCATAACTCTTGGGAGCATTCCTTGCACATTCCAAGGCTTCAATTTTAATCTCTGGATATTTGGGAGCCGAGACAGAACGGATTGAAGAGCTTCCTTTACTTTCGTATCCGCCGCCATTACCAAACTACAACCAGCAAATGCGGCGCAAATGCTTGACGTCACCGACAACACCCGCCTCCCCTGCGCACTGAGTGGTAGATTGAAATTCAACCGATGAAACACAGCCACTGAGATCAGACCAATGGCCGCTGGCTGCTCTGCTTTGCAACGACGACACTGGAGGCCGCCATTGCTCCGTCATTGCTGTAGTACCGCCATATAGCCGCTAGTCCCCAATTGGAATGCATTGCACTTTAGACACGTTAAAAACAACTTTAATGCCCGGTGCCTAATTTTTTGGAACTGTCTACAGCTAGATATTCCTCCTGTTATCGTAGGATAAATTTTAGAAATCTCATACTTAACGGGGGTCGGACTGTTAGCATTGGAGCTGCGCGAGCTACACGTCACACAAGGGCGGAGTCTACAGTGAAGATCCCGCCCTTATGCCCTTATTAGGAACATGCTTCATCAGAGCTGGGGAGGAGGAGTCTGTAAATCCGCCATGAATTCCCCCTCGAACGTGGTCATTATGGTAAACGGGGAGGAGTGAGTATTAACGGTCTATTAATAATGTCTATGGATCAGACCCAGACGTACATGTAGGGAAATGATAATTGACCGGAGTTTACGGATGGCTAAGGCCAGGCTAGTGTTGCATTAATAAGAATGAAGAATTATAGAAATCTCTCGGTGTCTGCCTAACCCTCTGTCCTGTCCTGCCTTTTGTCAGTGTAGTTGCCTGAGATCCCAAATCTTCCTTGTACAGTATATATGAATGTCAGTGTATCTTGTGGTCCCATTGTTCCTTGTCCGGTAGTCGTCCTGTTTCCTGTATTGTTTTGTGACTTTGATGTTCAGTGTGAACTTTTACATCAGCCTCTCCAGGGACAACAAACAAACATACATGTGTTATATGTTCATTAATATGTACTGTCCCTGAAAGTAATTGACTAAATTGTGATACATTTAAGGCAGTAAATGTCATTTATATTCCAACATGTATCATTTTTGAAAATAGTGACTCAAATTAAATTGACACTTTAGCAAACACGTTCATTTCTGTACATTGTCTGCTTAAGAGTTTTCTGTTGTGCCCAATTTGCTTTTGTATATCCAAGTTTACTCCAATGAATATTTAGAAATTATAAATGCATTCATTTTATTTATTTATTTTCTAAAACATCATTAAAAAGCCTGTTGTCATTAATGGTTAACTGTTAATATTATTTTCATAATTCATATTTAAAGCACCTTGTTCAAAAGTGATTTTAGGAAATCTTTGGAATGCCATGTAAAAATGATAACTAATAATTAAAAATAATAATGTTGTAGTCTAGATTTTTAAACGCTGTCGACTGGACTCTGTTGGTTGAGTTGAGCTTTTGCTTTTATCAAAATGCCCCACGAGTAAAACATAAGATAGAACATAACATTTTTTTGGACTAAAGTTAACTAAAAGTAGACTGAGACTGGCAAGGATTATCTGACTAAATCATGACTAAAACTAAAGGCCATTTTCAGTCTGAGGTGAGGAAAAGGTTAAAGTAGAGTCCTGGGTGTCGATTGGTGGTGGCAGAGGCGTGGCCGCTGTGGTGATTGGCTGAGGTGGAGGCGCGGCTGGTGACGAGACGATGATCAGATGATGTTCCGTCTTTCAGCTTGAATTTATGTCTAAGCTTTATTTCATCAACTTGCTTTTACATGCACATCATTAACTGAGTTTCCTCCTGTCCCTGAGCTAAAACTGGATTGTAATTGTGCCTTTAATTCCTGACTCACCGCTTTGTGCGCAGCCCAGGAGCAACAATCCACCGGTTTCCTCGAAAAGCATTACCTCCACTTTTCTCAAGGCCGCAGCATTTCTGAGAAGTGCCTGCTCTTTCTGACCTCACCTCGCTCAAACAATCATCGGGGGTTTAATCAACGATGTTTGTCGTTGCAAAGTGGTTTAAGGGGTTGTTGTTGTTCATGTTGGCCAGAGGAAGTCCCCTGACCGATCACCTCTACTACATGCCGGTTGTTGTGTATGTTGCAGGTACGTCGGGGACATGTTGGCCTGGCTGCATCAAGCTACTGCCTCAGAGAAAGAACATCTGGAGGCTTTGCTCAAGCAAGTCACTCTGCAGGGTGAGTTATCCATATTCACAATTTCAGTGTATTGATCCCTATTCAAAGGTTTATTGCTGTAACATTTCTGGAAGTATTATTAGTAATAATAATATGCTGTAAAGGATTCAATTGTTTTAATGTGGTAAGAAAGAAAGTCAACACACACTAAAAATTGCCACAGTGGTGCAGATGTGGAGGAAAATCTTCAAAATACATCTTTATTTAATGTGGTGGCTGCCGCTGACAGACGTCCTTAATACCTGATGGTCAGTGTGACCCATATGCCCATGTTATTTTTTTTATTTATTTAACTTTTTTTAACCAGGAAACTCCCATTGAGATTAAAAACCTCTTTTTCAAGGGAGTCCTGGCCAAAAGGTCGTCTCAAGTGCTCTCAATCTGGACTTAAAAGCGTTCAATGAAATAAGTTTGGTTATTTGCAACATGTTCCATGTAGAAGGAGCAGAGTGAACAAAAGCCTCAATCTTATGGAGACATTGAGCAGACGCATTCATGTACAACAGGTCTCCATCGTCTAAAATAGATAAAAATGTTGCATTGACAAGACACTTTCTTGCCTCTAAAGAAAAGCAAAACCTCTGATAGACCTCTATTCCTCAGTCCTGCCCATTTACATTATTAACAACAATCAAGCGAGAATCCATGATAAAGAGCATGTTCTTAAAAACATCAAAAAGGGGACGCCCCACCCGCCAGGGCCTGCCAATCAAAGCTCAAAATTAAACAAAAAAATCTACAGAACAAAAACCAGTGTGGTTAAAAATATGACTCTCCCCTCAGTGTTGTCACAAGAGGAAGCTCCATCTTTAGAACGATATTATATGGAGCCAGGCTTTTAAATTGTTTTTGGCACGTGTAAAGTCCCCATAGGATTCAATATTACAGAGTTCTTTCTGGAGTCGCCTTTAGCCACTAGGGGGTGGTGTTGCGTCATGTCAGCAGCCCCTCGCTATGAGGACCAAAAACAAGTACTTTCTTCTGACCAATGGTGTGAACAAAACATTGCCACAATAAATTTAAAATACACAAACCTTTCCTGAATTGATCCCTTAATAACACTTCCATTAGTCTCTCCCTCAAACAAAGCAAAATGACCATTTAAGCAGCTTCTAATGTAAAAGGTTCTCTCTCTATCTGCTTTATGTACAGTTTAATTTGTTATATGATCTTATACTACTATTTTTTCTTGTGACCCCCATTTCTGAGTGTCTCGAGGTCCCGGTCCTCTCTTTGGATATATCCTCTAAATATCAGTTTCTGTGTTTCAGGAGTGGAGGAGAACATGCAGGAGGTGGTTGGACACATCACTGAGGGAGTGTGCAGGCCATTCAAGGTGAGATTCACTCTGTAATATTTAGTCAGTCCGTACATTGCATGGCTTCAGGGGTTTTTAATGTTACTTTTAAGTTACTTTTTGTTGAGAAAAACTCTCTGCAGAAGTATATATGTGTATGTTTGATGTTCCCAGGTGCGAATAGAGCAGGTGATTGTGGCGGAGCCCGGGGCCGTTCTTCTCTACAAACTCTCCAACCTGCTCAAGTTCTACCACCACACCATAAGGTCAGCGACAATATACTGACTTAGATTTACACGTTTTTTGCTAGTGAAAAAGTTCCTGCTTTACTTCTGTTTCTGCCTTTTTCTGCCCTAATTTAGAATTTGTAAGTGTTAATTTGACACACTTTGGTGAAAAAAATATGTTTTTTCTATCAGTTTAATGTGTCAAAGGAAGTTTATTCATATGTAGAGTACAATTCCTACACAAGGCAGTTCAAAGCACAGCTACATAAAATGACAGGATAAAATCAATCCATTAAACATCACTGTAATCATCAGTAAAGTACATTAAAAGTGAACAGTGCACTACTTTCTGTTGACATACTGTATGCACAGCTACAACAAACTGTTTTCAGTCTGGATTTGAACATTGTCAGAGTTGAGGTCTGTCTCAAGTCTTCAAGATTTTATCTATATACAACTGAAACGCAGCGTGTTTAGTGCTGACCCTGAGACCACTCCCTGAGGTGCCAAAGCTGAGATAATTCATATGGCTCTAACATGTCAGAGAAGTACTTTGGTGCTTGACTTTGTAACAAGCAGAGCTGTTTTAAAATATTCTCTGAGCGACAGGAAGCCAGTGCAGAGACCTGAGCACTGGACTAATATGGTCATAACTCCTGTTTTATCTAGTCAGGACTTGTTAAAGGAACAGGCCAATATGTTCTTACCTGAGCTAAGACGAGTTGATGCGTAACTGTCTGGTCTTTGTGCCCGTGGTAGAGCGTGGTAGCTTCTAACTTCACCCACGTTTGGCGCTATAGGAATACATTGGAAGAGGCCAAATGCTAACATCTTTGGTCATTTTGCGTGACTGAGGGCACTGCTGAGGTCTGCTGAGACTGCTGCCCCCGCGACCCCGCCCCGGATAAAGCGGAAGAAAATGGATGGATGGATGGATGGTGTTGGTTTGGTCCCAGTTTTGTCTTGTATCATTTGACATGTTAATGAACAGATTTACTTCTGATGCACTCGGAGCAACTCTTGTTTCTCTTTTTTCACATCAGAATGCATTTTACTTTATAAATAAAGTGGATATCTTGCAAAGTGCCTTTTCTTTTGCCTTGATAGGGCACAAGTAGGGCTTAAACTGACCTACTTGTGGTTTCTTCCTCGCACTAAAGTCCTGTCTGGTTTTGCTTCTACTTCAGTGCCACATTAGTGATAAGTGTTTATCATGTTAACAGTCGTCTGTGTGTATTTTCAGCTCCATCATTGGGACTAGTGTGGCCTCTCTGCTCATGAATGTGGAGGAGATGCACGTTCTCAGCAAAAAGATGTTCTTCAACAGCCTGAGCCTCCACGCCAGCCGGCTCATGGACAAGGTCAGTACATTTAGAAAGTTCTTTTGCTTTTGGGAATGACTGATGAGGCTGATTTCCCCGTTTGGCTGAACTTGGCTATGAGCTTCACTGCTGTGTTTTCTGAATGTAAAAGAAAATTGCCCCCCAAAATAATGAATAGAGTCAGGATGAAATTCATGTTTTACTTAGTTGACATATTAGATAGAATGATATTTTCAGGGGGATATTGGATATCGTGAGTGAGGTAGTTATTAGTGAATATCAGGATAGGAATTGGATATTTAAGTTGCTGTACCTTAATTACTCCGTTATCAAACCATGAAAGTTTCTCAGCTGTTGCTGGAACGTATTTCTAGCTCTCACAGACCCTCCACACATCCTAATTGTTCACTTTATTAAATAGAAGCTCTGGAGCAGTTCATAGTGAGACAGAGATGAAACGTGAGACGGAGGAAATTGCTCTATATTTTTGACACAGAACAGAGCGCGTGGTCGGATTTTCTTTCCCCCCCAGATGCCACATGAAGTTTACTCTGCTACAAAATCACCACAGCTTTAACAAAAATCCTCTGGAAACAAAATACTGTACAGCACAAGAATGAGAAATGTAGGGCTGAAACAACGAATCGATTAATCGTTTTCTGGTTCACAGACTCAAAAAGAACAAAAATGACATGAAAATGTAGTATTTTTGATGAAAACCTACTTTGTTTTTATAGTTACTGTGTATGTAATGTTCTGTACATTGTAAATTTCATGAATATATGTCTGTGTCTCATCCAATCAAAAAGCAGAATTAGCGCTAAGAGCTTCCAACAAACATTTACTTTAAATTTACTCCATCAACAAGTCCTCAAGCGGCACCACTTTAGCATTGTGTGATAAAAAAATTTGATAAAATAAAATTTTCCTACACCATTCCCAGCCAAGCGATTATTCGATTAATCGTAAAAATAATCGATAGATTAATCGATTACAAAATAATCATTAGTTGCAGCCCTAGAGAAATTGGATGTAGGTGCTACTAGATGTGTTAAATGTTATCGCCACAAAAGAGAAAATGGCCCTCGAACCTACAATTTTCAATATAAATCTACAGAAATATGACTCAGTAATTCAACACTTTATTGTGAAGTTTAGGCAATTTATTTGTTTCTAAGTGAAAGTTAATGTGTTAAAGTGGACATGTCATGCATACAGAGCTTAAAAATAGAGAAAATATGTCTCTGTAAGAATTAAATAGTGATGATGAAATGCAGGAGCTTGTGAAGATCCTGACTGGGGCTCCTCCTGCTGGCTGCTATAGGAATATTTTTTCGATAATGTTGGATTATGGGCTTTAAAAATGTGGAGGACAGTTTTTGGGTTTGAACAATGACGCAGTTTTAATCAGGTAGTACAGAACGAGGCGCTGACACCGTAGAAGAAGAAACCGCTAAATTGAACAACTTTGTCCGAGGATCTACGCAAAACTGTGTGAATGTTGTGAAATACTACTCCAGGTCTGTCTTTGATGAGGGAACGACCTTAAAACCTTGTAATCTCAATACACACACAAAAGTAATTCACATTCCCCCCCCACCCCCGAAGCTCCGCAACCTCAGAAAGCCAAGGTAAGGATGTGAAGTGGTGTGTTACAGTAACAGTGCAAAAATAGCTCAATACGCATTAAACGTCTTTCTTTTTAAAGAGGGGGTATTATGCTTTTTTCAATCACATAGCACCAGTCTATAGCATACTACAATGATGACGTAACCTTCTGTTGGTCTGTATATGCAGTAAATTAAAATAACTGCCTTGGATAAAATTGCTCTCTCAAAATGGCTGTACTGAACGTCTTGAAATAGGCCTCTGTCTCTTTAAGAAGCTTTCCGACACGCCCCCTTCAGCACACTGCTGTGGCATCTAAACAACACTACTGTGCGGGGAGGGGCCTCTGCTGAGCTGAGGAGCAGTGGTTGGTGGCTTGGCTGGTGACAAAAGGTCCAGAGGCGTCTCCAGGAGGTGGGGGCGTTCCTAGGAGGACTGAGGCATAGCTACACCTAAAATGGCTGCCGTCTAAGTTTTTACTGATTACTCAAAAATATGTGAATGAGCCAAGGCAACACTCCAGGCATGTGTTTAATGAGGGAATGATATAATAACATGATATAAAGCTTGAAAAAGTCCATAATACCCCCTTTAAGTGCCCATTTCTATGTATTTAACTTTCTACAGCATAAATTAAGCTCCACACCAAATAACACTGGCCCTTTTTCAAATTGGCTCCCAAATATACCTGGGCACGAGCAGCTCTTCGCAGAACGCTCCGGCTGTGTCCCGATCAATGATAGTTACTCGAATGATCCCCCAGCTCAATGTTAATCAGATTGAAGGCCCTCTGGGTTTTACCGTCCGCTCCTTTAATGCCGGGAACACAGGCTTCTCATAATTGGCTCTATTAGGCGCTCAGAGGTGTCAGAGCTCAGGGCTGCGTCCCGAGGCCCATGAAATCAAGAGCTCATTCGTTATCGGGTCGCCCACCGTGACCGAGGGAGGACTGCTCATTATCAGATACTTACTCAGTCAAAATCGTAAGGCAGCATCGACTCCGGGCGAAAGCGCTGCTGCTCCTTCACCTGCAGGGTTAGTTGCTTTTGAAATCGCAGTTTACAGGCCTTTACTCAATCACAAAGGTTGTAATTCATGAAGTACAGTGTTTACACCCTTGGGCCAGTGCAACGCTTCCTTTTGAAAGCTAAGACCTTGTAGTTTCTGAAAATACGTGTAAGATCTGAACTTACAGGTGGCAGGTAACTGGTTAAACTTCCCCATATCAACCTTTTGTCTGAAAAGTTCTTCCCACTGACCAACATGACGCACATGTTTATGAATATTGCCAGCGCTTTTGCACATCATGATGAGAAATTGACTGGACCTTACTTCATATGTTCGGAAAGAGAAAGTGTTTCTGTTTCATTTGTATGGTCCCTGTAATGCTGAAAAACATGAGCTTTCAATCTCACAAAAATCCATATTGTGTGGCTCCTGCTGATACATTTGCTTCAAATCTCCGGGGTATTGGTGATGGGCGTGTGTGGGCGGGTTTCACAATTACCAACATGCATTTCTATTTCTAAAATGACAACGTTATATAAACAACGTAGAAAACACAAAATGTATTTGTGTGTGTGCAGGTGGAGCTGCCCCCCGCTGACCTGGGCCCCACGGCCTCCCTCACCCAGACCCTGTCTCTGCTCAGGGAGGTGCTGGTGTCACATGACTCCTCTGTCGTTCCTCTGGACGCTCGTCAGGCTGACTTCGCTCAGGTAATCCTATGTTTAACACGTAAAGGCAAAGAAATTCAATGGCTCTCATTTATCAAACCTGCGTACGACCAAATCAGGGTGTAAATAGGGTGTAAGGAAAAATGTATTAGTCTGGACGTGGGCGTACGGTGCGCACAAAATATACACCGAGTCAGGAGGTGGTGTACATGATGCACCACTTTTAAGTAAACACTAAACAGCGCTGAAAAACAATTTTTAACAGCATGAATTGCATTTCCACATCGCATATTATCCTCATTAGTGATTTAAACATGAAACAAGGCTACAGCGTTATGGACAGACTTGATTTGCTGCGCAAACTTTGTGTGGATTCCCCTGCCTCACGCCCGCTGCCGTGTACCAGGACACCGGGCCTCACCTGGGTCTGCACGAGGCCATGCTCCGTGTTCTGGCTGGTTTGAGTCTGTGGACCGTATTCTGTGTTCGCGAGTTGCCCGGGCGACAAACAAATCCTTTGACAGCTCCACAGCTTTCGTCGGTCCGGACGGGTTCATAAGGTCCGGGATTGAGCGGTGTGGACAGGGTCTGGTGACCGCGCGCTCTCCTCTCGTCAGGGGAATGATCTAAGCTGTCTTCGGTCCGGACGGGTTCGTTAGGTTCCGGTCGTCTGTCAGCTCTGTTTCCTCCCAGAGGAAAGCTCTGCTCAGGCCGAAAGACGCGTAGTCCTGCCCGGCTCCAGCGCTGAGTCTGAGGAGCTGACAGCTGCTTTTCCCTGCTTCAGATCATGGTCCAGAGTCTGCTCTGACTGCAGCGTTATATCCACGTGGTTTAATTTTATACCCTTTTTTCCATAGGCTATTTAGGATGTTTTATGTTCAATGGATTAGACCAGTGAATGAGAATTGAATGTCATTACATTGGGCATTAAATCTACATTTCTTTGAAAATGATGCCTCTAACTTCATTCATTCATTCCTTCCTTCCTTCTTTCTGTCCTTCCTTCCCTCTTTCCCTCCCGCCTTCCTTACTTCTGTCCTTCCTTCTTTCCTTCCTCCCTTCCCTACTTCCTTCCTTCCCTCCTCCTTTCCTTCCTTCCCTCCCTCCTTCCTTCCTTCCCTTGTTCCTAGGTCCTCTCTTGCATCCTGGACCCGCTCCTGCAGCTGTGCACGGTGTCTGCCAGTAACCTGGGCACGGCGGACATGGCCACCTACATGGTCAACTCGCTGTACGTCATGAAGACCACACTGGCTCTGTTCGAATTCACCGACAAGAGGCTGGAGATGCTGGAGTTCCAGGTCAGACACTCACACTGCCAGGCACCAGCTGGAGGATTCAGAGAGATTTCAGACTGATTAACTGAAGCAGTCCAATTGAAATGGCAGCTTTAATTGTCGCAAACAGAAAATCACAAAGACCGCAATTATGTTGGCACTGTAATGTCCCATTTATGGATCTATTATGTGTAAAACCTGCTCATAAATTGTAATTACTTTTTGTCCTAAAATCGTGCGGCCTTGTTTCTGGTCATCATATACATTAGCTCTTTACGCTGTGATGGAAAATGCGTCTTTAAAAAATATTGTCTAATAATGCCTGAGTCCAACAATGGTGTTCCCTAAATGTGCCTCTGCCATCAGCAAAGAAGCAGATCTTTTTTTGTTGCTTTCTTCCTTGCTCTTTTTCCTTGCTTTTTGACACTTTTTTTCGTCACATTTTTGTCACTTTTTCATTGTGTTATTGTTGCTTTTCCAGCACATTTTTGTTGCTCTTTTGTGGATTGTTTGCAACTCTTTTTTCGTTGTATTTTCATCCTCGTTTTCGTCGCAGTTTTGACGCTTTGTTCAAGAAGCTTTTAGATTTGGCGCATTAAAGCTGTACTAAGTAACTCTTGCCCCTAGAGGCCATAAGCGCAACTGCAGGTGTCTTAGCAAGTTACGATTTTTTAACTTATTAAATGTCTTGGAGAGTAAATACTACGCTGACAGAAAAGGTGAAGGGAGAGAGGGGTGTTGTACATCCAGTTATACAATGGAAATGATTTTTTTCACTCAAACTTGGCTGTAAATACTGTTTAAAGTGGCGCTAGCCCACAGTTAGCTTTGCCCGTTAGCCTGTTAGCTTCTTCTTCGTGATTCCATTAGTGTGTATTGGTTGCTCCGCCCCGGTGGCAGTCAAGTTGCAAGCATGGTTTTCTGGCCAGAGACACCAGGGGAGATGAAAGACCCTCCAATCATCCCATTAACACTTGTATTACCCCAGAGGGACTACGGAAAGGATTCTGAACACACAGTAATTATCCAGTCGGTAATGCAGCTGATAACGATGTTAACGCAGGACAGTGAGCTCCAGCTTTTTATGGACTTATACAGGGCATATGGCAAAAAAGTGCTCAAAGTTTGTTTTTTTCATATTGATCAATCTCAATTTTCGATTTTATTTTATTTTTTTCATGATAGATGCTCAGTTTATACAAACCTCAGCTCAAACAAAAGCTTTCATTCAGTGTCATTTAACACACAAGAATCTTCCATTGTCTCGTCCAAACTCCAAAACCAGGAGCCAAAAAGCAATGGCTGTAAACCTGACGATTATAAAGTCCCATGGCGAGTATTGAGATTGACCAAAGTAGAGATTGCAATTTCGGTTAAACTTTCGTAAAAAATCTAGCGCTAAACATTTCCAAAACAGCCCCACATGCACGAAATGTCTCAAGCATTTACACACAGTTTCTCAAAGACATTATTTATGTTGTATTATGTTAGACCTGTAAGCTATTCACTATTTTTTATAGCATTTTAGACAGAACGCTTTTATTTTGATGCTTAATGATTGTCCTGCTTGACTGCAAAGATAAAGAAAAGCAGGATAGCTGAGCAGTTAGTAGCATCCGATATGTTTTTGTCACGTGATTCCTATTTGCTTTGTTTAATCCAGGTGGTGTCTTATTTGGGGCGAGGGCAAAGCATTTGTGTACATCTCACCCCAAAACCTAAATGCCATTGTTTTCAATCTGTGCCGGCGAAAAAGGAAATGATTCAGAGTCTTACGACAAAAAAAAAAAACCGCACACAATTGTGACATATTTTTCCTTTTATGCAGATCCATCATCTTCCCAAAAGATTTCATTCAGCCTCTCTCCGTCCCTCATAGAAAAGTGTGCGTCACGCGTGGCTGTTGTTGTTGAAAAGCGCCATCTAGCTGTCTATTTTTGGCGCGCCTTTTGTAAATGAGCGGCACAAGAGCTGCCGTGGAAGTGGCACAAAGCTTCTCCATTAAAGCCTCGTACAATTACTTGACAATGCGACGAGAGACTGAGGCGCGCTCCGCTTTTCTGTTTCCGCAGATCGAGGCTCATCTTGACACGCTGATCAACGAGCAGGCATCCTTCGTCCTGACCAGGGCCGGGCTCAGCTACCTCTACAACTGTGTCCAGACGCACAGCCCCGAGCAGGTCCTGCCCTTTTCTCATTATTGGTTCCTTCCCACTCAATCCAACTCTATTTCTGTATCACACTTTAAAAACAAGAGGCGCCATATTGCTGCACATAAAAAGTAAATAATGATAATAATGCATTGGTTTTATATAGCGCTTTTCTGGGCACTCAAAGACGCTTAAAACAGGTTTCAGATTAGAATTCAGTGAAAGCAACTAACAAGCTATAAAAAAGTAAAAACATTATAAATCCTATGCTATAATAAGAATAACTGCTAATAAGCATCAAATAAACTGAATTTGGAGTGTTTACTGCACCTGTAGTCTTTTCTCAGTCATATTTGATGATTTTTAACCATATCATTTGCCTAAATAATGTAATTTATGACCTGACTCTCTGATCGGGCAAAGCACGCTGTTCACTCTATGTTGATACTTAACAACACACAGGGTTTGTTGTTTCTCCACAAATGTCGTGTTTACAATGTAGATCTACGGTGCTACATTAAAGCAGTACTAAGTAACTCATGCCCCTAGAGGCCATAAGCGCCACTGCAGATGTCGTAGCATGTTGCGTTTTTTACTCATTAATTGTCCGTGAGAGTAAATACTACGCTGACAGAAAAGACTAAGGGAGAGAGGGATATTGTACATGCAATTACACAATGGAGATCTTTTTTTCACTCAAACTTGGCTGTAAATACTGTTTAAGTGGCGCTAGCCCACAGTTAGCTTTGCCCATTAGCCTGTTAGCTTCTTCTCTGTGATTCCATTAGTGTGTATTGCACCTCCGGGTCGGTGCAGGGAAAGTTGCAAGTGTGGTTTTCTGGCCAGAGACACCAGGGGGAGATGAAAGACCCCCTAATCATCCCATTAACACTTGTATTACCCCCAGAGTAGACCCTAGTTCACTCTACTACTAAGAAAACAATTTAATTACCACAGCTTTAAAGGGTGCATCATGGAACTTTTTATGTGACACAGTGGCTGTACAGTATGAGTGGTTGTTTTTAGATTTTCAGGTAGATTTTCACTTCACCATCTCCATGGTTACACATCTGTTCCATCCAAAAACCCTTTCAGAAACCCCACAATACAATTGATCCTGGAGCGTTGTAGAGGCCACTGTGAAAGTAAATGTGCAATGCCGTTTTTTTTGTTTTAGTGTTTTTTTCCATAGAAATAAAAAGGAGAAGCGGCAATTGATCCAAGCGTATGCGGACAGTTAGGAAGTAGGCTAGTCCGTTAGCCTGCTCAATGTATTTTTCCGTCATTTAGCCGTTAGCATTAGCCAGCTCATCCAGCACAACAACAGAAAGCCTAGTTAGAAATCATCAATGAATGAGATTTTACTTTAGATACAAATTAGCATATAAAAGTGTCCTCTGAACTAGATGCTAACTCAAATTCAGTTAGTATTTTGATTTTTATGCGGTCGGATACACATCCAGTGGCCGCTAAGCATCATCTTATAATGTGTTAATGATAAAGGAACCACAGAAATTATATAAATGCCATAGAAAGCACAGAAATGCCTTTAGCTATCTGAGCCTGTTCCTACAAATGCGCACATTTTGTTACTCGTCGAATCCGGACCTGATTTAAATCGAATGTTCCATCCCCCATACAAATGAATAGGAAAGACGGGCACAATACTAACATATGAGGAGGTATGTTTTGACTTTTTCTTGGCATTTATGTCATTTCTGTGGTTTCTTTATCATTAACATATTCTAAGATGATGTTTAGTGGCCACTGGATGGATGTGTCTGACCCCACAAAAACTTAACTGAATTTGAGTTAACATGAGGCCACTTTTATTCGCTAATTTGTATCTAAAGTAAAATCTCAAAAGGTCTGTACATTCATTAATGATTTCTAACGAGGCTTTGACCTCAACTAAATGTGGTCGATGGGTTGACAACAACTGAAAACATTATGGATTGTTCATAATCAGCAATGTTTAATGGCTAATGCTAATTCTACCCCTATAGGAAAAATACATTGAGCATAGCCAACTTGCTAACTCTCCGCATACGTCAGGATCGAATGCTGTTTCTCCTTTTTATTTCTATGTATAAAGGCCATGAAAAGGACAAAACATACCTTGCCATCTTTCAGTATTGCGCTGAACTTCCCTATTCATTTGTATGGGGGATGGAAAGTTCCATTTAAATTCGACGGCTGACAAAATGGGCCTCTTTGTGGGAACAGGCTCAGAAAGCTAAAGGCATTACTATGATTTCTGCTTACTGCCTAAAAAGTTCCATAATTCACCTTTCAGAAAAAGTAATTAACAACTTCCCACTTTTGTATTTGTGTCAAAGAAGTCTCGCAGCCTTTAGCGCTGAAATTCATTCCTCTCGGCTAATGGGCTTCATTATAGTCATTTTTGTCCCCCATTGTCACACTACCACTTTGGCTTTTGTGTTCAGTATCACCATGGCTACCCCAATGTCGAATAATTGCATTTCTATCAGATTCCTGAATGAAAAGGGCCAAACTGGGGCTAACACTCTCTATTACAAAACAAGTAATGTGTTCAAATGTCCTGTGTATTCGGGCCGGGCCAGACTGACACCCATAGTTCTGGCGGAGCGTTCCGGGGTCATGTCAGGACGCACCACACCCTCCTCCTAAACCTCCCCGAGCTGCAAACGCTGTCATTTAAGCTCCACTTTCTCACTCTTTTTGGGTGGCCCGCGGATCCCAAGTCCCTAAATAACACAGAAGGAGCCAGTCAGAGTCGGTACTATACCTATTAGTGCGCTTTCGCTTTTAGAGTGTTTAGCAGAGTCAAAGTACACACAGAAGTTTGAATCAAAAGTACAGCCACAGGATTTTGGCTGCCGCTTACCACATTTGAGTCTACTCACTACTACTTCAACAATTGCTTCTCTGCTACTGATGATAGTACTACAATACTTGTATTACTTAGTTAGACTTTGAAGCAGTCCTTGTTTGGGTACAAGTCTCTCCTAAAATCTGGAAAAGTCTTCATTAAGATGTGAGAAATGTTCAAAATACTATTGTTATCTGCACTCTTCGATTTCATTATGTTTTATTGCTTTGTGTTATTGATTTTATCAGCCTTTTACGTGTAATTTTAAGGACTTTAAATACTCTTGCCTTGCCTGTTATTGCATCAAAAACAAAAAAATACATCTAGTAGTACTATCTCTACAATTATGGAGGTCTGCAATCACTAACAACAACCCATTATCCTTCTCTTAGTAGGGCTAGGTACTGTTAAACGAGTACAGTATCAAAAAAAAGTTTAGGTACTACTGGTATTGAAAAACTAAAGGTCTCTAAAGATGTTTATTTCTTGGTACTTGCTTTCGATACTAAGTTTCGATGCCTGTTGCTCCAGGGACAGCATTAAAGGGGGGTATTATGTAAAATCGACTTTTTCAAGCTTTATATCATGTTATTTTGTCATTCCCTCATTAAACACATGCCTGGAGTGTTGCCTTGGCTCATTCACATATTTTTGAGTAATCAGTAAAAACTTAGACGGCAGCCATTTTAGGTGTAGCTATGCCTCAGTCCTCCTAGGAACGCCCCCACCTCCTGGAGACGCCTCTGGACCTTTCGTCACCAGCCAAGCCACCAACCACTGCTCCTCAGCTCAGCAGAGCCCCCTCCCCGCACAGTAGTGTTGTTTAGATGCCACAGCAGTGTGCTGAAGGGGCGTGTCAGAAAGCTTCTTAAAGAGACAGAGGCCTATTTCAAGACGTTCAGTACAGCCATTTTGAGAGAGCAATTTTATTCAAGGCAGTTATTTTAATTTACTGCATATACAGACCAACAGAAGGTTACGTCATCATTGTAGTATGCTATAGACTGGCGCTATGTGATTGAAACAAGCATAATACCCCCTCTTTAAAGTAAGTTGCTTGTTTGTTTCAGCTCAAATAAGAAATAGTCTTTTATGGAATGAATTAACATTACTGTTTTCTGGTTGTAGATGATACATATTTTAGTAGAGGTATCAGTATCGTTAACCAAGTATCGTTAAAGTAAGTATCGGGATTGAAAAACAGAAGAGCCCTATCTATTACACAAAAGTCTGCTTTCCTAATCTGTCTTCTATGTTAACCTCATAACCACCACTTAAACCGAGCATATTTCTTCAGTTTGGCTCAAAGCTTTTTGAAAATATTGACGAAAACGAGGATGAGTGTGTAAAGAGCGGCAAAAACACGACTGAAGAGTGACGAAAAAGCAACATAAAAGTCGCAAATGAGGGACAAAAAACGCCACAAAAATGCAGTGAAAAACTGACGAGAACAAGACAAAAAAGCGTCAAATAAGGAATGAGAAAAAGCAACATAAACGCGATAAAATCATGACAAGAAAACTACGAAAACCTTTGAAGAAAAAGAGACGAAAACACGCCAAAGACAAAAACAAAAATAACGATCTGTTTTTGCAGGTCTTCGCTTTCAAATGAGGCGTTACACGGGTCAAGAAGCTTTTAGATTCGGGTAAAGCCAAACTGGAGAGGATAATGACTCATAAATGTAAGATTATGTGATGTAAATTAATCACAATCTACTCAAAAAAGCAATTAGTATAACTTGGTGACCACTTACTTAGGGAGAACAATATCCTTTGCCTCTATATGGTCTCATTACGTATAAAACCACATATCCCTGTGGTTACATCTCTACAAACATGCTCTGAAATAAATGTTCTCCTTGGATTCATTTAGCTTTTCATAGTCTCTGTCAAAACTATGTACTCTTGCATTTTTCTCCCACATTGGTGTATACACGTAAGCATTGAAGTTGAACTAGTTTAGCTCATGCCACCACCAGATGCCACTGTTGGCACATCCACATATGTTTTTATGCCAACTCCATGAAGAGCCTTGAAAGGGCAAAATGCTTTGTGTAATTGTCTATGAACGGACCAGTGACTTTCTATATACACTCTCATATTAAGCCCATATGGCTCATAAAACCTGTCCTTAAGCTCTGCTCCGCTCTGACCCTTGGACCAGTCACTGCTTTTAACGTTGGCAATTTAGGTGTTTGAGCGTGACCTAATGTGGCCATGGAGGATCATCAGAGTGGGCTTGATGACTTTAAAGTGTTGTGCTCGTAATGCGGCGAGGGGATTTTGTCACGCGAGCATTAAGAGTCAGAGAGGGGGATTTGTTTGTTTTTTATTGGTGTTTATTCTATTTTATAATATTGCTAGTTAACTGGTATAGTTGATTAAAACCAGTGGGTTAGAGAGTACTGTAACAGGTTTTGGATCATATTTGGGGCATATATAGAACCTTATCTATACTGCAGGGCCATATTTAGTGGCTGCACTGCATTGACGGACCATAATACTGCGATTACAGGGCTTTCTGCAGAGCCTTAACAAGCATTAAATGTGATTCCAACTGGTGTTATATCTACGTTTCTTTGTAAATAGTGACGTTGTTTGACTTTTTTACCCCAGGACTTTATCATAAATGCAGAACAAATGGTCTAAATTTCGTGTCCTTTCAAAATATCCAAACTTTCCACCATTCTTCAGTTTACTAAAATGGGTACCCAACTATAGAAATTATAAATGCATAGCTTTTTGCGCTTGCAGCATTGAAAAATAAAGTTTTTAGGCATTTGAGGCACGACAAAAAAAAATTTGGTTTAATGATGTCCAAACTCACTTCTGTGTGGAGTTTGCATGTTCTCCTCATGCCTGCGTAGCTTTCCTCCAGGTGCTCCGGTTACCCCTAACACTAAAAACATGTACAATAGGTTCCTCACCGGGGTCAGGGCTCCCTTTTGAAATGAGATTCTCCATCTCAGTGGGACTATCGTGGTTAAATTAAGGTAAAAATATATATACAGTATGTGTAGCATTCCAATTCTCCACAGGAATGGCTTTATGAGCACTTTTCAGGATAACTGTCACAGTAACGCTAACAAAAACCAACCTGCAAGTTCACAATTCATAAAAATGCTTTAGAATTACATGAACAGACTACTGCATATTCAATATACAGGGTTTCCGCAGGGCAATAGAAGTCATTAAATGAATTGTGCCAAAATTAAGGCATTAAAAAGCATTTCAGAACCCATAACAATGACATCGCTCAAATATTTTTACTGCAGACATTCGTCAAAACACAAAAACAGCTGCAGTTCTGACTGAAATTTTACACTGTCTTTTTGCTCAAAAGTTTCCCGTTGTTGTGTCCAATTTTTAGTTTTGAAAATTCAGATTGCTCCCCTTATTCCTCTGTTTGATTGAATGTTTACAAATCTCGTGAAAGATTATTATTTGCATTTGTGGCATTAAAAATGTGGTATTTAGGCTTAAAGATGGCATTAAATTTGACTTGCTGTCAACTGTAGAGACTCTGATATACTGAAAGAGGACAAAACACATTTCATTTCAACACTAGTAAACTTAAAAAAACGGCTACAGGGCCCATAATGGCTGCTAAATACTGTATATAAACAATGCATCACCGACCAACCAACTCACTCACGGTCTCCCATCCAGGTACTAACCAGAACGAACCCTGCTTAGCTTCTACTGACATCAAGCATTAACCAAACACTGTCTTTGAATACCGTCTTAAACTCCATTACACAAAATCTACCTCTCACTCTGAAAGGAACCCTTTTCTTTACATTATTCACACACTAGACACTGTTGAACCAAAGCCAATTCATTTTGAAACTCCTCTTTAATCGCTGCAGGTTGTTGGTCCTTGTGACCTACATGTAACTCTCTGAACAAAGGCACTTGCTCCAGGGGAGTCGTCGGGGCCGAGTAGGGGGCCCTCTTTGGCGGCTTTGTTAGTTGGGGGCCTTTGAGGTTGACAGTTATGTTCCTCAGATTCTCCACCGCGGTCATGTGAGGACGTTCACCGTACCGTTTTAGTTAGACCTGTTTTTATAAAAAGCTTTCGAGTCACGCAGGCGACTGAACCTTGTCAGAGGCTAATCAAATATAATCTAACACTTGGCGTGAGTTTTCTGGAATATTCACTTGACAAAATGAGGAGAGCAGTAACCATACCTACTTTAAGGTCAACAAGTGTTTTCTCAACTTACGGACTTGGAAAATGGTTAATCGCGAGGCTACTTACAAGCACTCTTCACTCTTTTTATTCATTCTTGTAACAACATTTCAAGCTCATGTGCCTCCAGCTCATCGCTCAAAAGCTTCATTTTTCTTCGACTCTATCTTCATTTGATATAAGGCAAGGCAAGTTTATTTGTAGAGCACAATTCATACACAAGGCAATTCAAAGTGCTTCACAGTTGCAGAAAGAGAAATTACAAGAAAACAGATAAAATCAATCAATAAAACATCAACATAAAGTTAATCAATGACAGTAAAAGGCAAGAGTGCAGATAAAATACTTTCAGTTTTCATATGCACGGGTAAAAAGAGCTGTTTTCAGCCTGGATTTGAACATTGTCAGAGTTGAGGCCTGTCTCACATCCTCATAAAGACTGTTCCAGATTTTAGCTGCATGAAACTGAAACGCAGCCTCACCGTGTTTATTATTGACTCTGGGAACCACCAGGAGACCCCTCCCTGAAGTTCTCAGGGCCCGAGATGGTTCATACGGCTCTAACATGTCAGAGATGTACTTTGGTGCTAAACCATGAAAAGACTTGTACACAAGCAGAGCTGTTTTAAATTCTATTCTATTATATAACCCTTTCTGAGATGCAACCCCACCAACAAGCAGGTCTAAATGAATAATGACTTGAATGAAGTGGGGGGGTTTATTTGGCAATTTTTGGAAAACTAAGAAACTTTATTTTAAGATATTAACTTTGAGATGGAAATAGTTAAAGGGACTATACAGAGTTTAAACATGTTAAAATTAAGTATTTTCCTCCCCTTACATGTTCCAGCCATGTCCTAATGTGTAGAATGAGCCCAGACCTGTTCACCACAACTGCCTCTAAAATCCTGCACTGTCACTCAGAAAGGTGTTAATTCGGGTCTGAAGTGCCGTCATGCACGAGCTTAATATAGAGACTGCAGTTACACGTGAGACCTGAGGTGGCAGTAGTGAGTATACAAATGACCAACTTGCATCTAGTCTCTTTAAAGTAAACTTTAAAGTAAATTATCAAGTCCCTCCCCTCAGGATTGGACCAGAATAGCAACTCCTAGTTTGCAAAATGAGGAGAGCGAGAACAAACTTTCATAAGTAAAAGAAGCTCGCTCATCCTTCCCTCCCGATTGGGCCTGACAGGCCGGTTCACAGGAAAGCTCGTCTCATTGGTCAAAGCCCTGGGATTCGGATTAGTAGCTAAAATCAGCAAAGGGAGGGACTTTAGAATAAAAGGGTTTTTACTCTTACAAATTTAATAGATTGTCTAACATTTAAACTTACAGACTATCACTTTAAGGTACTGCCATCTGTCTGAATACTGTATAATCTACTCTATAGTATATGTGTATATGTGTCAGTCCATAGCTCCCAGATGCAGTTTAATTCCTTATATTTTTAAAATCCAATCTACTCGGTGTGTCTGAGCACGGACTAAACATAAACTGCCTTACCAAAGAAAAAAACACCCTCAATTTAACTAAGCAAATGGTTAAGAGTCTCCACTTGGATAATTACAGCAGGTTCAGTAATGCACCCAGAGAATGAGGTCAGCTGACTGTCTGAATATACTGAATGACCAGGTTATTGGATTTTTATGCTTCCCTGTGAGGGCATATTCCAAGCTGAAGTCTAGGATCCATCGGGCTCACACCCTCAATACAAGATCTTGAATGGAAATCTTTTGACATTACAGAGGCTTATTGATACAACAATACCACAGCAAGTGCTGACCTTTTTTTCTGGTCATTCGGTGTATACTCCAGAGCAGGCGTGGGTGAACTAAGACCTTTCCATCTGACCCTCAGACATGAGCAAGGGTGAACAACAGCTGACATAAAGCAATGACTGCTGCTATTTGAGAATTGCACTTGTTTATTAAAACACCCCAATCTGCAATCAGTCCGTCTGACAAGCTCATAAACACAATGTGGCCTTTTCTCTTTACCCTACCTATTTGAAGGTGCACGATGCAACTATTTATATTTAAAAAAAGAAAGTTAATATTAGTGCGTATTTGACCTTTTAGTGGCTGTGTGGGTGATTAGCTTAGCGCCTTTCCATCCTGGTGACCCCATGATGCTTCAGGATCAATTTAATTTAAAGTTGTTTAGGATTTCTGGTAAGTGTTAATTTTGACAACATATTTTAATTTATTAATTTAATTAAATTTTAGTCAAGATTTAGTCAAAAAAATATCTTCAATTTTAGTCTAGTTTTAGTCGACTAAAATTGCAAGTCAAAATTTGTCTAAATTTAAGACAAATTTAGTCGACTTTGCATTTATAATATTCATTATAATCATATTTAATCAGCTCCTCTGCTTCATGGAGCTGCTCTCACATGAACAAAGCTCAGAGCTGTTCCTTTGGCAGTGAATTCACATGATATGAGGGTTTTTCCAGACTGTCAATAGAGGTTTGGATGATTTTAGTCTCTCCTTTTCATTTTTATTTAGTCTTATTTTAGTCGACTAAAATATCTGGACATTTTAGTCACAGTTTTAGTCTCATGAAAAACTTTTAATTTAGTTTTAGTCCAATTTTAGTCGTCAAAAATATCACTTTGACTAAAATTAAGACTAAATATTTTACTCGACGAAATTAACACTGCTGGTAGGTCAGAAAACCTACCAGAAATCCTCAAAAACTCATCATGGAGCGCCTCAGGGACCACCTGGATGAAAACTAAAGGCACTATGCTATCCACCCAAGCAGCCACTAGATCATTGAAAAGTCAAATTCGCTCTAATATCAACTTTTTTTTTTTTTTACATAAAAAGTTGCATAGTGCAACTTTAACCAGCAAAGTCCTACTGAGATTAGGAATCTCATTTCCAGGGGAGTCCTGGCTCAAGAGAGGAACCTATTGTACATATTTTTCATGGTAGGGGAAACCGGGAGGAAACCTCCATACCTGGAACTTTCTTGCTCTGAGGCACGAGCACTAAATAAAAGCTATTTGAAGAGGTTTGAAGTGTTTCAGGAATAATCACATTGACTTTTAAGGGACAATGTTACACAATATATGGAATTGTGTTTTGTTTCATTTATGTTCCACCTATAACCTTCAAAAAACTTGCCCCGTCAACTGCTGATGTCATGAAGTGATGCCCGTCTGTGTTTTAAAGTCCACACACCTTTTCAAGACGCTATTATTAAGTCTCGTCATATTAAACTGATTGCCATGTTTAGTGTTTTTCATTATTGTGAGCTGAACTTGTCACTTTGCGTTTAGGGTCCTATGTCCCTTCTCCCGAGCATGGACAACTCGTCAGTCAAAGCCGCCATGGTGAGTATGTTACATTAACGTCCTCGTATTTTCCGTTGCGTTTCATTCTATGCTTTGACTTGTTGTTATTGACCCGGTGTGTCCAGGTCCAGTTTGATCGGTACCTGTCGTCGCCGGACACTCTGGTGATGCCACAGCTCAACTTCCTGCTCAGCGCTGCCATCAAGTGAGTCATGCCCAACCAGGACGCAATGATTTCATCCCGTCACGCTGAGAACGAGCGTCATACTGTATCTGGTGTTGCGAAGAGAGACATTTTGCCCATATTAGAAATGTTTGATCGTTCAGGGAAAGAAAATCTCCTATTACAGTGAATACATTTTTAAAGGCTCACATTTTTGTCATTTCAAAAAGTCTATTCTGTATTTTAAGTCCATAAAAAGTTGAAAAAAGAAAGAGGGCATGTTACAATAGAAGAAGGCTCGCCCTTTCCTTTATTAAAACAATGGAGGAGGGACGAAACTTTAAACTGTTGTGTCCAAACTCTTTCTTTATAATTTCTTCACAGGGATGAGCTTATAAGCACCGTCGATCCTGTCCTTTTCCTCTTTTAGGAGTTGCACTGACAAAGTGGATATTCCAGTGTCTTTATTTTGATCCTCTTCCGAAATTTCCATCGCCGAGTCCTTCCCGATAGCGCCAGGGCGACGGCGACAGCATGTTTTTTCTTCAAACATTGGCGGAAACCGGTAGTTACTAACCATCCTCTGCTACCAATGTTAGTATAATGTTGGCCAACTTCATTGGCACATCCACAACCACCATGTTCAACTGCACAACAACAGCTGCAGGCTACTAGTTCGTTCACCACTTGAATTACATGCGCAGCAAGAACAACAGTGCCCCCTAGCTGAATGGCATGTAACGTGCATTAAACATAGGGCTGCTGGGTACCTGTGTCCTAAAACAGCACAGAAAGCAACACAGACCGCAACAGCGTCACCTGCACCTTCATGTTTTGAGCAGAATTTCCACTTAAGCAGCGATAAGAGAGAAGGGACATTATTACCTCCTGAGCTGCAGGAACCAGATCCACATCATGACACAGTTTTCTTTCAGCTAAACTTTTCTAAACACAAAAGTACTAAACACATCAAAAATCTGTTATATAGTGAGAGCGCTCACTCTGTCACTAATCATTTACAAAAACTGTACCATAAATGTCTAATACAGAGTGAGCGCTCACTTTTCCACAAACAATCTTTGATATTCTCTTAGGGCTGGGCAATTAATCGAATTTTAATCTAATCGTGATTTTAATAAAGGTCGATCACGATAATCGCGTTTTAATCGAGGAGAATTGGCCAGTCCTGTCGCAGTCTGGAAAAAGATATGGACAGTGCAATGCTGCAGCGCCTGTCAAATCAAATCAAATCAAATTTATTTATATAGCACATTTAAAACAACTGTTGTTGACCAAAGTGCTTCACAAAAAGGTCTACAGTACAAAAAGTTATAGTAAAATAATAATAAACAAAACACAATGTACAAGCAGCAAAGCACTAACAGCTCCGATTTTGGCCATGATATGCTAGACAGTGTTAAAAGCTTTTGCATAGAAATGTGTCTTAAGCAATGATTTAAAATGGTCAAGTGTCTGTGCAGCTCTTATGTGGAGAGGCAGGTCATTCCACAGTTTAGGAGCTGCAACAGAGAAAGCCCTGTCCCCTTTGGTCACACGCTTGGAGCGAGGAACCTCCAAAAGCAGCTGATCAGCTGATCTCAGAGCCCTAGCGGGGGCGTGGCGTACAAGAAGCTCAGACAAATACAGAGGAGCAGTGCCATGGAGACATTTGAAAACAACAAGTAGAAGCTTAAACCTTATCCTGTAATACACAGGAAGCCAATGCAGAGCAGCTAACACAGGGGTGATATGCTGTCGCTTTTTGGTCCCTGTAAGGAGACGAGCAGCTGCGTTTTGTACCCCCTGGAGGCGACGAATTGAACGCTGACCAAGACCAATGTACACAGAATTACAATAATCAAGTCGCGAAGTTATAAAAGCATGAATAGCTTTCTCAAAGTCACAGGCAGGTAGATAATTTTTTACCTTGCTTAGAGTTTTAAGGTGGAAAAAGCTTGATTTGACAACATGATTTATATGTTTCTCAAATTTAAATTCATTGTCTACAAACACACCGAGATTCCTTGCAAAAGGGTGACAGAAAGAGGCTAGCGGGCCGATGGCGCTGTCACAATTGTCGAGAACATTTGAATCAGAATTTCCAAATATTAAAATTTCTGTCTTATCTTTGTTTAGACTTAAAAAGTTGGCCTCCATCCATAACTTAACTTCTTGTATACAATCCAACAGAGGATTCAGTGATCCCTTAGAGCTAGACTTTAGTGGCATATAGATCTGCAAATCGTCAGCATAAAAATGATAACCGACTTTGTGTTTCTCTAGAATCAGTCCAAGGGGTAGAAGATACAGAGAAAATAACAAAGGGCCTAAAATGGACCCTTGAGGCACTCCACAATGAATAGGTGACACAGATGAGAAGCAAGAGCCAACATTAACTGAAAAACTTCTATCTTTTAAATATGAATCAAACCATTTCAGAACAGTGCCTTTGAGTCCCACAGACAGCTCAAGGCGTGATAAAAGAATGCCATGATCCACTGTATCAAATGCAGCAGTTAAGTCCAGGAGCACAAGCACAGAGTGACCTCCACTGTCCGCAGTTAAAAACAAATCATTAAAAACTCTTAAAAGGGCAGTCTCTGTGCTATGACAGGGTTTAAAACCAGATTGGAACTTCTCTGCAATGCTGTCAGGTAAATCCCAGGGAACACTCGGCCCAAACAAACAGGAAGCACAGGATCATGGCACATGCAGCAGCATGAGGAGAGGACCTGGTGATTTTACGTGTAAAATCAGCTACAAAGTTGCGCTAACTCGTCTAAAGGATAAAACAGAAACACGAGGAGCCGTCAGAGGAACAGGACGTGCACGGGGATGAAGAGTTTATACCTTCTAAGAGGAAAACTATCATGTGGATTTGTTTTGAAGCTGCAGCGGTGGATTAGCTGGACTTTTTTACTAATAAATGCATGGTTTACTAATTTCTTTATGTAAATATTAAGTTGTTAGCGTTCACTCCGTGACGTCGTGGCCTTTTGAGGCTCCGCACACAAACATGCGCTCGTTGACATTCTTCAAACATTCCAATTTTTTGCGTCTTCTTTGCAGATTTGTGTGTTGTTGTGAGGGGATGTTTTACTGTGACGCTAGAAGTGTGGAGTTTGTTTTTGCTGATGAGTTAGCTGCAGTTTTCAGTTTTGCCGCTGCATCTGTTTACTTGCTAATCCAGGGAAGACCACATTTATTGTTTTTTTCTTTTAAACAAAAAAATCGAATCGAAAATCGAGATCGATCAATATGGGGAAAATTATCGAGATCTTTTTTTCCATAATCGCCCAGCCCTATATTCTCTTCACCGCTGCAGCTGGTGTTGGGGAAACAACACGTATAAGCTCCGTGGATCTGTCGCTAAAGGTAAAAAGGTCTTTCTTGTTGTCACTGCTCTGTTGAGCTTTTCTTTTGACCTAAGAACTCTAGTTTCTTATTCAGTCCTGATGTACAATTGGCTTAGTTTAGTCCTGGCTCAGACCTGCACTCTCTAATAATTACAAACGTTTTAGTAAGTTATAGCCTTCCTTCGCTTTGACTTTAAGAAGCGGCCAAGTATCTGCACACGCGTTCATGTTGCTTTTTTTAGACTCACTGTGGGTCATATATTGACGTATGGAGGAAACAAAGTCCCGAACCGAGGCACCGGAAGAATTTGAGTTAATTACTGTTAATTTTCGGTACCGCCCCATACCGGAGCTTTTCGGTCGGTACCAAGTAGAGATTACCTTTAACCCAGCCCTAATTAAACATGGGAGTAACACATGTTTCACAACATTCGACACAACTGTTCATGGTCACTGTCAGAGTAATGCTAACATTAACAAGCCTGCAAGCTCACAAGCAACAAAAATGTTTTAGAATTACACAGACAGTCTTTTTTTTCACAAACCATTGCATGTTCAATATACATATGATAACGTAATATAAAAACAAATCAGGTACAGGGCCTTTCATTTACTTGCTCATGGCCCACTGGTACAGAATAGTTGCACAGCAGCAGTTACAGTTCTACCTCTGCTTGTGCATTCTGTGCTCTTGTCCAATAAGGAAGGGCGATAATAAACATCACCAAATGTGTCAAACCTGGAAAAATCTGTAATTTCTTGAGCAAAAGATTTTGAATTGTGTCAAGTCGATGTTTAAATGAAAATGTTGCTTTCTTCCCTAATATTCTACTTATTCTGTTTCTTCAAAGCAGAGCTGTAAATGTAGCATTATGTTGACAGTCCTTCTCATTAGTATCACCATTACCATTGTAGGCTACAAAGCACAGCACTCAGCCAAACGCGTACGTGAGTAAATTGGTGCCCCTCGCTCGGACACACACCTCAGGAGCCTGTATTTGTCTTCCCACTCACAAAACGCACTCGCTTTTAGCCCCCCCTCCACTTCCACCCCTCTCCATCTCTCTCTCACTCAGTGTCTTACGCTTTCACTCTTTCGGGGTTTAAAGAGTGACATTTTTACAGCTTAAGTTTGTCAGAAATACTAAAATGATGCTCTAAAACTGTGGTTTCCTAAATGGGGATTGTGAGTTGGCGTCCCAAGATGATTTCAAGATGTAAAAATTACATATATTGACGCTATATTTAAAGTTCTTATTTGAAAACGGCATATATTTGCGAATGAAGGTCAAATTGCAAAGTAAAGTGTGCAAGTCTATTATTAAAACGGGTAACTTTTGATTTTGGGGGTCGCTTAAACACTGACTGAGGCTCCTCTGCCGTCGCTAAAGCCATTGATAATTGTCGAGAAAATCGTCTTTCGGTGCTTTACTTCTGCCTTCAGAGTGGAGTTTTTAATTAGGCAAAATCGAAACCAACAGCTCACAGGCTAATTATGTACTTATTAGTCTTTGCATAATTAGTAGCCATCCCTAGTGCTTAGGGTCTTCACAGTAATGCAATAGGACTCGAAAGGATCATTAGGGCTCATGTCTGTCACGGTGAGAGTTATGGCTTTGCTGAAGTTTTGCGAAAGTGCTGAAATATTAACCAGAAAAAGAACGTTTTTATATATTTCCCCCTAAATATGAAAGTTTGGTGGTAAAATGACTGCTGAAAAATTCGTCCCACTGAAAAATTCATTACTTGAGTAGAATGACTCCTTCATCCATCTCTCCTCTCATCTCCATTTAAAGCAGCACTAAGTAACTTGTTTACCATAATAAATCCTTTCCGTAGTCCCTCTGGGGGTTATACAAGTGTTAATGGGATAAGTGGGGCGTCTTTCATCTCCCTGGTGTCTCTGGCCAAAAAACCACAATTGCAACTTGGAGTCAGACTCGGAGCCACCAATACACACTAATGGAATCACGAAGAAGAAGCTAACAGGCTAACGGGCAAAGCTAACTGCGGGCTAGAGCCACTTAAACAGTATTTACAGCCAAGTTTGAGTGAAAGAAATGATCTCCATTGTGTAATTGGATGTACAATATCCCTCTCTCCCTTTGTCTTTTCTGTCAGCGTAAAATACAAAATAAAATGATTTGCTAGTTTTGCTCAAAATTAGTGTCGATGTTCTTGCTAACAAAGATGCTGGGAAGAAGAGTTATTTTACACAACCCTTGATACATTGTACTTGCCAAATTTAGTACAATGTAATGTGAAGTGTAACAATGTGTAATAACTTGTACCTATGGGTGACATACACAATAGAATCATTTGTATTTGTAGTTTGGTGGTACATAATGTAATAAGACTCTAACCCTAACCTTAAGGGTCTTATGCCGTATTTCATTATGTACCTCCAAAGTACTAATACACATTATTCCATTGTGTATGTACTATATAGGTGCAAGTTATTACAGATTGTTACAAAGCAGATTACAATGTACTACATTTAGTTTGGTACAATGTATCATGGTAGTGTAAAATAAAGTGTGACCAAGAGTGTTCTTCCAGGGAAGCCAGATTATATACAGCCACGGGACTGATTTTATTTAGCCCTCCTTCCAAATATCTGCATGTTCAGGTTACATTATCTACCCGACTTTCTTCCAAACATGTACATGTATTAACAGGATGCAATGTACTACATGATGACTATTGTGACAGATTTACGACTGTGACAGTCTGGTTTAGTTCTATTTCTATGTAGGAGACTGTTGTGTTTACATGTTGACGTCGTAGCTAAAGGATGGTCATTGGGTAACCACAGCTGTTTAACACACTCGGGCTTTAAGAACAGTTTATACTTCCTTCAAACACATGCATAAAACAGAATAATATTCTCTAAATATGTCCACACGAGTCTGTTGTGTTCAATTTACTTCCTATAAATTCCAATTTCCCCTCATTCCTCTTAAAGGGGATTAGTTAGAAATCCTAAGAATTAATAAATGCTTAAACTTGTTGCATCCGTGGTATTAAAGATCTAGTTTTGGGAGACTAAAACGGCATTAAAAAGCATTAAATTTGCCTTGCAGCTGCCTGTCCGAGCCCTTCTCTCTCTTCCCTCTCACGACATTGAGCGGCGCTTCGAGTGAGTCACGTTTTTACCGGGAAGCGCGGCCGGCTCTGTGCATCAGGTTAATGTTCCCGTATTAACGGAAAAAAGCACGCTGCTGGACTGATGCGCCGGGACAACATTAATTAGCTTCTGCTCCATTTCTCACTACACCCTCCTCCTCCTCCCCGGCCCCGAACCTGCACAATATCTGTCCATCTACCTAAAAGCAGAGGAGAAAAAAAAGCTTCTCTAAAGCCGAGGAGAGCAGAAAGGACGAGCGCAGGAGGTTTTGTTCTCTGAGGCCCAATTAGACGTATGGATCTGGAGAGTGGGAGCGGGGGCAGGCACAGCCCTCCCACGGCTTCAGAAGCCTCTCACGGGGAATGATCCGCATCCTCCCGGCCTACAGAGGACATTTGGAAGACTTTGAACAGATAAATGTATTTGCATAAGTGCAGCAAGACCAGCAGAAAAGCTCTATTAGTAGTTATTATTTTTTTGTTGATGCGGTGTTATTAGCGGTTTTGCGTTAATATTTGCGCAGGATTATGAATCACGAAACTCGCCTACAGTCGATGTGTTTTTGGTCATTTACCGTTGATTGGAGACGTGCTCTTTCTCTCTTTCGTTTGTCATTCGTAGATTGTTATTGAGGTACATCCGCGTCCCGTGAGTGACGCTGCTCGCTAACAACACGTCACGGCAAATAAACAAATCTGATTGCACGGGAACGGTTTGATTTTGCGGATCCATCCAGCAGGGGGCGGGGTGACCAGACTGATCCCCCGCTGTATACAAAAATACAGAGGGGAATCATTCTGGTCCCACCAGGCTAGTGTATTGGTGGCTCCGACCCGGTGGCAGTCAAGTTCCAAATGTGGTTTTCTGGCCAGAGACACCAGGGGGAGATGAAAGACCCTCCAATCATCCCATTAACACTTGTATTACCCCCAGAGGGACTACGGAAAGGATTGATTAAGGCAAACAAGTTACTTAGTACTGCTTTAATAACATTTTTATTAATAATAATGTAATAATGGCGTACACTTGTTTTGCGCTTTACAAACCTGCAACACAAGTTTCTCAAAGCGCTACACTGTAGTCATTATTCATTCACTGTATACTGGGTGGTGTAAAGCAACTATTGCAGCCACAGCTGCCAGTAGGTAGACCAGTGGTTCTCAACTGGTGGGCCAGGACCCAAAATTGGGTCACGTAAAATGGACTCAACTTATATAGTGCTTTTCTACCTTCATCAGGCCCAAAGCGCTTTACAGTAAGGAACCAGTTACCCATTCACTCTCTCATTCACACCAGAGTAGGCAGACACTGGAGGCAAGGCAGGTGAAGTGTCTTGGCCAAGGACACAACAACCGTGTACACAGGTGGCACTCGAACCCCCAACCTTCCGATCATGAGCCGACCCGCTCTACCAAGTGCGCCACTGTCGCATAACCATTTTCAGTGAGTCACGAGTCTTTCCCAGGGAACATTTATTTTAATGTTTCTGGTCAGAAAAAGTACAGAATCATCCATCCATCCATTTTCTTCCACTTGTCCGTTGCCGGGTCGTGGGGGCAGCCGCCGGAGCTGCCCAAATCACATTGCACCAGCCCCCCATGGCTCCTTCTGCAGGTGGTGGGTCCACGGAAGGACGGCCTCACGGTTCAAACCGGGCCTGTTGGTCTCTCCTAGGGGGCTACCAGTGTAGGCAGACACTGGAGGCAATGTGGGTGAAGTGCCTTGCCCAAGGACACAACGACAATGTGCACGGTCAGGAGGCGGGATTCGAACCCACGACCTTCCGATCATGAGACGACCCGCTCTACCATCTGCGCCACCGTCGCCCCTGTACAGAATCACTACTTGTGTAAAAATTACTGTAATTGGGTGTAATTATGATAAAAACACATAATTTCAGCATTTTTGGATTATTCAACCTTTTTTTATTTTATTTTTTTGAGGAAAAGACAATGTTTTACGTCATATTTTGCAAGTTGTATTTGGAGCACGGCTTGTCATCCCAGGGTGATCGTGGGTCCCAACACTATTCCAATTGAGAACCACTGGAATAGACCAATGTTTCCCAACCAGGGGAACATGGAGTACAACTAGTAGATCCAAGGGGTTGGGAACAGCTGGGGTACTACATTCAGACAGGTGCAGGTGGTGGGTGAAGTGCTTTGCTCAAGGACACCACAGCAGTCATCCCCTGCAAGCCTCAATCCTTTAAAAAACAACTCCTCTTTTGCACAAATATAAAGCTGTTTTGTGACGGCGCGATCATTTCCCTGTAAAAACGTGAGACAGTTATTTCCAGCATAAGCGTTTGGCAGCAGTTGCTTGTTGTGACAGTTAAATCAGTGGAAAGATAATTGGGGCAGTTGCACTCACTATCTGCGCTCCGATGCGTGACTCATTTATATGTCAAAACGTGACCTCGAATCCCTGCACAAAGCGGCATGACGAGAAACGCTGCTCCCCGATTAAGAGTGATTACGCTCCGCTGACGACGTCTGTACGGTCAGCTATTTTTAACCCCCGGCTGAAATCATTCTCGTAACTGTTTCTGAAGAATGGCTGAGGTTGAGTGACAGGAGGCGCGGCAGGGTTAAGGCTCGGTGATGTCACGGCCGCGAACAAAGAACTTTGATTACTCAGAGCGGGCCTTACGTAGTGACTAATGCAACAGTTCAACAATGCGTGCACTTTTGATTCCAGCAAAGGACATTCGTCTCTAAACCATCACCACAAGTACAGTCGATCAACGCTCACGACTCCATATTAAGTAGGGGTGGGAACCTCTGGGTACTTATGCGATACATGGCTTACGATAACGATTATCTCACGATACACCGATACTGCGATAATCGATATATTGACAACTGGGAAGTAGCAAGATCTCAGAATATAATATGTATTAATGCACCTTTAATAATGATAATTAAACCCAAATTAAATTATATTGAGGATAGTAATGACAACTGGGAAGTAGCAAGATCTCAGAGTATAATATGTATGAATGCACCTTTATAACATAAAAGTAGCACATTCTTTTGTTCTTTATTTTGCTGTTGTTTTTGTCTTATTCTTCATCATTTATTGTTACTTTGCCCTATGTTCCTTTGTTTATGATTTGCTACCTTGTAAATATTAAATGTAATGTTACTATTTTTATTTTGGGGTGGGCGCTTATAAGCCTTTGGCTTCAGCCCACTCCCTTTGAGCAGGTTAACTGCTCAAACAAATAAATAAACTAAATATATTGCACTAAAATAATCTACGATACATCACGATAAAAAAAAAACATGCTACTTTTAACCTTTATTTTAACATACTACATATTATTCATCATTAATTACATTTCTTTTCATGTGCTTTGTACCACTTTTATAAATGATCACTGACTTACGCACTGAAAATGGGTCTATAGATCTGTCAGTGACTTCATTTACAATTAAATAAACAAAAAAACACAGTCCTATTTAAAAAGTAATAAATCAACCCCAAATTAATCTTCTTTATTATGGTAAATGGTAAATGGTCTCAATTTATATAGCGCTTTTCCATCTACTTTAAGCGCTTTACAGCATGGATCCGCTCACACATTCACTCTCATATTCATACACCAGTGTTCGCAGACATTGGAGGCAAGGAGGGTGAAGTGTCTTGCCCAAGGACACAACGACAATGTGCAACGACCTTCCGATCATGAGACGACCCGCTCTACCATCTGCGCCACCGTCGCCCCCTTATTATTATAAAAAACTATAATTAAAAGTAATCTGTGTGACAGTGTTTGGTCCAAGTGCTTAAAACTGTAGTGCTGCCCCCTGCTGGTCTGACTGAATTCTTGATCATTATTTGAAAACAGTGGAGCACTGCTGCCTCATTAATATGCATGACGTTGCTCATTAATATGCATTATGTCATCAAAGTATCGATATCGGAATAAAAAGTATCAGTATCGTATCGTCCCGCAAAATATCGCAATATATCGGAAAATCGATATATTGTCACACTCCTAATTTTAAGTGTATGATGCAGTAGACTTTTTGTCTGGAACTCTGTGATCACATGCTAGAACATAATTGAACAAACATGACCTAGAACAAACTTAAAAATAGAAACCAGTGCTTCATTTCTGGTGCAAAGGCCGTGGAACTGATTCATACCTGCCCTTGAACAAACGTCACTTTGAAGTCGTCACCAAAACAAAGTGTCAAGGCTAAAGTGTCTCTCCCAAAACAAACAAAAGACTGTCGCACAACCAGTCGAATAAACCACCGCCCTGTTTCTGACAAAAGGGCGACATGAGGAGAGTTTTGCAGCGATCGTGTTTATGAGACATGTAACGTTTAGTGTCATCGTCCGGTTTAGCGCAGTTATATTATGAGAAGTAGATACTGGAGCTGCCCAAAAGGAACCATTTCGCCATAGTTTTATTCACTGTTGTCGAGCTCTGAGGGAGCAGCAGCGTCTTATACCTTGGGACTGTGCCGGGTTAGGGTTAAGGGGGGTTAGAGGGGACTTCTTCACTTTAAGGCGAGACACTGCAGGTGAACAGGGAAACTTTTTAAATTTAGAGATATCAATTTGAAACTTTTGCTGTACAGTACTGACTTAAAATGTATTGCAAGTTTTCTGTCATTTTATGTTTTCATATACAAATAAGGTCATTTATGCCTAAAAGTGCCCAAAACTTCCCATTTTTTCGCTGACAATATCTGAATAATGTATGGTTTTATTTTGTTGACATATTTGTTAGTGTCCATACATCCATTTTCTTCCACTTGTCCGTTGCCGGGTCGTGGGGGCAGCTGTTGGAGCTGCCCAAATCACATTGCACCAGCCCCTATGGCTCCTCCTGCAGGTGGTGGGTCCACAGAAGGACGGCCTCATGGTTCTAACCGGGCCTGTTGGTCTCTCATAAGGGGCTTCTGAACCGCTCTTTGTCTGACCCGTCACCTAGGACCTGGTTGCCATGGGAGATCCTACCAGGGGCACGAAGCCCCCGACAACAGAGCTGTGCTCAAACCCCTCCACCACGTTAAGGTGGTGGTTCCAGGAGGGGCTATTTATTAGTGTAAAAATTAAAATAGTTTTTTTAATTCTAAAACTCAATAAATCAGGCTAGGAATTAGATATAGAAAAAAATCGCTCTGGGAAAAACTTTTTAAGTACAAGACTGAAGTCTGTAGGTGCTACTTACATGGAGATATTGTTGCACCAAAGTGAGAAAAATGCATTTTGAGAAAATGTTTCGGTAACGCTTTATAATAAGGGTACATGAATTCATGCATGAATTCATCATAATTCATGATGAATTCATGCATGAATTCATCATGACTTCATTAATCAATTCATTATGAATTCATGTGAGGTCATGATGATTCATGATGAAATAGTCATGAATTCACACCGTTAATTCAGGCAATGAACTCACTAATGATAATGATTAATTCATCATGATCATGATGAATTTTTTGCTTGTGAAGAAACCAACCCAACAAGGACCAAACTTTGTATAAACTTGCAACTAAAAATTATCTCATGGTTAGTTCATCATGACTTCATCATGAGTTCACTATGAATGTGCCCCTTAAAATGAAGCGTTGCAGCTTTGATAACTTAATAGATACAGAACTTGTTTTAGGAGAGCAATTACACACAGAAGAGAGCTTAAATCAACATTCAAGACTTTATTATTCATTTATGATTACACAATGCAAAAATGTAACAATGGCAGTATGCTTGCAGAGGCTCTCAGTCGCCCAGGAAGTATTCATTTAGTGAAGCTCTAAAACGTTGACTGGCCTGAGTTGGTTGATTTGAGGATGTTTTGCTTCTATTTAAGGACGGGCCTGAGTGTTATTGGAGCCATGTCTAGTTTGGCTTTACTTGTTACATTTTCTGACCACAAGAGCCAAGAAGCTTCTGCGAATACAACGAAAAATCATCAATTCAACAAACAGTTCAGTCGTCGATTAAAAGCTTCAGGTGTTTAGGGCAGCAACAATTATCTCAACAGAACTGAAGTTGCAAGTTTTAACAATTACAATGTCACAAAGCCTGCAATTAATATTTCCTTACACAATTGTTTGTTGACATAGGAAATCAGTTTCAGTTTTTTGTGTGTCCATCGTCTGAAGTTGTACGCAGCTCATATTTGACACTTGTTTTGAATATAGGATCCAGGAAGTGCTCAAAATGTCCAAACTCAAAATTAATTTACAAACATCCCAAATTACATTGCATTAACGTAATAACCATAATCAAGCATTTCATGAGTTACAGATCCAACTCCATGTTAATATCAACAATATCAAGAACAGTTAAACAGTGTGTACTGCCTGGTATCCTTAAAACATCTCTGTGTTGGTCAGGTCATAAGCAATATTATTTGAGCAAATTATATGGTTAAAAAAAAATCATAAAATAGGACCTCAAAAGAAGTATAGTGCAGAAAACACCCATTTCTGAACATGCGTTTGAAACAAATACTTAATGGCAATAATATTATAACTTCTATCTTTTAATATTTGTGGTAGCCACGTTTTTTTGGTTTGGGTGTGTGGCCTGACTACAGCATGCAGAAGCTTTCAGTGTGTGATGTGGTAACTGTAACATACAGAAAAAAGGGGTCAATTACGAACCATATATTTTACACTTAACATGCTAAACACAATCTTGAGTTAGTCAATGCACATGTAAGGCAGCAGTAACTCCAAAACTCTAGTGACAAACTTATCAAAAGTAACATTACAGAGACATTGGTGACTTCTAAACAGGAGCTTTGGACACACTAATACTTACAAAGACGAACATTTCCCAAGGCTCAAACATTTAGAGCAACACAGTGTGTTCATAAGTCATTTACAGGCCTGTTTCTGCCGTGCGCGCGTGTAACACCTGACTCACGTTAAGTAGGTAAGGCGAAATTAAAAGTATAGACCAGTTGCTAGGTTCAGCAGGATTACAATAGGAACTAAGGTGAGTGTGTACTGAAATGGCTGAAGGCAATGAGTAAGAAAAAGTATTATTTAGTAAACCAAATAAAAACAAAACAGTTCAAGATAAACAATATTTAACAATAAGCATAGCCGGCATATACAACAAAAAAATATCCCCAGTCCCATTGAGCTCAGTTTCTCTTTTTTTTTAGTCGTGTGTCAAGTCAATTGTCTTTATTGTTCAGTTCTTTTTCCTTTAAGTGGTGTTTTAAGGCGTTACCACTCAGCACTGTAGGACAGAAGGTGGTCCTTCGAAGTTCAATCCAGTTCTGGGCCCAGGCTCGCCATCTCCATCCGGAGAGTATCCAGGAAATCCATCCAGGGTTTTCTTAACCATGTAATACTAGCCTGCACAACAATAATGGTATTATTGTTTACAGCTAAATAAAAGGTCTGTTATCCTATCTCTTCTCAATAACTATAGCTTTAGCTTTTCTCTTATAACCATATTACAAATATACAGTAATATTTTACATGCATGTTTTTAACTCAAATATCCTTTGTAATACATGTAGTTTTTAATCCATGTAAAACAAATGAATTTCTTTTTTTAAAATTATTCAACCATAACATGATTAAATATTTGTAACCAATTTGCATATTAATTTTTAAATGAATTAACTTTTGTAACTCATGAAATGAATTACACTAATGAAAACAGATATTTTCCTTCAAAATCAAAATTTCTATCAGAAGAATTACTGTACACTTTCATAATAAACCATCAAAATGTACAATCAACTTCAAAATAATAATTACATTAGACCAAAAATAGTACAAAAATAACCAAAAGTGCTTCTCAGTATTGTTATGAACTAAAATAGAATTTGGTAGAAACCGTCTTAACCAAAAATAGCTTTTACATTGCTTTCAAACAAAAAAACGGCACACGCGATTAGCGTTAGCATCGTGCTAATATTAGCATCGTGCTAGCATGTTTTTCTAATTCTCACATGGCATGGACTTACCAAGATGAGGTATCGTGAGGAACACAGCAAAGGGGCACAACGACACAGCCTCTCCAGCCCGTGCTCCTTCCACTTAATACAACAAATATTCCAAATCAACGAAAAGACAATGTAAATATTTGTTTACATCATTCTTTTTAAAATAAAACTCACCAGACGACCCAAAAGGTTTTTGCTCGGACCGTCAACAGCCTGTCTCGCTCATTCACAGAGTGCAAAAGGCCAAAAACTAGTGAGTGATCCAGTCCGCAGCTTGGGAGGCGGGACTAATACAATTTATAACAAATCAAAAGGTCATTATCACCCAATGTGACCGTGAAAACAGGAAAATAAAGTTTGAGCGAGGGGACCACACTTCCTCTTTTCAAAATAAATGTTTTTCAAAATAAAAGTGCATAAATATAAATACAACAAAATGGATTTTGTTGTATTTAGATTATAAAGATTGTCCATGTGCGAGAGGAGCACTCACTTTGCAGCAAAAAAAAAGATCCTTTCTAGAGAAGATGCCTCGCTTTGTTTTCTTTTTTTCACCAAGCCTTCCACGTCTATACTGTAGAATAGTAGACGTTGAAAATGATGGCTAGCACAAATTAAATCAGCCTTGAAATATAACATACCTTGCATGCACCCGAGTGAGACATCTACTCTAGAAAGGATCGTTTTTTTGTTGCTGCAAAGTGAGTGCTCCTCTCGCGCATCGACAATCTTTGTCGTTTTTCTCTCGGTGTGAAAGTAAGCTAGCACGCAGAAACAGGCCTGTAAATGACTTATGAACACGCTGTGTTGCTCTAAATGTTTGAGCCTTGGGAAATGTTCGTCTTTGTAAGTATTAGTGTGTCCAAAGCTCCTGTTTAGAAGTCACCAATGTCTCTGTAATGTTACTTTTGATAAGTTTGTCACTAGAGTTTTGGAGTTACTGCTGTCTTACATGTGGATTGACTAGCTCATTGTGTTTAGCATGTTACATGTGCAAAATATGGTTTGTAATTGACCCCTTTTTTCTGTATGTTACAGTTACCACATTACACACTGAAAGCTTCACTAAAACAAGAAAAGCAAGCCTTGTGTCCGGAGTTTTCTTTAATGGTTCGCTACGTAGCAGCACACTGACACGTGTTGTGAGGACAGCACAGCAGTGGTTCTACACCTTGAAGCCCCTCCTGTGCATGCTGTAGTCAGGCCACACACCCAAACCAAAAAAACGTGGCTACCACAAATATTAAAAGATAGAAATTATAATATTATTGCCATTAAGTATTTGTTTCAAACGCATGTTCAGAAATGGGTGTTTTCTGCTCTATACTTCTTTTGAGGTCCTATTTTATGATTTTTAACCATATAATTTTCTCAAATAATATTGCTTATGACCTGACCAACACAGAGATGTTTTTTTAAGGATACCAGGCAGTACACACTGTTTAACTGTTCTTGATATTGTTGATATGAACATGGAGTTGGATCTGTAACTCATGAAATGCTTGATTATGGTTATTACGTTAATGCAATGTAATTTGGGATGTTTGTAAATTAATTTTAAGTTTGGACATTTTGAGCACTTCCTGGATCCTATATTCGAAACAAGTGTCAAATATGAGCTGCGTACAACTTCAGACGATGGACACACAAAACAAAAAATACTGAAATTAGGGGATTTCCTATGTCAACAAACAATTGTGTAAGGAAATATTAATTGCAGGCTTTGTGACATTGTAATTGTTAAAACTTGCAACTTCAATTCTGTTGAGATAATTGTTGCTGCTCTAAACACCAGAAGCTTTTAATCGACGACTGAATTGTTTGTTGAATTGATGATTTTTCGTTGTATTCGCAGAAGCTTCTTGGCTCTTGTGATCAGAAAATGTAACAAGTAAAATGAATAAAGTCTTGAACGTTGATTTAAGCTCTCTTCTGTGTGTAATTGCTCTCCTAAAACAAGTTCTGTATCTATTAAGTTATCAAAGCTGCAACGCTTCATTTTAAGGGGCACATTCATAGTGAACTCATGATGAAGTCATGATGAACTAACCATGAGATAATTTTTAGTTGCAAGTTTATACAAAGTTTGGTCCTTGTTGGGTTGGTTTCTTCACAAGCAAAAAATTCATCATGATCATGATGAATTAATCATTATCATTAGTGAGTTCATTGCCTGAATTAACGGTGTGAATTCATGACTATTTCATCATGAATCATCATGACCTCACATGAATTCATAATGAATTGATTAATGAAGTCATGATGAATTCATGCATGAATTCATCATGAATTATGATGAATTCATGCATGAATTCATGTACCCTTATTATAAAGCGTTACCAATGTTTCTTGAAGTTACAATATTCCACATAAACCTACATAACACATTGAATCAGTGCAACAATTAAACATGTTATTGTGAAGATTATGTATTTTTTGTTTCCAGGTGAAGGCTGAAATAAAAAAAAATTTAAAAAAGAGTTTTTCCTTAACTAAAAGCCTCTGAAACGTGTGGCTGTTGTTGCAGGGAGCAGATCTTCCGTCAGTCCACGGAGCTGGTGTGCAGAGCCTATGGGGAGGTGCACGCCGCCCTCACCAGCCCGGATAATGGATACAAGGACCCCGAGAACCTGGTCCCCCGGTCGCCCCAGCAGGTCCAGACCTTACTGTCCTGAGACGCCCCTCACCTGCTCTGAAATCTGCAGCTACAGAGCGGGCTATTCCGAGAGGCCCGCGGTGGAGATGGCGTAATGACTGAGCCGTAAAGTGGTGGTGAAGGCGGGGCATGTGTGGTCGAGTTAGACAGGAAAGAACATTATATACATTATATGATGGTTGTTTTAGTCGCTAGCACAGGCGGCTTGTTTTTACTCTCCTGTACAGAACATCCCGTGTCTTCTGACAGTGTGTGCATTAATTTAATGTTGTACAAAGCAATATCTTTTATTACTGATACTAAACATAAAGGTAAATGGACGTCTTGTTGTCTTGTTTTTTACTTGAGCCAGTGCTAATTTTGGCAACATATTTTCATTTAGTCATTTCATGTAAATTTAGTCAACTTTACATTTGTATTAAAACATACAGTATTTATTCACATTCACCGCTTCAGGGAACTCCTTTGCCATGCACAAAGCACAGACCTGTTCCTTTGGCTTTCAATTTCAATGATATGATTCTTTCACATCCAAATTCAGATGTTTTTAGTCCCTTTTTTTCATTTCCATTTAGTTCCGACAAAAATAAATGTGTGGTTTAGTTAGGCCTGCCACGATAAAAAAATTTTGAGGACGATATATCGTCTCAGAAAATATCGCGATAAACGATAATGAGTATAATTCAAATACTGTAGGCAATAAAAAGAAAACTGTAAGCAACTATTTTAATTGAAATGTATTTTGGCATTCAATATTAACACCTTATACCAAACAAAGTGCAAACTAGAAGGGTCGACATATTCTAGGACACCGTTTCCATCTGTGCTTCTCAACCTTTAACATAACTTACTCTCACCAGGTTCTGTGTTTGAACTAGATCTGTAATGACATTTTTTTTAAATAGCCAATATACTGTACAGTGTCCTCTTTAAAAATATCCCAATAACAATATTGATATTTCATCTGCATTATTCTGGTTAAATATTCCGCGCCAAAAACTCACTTCTATGTTAAATTAAACCTGGTTAGAATAAAATGTATATTAAATGTGTGGATTCAGATAATACTGTATTACTGCAAAAATAGAGTTGCTATGTTTTGTTTTTTCCTTTTCTTTTCAAATCTCACCTCCTGTACACGCGGCTGTCGGAGTAAAGCAGCTTTTTGGGTGGTGAGGGAACTTGTTGACTCTTTGTCAAACCGCTGCAACATTTCTCTGGCTTTTGAACAGTAACATAGACCTAAGCACTGAGTAATGTTCTCAGGACTATCGCGCTTGTATTTGGATAGTGGCAAAAGTGCTCGGGTTCCTCTCGCTAACAGTAGCACTGATTAGCTTTGATACACTGACTGGGCGGTGGTTTCGTTTCGTTCTCAGTTGGACAAACCTGCAGTCGCATTAATGTTGTTATTCTCTCCGTGATGCTTCTTTTGGTTCCAAGTGTTTTCACACGAGTCCCTCTTGCTCCGCGATAAAGTTCACAGAAAGTGTCGGAATCAGCAAAGCTCCGTAGGCAATGGTAGTATCACGGCACTTTGTTTACACCCCGCCTCTCTCCTAAAGCAGCGCTGATCTATAAATGATCTGGATACATGCGAGGATACGGCTGATGTGCTTCAGTGCAGTCTTTACCATACGACGGGTTGGATGGACGCTCCGCTCAGTCAGCGCTGTGATAGCGTTCATTCTTCTGTATTTATTTTAAGCACAAGCAGCACGTGCATTTATCGAGACTAAAAATGTTATCGTCCTTCATTTTACTTATCGAGCGATAACTCGATATAGTAATTATCGCGGCAGGCCTAGGTTTAGTCATAGTTTTAGTCTCATGATTTACATTTGATTTATTTTTAGTCACATGAAATATATGACTTTGACTGAAATTATGACAAATTATTTTAGTCGATGAAAACACTGTCTTGAACTACAGCATGGCTCAATTACTTGATTACCTGAGTAAAAGTACAGATACTATTGATGGCTGAAGTTCAGGTCTAGGTTCAGCAACGCTATGTGACTGCATGACCAGGTTATTCCGTGAATGGGTTTCTTCTTCCCTGACGTCACGGGCATAATCCAAGATGACTATGCCATGAGTCATTTCACATTGCGAAAGAGTGATTCAGGGAGCTCGAGACATCTTCTCCACACACGCCACAGAGTCCAGATCTTAACCTCTTTTTTCCTTGATTTTTGACGCTTTTATATCGCGTTTTAGTCACATTTTTGTTAACCTGAAAGATGTACCCGCAGGCTCCATTCATTGCCTCATCAACGGCAGCCTTCACTAATCATCCAATCACGGCCCCAGCTCAAGCCGCACACCCTCGCGTCAGCCAATCATTGCAGCTGCTTATTCCTGCTTCGGCCATTCATCGCCCAGGATCCCCTTCTTAAGCCCCCAGTCAATCACTCAGCTGTTTCCCAGCCATGCTGCGACCCTCCTCCGCCCCTCCTCCGCCTGGCCTCTCCTCAGGCTCTGCTCATCGGGTCGACCGGCCGCCTCGGGTCTCGTCCTACCACCACCAGTGTCCGGGGAAGATTCTGGCCCCCATCCATCAACGCTATGTATTCCCTATCATTACTTGAGCCCCAATCACAATTCAAAACCATTCGGTCTCTGTGAGTCTCTTCAGGTTGAATTATTGTTGCTTTTCCGACACATTTTCATTGCTTCTTTTTCGTCACTATTTTGACACTTTTTTTTCCAAGAAGCTTTTAGATTTGGGTAAAGCCAAACTGGAGAAAATGTGCTCTGTTCAGGCGGTGGTTAAGAGGTTAACCCCACTGAGTATCTTTGGGATGTGTTTGTGTGCATTCATTACTACAACTTCACTCTTCTATTTGTGTGTTCTATTTTTGAAGTTTACAGATAAACAATCTCTCTCTCTCCATAAAGTTTATCAGGCCAATATGTACAGATTATCCACAGTGTCAAAAGTGCAAGTGACGTAACCCGTCACAAACCCCGCAGTAAACGGAGAGCGCGGGCCAATCACGCGGTGCTCCTCGGCCCTGCCCCGGCCGGTGACATCATGGTGTGTGGCAGCCGGCCCGCGGTGTTGGCAGCTCCTCCAGCGCAGAGGCCCAGGACTTCCACCCGAACGTCCCCAGCTCTGCATCCACTGTCCCCTCCAGTCACAAGGAACTAAACATTGACATCATTTCATTCCCTCTCTCCCTTTTTCATCAATCAATGCCTCCACCAGAGTCAGTCATATTTAAAAGAGCATAATAGGCGGGTTGTTTTCATTTTCTTATAGTAGAGTGAATGTCATTTGGCACAATAGATCTACATTGTAAAAGCAATGTTTGTGATAGAAAAACAGACCAGGTTCGCTGTGTGTCAAAATATAGCCAGTGGTGTGCCGTCAGGGCCTTCTCTGCTAGCCCTGGCCAAATGAACAAAAAAGAAGTGTAAAATGTCTTAATAGTATATTTAATTTATAATTTATTTATATAATGTACAGTTCAGTTGCTTTATTATTCGTATTGTTGAGGTGTGACTCTAATTTCCTACTCAAAAAGTGCCATAAAACACCTCTGATGAGCTGTTCCGCCTCAGGCCCTGCTGAACAGATTGAGAAACCCCTGTGTTGTCAGGCCCATAGACATGTTATTAATAGACCGTCATTGCTCACTCCTCCCCGTTTACCATAATGACCACGTTCGAGGGGAAATCATGGCGGATTTACAGGCTCCTCCTCCCCAGCTCTGACGAAGCATGTTCCTAATAAGGGCATAAGGGCGGGATCTTCACTGTAGACTCGGCCCTTGTGTGACGTGTAGCTTGCGCAGCTCCAATGCTAACAGTCCGACCCTCATTAAGTACGAGATTTCTAAAATGTCTCCTACGATAACCAGCCCGGTGCCTCTGATTGTGTCTAACCCAGCGTAATCACAGGAGGAATATCTAGCTCTAGCCACTTCTAAAACATTAGGCACCGGGCATTAAAGTTGTTTTTAACGTGTCTAAAGTGCAATGGATTCCAATGGGAGACTAGCGGCTATATGGCGGTACTACAGCAATGGCGGCCTCCAGTGTCGTCGTCGCAAAGCAGCCAGCGGCAATCGGTCAGGCCGCACACATGATTTGACACTCGGCGTGACTGACAGAATTATCAGCCAATCAAAATTCGACGTACAATGACAGTGCGTCCCCCAGGCCCGGCTGTGTCACAGTAGCTTCCCCTTCGCCCTCCTCGCCTGGGAAAACCGCTAATGTAACCGCGCATGGGCAAGATGTTCCAGCCAATCGGAACAAGTGGAAAAACAAGACATTTCTCTTGAGCAATGTCCGAACGAGGCAAAATTAAGTGGATTTAATAATTGCGGATATTTGCCGCCGCTTCCTCCATGAAGAGATTTGATTGAAACAGCGGCAATGACAGCGGGACGTAGGCGCTTGGCTCCACGGGCAGGAGAAGAGTTTCCCCGCATCAGCTGCGCAGTAGCCTGGTCTTACTATACCCTCGTACTCATTTCGTACAGAGGGTCTGGAACTTCACAATTGAGCTCCGTTTTCAGGTGGGAGGGATGAACTCCTTTGAAACGATTGGATCAGTTTTCAAACTACAACCAGCAAATCCGGTGCAAATGCGTAACGTCACCTACAACACCCGCCTCCCCCGCTCGCTGAATGGTAGGTTGGAATTCAACCGATGAAACGCAGCCACTGAGATCAGACCCAGACGTACATGTAGGGACAAGATAATTGACCGGAGTTTACGGATGGCAAAGGCCAGGCTAACTGCGCAGGGACTCAGGCAGGGAACAGGTACGAGACTACGAGCGCTAAAAATGCATCCCTGGGCATCCCACATAGCACCAAACTTTAAGTCTAGTATCTTTTTGTTACTTTGGATATTGCGTTTTGGTTGATCTCTGGATGTCTCGCTTGGTTTCCATATTATAATGCTCTCGACTCCGCCTGTCATGTGTCGCATGTTACTGTATACTGTACTAGTACGAGTGTTCCCGAAGGTGTTTGCTTTTGTTTGGGAGCGGAGGCACCACTGCTTTGGTTTGCGTGGTTGATACATCCTTTGGCGAACAAATGCCACGTTAAAAAAAGCAGTTTTATCCATACGCCTACTGTAGATCAGTTATATGCGTTTGAGTTAGTGAACCCAGGTTGCTACTGAAGGCCATGACTGAAACCCCATGGCACACCACTGAATATAGCTAATTTTCCTCCAGTGCGAACCAGGAAGTCAGAGGCTAAATTAGCACAGTGTTAGCTTTGGCGTTTACCCTCGTTCACGTCGCAACGCTGTCTCGCTATGAACACCGACTGAGACGTGCTTCTAATACGGGATGTGGAGGGGTCTGTGAGAGCTACAAACAAGTTTAGGCAACGGCTGAGAGATTTTAGCTTCATTCATCGCCTCATCTCCGACTACACCTCACTAACCATCCACTCAGCGTTTTATCTGTGACAGCCTCGTTCACTGCCCGTTTCCCAGCGTGCTGCGACCCTCCTCCGTCCCTCCTCCACCTGGCCTCATCTCTACTCCGCTCGTCGAGGCTTGTTGTCCACTGGCTGCCTCAGACCTCATCCTCTTCCACCACCAGTGTCCAGACTCCGGGGGGGGGGGGGAAGACTCTCCTACCCGCTTTATTTCTGTGAGTCTTTTCTGCTTAAAATGTAAAGCCGTCGTTCCACATAGCGCGAACCGGCCGCGCACGCCACGATCTACGTGAACGCATCGACACTAGCCCGCAGATCTTTCTGTTTCCACCAAACACACACACATGCATTTGTTGTGGGCGGCGCCGCACAGAGGAGCACGCTGTACAGATCGTCATTAAAAGTTTTTAGAGCCGCGCTGAGAACAAATGTGGACAAATGCTGCCTTTTGGTGGAATCATTCAGAGGAGCCAAGCTGTATTAAAAAAGAAAAGAAACCGCTAAATACAACTATGAAGGTAAGCTACATGCAAATGTTATGCTAACACCAGCTAAAGCTGCGCTAACAGCAGCTAAATGCTAATATCAGCAAAATCCCCTTTTAGCACAGCGGTATGATGTTGTGAAATATTAAATCCGTATGACCTGCGTGTCAATTGTGCGGGCTGTCCACTCTCTCGTTGCCAATCAGAGTCTGTTCACGTCACATAGCACTTTGGCCACAGCCAGAGGTCCGTCCTAAAACCTATTTCTGGTCAGACCGGTTTGGCCCTGGCCTTTGTTATGGAAAAGCTCGACAAAGCGGGTGAATGAGCCATTCGGCTGACACGCGCCTGCATGTGGAAAAGAGCCTTAAATGGGGAGGAGTGAGCAATGATGGTCTGCTAATATAAATCTGTGGTCCCAGTGGAGTTTAAACTAAGCAGCTTGTTAGCAGGGAGCTAAAGTGAGCTAAACTACACGTTTTGCTGTTGCCTCAGACTGAATGAGCGCAGCTAATTTTGCAAATGAGCAATGATCTGTCTCACCTCCCAAGATTAAAATAAGAGACCAAAACTCTTCACGCCACTGTCCGTGCAAACAGTGTTTCTATTTAAGTATACAAGTGGTGTGTGAGTGTATAACGTGTTCACACTTCTGTCAGTCAATCCCAGGGCAGCTGTGGCTTTTCGTAGAAGCGTAATGAATAATGAAAGCATTTGTAAAGCTTCAGAGACTTCGAGTGCCTGCATAAAACTATGAGTACCCTTTAAGTGGAAGAATACAATTGAAAAAGCTTCTTGAGTGAATGTAACTTGGCCACCTCCCCCCTGTCTCTCCGGATGTCCCGCGCAGATCATTGGCCAGGACATTTAGTTCTGGAAAGAAATGGAATGCCACAAAGTCGAGCTGCATCTGGCTCCAGCGCCGCGGCTCTTTAAATAGACTTCTCTTTGGCTGAACTCGGAACGAGAAGAAATTCCTCTGCGTTTTCCCTCGGCGGCGCTCGCGTTGACAACAGAGTGATTGAGGAGAAGGTTCAGTGTAATTCATATGAGCATCTGGCCTATAGAGCGGATATTTCTACGTCTTACATCACAAAGAACGGACAAATACTGGACGTTTCGCTCTGTGATTTCAGCTGACAGTGGGTTATCCTGAATTAAAGGGTTGTGTAAGTTCAGCTCATGTGACATAACACTCTGAGGAGACTGTGATTTACTTCCTCTGCTCGTAACTCTTTCCTTCCCGAGCTTTATTTCTATATTCATAATCACTTAATATGTTTATTATCTTTATGTAAATACTTCACCAGACTGTGACTGTGTATGAATGTACTGAATATGTTTCTATGCAAAAACAGAAATGTAAAGACTACATTGATTTCAGTTTTAGTCGACTATATACATCACATTTTCATCAACTAAAACTAAAGAGAAATATTTTCTGAATCTGCACTAAAACTAGCATTTCGTTCAAAAGGGTAAATGAAAAATATGTTGTCAAAATTGAGACTATGATTATATATAGGTGTTTTAGTCGTGAAGCTAAATACTGACACTATTTTGGCATTTGCCTAAATGTAATTTAGCTGATAACCTTTGCTTTAGCGCCCCCTTTTCTGTAAAGCTCCGGCATTGTGGGGGAGGAGGCGACAGTGTCACAGTGGGTAGAGCAGGTCGTCTCATGATTGGAAAGCCGGGGGTTTGAATTCCAACGACACACTGTCGTTGTGTCCTTGGGCAAGACACACTGCGTACACTGGTGTATGAATGAGAGTGTGAATAGGTGAGTGGTTCCTTCTTGTTAACGTTTTGGGCCTAATGAAGGTAGAAAAGCGCCTTTAAAGCAGAACTAAGTAACTTGTTTACCTTAATAAATCCTTTTCGTAGTCCCTCTGGGGGTAATACAAGTGTTAATGGGACGATTGGAGGGTCTTTCATCTCCCCCTGGTGTCTCTGGACAGAAAACCACAATTGCAACTTGACTGCCACCGGGTAGGAGCCACCAATACACACAATTGGAATCACGAAGAAGAAGCTAACAGGGAAAGCTAACTGCGGGCTAGCGCCACTTAAACAGTATTTACAGCCAAGTTTGTGTGAAAAAAATGATCTCCATTGTGTAATTGGATGAACAATATCCCTCTCTTCCTTTGTCTTTTCTGTCAGCGTAGTATTTACTCTCACGGATAATGAGTGAAAAACCGCAACATGCTACGACACCTGCAGTGGCGTTCATGGCCTCTAGGGGCACGAGTTACTTAGTACTGCTTTAAGTTGAAGACATTTGTCATTTACAATTTTGTGTACAAAATGAACTTGAGCTCTACAAATGAACTTTTTTTGTAGTATTAATAATATGGTTTAAACATTTTTGTTACAAACTGCAGTTTTTTACAGTGAGTCCCTTTGCTATTTTTAGGTTTGTTGATGTACTTTTACTAAAAACGAAACAACAAAAAATGGATTAAAATAGAACTAAAAATATATTTAAAGCAACAGGCATATTGTTTTAAATGGGGGGGAAATTGCCAAGCTCTAAAATGAACTTGCCTTGTATTTGTAGTTGTAAGGTGAGAGTCCTAGCCACTATGCCACAGTGTTGTGTCCTGTGAGTGAGTGGCAGAGATGTTACAGTGGGGTGCCAAGGTTTAGGCACCTTGGTTAAAAATTTCAATGAATGTGAACAATGAGGCAAGTTACAGATGAGACATTATCATAATAAAAAAAACGTTCATCTTTTATATTTTCAAATTAGCATAAAAGGAAAACAAAAGTAAGTATCACTGCTTTAAACATTTTTCGGGGCAGCCAAGGAGGGGTTTTTTTTGTCCATTCTTTGTAAAAGTCTTTCAGAACTGAGAGATTTCTGGGCTGTCTTGCATGCACTGCTTTTTGGAGGTTTATCCACAGATCTTCAATGATGTTTAGGTCGGGACACTGTTCAGGAAAAAGCAATTCTTTAGGCCTTCCATCCTGGAGGTGTGTTCAGGATCATGACACATTTGTAGAAGTGCTTTCATATGCGTTTTAATTTCAGTATATGTCTCATCTGCAGCGTCCTGTCATTTGGAGATCATTTCATCTTCCCCTTTCTTCTTAGTTCTCATTCACTTTAGCTCCAGGGGGCCTAAACCACTGTAGCAATCATGCCCCCTCTGCTGGACAGTCGCTCTGTTCCGTACCTGCACCGCCACAATAACGCTCCATCGTGGGTGAGCAGGTTTGCGTGCCCCTCCTCATCGTGACCCCATCAAAGTGTAAGTTCGAACCCCTTCCACCCACCCACTCCCCCTCCCCGCAGAGTCACGAGACCGGCCTCAGCAGGTGGACAAGAGCGGCCAATGGGAGCGCGGACGCGGCCCGGGGAGTGAGTAATGATTGACAGCAGTTGGATTAGTCACAAAAGTGTGAGTCACGGTGAGTTTGTTCCATGTTCTCCACTCTGCCGCCTTATGGACTTATTTTGGCCGAGCGAGTCAGCCGTTAAGTAACACTAGTTTTATTAAGACTGAAAGGAGATGGAGGAGATTGTAAAAACCACCGTGCAGTCTGCATCGTACTATGAACCTTTTTTGTTTGCTTTCTCTTACAAACCCTGAAGAATGTGCCGGGATTTGTTGGTGTTGTCGATGGTGCAGACTGTCACTGTGTCCTTGGGCAAGACACTTCACCCACTCTGCCTATGGGAATGTAGTGTCTGAGTGAGTAGTTGTTTGTCAGTGGGGCTATATGTAGTAGCTTACCACCATTAACCCCTTAACCAAGCACATTTTCTCCAGTTCAGCATTACCCAAATCTAAAAGCTTCTTGAAAGAAGCGCCAAAATAACAACCAAAACATAAATTAGGATGAAAACGCAACAAAAAAGGTGTCAAAAAAGTGATGAAAAAGCGACAAGAACATGATAAAAATCAAATTCACTTTATTTATCTGTTAGGAACTTCATTTGCAGAGGAAGTGCCAGTACGGGCCCGATTAAAAACGGTACATCCACAGACATACAACACAATCAACATGTGCAATAATAAATACATTAAAACAATATAGTGGGCCTGTGATAGACCAGGTCTGCGCAGTCATTTATTCAGCAGGCGGATGGAGGTAGGGAGGAAAGTGGAGATAGCCCTCTTTGTCCCCAGAGGGAGGGACCTGAATCTGCGCCCTGACAGCAACAGGGCGTAGTGAGAGTGCAGAGTGTGTGAAGGGTCTGTGGAGATCTGGGTTACTTTCTTCAGAACTCTGGAGTCATAGATGCTACTGAGTGAGTCCTGCTCCTGACCAATGATTTTATTGCTGATTTTGATAATTTTATTGAGCATGTTGCGGTGGGTGAGAGTGAGTGAACCAAACCAGACAGTGATGTTGAATGTGAGAATGGATTCAATGAAACATTTGTAGAAAGAGGCAAGAGTGGATTGGTGGACTTGGAGTTTGCGGAGCTTCCGGAGAAAAAAGAGGCGTTGTTGACATTTTGAAAAAAATTGTTCAGCGTTGAGTTTGAATGTGAGTTTATGGTCGATTATGGAGCCGAGGTATTTGTATGAATGAACCTTTTCAATTATTTCGTTATTGACTGTGAGTGAGGGAGATCTGGAGTGGCCATGTTGGAAGTTAATGGTCATTTTGTTTGGTCTTGGATACATTTAAATCCAGACAGTTCTCCCTACACCACCGTGAGAATGAGTCCAGTTCAATTTGCAGTAATCCATGCGTATTTGTAGTGTCCATGATAACTGTGTCGTCTGAATACTTGATGTAGGTTATACCTGGTGTGGTGCTCCTGCAGTCGCTTGTGTACAGAGTGAAGAGAAGTGGAGAGATGACTGAACCTTGAGGAGAACCAGTGGATATTGTCCTGACAGCACTGAGTTGGCCGTTCACTCGGACCCTCTGATCCCTCCCCGTGAGGAAGGAAAGGACCCAGAGGATGAGGTGGGGGTTGGCATTCATCTGGAGCAGCTTACGCCCCATGAGGTGTGGCTGCACGGTGTTAAATGCACTTGAAAAATCCACAAAGACCAGGCTGACATGGGACTTGGGCTTTTCCAGGTGGGTGATGACACCATGTATCAGAGTGAGCACAGCATCATCCACCCCTCTCCTTGGCTGGTAGGCAAATTGCAGTGGGTCAGAGTGAAGTGAGAGAAAATACGGCAACGTGGCAACAACGCGAGAAAAAAAAATCTTAGATCAGTTTTGTAGGCCTTAGCTTTCAAATGAGGTGAGCCCTGAACCACAAACATCTGGCCTTGGATACAACATATGACAGAGGTCAGAGCTGAGCTGTTACTGTAGTATTTCCTCAGTGTTCATAGATGTGAGCCACACATGTGTTTATCGTGTTGAAGCCATAACAGTTGGTTGGCAGTTGCTAACTGGTAGCATGCTAACGTCTTGAACAGCTTAAACACTGACTCAGACTGAGACTCTGTTGACATGACAAACTGTAAAGATCACAGAGAAAGGTTTTCTGTTTCCTCTTTGATGAGTTAATTTAGTCTGAGGAGTGAAGCAGATCTTTAGTAAATCCTGCTGTAGCTCGACAGACAGAGCTGCTACGTCTGTGCCACATTTGCTGGTTTCTTCACATAAACGTGCGTCTCTGGGGCCGTGTTTTAACTGTTATCTTCTTGAGCAATGATTACGAGGACATAAAAACGCCACTGTCAATCAGTTGCCTGTCTTTTTCATCCTGAGTAGTGATATTGTTACATGTTGTAGTTCTGCATAATGCTACTTCGGTATTCAAAATGGCGTCCGGAACTATTCGTGATATCATTGGAAACGCATGTATAGGCTGTGAGCTCTCCAGTCAAGAAGCTTTTAGATTTGGGTAATGCCGGTCTTGAGAAAATGTGCTCTGTTAATGGACGCTTTAGAAAAGAAAATGAATCCGTAGCGGTTCATGGTAGTTTGGTCTCGGTTTGCATGCAGTTTGAGGACATTTTGCACCAATTACAGATGTACATATGTAAGTATCCTTTTTGACATTTTCATGGGAGAAATTCAGCTGAGCATGAGCCCACTGCTTATTTCTCGATGCAGCGCTTTGGTTTCAAGAATGGGATGAAGCTCCTTTCATTAGTCCTTATCAGAGTATCTTGAATCGCTCCAACACAAACCACAGCTACAGTGCTTTGATGTCACTATTATTCTGTGGTTTGGGCGGCTAGTCAGTGTAGTTGTAAAAAAAACTTATACACTTCAATTAAGAAATCAAGGCAAGAAAATCATGCTTCTTCCATTGGCAAATTGAGTCCAAATCAGCGTACATTTTCTTAATTCATGAACTTATCTGTTATTTTAACTTTTCCTGTGTATTCCTTTATGGCACATTTTCAAACAGACAAAGAGCTTTATGTAACCGGTGCGGAGTGAAGAACACAAAATAACAGCAATCAACATTTTTTTCAGCGCCGAACAGAAATAGAAACTTTTTTCAGGAATCCACAGAGGTGTTATTATATTGTTCATAGACAAAGTTATGAAAGGTAAAGAAGTCACTGAAGGTATCCAGCTGGTATCCGCACTGGATGAGATTTGGCTGTTTTCGAAATGCTGTGTACATCGTGTTTCGGCTATTATGTTTTGTCTGTGATATCACGTTCGAGCGTTACGTTGTGGGTCATGTGAGCTGCAAAACTTTCCTTAATAACGGGAGGTGTGGGTGTCGGACTTTACTCTGTGGCTTTATAGAATATAGTCAGTTTATTAGAAAAATGTGAATGATTCGCCAAACCAGTGCTTGTAAGTGCACGTAATTGTAATTGTAATTGTAAGCTTTACTAGTGTCCTTTGGAATGCACTGGGATTATCAATACAGTCCGTACAGTCTATAGTTTCCTGAACTGCATGTACAGCATGTAAACACAGAGCAGCACCATAACACACTCCAGGGTCAGAACCGGCTTACACAACTATGACGCAATCACCCAACGGCTCCCAATGTTTTTGCGCGATTGCGGTGCTCGTACAGAGTGTTCTCCGCTGTTAAAGCAAACATGTTTCTGTTGCAGACAGAGGCTTACACAATGTGGCATCAACCATCAACTGCTGTAATGTAGCTGTGCTGGGCCCGAAGGGAAACCTATTGCACTGGATTGAAACCCTCGCAGACACTAGCCTGGCCAGCCAGTCTACACCTATTCTTTACATACTGTAGACGAGTAGTTTGGTATTTGGTGTTAGTTCTGAGGGGTGTGATAGACAGGTGGATGAACCAATCAGAGAAACGCATGGTTAGTCCAACATGGCGGCTTATGTGTACTAAAACATGACATGAAGTGATAGTCTGTAAGTGTAAGGGCCCAGTCTTGCGCCTGGCCCAACAACAGCGTTACTCAAAACGAAGTTGGAATCTTAAACAACGGTGCTCCAGTGCTGTCGTCGGTACCTGAGAAGAAGGGGTCGGCTGAGGCGAGCGCTTGCTACTTTCTCTTCACTCTCTTCTTCTTTACATTAATGAGGACGGTTTCTGCCAGACAAATACATCAGATTAAGAGAACAGCTGCTACAAAGCAACAAACAGGTATTTTTTTAGCTGCTGGTGCTTCTGGAGTCTCCCGAACATCAAGCTGTAGGACCCTCCAGAGGCTGCAGTTGTGCATAAACAGTCTATCCGGCCTCCCCTAAACTGTTAATTGAATGCTGACGAGCAGAAACGGCTGCAGTGGCCCAGAAATACATGAAGATTCATTTTCAAACAGTCTTGTTCACTGATGAGTGCCGTGTAACCCTGGATGGTCAGATGGTTGGTGAATGGCCACCATGTCCCAACAAGGCTGGAGTCAAGGGGGCGGAGTCATTTTTTGGCCTGGAAGAGAGCTGGTCGGCCCCTCCCTGAAGGTGTGAAAATGACCTCTGAAAAATAAGGAAAGGACAAAATCATCTTCACGCATGACAACGCACCATGTCATGCTGTACGTATTGCTCGGCCCACTGCAGCCGTTTCTGCATTCAACTAACAGTTTAGGGAGGCCGGATAGACGGTTTGTGCCTCTGGTCCTACACCTTCTCTTAATCTGATGTGTTTGTCTGGAAGAAACCGTCCTCATTGTGCCTTTATCTGCACAAACCCGTGTGTGCTCTGAATCAGCCACAAATCTTTTAACAGTACGATGATTACGCTTAATTTTCATGAAATATCAAAGGTTTCATACCTAGTCGAAGGGATTCAACTATTTCACGCTTTTCATCAGCAGAGAGATCCTTTTTCTTTCCCATTTTGCTTGAAAATAGTGGTCTGCTTAATAATGCTGAACGTCCTTTTTCAGAAGTTTTTTCCTTAACTTGACTTCATAGACTACTATTTATCACAGCTGTCTGAGATTGATGTTAGTTATTCAAAGAGCCCTGAGACACAATACCATCCATGAGTTTAATTGATTTTTTTTTTTTTTTTTTTTACCTTTATGGCACTGAGATACAATTTGCATAATAATTGTTCACCATTGTGTGAAGAGCGTAAAGAGGGCAGGGCAAAATCCACGCTGCAGAAACATGATCAAAACATCAGGACGTGCGCCCCCCAGATTTACCCCCCACTTCCACAGTACTAGTAGAAAATATTCCAGTGTGGTTTGGTCTGTGGGAGGTCAAACTTGGGGAGGAACCACTGCTGCACATTACATCGCCATTAGAGCCTGTCCATCCACTTACTGCGCCAGATGTGAAGCTGGAGATTTCACAGAGCGCCCCCCTGTCTGCGCAAGACTTCAGTCTGCATTTAGAAACACAAGATCTCTTTTCTATTTTTTCTATTTCTATTTGAAGATCGTATCAATTCGTATATTATATCAGCACCTACAGTAAAGGACTCAGCCGCAGTTAAGGATTTAGCCACAGCAGCACCATCCGCATCTCCGGAAAACATTTCAACCATAGCAGCAGCACCACCTGCATCTATACTAAATGATTCAGCCGAAGGAGCACTTTCATCAGCTCCACCCAATGGCCGCTAGCTGCTCTGCTTTATGACCGCAACACTTGCTGTAGTACCTCCATATCATCGCTAGGCCCCCATTGATAAGCATTGGACTTTAGACACGTTTAAAACAACTTTAACGCCTGGTTTCTATTTTTTTAACACTTTCTATGGCTACATATTCCTCCTGAGATAACGCTGGGTTAGTCACAAAAAAAGAAACCAGGCTGGTTTTCGAAAGAATTTTTTATTTTTTTTAAAATCTCCTACTTAACGGGTGTCGGACTGTTGGATTGGAGCTGCGCGAGCTACACGTCACGCAAGGGCCGAGTCTACAGTGAAAATCCCGCCCTTATGCCCTTATTAGGAACATGCTTCGTCAGAGCTGGGGAGGAGGAGTCTGTAAATCCGCCATGAATTCCCCCTCGAATGTGGTCATTGTGGTAAACGGGGAGGAGTGAGTATTGACGGTCTATTAATAATATGTCTATGGCTCCACCACAGGCCTTGAGCCCGACTGCTACCTCTACACCCTCCAGAGATTTTTCTGAATCATTCCCATCTTCAAAGTCACCTATGGGATTTCCCTACCATTTTGAAACCTTGATAATACAAGGGATTCAAATTACTCCCCTCACTCTAGTCATGTCAAGACCAAGGCTTTCATCCCCGCTTTTTACCATCTGAAGAACATTGCTAAGATCAGAGGAATAGTGTCAAAACCAGACTTAGAGAGACTCATCCATGCATTTGTCTCCAGCAGGTTAGACTACTGTAACGGCTGGTCACTGGCCTTTCTAAACCAGCTGTTAGAGCTGCAGAACATCCAGAACGCTGCTGCTCGAGTCCTGACAAGAACCAGGAAATACGACCACATTAGTCCAGTGCTCCGGTCTCTGCACTGGCTTCCTGTCGCTCAGAGAATAGAATTTAAAACAGCTCTGCTTGTGTACAAGTCTTTTCATGGTTTAGCACCAAAGTCCATCTCTGACATGTTAGAGCCGTATGAACCATCTCGGGCCCTGAGAACTTCAGGGAGGGGTCTCCTGGTGGTTCCCAGAGTCAATAATAAACACGGTGAGGCTGCGTTTCAGTTTCATGCAGCTAAAATCTGGAACAGTCTTCATGAGGATGTGAGACAGGCCTCAACTCTGACAATGTTCAAATCCAGGCTGAAAACAGCTCTTTTTACCCGTGCATATGAAAACTGAAAGTATTTTATCTGCACTCTTGCCTTTTACTGTAATTGATTAACTTCATGTTGATGTTTTATTGATTGATTTTTATCTGTTTTCTTGTAATTTTATGTAACTGTGAAGCACTTTGAATTGCCTTGTGTATGAATTGTGCTCTACAAATAAACTAGCCTTGCCTATATTGTGCTATTCCACTGCAAAGGACCCACATTCTGATAGTTTCATAAGCAGTTTACTCATCTGTTCCATTTGTATTTTATTGACGTAAGAATCTGCCCTAGTTTTAGATGTCAGTAATGCTTTCTGGCTTGGATATGAGTATATGAAAAAACACGGATTATTAGTCAACAACATACACTGACCATCATTCTGGGGCACCATTGAGAGGCTTTTATATATTTATTTTTGCCTTGAGAGACGGGTCACATTTCTATCGGCTGGACACTGGACTCCGGAGAACCAGTCGTGTCGTTCCGCTCCCCTTCGGTCCCGCTGCCAGCTAAACCAAACACTAACGCGGCTTTGTTTATCCAGCCACCTGGCCCTTGCAGCTGGTCAGTCCTGGGCCTGTGCATATCATGGCACAGATGGACACGCATTAATAACTAGGTGTCAAAACTCCTCCGAACAGGTTATGAAGCCTGGGAGGAAAAGCGCTTGCATGAGCAATTTGGGAGATGAGCAAACAAAATGGTATTTACAGAGTACATTTTGCTGACTAATCATTTAATTTTTGTGCCGACTTGAAGAAAACAAAAATCTACTGAATTAATCCACACATTTTTTTGGTCAATTGAATGTATGAATGCAAAGCCCACAGGGAGTTGAACAGATCGTCTTGTGATCTGAGGATCGGCGGTTTGAATCCCGCACGTGTACACTGTCATTGTGTCCTTGGGCAAGACACTTCACCCACCTTGCCTCCGGTGTGCGTACACTGGTGTGTGAATGAGAGTGAGAATGAGCGAGTGGTTCCTTGATGTAAAGCGCTTTGAGTGCCTAAAACAGGTAGGAAGGCACTATATAAATGTGGTTTAGTTTAAAGATTCATGAAACCACACAAAATAATAACATTGTTCATAGTATCGGCGTATTCTTTACTATATGGACCGAAGACGGAGACTCGATCTATTAAAGGGGGGTATTATGTTAACATATCATGTTATTATGTCATTCCCTCATTAAACACATGCCTGGAGTGTTGCCTTGGCTCATTCACATATTTTTGAGTAATCAGTAAAAACTTAGACGGCAGCCATTTTAGGTGTAGCTATGCCTCAGTCCTCCTAGGAACGCCCCCACCTCCTGGAGACGCCTCTGGACCTTTCGTCACCAGCCAAGCCACCAACCACTGCTCCTCAGCTCAGCAGAGCCCCCTCCCCGCACAGTAGTGCTGTTTAGATGCCACAGCAGTGTGCTGAAGGGGGCGTGTCGGAAAGCTTCTTAAAGAGACAGAGGCCTATTTCAAGACGTTCAGTACAGCCATTTTGAGAGAGCAATTTTATTCAAGGCAGTTATTTTAATTTACTGCATATACAGACCAACAGAAGGTAACGTCATCATTGTAGTATGCTATAGACTGGTGCTATGTGATTGAAAAAAGCAGAATACCCCCTCTTTAAAATCAATCATTGTTTTATTCCCTCATATTACAATCTAAAACACAAGTTAGCTGAGCGTTACATCTCTTGGCGGTCCAGCGAGGAAGAGAGAACATGGAGGAGTAGGCGTGTCCTTGTCGTCGAACCAATCAGTGCTCTTGAAATGTTCTTGTCGTAACTTCCTCTACACAATCTCACTCCTCCTTCTAACACACTGCCCCCCAGTGGCTCCAACAGTAAAGACAATAACAATGGGGCAGTAAAATGTAACATGTCCGCCCAATTCAAATTAACCTTAAAGCACAGATTACATCAACACAGTTTCATATATAATAAATAATATGATAATATGATGAATATAATATGATAAAAAAATATGTATAGAAATATTTCCACATTGTATAATAATATTTCCACAATAGCCAAAGCCGGTTCTTCCTATACGCAGACTAGTACGCAAGTTGCGTTGGGCCTCGGCAGCCGCAAGGGCCCTGTATCTCAGTCAAATTACGCCGTTGTTGCACTTGTTAACTGATGCGCCTTTGCGGTGACAGCGCTCACTCTCTCCCTGCCAACTTTGCTCCATTTTGGTGTAATACTGTATGTGGCAGTTTGCTAAAGTGGATGAGCAGGAGAGACCTTCCAGCTTCCCCACCCCTCTCCCGCTCGCCTTTGCTGGGCTGCCAGACAATTCCCTGTCCATTCTTACCACAATAAAATAAAGTAGTTCTAGCATTTACTTATTTGCTGATTGAAAGTTGCAGGAGCTGTTTTTCTTCAAATATACACATTTGAACGTTTCTATAATTGCTAAAGTAAATAAATGGAAAAATATATTGTGCTGTTTGTGATCAGTACCCTAAAGGTACAAAGTTTGTGTACAGACGGGAGGTCACCTTTTTGTTAAATAAAGCTTAGTCAAAAGATCGAAGTTATATGAATTTGATCATTTTTTTTTTTTTGATCAGGGACAATGCACAACCTGTGCCAGGTTGAAGCAAAAATGCTAATTACCACCCACAGTCAGGTTGATGTTATACTTACAAAGGTTCATAAAATATATACAGAATAATACATGGACGCATACTTCACTCGCATCATAAAAGCACTTTCCACTTCAGTGTATGTGTGTTTTTTTAATAATTCAATTTATAAATAAATAAATAATTATTATGAATGAACTCACAAAGACTTTGGGCCTGGTCTTGTGTTTTAAACAGCAGACTATAGCGTAATGGTGCGTACAGACCAAACGCTGACACGCCACCAACTTCCATGTTAACCCTATGTAGACGTGCTTCGACGCGCGTCGAAATGTAAGCAAAGATGTCCGCGCGTATGAAGCGTTCCAAATGCGAGCAGATGAGGATTAATGCGCGTCAAAACCAGTGAGAACAGCGCGGTACACGAGCAGCGATGCCCCGCCCACTGCTTCATGCACTCAAGTAATCACAATCTACACGTGCGTTCATTTACGCCTTGTTAACCAATCAGGGACTGGGCTCAAATAGTGAGCACAAGCGTCACCTGTTACCTGCAGCAGTGGAGCAAAAAGGGCATACGCAATATATGCCTTTCATAGGGGCGCCAATAGTGATGTGTTCTTTTTAACAGTCTATGTGTGTTGGTCGTGAACGATCCGGCTCTTTTGAACGAGTCTACAGTGAACGATATGAACAGGTTCGCGGTGGTGAAGTGTTTTTTTTTAATTCCTCTTTGGGGGAGGGGCGTCACTTTAGTTGTGCATGCTTATTTTGCGAAACAAAAGTCACTGCTGGAGTGGGGCAGAGAGGAGTGCAGAGGGACTGTCATCTCCACCCCCACGAGGAGCTCAAAGTGAGCATAAGGCAACAAGTTTGAGAAATAAAAGTCCTAATGAAATAATAAACACGGTTACAGGGGAGATCGTGTTGAAGCTTGCGTTCTTTTCTCCCCTCTTGCGCGAGGGAGAGAGAGGGAGAGGAGGAAAAGTTAGGTGAATGAAGCAACAGAAGCTTTTAATCGGGCCGTGTGATTGTTTTTTGTGATAACAAACTCTATAGAGGGAAATATCGATGTTATATTGTGTGAAATAGTGACATTTTCGTTAAAATAAAGTCAATTCAGAGGGTATTTATTTTCTTTAAAAAAAAAAGAAACAACCATCAAAGAGCCGTGTGTGTGTGTGTGTGGGAGCAGAGGCGTAGCTTGCCATAAGGCAAGGCAGGCAGCTGCCTGGGGCCCCCAAGAGTCAAGGGCCCCATGAACCAACCCGTTATTCAGAATCCTGCAATAAACGCTTGATATACACACGCTTCCTAATGTTTTTGGTGATGCAGTTACATCATCTCTCCACCAATACTCCGTGGCGCTGTTCATCTCCATCCTGCTGCATGCTTTAGTGAGTCATGGTTCCCTAATGTTAACTTTTAATGAGCAGTGGACAGACTTTTTTACTCATGACTCCACCAGATTATATTTCTAATAGTGAAACCAGTTTATTGTAACTCTCTTCATGACCTAAAGAACCTCAGCCTTCTGTTCTGAGGAAAACCTATGCAGAGAACTGCATTATGGGAGTTTTCAGGTGACCCGCTCCTGCTCAAATGACATCCTCTCTCCCAGTGCGTAGTACACCGATCGGCCACCAGAGGGCCCCAAACCGACATTCTTGCTTGGGGCCCCTTGGTACCCTTGCTACGCCACTGTGTGGGAGGGGGGGTAGTTGCGGTAGTTGCGCCCCTGGCCTGCAGCATGGAGGAGAAGTTGATCATCGCTGTTTGCGCTCTGCCTGAGTTGTATGACACGCCTCCTAATTATGACCTATTATAATTATGGTCCTTCTTATCTCTCAGAATTGCTTTTACCTTATGAACCTTCACGGCCCCTTCGCTCCACCGGCAGAGGTCTGCTAGTTATTCCTAAAGTCAACAGAAAGACTCACGGCGAGGCGTCTTTCCAGTATTATGGCCCTCACCTCTGGAACGACCTGCCGGAGGAGCTCAGGACCGCAGAGAACGTTCATGTTTTTAAAAGCAGGCTTAAGACCCACCTTTTTAGTTTAGCTTTTAACTGCTAGGCCTATTTATTTAATTGTTATTAATATTTATTTATTTATTTATTTATTTATTTATTTATGTTTTCTTTATGTATTTTACCTCTCGGCCTATTTTAGTGGTCCTTATATTCTTATTTTTACCTTTACTTTTTACTTATTCTAACCATTTTTATGGTCTCCCAGTTTCCTCTGGAAGAGCCCTCTGCCTCGGGAGCGGGGATTGGCTGTGGCTGCTGGGGTGCTGTCCTGTGGGTGTCTGGATGGAGGTGTGGTGTTTCTACCGCGCCTCCTCCGGGCGTCCTGTGTTGGTGCCCTGTGGCTGCAGCCGAGATGCTGCTCCCGATGCAGACGGCTCCTTGGATGGTGTTTCCTTACCTGGTTTATCTGTACCCAGCCTTACCTCAGCCTTATGTCCATTGTGTCCATTGTTTTACCTTGAGTGTGTGGTGTGTCTCTGGGAAGGTGGGTGGGGAGAGTGTGAGTGCGACAATGTGTTTGTATTTGTGGGAGGAGGTGGGTGTGAGAGAATGTTTTTAAATCTGTAAAGCACTTTGTGTTACATGAAATGTATGAAAAGCGCTATATAAATAAAGATTGATTGATTGATTGATGACGCTTGCAAAACTTCACGCGCCAGCAAACGGGCGTTTCTCGCGAGTGTGAAGCGGCAATGTTTGGCGTCCAACTAGAGGCTGACGGAGCGTGGACGCATGTTCGGTCTGAACGCACCTTAAAGGCTGATTTATAGTCGAGCGGCCGGTCCCGCCCACCGCAGCCCCGTCTGCTTGACGCAAGCCAGAATCGTTCGAACCTCCGCGTAGCTCCTCTGCCTTCACGTTATTATGTTTATTTTAAACATTTTTTTAAATAACATAAAAAGTGAAAACACAAAAGCACTCAATTATAGGAACAATATATTCATGAAAAATAACTTCAAAGAGGGAGACTGAAGGAGTTTGTTGTGTGTTTCCTTGTTTTGCGAAAGGATCAACCAATCACCTCACTTGTGTTCTGCAGCACTGGCCGCAGAGTCACTTTGTGCAGCAGGTGCACGTCAGCGGCAGGTGCAGCTGTCGCGAACTCCCTGATTGGCTCCCACGTGCGTTCAGCACGTAAACGCGGAGCTGACGCTGAAGTATAAATTGGCCTTTACATGTTGTGCTGAGTAGGAGCGCAGTTTGTGATCTTGCCACTTGGGGGGTGAACATGTGCATTTGTTTTGTTTCACGTTTATGGCCAAGCGAGTCGAAGGAGGGACACGAACCAGCAACCTTTCCGTCGTAAGATACCCCACTTTACACTCTTGGCTACCGTCGATGGAAAAGGCATGTGAGATACGACATGTTACCGGAGATGAAAAAATAAAACCGTAAAAAAAAACAGCACAATCCAAAAGCTGATGAAAAAGCCACAAAATAATGTTTCATGTGTTAGTTTTTTTTTTTATAAATTCAAATTGATTATTATTACAGGCTTAATTTATTACATTTGTGAACGATTTTCATCTTGTCATGCCGATAATGTAAGAACCAGCCGATAACATAATAATTATTACATTATCGCCTGGTAAATCGTTATTACGGTTTTGCCTCAACAGAGTTATTACGTTATCAGCCGTTATAACAGTTTGAACCTGACCAACATTATTATGTTATTGGTTCCTACACTCTTCAAATAACAATTTCACAGGCTGTCTCCTTGTGTAAAGATTGAAGTTTTTATGCCTGAGCAGCAGAGTCTTTATAAGGTTTTATTTGCAATGTGAAAACAAAACAACTCAAAGATTGTCAAAAATATGCGATTTTCCTCTATCTACAAACATTGACAAATTTGCGTGGAAGTATACAAAGATCTGTGATTTGAACAAAAAGAACATATTTACAGTGATTTATATTGATTAATATTTAGTTACTTAACATTTAACTTTTAGTAAATTACATTTTTGCTTTCAGTAGGCATAACATATTTACACAACACATTTATGCAGTAAATCTTTCATGCATTAAACCAAAATCTACATTTAACACAATGAAACTGTAAACATAAATTAGGATACACTGGAAATGTAGTCAATTATTCAAAATATTATATACTGAAATACATTTGAAATGTCATGGGTGCTCATGTGTCTTCTGACAACATTTTTTTTTTAAATGATTCCTCACAGACTAAGGTCTCTCTGCTGTGTGTGTCCTGCGATGTCTAGTGAATGCAGAGGGGTCTGCAAAGGCTTTGTCACAAACTGTACAGCTGTAAGGTTTCTCGCCTGTGTGTGTTCTGATATGTATATCTCGATAATTTTTTCGAGCAAAGACTTTGTCACAAACTGTACAGCTGTAAGTTTCTCGCTGTGTGTGTCCTGCGATGTTGCTTGAATGCAGAGGGGTGTGCAAAGGTTCTGTCACAAACTGTACAGCTGTAAGGTTTCTCGCCTGTGTGTGTCCTGCGATGTTTCTTGAATGCAGAGGGGTGTGCAAAGGTTCTGTCACAAACTGCACAGCTGTAAGGTTTCTCGCCTGTGTGTGTTCTGATATGTATATCTCGATTAATTTTTTGAGCAAAGGCTTTGTCACAAAATGAACAGCTGAATGGTGTTTCTCCTGTGTGTAATCTTGTGTGCCTTTGCAAATTACTTTTGTATCCAAATCTTTTTCTACAAACAGAGCACTGGTGCTTCTTGCTCTCTCCTCCGTCAGGTCTTGGTGCGTGGACAGTGGTGCTGGTGTCTGGTACAGGCCTCTTTCGGGCAGAGCGTTTGGTACTTCTGCCCCTGATCTGGACTTGGTTGTTCTCGTCTCCATCAGAGTCTGTCTCCATATCTGCTTCTGACCAGCTGAGTGGACGTGTCCAGTCTTCATTACTGTCAGTGTCAACACAGTTCTCAGTGATTCCCTCGGAGTGGAGATGCAGCTCTGAGCTGAAATGTGTACTGGACTCAGGGACAGACCTGAAAAATCATTTGAATACAAATTGAAAGTACATTTTTTGTAAAACAGTTTGAAAGTGGTTGAACCTACACCGGCAGCTGCTCTTGCTGTGTGGCGCCCTGCTCCTCTGGCTCCTCTTTAATCCGTGGAGCAATTTCTTGGTTCAGACCGGGACCAGGTTCGACTCTGTTCAGCAGAACTCTTGGACTCAAGGCCTGGTCCAGGAGCTTCTGTTTCTGATCCTCTGATTGACGTAGTTCCTCCTCATTCTCCTCGATCATTCTTTTATACAGCGTAGATATACCTTCAGCAGCCGCCGCCAGCCGCTCGTTCACCAACGCTCTGAACATTTGGCCTTTAGACATGTCACAGATGGGTCAACCCTAACCAGAGAAAACAGAGAATAATAAAGAATTTATTGTTAATATTTGTGCATATTTGACCTTGTAGTGACCCAGCGGCTGTATGAGTGGTTAACACGGTGCCTTTACTTTCCATCACAGTGGTCTCTACAACGCTCCAGGATCAATTGTTTGTAAGGTTTTCTCTGCTGACGGACCCTCTCACCAGAAGAAAGCCTACACAACGATTGATCCTGGAGCGATGTAGAGACCACTGTGATGGAAAGTAAAGGCGCCATGCTGACCACTCATACCGCCGCTTGGTCACTACAAGGTCAAATATGCACAAATATTAACTTTTTCCCCCACGTAACATATTGCAAAATGCACCTTTAAGCTTAACATTCCCAAATATCTTGATGTGCTATCAAAACCCTCATGGTCTCTGGTATTTCTGGCACATTGCATGATGATAAACAAATGGATGTTCTAAAATGTAAAAGAGCCTACAGGAGTTAGCATTATAACAGCATTTGGACACTACAGTACAGTTAAATAAATGTATCAGTAGTGACAGCAGTTGTTCTGTGGATTGTTTTCCTATACAATTTGATACTATTTTTAGTTAAAGTAAGTCTATGGACTCCTAAAATCCTAAGATGTGCTTAAATCAAGAAACAAAATGTCAGTTACTCTCCTGTCAAGCTAACGCTAGCTAACTGACGATTAGCTACTAGCTCTGAGAGAAGTTCTTCTTCATCACCATGATAAATGGCACCAATATCAAAACAAAATCTTAAAAATATGCTACAAGTTTACTTACCTGTGCCATGTGTAGCGTTAACATTTAGTTAAAATCGCAGTCTTTAGCTTTAGAGCAGCAGTTGTGAAAGAGCAGAAGGACGTTGCCAGGGTAACGCAATCCAGTATCAGCCAAACCTCTGTAAAACTGTCCCAAACTGGCCTAAACCTTGACCTACGGGGCAACTGTAATTTACATTGTATTTTTCCAGATTATAGAGCGGCCCTAATTGCCTTGAATATATAAATTAGCATTTTTATGAAAAATGTAACATTAAGTAACACATGAAAAACAACTCAGCCAAAAATCCACATTTCTTTCTCACCTGCTAAAACTGTTGAGCTGTGTCAAATTGTTGTGGGTTTTATTTTAATTTTAATCTATTTTCTAGTTTTAAAGTTTTTCTAGTTTATTATTTATCTAAGTTATATATTTTACGTTTCATGTTGCACTCCTGAACCTGCAACTTTATCTGAATCTCCTACTGAAATAACAGAGAAAAGTAAATCTCATAATTTCTCCAGACAAAACAAAGACATTTTTATATTTAACGTCTTCAGCCCTAACGGCACCCGATCGGGTGCCAGTAATGCTCCGGGCAGTTGGGCGCCACTGGACACAAGGGGGCGCCCTTCCAACCTTCTCAGTGTACATGTGGATTGACTTTCTTCAGATTTAGACTTTAGGTCAGACACCATGAGTGACAGTAACATGACGCTAAATAGTGTGCTCTTTATTGTCTGTAAAAAAACTGAGACCTCATTGCTTTTCATTCAGACTGAGAAGTGAATAAGGAAGTCACAGAGATTCTGCTTTAGACAGAACTTCAGAGTTCTGCTGGATATAAGAGTCATATCTTATTCTGAAGCTCACAAATATAGTAAAAACCAAAAAGATACAAAAAATATTTTTCCAATCAAAAAAAGGAAAAATGTGAAAATCATGAAATTATATCATTAAAAATATTAATTAATTACTATCATTTTACAAAAAAAAAAACATGACCATTATATCTGATGGAGAGTCATGTGTGTCCCAGTTCCTCTGAGTCATGGTGGGTCATGGTGGACCATGACAGATGTGGACAGGACTGTGGTAGATCTACTTTTACTTTGGTGGAAATAGTTACTATAGTAACTGTGTTGAAGAAATGAACCTCATGAGTCTCGTGTAACATCTGTTCACATCAGTCCTGCTGCACCACGACTCAGAGGAACTGGGACAAACATGACTCTGCAGCAGATACAACTGACAAGGTTTTTTTTTTGTAGAATAGAGTCATTAATAATTAACTGACATTTACTCTCACAAATTCAGGATTTCCACAACTACTACTAAGGAATACTTGAATTTCAATCTTTTATTGTTACAGCCAGCAGAAGTGTAATGTTCTAAAGCAGAATCTCCATGACTTCCTTCTTCACTTGTAGTGTTGTATTATTGTACTGTGTACAGCACTTTGGGGCAGTGATGGCTGTTTTGTAAATGTGCTTTATAAATAAACTTGACCTTGACCTTGACTTCTCAGTCTGTGACTGAAAAGCAATGAGGCATCAGCCTTTTTACTGAAAATAAAGGGTCAATATTTAGCGTCATGTTACTGTCACTCATGGTGTCTGACCTACAGTGTAACTCTGAAGCCAATCAAATCACAGTGACTCAAAGTGGGTGGGGCTCAAATGGGCACCAAACGCCAAGATCCAAGATCTGAGACTAAAATAATAAAACCCTGGGCTTAAGAGGTTAAAATAAGCCTTCATTGTGTACACAAACAAACAGAAACCAGTCTTAGTCATGTGACTTTTGGTTGACAATGAGCTGTTTGAAATTGTGCCATATACACAGATGAAACTTGTGAAAAAGTAAATTTACAGTGGGAAGAAAAGGTACAGTCGTTTGAAATTTCTCAAATTTCTGCCTAAATTGGTCATAAAATGTAGCCTGGCTAACGCCAGACTAAATATCACAAGTGATATTTAGTCTGGGGACCACCAATTCATTTTCTCGTAGGAGAGGTGTGGTTTACGATTGTCCATAGCCGCTACGAATGTCTCTCATGCGTCTGCACGTCGCCATAGCCAATCGTATCATGGTATCAGATGACGTATGACGTACCTGCTGTAAACTTTTGAGCTAAACTATTTAGAACACGTTCTAAAGCTTGATCGAAAGATGGCATCGCGTCTGCTGCTGTCATGTTGGATCCGTAAATATTTTTTAATTTTTTAATCCCTAAACAAACTACAAGCTTCCGTATGTCAAATAGCGCGTCATCGTCTTACCGTCCCTCCTCGTTCTGTGATTGGTGCCCAAATCCATGGAAAAATGTCGGCCATGGTCCCCAGGCTGTTGTGAAGTTCGAAAAGATTCGAGCGCACACAGCAGTCTGGCGTTAGCCAGGCTACATAAAATGTGGTCTGATCTTAATCAAAATCATAAGGATGAGTAAACAGTGTCTGCTTACACTAATACCACCCAAACATTTACATTTGATCATATTTTTTCATTGGCGATAACATGTAAACAGGAGAGCGTGGAATAAGTAAGTACACCGCCTGAATCTCACTGAACTGCAGCAGTTTGGTAAAGAGGAATGGTCCAAGATTCACCCTGATCATTGTGAGCATCTAATCTGCAACTACAGAAAAGCAGTTATTGCCGCAAAAGACGGATCAGCCAGCTATTTAACGTTGTGTGTTCCTCCCAAACTATTCAACTTTGGTTTGCGAAAGAGCACTTGGATGCTCCACAGCACTACTGGCAAAATATTCTATGGCCTGATGAAACCAAAGTTGAATAGTTTGAGTTTGTTTTCTCTGCGGTGCTTAAAGGCACTGGCCACACTCATTTAAAATATCTTCAGAGGACACTTACTGTATCAGGACAGTAGTTTGGCGATTTAAAAGAGAGCAAAGCTGTTATATTTGTCTCACAGGGGTTGAATCCACACGGCTCTCAGCAACAAGTTATTTTCAGTAACTGCAGTTCTCTGAATGTGCATGATCTAAAACAAATTACTATCAGGCTAATATTCGGTGATGAGATATAACCAATTAGGTGCAGGTTTCAATTTAAATAGTTTTAAATCAGTTTCAGTTTTAAATCAGCCACCCACCAAACTGTGGGTCAGGGACCAGAGGTGAGAGAATGTGACCGTTTACCATTTACCAGTGGGGAAAATAGCCTGTAGTCCCAAACCCCAGTCTGACAGTGGCAAATGGTTGTGGTTCTCACACAGTGGGGCAGGGCCCAGAATTGAGGTCATTATGTTCCACTTCTGCCCTGCACTACTGCGTGTAACTGTATTTAACCGTTAATGGGTTCGTTCTTCGTCGATTAGCCTTGGGATGCGTACTGTAGGGCCCCTTAATGGACTTTTGCTTAGGGCTCAGAAAGGTGAGCACTGGCTCTGTTCATAGCTAAAGCTTGACACAAACTAACTTTTTTGTTCACGATTGGCTTGTAGATTCGTCTATGAAATACCATAAAAACATGGCACAATTAAAGTAGACAATGGATTGATTTGAGGCCTCTCATCTCCAGGTGCTTCCTCAGTAACTACGAGTCTTTCAGAGGCAGGCTAAATAAATCTAGGCAGAGGTTCATCTTGTTGTTAGGTTAATAGAGCGGTGACATAATAGACTGCAGTGAGAGGCAGAGGTTTGACACGTAGTAACCCCAGAGTCACAAAAAGGACGCAGTGATACAGTGTTATCACGATGACATGGAGTGAGGTTATTACAGGCCCTAATTCTGTTTGGGAAAAGGCTGAATGGGATCAAATAATGCAGGTTAGGTTTGTAATGATTTGGGGGAAACAGTGGCTTGACAGTAGAGCGCGTTGACTTATTATCGTAAGTTGGGCAGTGCACATCCTGGTTCCCGCTGGTGCACTGTCGTGTCTTTGGGCAATACACTGACTTCACTAGATCTATTTTATTAACAAACTGAATATAAAACATGTTATTTAGTGTTTCAGGCGGCACAATGTTGCAGCGGTTAGCGCTTGTGCTTCACAGCTGGGTTTCATTCCCACCTGGACAGGTCCTTTCTGTGGGGTTTGTTCTCCCCGTGTCTGCGTAGGTTTCCTCCGGGTACTCTTATGTCTCCTACCACTAAAACATGTACAATAGGTGAAACCTCTAGGCACAGGCCTGGCTCTACATCTGGAGATGGGTCATTACAGGTCGCTCCCCAGTGGCATGAAGGATGGGTCAAATGCAGAGGACAAATTTCCCTAACCAATAAACTAAGTAAATCTAAGTCTAACTCGTTCATTGGGGTTGAGGGGTCAATATATCAGGCAAAGAATGAAATATCAACCACTCTGAAATGAATGAATAATACAATGAATGATAATTAATGCAGAACTAAGTAACTCAGGCCATAAGCGCCACTGCAGGTGGCATAGCATGTCGCGTTTTTTATTCATTAATTGTCCGTGAGAGTAAATACTACACTGACAGAAAAGCCAAAGGGAGAGAGGGATATTGTGCATCCAGTTACACAATGGAGATCTTTTTTTTCACTCAAACTTTGTAGTAAACACCATTTAAGTGGCGCTAGCCCGCAGTTAGCTTTGCCCGTTAGCCTGTTAGCTTCTTCGTGATTCCATTAGTGTGTATTGGTGTTTCGGGTCAGAGCAGGGAAAGCTGGCCAGAGACACCAGGGGGAGATTAAAGACCCCCCAATCATCCCATCAACACTGGTATTACCCCTGGAGGGACAACGGAAATGATTTATTAAGGTAAACAAGTTACTTATTTCTTCTTTAATGAAAAATGTGGAGGAAAAAAAGCCTTGATCCCATCCACTTTGCCTCTAATTTGCTCTATTGATAGTTCATTCGCTCCATACTTGATGGTGAAAGCTGCTATTGTAGCCACAGCTGCCCTGGGTATACTGATGGAGGTGAGGTTGATAATCTACGCCATAAGCCCCTGCAACCACCACCTTTAACTGTTGTCCTTCCATCCGTGGCTGCTACTGAAGGACAGCTGAAGTCAAAGGCGTATTGGGTAATCAGGACGTTTCCCGGTGGGCTGCTGTTTTAGGCATACAGTATATAAAGTTACATAAACTTTTTTTTTCTTCATGTAAATCTATCAAATAATGGCTGAGGTGTTGAAATCAGAAAAAGCTTTCACATTGCACTTTGCATTCAGTGCTGAAGCCATTGAACGCTGAACTGACTCGGAGCAGAGTTACGAACTCTCTGAGAGTTACTCTAAGAGATAACACAGAAGTCTCTGCGTCAGTAAATAAGTGACAGAATAAAGGCAGGTGATGCAAAAAGAAAAAGAAAGAATGAAAGACAATAGTGACCAATGTGTAAAAAGTGATTAAATTATATATTTTTCATTTGCATAACTCAAAGTTAAATGTTTGTAGCGGCCGATGTGAGAAGAGAAGGACCCGATCCTACAACCTTTTAGTTATCAAAGCTATCGCTGTAAGGTGAGCTATACGCCTGGGGATGCATGGGCTGGTTTAAATAATAACGCTCCCTGACGTGTCCATCTGTCTAATAATGACTGCAGTGTTGAGGTTTGAGCACTTGTCAACTCATGCACGTAAAGCACAATACCAGTGTTGTCGTTAGTGATTGGTTTCTACATAGATCACCGCTTTAGTTTATAACACTTGCTGTAAACATAAAGTGGGAAACTTGTCCAAAGTAGAGTAAAAGCTGTGCCTCATGGAAACAAAGCTTAAATCTACTTGAGTAAATGGCGCTGATTCCTCCCGTGGTCAAATCTGCTCTGATTAGACATTAGCGCGGGACGGTGGGGGCCAAAGTCCACGGTTTCATCACTGATTTCCCAAACGCTTCCGGACGCTCCGCTGCTTATCTGCGGAAAGAGCCGTTCGGAAACACACAGAGAGGCCACTCGCCTGGAGCGCGGCAACACACAAGCTGTCCCAGAGCCAAAAAATACTAAAAGGACCGCAACGAATCAGGAAAAATAACAATTGGAAGTGTGTTGTTGTTTACTTATTTAAGATATGAAAATACTTGTTACTGTATGTCTTGTTATAAAGATTTTCTCATGGATTCAAGGCGTTTCCTGCACAAGACTGGAAAATGGATTTATTTTATTGAAATTTATAATAAAAATTAAAAATTTGAGAATTTTTGGGTATTGGAGACATGTCTAATTTATTTATAGTACTTTTGAGTAACTTTTTGATGAGACTGTACTAGGGCTGGGCGATATGGACCAAAAGTCACATCCCGATATATTTTGGTTGAATATCGATATACGATATATCCCGATATTTTTTTTTCGCAAAGTGAGAGCTGTGACAAGAAATGTTAAGTCAAAGTCAAAGCCGAAATACGAGTAGTTCTATTGAAAACTCACTATAAATGTAAACATAAACACTGTTTAACAAAGCTCCGTAAGATGCACATTAAAAAAAAAAAAAAAAAACATCTTAATAAAAATAGCCTAGAAAATAAAATAGGGCAGCATTTATATATAAAGAGATAACAAAATAAAGTTTAAGAATAAGATACACTTTAAAAAAAGATTACCTGTTTGTTTTTGTTAACTTAATAGCTTATCTGAATTTGAAATATCCCGATATACACGATATGGTCTAATTCCATATCTCATTTAAAAATACATCGATATATCTTAAATATCGATATATCGCCCAGCCCCAGACTGTACTTATTAGAGTAGTTTTATCATTGAGTAGTTTTTACTTCTACTTGAGTAATATTGTAATGAAGTATCTTTACTCTTACTTGAGTAAAAACAAATAATTACTTGGGCCACTGTGAGTCAAATGTTTAAGATGCAAAAGCTTCATGTCGACCTTAACCCCCACCTGAGCCGAGCGCATTTTCTCCAGTTTTGCATTACCCAAATCTAAAAGCTTCTTGGAAAAAAAAGTGTCAAAATGGCGACAAAAAACGGGAAGAAAATGAGGATGAAAACGCAACCAAAAAGCGGCAAAAAACTGACAAAAATAAGATGGAAAAAGAACGTGAAAAAAGTAACGGCACCAACGGATGGAAAAAGATCCATTAAAGCAGTACTAAGTAACGTGTTTACCTTAATAAATCCTTTCCGTAGTCCCTCTGGGGGTAATACAAGTGTTAATGGGATGATTGGGTGGTCTTTCATCTCCCCCTGGTGTCTCTGGCCAGAAACCATGCTTGCAACTTGACTGCCACCAGGGCGGAGCAAGCAATACACACTAATGTAACCACGAAGAAGAAGCTAACAGGCTAACGGGCAAAGCTAACTGCAGGATAGCGCCACTTTAAACAGTATTTACAGCCAAGTTTGAGTGAAAACAATTATTTCCATTGTATAACTGGATGTACAACACCCCTCTCTCCCTTCGCCTTTTCTGTCAGCGTAGTATTTACTCTCCAAGACATTTAATAAGTTAAAAAATCGTAACTTGCTACGACACCTGCAGTTGCGCTTATGGCCGCTAGGGGCAAGAGTTACTTAGTACTGCTTTAATATCAGTTTTTTTAGGTCTTAGCTTTCAACTGAGGCGTTACTCTGGCCTACAGGCTGTGAGCTCCAGTCGAGAAGCTTTTAGATCTGGGTAAAACCGAACTTGAGAAAATGCACTTGGTTAAGGTGAGTTTTGTGTTTTTGCCCCTTTTGTTTTATTAGGATTTTCACATTATTACAAGTTTTGTTTCTGATCATTCAAACTTTTACACTCAAACAGTTACTCACAGTGCTGCTCAAGTAACATATTTTCCAAGTATTGTTTTACTTTCAATACACTAAGTAACCCTTTTGCCTTGTTTACTGGAGTTAAAATCTCAATAAATCGGGCTGCGAAATGAAATGTCAACAAATCTGAATGTGAAAAATGAAAAACTGCAATTACAAGAATAAACAACATGAGAAATGAATCCCATCTTTGGCCAGTGAAAACACTCATTGTCGAGTTATAGCCATGTTGTAACTCACTTAAACACCGACACGACTCAAAATAAATACAGACATTTTTTTAGCCAGAGTGAGGAGTGAGCGGGATTACCCTTTGTGTCAGCAGAGCCACGCCCTCTCACTGCGGCGACATGAGTGAGCTGTGAAAAGGAAACTGTGACTCATAACAATCATAATATTTAACATGCGGTGGGAGTTCTGCGCTGAACGTACTGTACACGGCCGTGATTAGCGGCTTATGGCGGCCTCACGCTGGGACTGAGAGTGCGGGAGAAATAAACATCTTGGACACAGTGACCGCTTTTGACTCAGTGACACTGGTGACCTGGAAGATAGAGCTATTTACATTTAAAAAAAAACAGTATCGGATCTTTTGATTGTCACTTGTGGTCCAAACTTTTCTAACGCAATCGTAATTTCCCGATTCTTCACAGGGACAAGTTTATAGACACAGGGTCACTTTTCAGGGTCATTGTCACAGATATGCTAGAAACCAACAAGTGTGTTCAGAATACAGTACTCTGATTGCACAAAGTAACAGAATACATTACAAAATACATTTTAAAGAGGGGGTATTATGCTTTTTTCAATCACATAGCACCAGTCTATAGCATACTACAATGATGACGTAACCTTCTGTTGGTCTGTATATGCAGTAAATTAAAATAACTGCCTTGAATAAAATTGCTCTCTCAAAATGGCTGTACTGAACGTCTTGAAATAGGCCTCTGTCTCTTTAAGAAGCTTTCCGACACGCCCCCTTCAGCACACTGCTGTGGCATCTAAACAACACTGCTGTGCGGGGAGGGGGCTCTGCTGAGCTGAGGAGCAGTGGTTGGTGGCTTGGCTGGTGACGAAAGGTCCAGAGGCGTCTCCAGGAGGTGGGGGCGTTCCTAGGAGGACTTAAGGCCTGTTCATACTCCACAAGACGCGAGAATTTTGTTCTTGTTCTTGAGGCAAAAAGAACAAGAACAAAGTTCGTCTGGGCTCTGACATTTCATACTCCACAAGACGTGTTGCTGCCGAACTGCCACGCCCCCTTTTTCGGCAGCCAAAATAATCAAGGAATTACAGAAATAACCCCGCCCACTACACATCCAGCAAATCACAGCAAGAGTTCTCGCAGCCTTGCAGAACAAAGTTCTGCTCAGCTCAGGTGTCAAGAACAACGTGAAAGAACTGCCGAACAGGAGCTCCGAGAACAAAATGACTTCATTTTGTTCTCGGAGCTCTGGGTGCGAGAAAAAAGTTCTTGCATCTTGTGGAGTATAAACAGCCCTTGAGGCATAGCTACACCTAAAATGGCTGCCGTCTAAGTTTTTACTGATTACTCAAAAATATGTGAATAAGCCAAGGCAACACTCCAGGCATGTGTTTAATGAGGGAATGACATAATAACATGATATAAAGCTTGAAAAAGTCGATTTTACATAATACCCCCCTTTAAAGCATTATGCAACTTTTTATGCATTTTTTGTGACCTGGTAGCTGCATGATGGGTCAGCATGGCGCCTCTACTTTCTATCACGGCGGCTTCTAAAACGCTCCAGGAACAATTGGTTTATATGTTTTCAGCAGTGAACACCTACCTGAAACTCTAAAAACGATTGATCCTGAAATATCATAGAAGCCACTGTGACGGAAAGTAAAGGCGACATACACGTTCATACAGCCGCTGGGTCACTGAAAAGTCAAATACGCATAATGCAGTATTCAGTATTCTGTAGCTGAATACAATGTAAGTAAGTGCTTGATTTGTCTTTATTCAACAATATTGTGTTCAGGTGTTAGTCCTGAGCCGCTGCAACTAAAGGTCAGCACACACTACACGATTTTTCTAGCCTTAAATGATTTTATATAGAATGGGGGGTCCACACTACACGACTGGATTTAGTACGATTATGAACGTCTGGGTGTTTACACATAACGACTGAGAATCGTAAGAGCGAACACACTACACCAGCCATTCCCAAAGTCTGGGTCATTGCAGCCCCCTTATCGATCCGAAAATCCTTCAGGGCCCCCCTAATTTGAATTATCTGCTCTATTTAAAGGAATTGGGCCTGTAGGCCAAAAACGGTCTCAAGTGCAGTACATTTGAGCAAATACATATAAATATCCTTTCAAAATCCAATTAGTTCATTGCACTTCATTTATAAAAAAGTTTTGGGGGCCCCCCTGCAATGCCTCTGAGGCCCCCCAGGGGGCCCCGGACCCCACTTTGACAGAATCGTGTAGTGCAGTGGTTCCCAAACAGCTGATGTTTGCTAACACAGCGCGTCTGTCCTCTCTACCACTTCATTTCTCCTCCGGTTTCAAAAACTGACCCCAAATCCGCAAAGATAGGCCTGTGTTTGTGAGCATTGGAAAACATGTGCGATTGTGCGTGTCCCGATTGGTCAACAGTGTCAACAATGTCACAACATCGCAGTGCAAGGCTACTACTACTACTACGAAGCCTTCAACTTGGCTATAGTTCTGTCAAATGGAGATAAAAGTCGGCGACACGAAGAATCGGGACGTATTTCAGTGGATTTAATAAGAAAAGGAGACGGGCCTCACCCCCGAGATGGAGGAGGCGGAGGAGACAGCGGAGAGAGGCGAGCCGCTAGCTGAACAGTTCGTCTCCAAACTCAGTAAGTGTTTCAGAAGAAGAAATGTGTAGGTCTCAAGTGCCTTTAGCTCATAAGCTAGCTTTGTTTTGCTAGCTTTTTTGTTTACTTAAAAAAAAAAAGCTTTCTTCAGGACCAGTATGAACTGTTTGCGGTAAAAAAAAAATCAGCTGAACCCCACACAAACACGGCAAAGATGTACAAAAGCGTCCAGCAAAACAGTGTGGAACACATAAACCACAAATGCAGTTCAAAGATAAAGGCAAAAAACGCAGCTGTGCCAAGAGAGAGGAAGGTTGCGTCTTGTTTACCCGTCTCCTTTGTCTTTGTAGTTACACTTTTCAATCTTAACACTTCAATAAATGTCAAATGGGGTTTCGTTTATAAACTTTGGACACTTGACCGTTTTCTTTCCACACATTTGAAGGTAAACATATTACTTATAATAATTACTTACTGTATAACTTAAATATCGGATTGGCCCAAGTATTGTGACAAAAGTGTATCGTCCCAGCCCTATTATTTTTTTTGCTGAAATTATGATCAAATCAACTGGCCCTTTTAACAGACCAAGGTAATGTTTTCTTACTTTCCCGCACAAATATTGAAAGAAAAATTCCCAGGGAAATCCTCACGACGCACCTGTTGAGAACCACTGCGCTAAGGTAACGCGATAAGCTCAAATATGTATGTAAACTTTGTGTAATACTATATTGTTTTGAAGCAGCGATCAGGCAGTGACGTCACCGACCCCCGCTGCCGATGGGGACACGCCTCACCATCCACAGGCTGGTCCCGGGCCTGAGCGGTGCAGGGGTGTGACCGGTGCCTCTAAACCCTGGGCAAACAGACGGAGGAGGTTCTCACGCGGCAGGGCGCTCACTCCACACGTCACGGCATTCTTTGCTCAGAAACGGAATATGGTTGTTGTAGTGGGAGGGAGGAGTGTCTGTTTGAGGAGAGAAACGGGGCAAAGGCAGGGCTCATAGTTGATACTCATGTGGCAATAACATTCCTTGTTTTCAGAGTTGCAAACTGGACAGGATTATCTGAGTTGAGGTTCTGTGTTTGAGGAGCTTCAGTCTCGGCGAGCTGGTTTCAAACTCTGACTCACACACATATACAGTGCCTTGCGAAAGTCTTGAACTTTTGCACATTTTGTCATGTTTACAACCCTAAACGTAAAGATTGTATTTTGAATTTTTTACTGAAAGTTCACACACAAGTAACAGACAACTGTGAAGTGAAAGCAAAATGATACATGATTCTGTTACTTTTCAAAAAATAGAAAAGTGAAAAGTGGGGCGTGCATAAGTATTCATACAGCATGACTTAATACTTTGTGGAACCTCCTTTTGCTGCAATAACAGCAGCAAGTCTTCTGGGGTATGACTACAAGGTTTGCACATCTAGAGACTGACATTTTAGCCCATTCCTCTTTACAAAACAACTCAAGCTCTGTCAAATTAGAAGGAGAGCGTTTGTGAACAGCAGTTTTCAGGTCTTTCCACAGATTTAATAGGATTTAGGTCAGGACTTTGACTGGGCCATTCTAACACATTAATATGTTTGTTTTTAAACCATTCCATTGTAGATGTAGCTTTGTGTTTAGGGTCATTGTCCAGCTAGAAGGTGAATCTCCGCCCCAGCCTCAATTCTCTTGCTGACTCCAGCAGGTTTTCCTCCAAAATGTCTCTGTATTTGGCTCCATCCATCTTCCCAACTATTCTTACAATCTTCCCAGTCCCCGCTGAGGAAAAGCAGCCCCATAGCATGATGCTCCCCCACCATATTTGACGCTGGGGATGGTGCACTCAGGACGATGAGCAGTGTTAGGTTTGTGCCATACATTACGTTTTGCATTTGGGCCAAAAGGTTCAATATTTCTCTCATCTGACCAAAGCACCTTCTTCCACATGGTAGCTGTGTCCTCCATATGACTTCTAGCAAACTTCAAACGGGATTTCTTATGGCCTCCTTTCAATAATGGCTTTCTTCTTGCCATATTTGTGTAGAGTACGACTTATAGTTGTCCCATGTACAGATTCCCCTGCTCAGTGGCAGTACGTCGCAGCTCCTCCAGAGTTATCTTGGGGCACTTGGTTGCATTTCTGACCAGTGCTCTCCTTGTTCGGTCTGTTAGTTTAGGTGGACGCCCGTGTCTTGGTAAGTTTGCAGTGGTGCTATACTCTTTACATTTCCGAATGATGGATTGAACAGTGCTCCGTGAGATGTTCAAATCTTGTGAAATCTTTGTATAACTTAACGCTGCTTTAAACTTCTCCACAGCTTTATCCCTGACCTCTCTGGTGAGCTCCTTGGCCTTCATGATGTTGCTTAGTGACCAATACACTCCGACCATAGCTCTGAGGCCCTCACAGAACAGCTGGAATTATACTGAGAGTAGATTACACACAGGTGGCCTCTATTTAATGGTTAGGGCAAGGTGTGAACATTCTGCAGTCATTAGGAATGTTATAAAGGCAATTTAATGCACTCCGAAAATGCTGTATGAATACTTATGCACGCCCCACTTTTCACTTTTCTATTTTTTGAAAAATAACAGAATCATGTATCATTTTGCTTTCACTTCACAGTTGTCTGTTACTTGTGTGTGAACTTTCAGTAAAAGTTGAAAATAAAATCTTTATGTTTATGGTTTTAAACATGACAAAATGTGCAAAAGTTCAAGGTGTATTAGTGCTTTCGAGAGGCACTGTATTTCCACGTCTTCTCCATGGACTAACCTTCCAAAAACAACGCGTTCTCCAAACCCAAGACGTGAGCAGTTATCGTAAATTTAAAGTCTGAGTTACGCAAGAACAACCACATCGAAATCCAAAGCGAACCTCTTCATCTGAACATGCTGTTCTCTTTGGTACAAACATGGTGCGCTTCATAATCCCTCCAAACTTTATTCTCATTAAAACTAAGATGTTTTGGCTTGTTTTCACATCTGGCAAATACAGTGAGCGACTCCAGGAATCGCAACAATCGCTCACAGTCAGTGTTGGCCACATTGCTCCATAAACGTAATCCAACTACTACCAATTACTCAATCATTCTTATTTCTGATTACGTGTTATTTTGGCTTTAAAAGAGACTCTAGAGGGTTATACTACGAAGCAGGTTGAACATGTCCTGAATTAGTTCCTCTAACCCGGGTCGATAAACCCAGACATGGAGCTTCTGGATGAGTGGTGCTACAAAGCGTGTTTTCAGTCGGTGAAGTTAACCCTGGGTTTCTCTCAGGATGTGAAACAGGAGGAGTCAGCGCCAAGCGGCCAATCACAACAGAGACCCAGACACAGTTCATCTGTATATCAGAATCTATCACTAAACTCATGACGATCATCACGAGTCTGAACCGAGCAGCGCGGGCTTATCTGCATAAAGAACATGTTAAAGGGATATTTCAAGATTTTTGACATAGCGCCTCATCCAGAGTGTTGTTGATTTCTGGAGATATTTTTTTTCTTAAATTCATGCAGTTCTTATATTTGAAGAGTCTAGTGGCGCTAGGCTAGGGCAAGGCTAAAGCATTTCTATGGTATCAGTTAGCCTGCATTAAAAACAGTCTGACCCACTCCACAGTGCACCTGAGGTAAATCACTTATAACACCAGACTAACCATATAAATGTCTGTGTTAATAGAAGAATTTTAACCATTTTGCATTTAAAATAACTTATATTTGAGCAGCATCAGCTTCGTGGCTGTAAGCTAACGCAGCGGCGGAGTGATCTGCGAGAAAATAGTCCCTCAAAATGCGGTAATTCATGTGATACAAGGTCAGTTATATTTCAAAAATTATTCAATTAACACAGACCATTTATATGGGTAGTCTGGCGTTATAAGTGATTTACCTCAGGTGCACTGTGGAGTGAGTCAGACTGTTTTAATGCAGGATAACTGATACCATAGAAATGCTTTAGCCTTGCATTAGCCTAGCGCCACTAGACTCTTCAAATATAAGAACTGCATGAATTTAAGAAAAAAATATCTCCAGACATCAACAACACTCTGGATAACTAGGAAATGAGGCCCTATGTCAAAAATCCTGAAATATCCCTTTAACATTCGTAAACAATCTTTATTTCAACTTAAATGCAACACTCATAGTATTTTGTATCCTTTTTCATGTAGTAATCTACAATCTGAATCAGCCACATGTGTAGTAAATGTTACAACATGATGTCACTACTTCATAAAATGTGTGCGCGCTTTCCACTTTCCACTGCAGAGTTTGGGTGTCTAAGCGGAGGATTCTTACCTTCTGTTGATAATTTGACAAAGCAACTTTTACTCAAGTATTGAAATTAGTGGTGGGATCGAGTTAATTATGGGCTTTGTAATCAATCGGAATGAAGCACATTAATTGCATCATTTAAAGCTGAGGTACCTGATTTTTGGTGTCGTAGAATACATTTATTTTTGCCACCTCAGATTATGTTGCAAACGCAGCAAAACACAGACCTTGTTTTATTGTCTTCACCTAAAGTTTTTTTGAGCAATGAATGATAGAAGTCGGATCTAAATTAGTGGAATTTATCTTGGGGCCCCTTCACTTGTCACCGCTCAATGCTGTATATGGGTGTGAAATGTGCATATAATTACATTCTTTGAACTATTTGAATACACAGGAGGGATTGTGAGAGCTAGAAACAAGTTTGGGACAAAACAAACAATCTCACTGTTTGAACAGGAAAAATCAAGTACCTCAGCTTTAAAGGTTGCATTTATTTTTTAGTGGTATATTTTAGATACTTCTTTGTATTTTCCTACATTTTAACTTATTTTAAGTGTTGATGTGAGGCCTGTGTGATCATCAAACTTCAAAGACAACAGCAGTTTGATTTATTTTAGAGTGAATAAACAGGTTTGACAGTAAAATAGTTTTTGGCTTTACACAGTGTTCGTCCCTAAGCAACGTCTGCAGGAAAAAGGAAACTGAAAAGGTGTGTGATTAATTTCGAGTAATTTTTTGAATCGTATTTCGGAATTCAGAATCAGAATTTATCGACCTGGCCCTAATAGAAATCAAGTACTTTGACCACCAAGGTCTAAAAACTTCTGGTGTATCAATTATTTCACAAAAGGTTACGTATAAAGCGCGAAGAGTGTGAAAACTTGAAATGTGTGATTGTCTGCTCCGTGGTCCCGCTCACGATGTCGTGTTGACTCAGAAAGTGAACCGGGAACCTGCGGAGAGGCCCGATCATCTGAGCAGCTGTCCCAACAAGCACCGCAGAGGCCTGGAGTGGAGCGAGGAGAGGGAGGAGGGGAAAAAAACGTTTCAGTCCTTTTTAAAAATCCACATTACCGTTAGTGAGCCGGCCAGTACAGGAAGCTTTAGCGCTCGTTAGCCTGTTCAGTGTATTTAGCCACTGAACATTATACATTATGAACGATACAGATGTGTTCAGCTGTTGTCAACCCATCAACCACATTCAGTGAAGGTCAAAGCCTAGTTAGAAATTATTACTGAATCCAACAGGCCTCTTGAGATCTTACTTTAGATACAACCTCTGAGCTAAATGCAAAATCATAATCGGTTAAGTTTCTGCTTTTTGTGGGGTCAGATGCACGTCCAGTGATCATTAAACAATAACTTATAAGGTGTTAAAGAGGGGGTATTATGCTTTTTTCAATCACATAGCACCAGTCTATAGCATACTACAATGATGACGTAACCTTCTGTTGGTCTGTATATGCAGTACATTAAAATAACTGCCTTGAATAAAATTGCTCTCTCAAAATGGCTGTACTGAACGTCTTGAAATAGGCCTCTGTCTCTTTAAGAAGCTTTCCGACACGCCCCCTTCAGCACACTGCTGTGGCATCTAAACAACACTACTGTGCAGGGAGGGGGCTCTGCTGAGCTGAGGAGCAGTGGTTGGTGGCTTGGCTGGTGACGAAAGGTCCAGAGGCGTCTCCAGGAGGTGGGGGCGTTCCTAGGAGGACTGAGGCATAGCTACACCTAAAATGGCTGCCGTCTAAGTTTTACTGATTACTCAAAAATATGTGAATGAGCCAAGGCAACACTCCAGGCATGTGTTTAATGAGGGAACGACATAATAACATGATATAAAGCTTGAAAAAGTCGATTTTACATAATACCCCCCTTTAATGATAAAGAAACCACAGGAATTATAGAAATGCCATGAAACTGACATGCCATACCTTGCCCTACTCTAATATAGGGCCTGGCTTCTCTATTCACTTCAATGGGGATGTGATCAATGACTTAACAACAGCTATGTTTGAAGGCTAATGCTAACGGCTATCGGAAAATACATCGAACAGGCATAGATACAGACGGCAACGCGTCATACAAGGGGGCACTATAAACATATTTATCAAACACAAATAAAGTCAAGCCAAAATCGGGTCCATATGGATGTTTTTTTCACAGCAAATTGTTCAATAGAAGCGGAAAAAACGGCACTTGTTGCTAAAGTTAGAATATGTAGCATGAAGCTAACATTAGCTTTATTGTTAGCATTGTCCTTTTTTCAACTATTTATGGGCTGTTGAACGACTTTGCGCCTCTCTATGTCTCTATCTTGATTTACTAGAAAAATATATATTCATGATTCAGCATTCATCTCTTAACCCACATCCTGAACTAAGCACATTTTCTCCAGTTCGACTTTAACCAAATCTAAAAGCTTCTCGACTGGAGCTTACCCCCTCATTGGAGAGCTAAGACCTACAAAACTCATCCAAGCTTCTTCCTCGTTCTGGTTGTCCTACTTTCATCACGTTTTTGTTGCTTTTTTGTCACTTTTTTGTCACAGTTACATTATAGTAAAAAAAAAAGAAGACCAAAACGCTACAAAAAAGCAACAAAAACGCAACTAAAATGTGGTAATAAAGCAATGAAAATGTTATAAAATCGGGACAAAAATGTGTAAAAAAAACACAACATAATAAAACAATGAAAACGTGACAAACATGTGGCAAAAACAAACGACACTGTAAAAAAACTGAAAGAAACGAAAATGCGACATAAACGACTAAAATGTGATAACAAAAACAAGGAAGAAGCTGAGATGAGTTTTTGTCTTAGCTTTCAAATCAGCTGTTACTCTGGCCTATAGACCCTTTAACTGCTGACATTATCAATGACATCAGCTGGAGACAGGAAGTGATCGAGAGAAATGAGATTAAACTAAAACTAGCGATTTTTAAGTGTAAAACTACAACTGAAAAATGTGGTCCTGTTGTGGCTTAAGGTGCAAGAACAAGTTAAATGACATTTGAGACGATATAATAAGATTTATCTGATGTTTCCAAAAACAGTTAGACATTTGTTTATCGTTACTATGACAACAGCTACAATGGAAATAGATAGGAATCCAACTTCCCACCTCGAGCTAAGCCCGGAATGTTTACAAACAATTAAAGGGTCTATAGGCCGTAAACTCTCAGGTCAAGAAGCTTTCAAGGGGGGTATTATGTAAAATTGACTTTTTCAAGCTTTATATCATGTTATTATGCCATTCCCTCATTAAACACATGCCTGGAGTGTTGCCTTGGCTCATTCACATATTTTTGAGTTATCAGTAAAAACTTAGACGGCAGCCATTTTAGGTGTAGCTATGCCTCAGTCCTCCTAGGAACGCCCCCACCTCCTGGAGACGCCTCTGGACCTTTCGTCACCAGCCAAGCCACCAACCACTGCTCCTCAGCTCAGCAGAGCCCCCTCCCCGCACAGTAGTGTTGTTTAGATGCCACAGCAGTGTGCTGAAGGGGGCGTGTCGGAAAGCTTCTTAAAGAGACAGAGGCCTATTTCAAGACGTTCAGTACAGCCATTTTGAGAGAGCAATTTTATTCAAGGCAGTTATTTTAATTTACTGCATATACAGACCAACAGAAGGTTACGTCATCATTGTAGTATGCTATAGACTGGTGCTATGTGATTGAAAAAAGCATAATACCCCCTCTTTAAGATTTGGGTAAAACTGGAGATAATATGGTAAAAGTAATGGTGGAGAAATGGCAGAATGTTTAGTTTGATCTCTTCTTTGTTTTCCCCCTTTGGCTGCTTCGAACATGACCGTACATGGGCAATTCTAAAAATTCTATCTGTACTGTATATGTTAGGATTGAACGCCGCTTCTCCTTTTTTTTTTTATCTGGACAGAAAACTCCAATCAAACAGGTCTGGGGAGCCGTTATGTTTCTGTAATTTGTATGTTGCAACTGTGGATATTTCAACACCTGTGCACCGTCATGTGTCTCGATTCTGCAGGCACGGACTGCCGTTTGCGCGCTACGAGAGGAAAGAGTTGTTTTGAGGATATATAAATGACGGTTGTCGTGGAAACGGTGTGTGTGTGTGTGACTTTGGCCGTGGCCCTTGGAGTCGTGGGTGGCCCGAACGGGTGAGTCAGCCCTGGCCACTCCGCATCTGCTGTCACGGACGAGGGGCCCGTCTGACCGAGGTTTATCCTCCAGAGCGGAGCAGCACGTGACGTCTGCACTCAACAGGTTTTATCACTGTAATAGATCATGTAAAGGAACAACGCTCAGGAGGACAGGTTATTGTTGTGACATTTTGGAAAATAGGAGTACTTTAGAAAAAACGTAAAGGGTAGCACATCGATGTAATTCATATATCCAGACAGAGGTACTCATAAAGTTCTTTATTTGGTTACAGCATAAAATGTAAGAGTACTTTACTTTACTACCTCTATCTATTTTACAGGATAATACACTAGGAATATTGTACAAGGGTCAAATCTTGAAACTTATGAATTTGGCAAAAACTTAGGACAGCACAAGCCTATGTTCAAGCAAGACAAAAACAAACAAAGAGAGGATGCAAAAAGTATTTAAAGTGCATATGACACATTAGACACAATTTTTGCTACACAATTATATTTAAGATTTTGCTAAGATTGTACCCAGCTTTCTTTAGTTTGACCATTTTTGTGATGTTTATAGTTTCACTTCCTTATTGGACACCGACAGGAAGTGACATAAAAGAAGGTAAACCATTTCAAACTGTTGCCGTGCAACCATGTTAAGTCAATGGAAAATGAGTGAGTCAAACTACAATGGAATGTTACCTTCCTTTATGTCACTTCCTGTCAGCAGCTTAAAAATTCAAATAAAAATAACTTTTCTGTCCAACATTTCTTCATTAAAATTGCTGCTTCACTGAAATAAAATGATGACTATGCAACTGATGAACTTGCAACTGATTTAATCCATTTAAATAAGTCATATTTTCAAAAGCATTAAAACCTGTCATATGCACTTTAAGAGGGAAGTGTCAATGAAAGATTAAAAGACGGTGTAAATATGAAACAATTGAAACTTGCGTATCAAAATGTATACGTACAAGTGTACAATGAGGGCATACGGTAAAATCATAGACTGTACACATAATAGACAACTCCTCCTCACTCCTCCCCGTTTACCACAATGACCACGTTTGAGGGGAAATCATGGCGGATTTACAGACTCCTCCTCCCCAGCTCTGATGAAGCATGTTCCTAATAAGGGCATAAGGGCGGGATCTTCACTGTAGACTCTGCCCTTGTGTGACGTGTAGCTCACGCAGCTCCAATGCTAACAGTCCGACCCTCATTAAGTATGAGATTTCTAAAATTTATCCTACGATAACCAGCCCGGTGCCTCTGATTGGCGGAGCAATGGCGGCCACCAGTGTCGTCGTCGCAAAGCAGAGCAGCAAGCGGCCATTGGGTAAAATACACTGCCTGACCCAAAACAAAGTCACCACATGGATTTAACTAACTAAGAGTCCAGATCTTAACCCCATTGGGAATCTTTGGGATGTCCTGGAGGAGGCTTTGCACAGTGGTTACACTCTCCCATCATCAATACAACATCTGAAAAACTGAAGCTACACTGGTTCTTTTGACAGTGCAGAAACATATTGAAACATTGCCACAGTGAAATCAAAGCTACATGACCTTTTCTATGGTGACATTTTTTCCCCCCGGTATTTATTATAATAATGATACATTCTCTTGACCCACGGGTGGCACTTAATGAATTTGGTCATGGTGCCACCCCTTGGTTTTTCTGTCACCCAAGAAAAACCAAGGGGTGGCACCATGACCAAATAAATTAAATTAAATTCATTAAATTCATTGAATTAATATTAGTGAGGTGAAATCTCTTTGCGGGACCAACTAACAAATATCCAAGCTGTGCCACCACTAACTAATGCTACCACTACAATAAAATGGGTTGGATTTGTTACCTGCAAAATGCCAGTCAGCATTATTTTGGCTTAGTAATAGTAATGTGCATTATAGCATTAATATTCATTTTATTTTGTATTCTATATGTAAGCTATAGTCTTAACAATCAGTGATTAGCACTGAATAACAAAAGACTTCTTCTGATGATTGTGCAGGTTGGGGAAGGGTGTGCTAATGAGAAAACACTACCACAAATATTCTTCCTCTTGCCTCTTCAGCCTCCCTGAGTGGGGTGGCCCAGCAGATATCACCACCCCCTAGAAACGCCACTATGTTCATGGCTAAGAATGAATTGGGCCAGGGGCATATACGCTTGGACCCTTGGGTATTTTTTGTGTATGGGCTCATCTACCCAAATCATGTGTTTGTTTTGTTTGTCTTCTTTTACATTTCAAAGTAGATTTTCACCTATGTTTCTATCCATGTGGTTTAGACAGACAGTACCCGTCAAAAGTTTGGAAACACATCTTATGTATTGGCATTTCTTTACTTTCAGCACTAATTCCATTGTGTGATTCTGATTGAAACCTTATTATGTTGGAAACAAAAAGGGATGAAATAAGTCAAAATATGTTTTATATTTTAAATTCTTCAAAACGGCCGCCCTTTATTCTTGCCATTTTCTCAAAGAGCTTCGTAAGGTCGTCATCTGAAATGGTTTAACAGTCTGTGAAGTCAAAAGCATTTCTGGTGACGACTGAGAAAAGTGTGCAAAGCAGTAATCGAAGCAAGAATTTATGTCAACTTTTTTTGTTCAAAACATAATTCCATATGAGTTCATTCATAAACGAAGGCCTTCAGTGAGAATCTACAATGTAAATGGTCTTGAAATAAAAGAAAAAAACAAAACATAACAAAGCGTTTCCAAACTTTTGACCAGTACTGTTCATAGATCAAGTTAATCAACAAATTATTGGCTTAACAGTATCAGCGTTGATATTACCTACTGGAAAACACTAAAAGAAATAGAACAATGGCAAACAGAACTCACAACCTCATCTTAAGTTCAAAATGTTTCGCGCAACCCTTTACCAAATTAAATAATATTGTTTGAGCCCATGCAGAGAAGAAAGTCCATGACTAATTTTCCAGCCCTGACTAAACCTCGCTCTCTATTATTCACACTTTAACTTCCTTTATTTATCTTGCCCATTGTAATGGAAACCAAACAAGCTCGCTCTAACAAACAGAAACCTTTCAGGTGTCCAGACCCCAGCTCCGAGCGCCACATCCCGGGCCCGGGGTTCCGCGCGGGGGGCAGGGATGCGGAAAACAGCCCATAAATCTCAACCGAGCGGCGGTGACAGACTGTTTGGTGACGGGCCGCGCACCATTCTTAAACTTTATCAGACTTCCTACTGCCGTTTCCTGCGCCAGCGTCCAGATTCTCGGGTCGACCTGGAGATACGGTCAAGAGCGCACTTAAGAGAAAGTCAAGACCTTTGAATGAATGAATGGGAGGAAACGTCTGCCGCGCTGCCACCGTGCCACGCACTCAATAACTGGACAGATACAGGCACAACATGTTTTCAGGCAAAGAAAAGCGGCGTGCTTCTTGTTTTTGTCATTCTCGCAGAAACAATAAAGAATAATGGCAGGTCGGTGAGTCGTTTACCTGCGGCCGTGCGTCAGAGCGGCGGTCTGTGGTGTAAAAACAAATCCTTATTTACAGCGTTGGTGTGGAAACGCTCAACTAATGTCTACAAATTGCCTCTCAAATGTGTAACTTTAAATGTTGTATTGGTGTGATATACAAAGAACTGTTTAAGCAGGTGAGCAGCGTGCAAGATCATGTTTCAATGCATTTAAAGGGGGGTATTATGTAAAATCGACTTTTTCAAGCTTTATATCATGTTATTATGTCATTCCCTCATTAAACACGTGCCTGGAGTGTTGCCTTGGCTCATTCACATATTTTTGAGTAATCAGTAAAAGTTTAGACGGCAGCCATTTTAGGTGTAGCTATGCCTCAGTCCTCCTAGGAACGCCCCCACCTCCTGGAGACGCCTCTGGACCTTTCATCGCCAAGCCACCAACCACTGCTCCTCAGCTCAGCAGAGCCCCCTCCCCGCACAGTAGTGTTGTTTAGATGCCACAGCAGTGTGCTGAAGGGGGCGTGTCGGAAAGCTTCTTAAAGAGACAGAGGCCTATTTCAAGACGTTCAGTACAGCCATTTTGAGAGAGCAATTTTATTCAAGGCAGTTATTTTAATTTACTGCATATACAGACCAACAGAAGGTTACGTCATCATTGTAGTATGCTATAGACTGGTGCTATGTGATTGAAAAAAGCATAATACCCCCTCTTTAAAGCCACACTGCGTAACATTTTACCCAATAACAAATATTGAAATACAAGTGTTTATTTTTGTCAGATATTTTCATAATTGAAAAATATCTCATAAATGCACAAACAAACATGTGCCTTTGCTGCAAGCGGCGCAGCTCTCCTCAGACATGACTGTAACTTTACCGGGAGTGGGTACGTCTCCTGCTCGTCTCCATGGAGATGTGCCGAAATGTGTGCCGAGATGTGCCGTTTTACACTATAAAACTGTACTAAAAACAGAAGTATTTTTCATTTTATTTCATCTTGATATCATCTGAGGACCTCCACCCAAGGCCTCGCGACCCCCCTAGGGGTCCCGACCCCCACTTTGGGAACCACTGCTGTAAATTACATGTAATTTATCTCCAACACAAGTACTTAAACCTTAACCAAACGTTAGAGAGCTACTCATGCATTTGTATTTATTTATTGATTTATATTTATATTGGTTTGTTTGGTCGGGACATTGCATGTTAATGAGCAGAGATGGAACACATGCATGTAAATGGATTGTAACCTTGGAAAAATGTTTGTCCACACACTCTTTCATGAGATGATGCTTCAAAGAAAATGAATGATTTCATCCTTATACTTTACTCTATTGACTAAAATGTTTGCAGTTTATGTTCATCATGTTCAGAAATGAAATGTGGAAATGTAACTGTCTGAGGAAAACACTGTGTATATACAGGTATCTGACATCTAAACAAATGTGAACACAAACAACTTTTACAATGTGTAAACATGTAACATGTTTTCTGTTTTTTAGATGTGAATGGATCAACATTGCAATTATCAGCAAACCGGGAAAATCTATTTTATTTGAAGATGTCCTTCTTAATGGAGATCTTTTGGATTTGTTTATGAAATGTATTATGTTCTTTTGTTATTGTGACATAATTCTTTATTGTAATAATTTCAGGGGCTCATAAGCTTTTGCTTCGGCCCACTCCTTTTGAGCAGAATTTCAATGGCTCAAATAAACAAATAAACTAAACTAAACTAAATGCATTTTTCCCATCTACCTAATGTCAGATATAATGTTAAATTTGATAGTCAGTTACAGTGTTCGTATCATCCACTAATTAAGCAGACAGGACTCATGCAGTAACCTCTTTTCTCCACCTGCTCCGTCCCGTCTGGTCCCGGGAGCAGCGCTCTCTTCACTCGTCCTCTCTCGGGACAGCTCTGCCTTTGCTCCTGTCCAGACTTGCACGCTCATATTCAGAGGCTCTCGTCGCTCCGGTCAGACCTGTTTGTGCGCCGTAATTACCGCACTTTGGTGGCTGAGTGAGGCCAGAGATTAACAGTAACACCTGAGCCTCCCGTTAAGTGTGTGAGAGACTGCACTCGCTCAGGCACGTTGCATCATTTACATTCTATACTATCAGCAAGGAAGAGACAGTGTCACAATCTTTATTTTCAACGCTCAAAGATCTTGCTTTTTTGGTTTGTAATGGAGACACAAAAGCACGTTCACCAAGAAGAGAGCTTTTGGTTTTCCTTACAGTTTTCCTTTCATTTCAGTGACACACTTTGACACTTTGACAGGCCAGAAAAGAGGCTATTTTGATTCTTAAAAAGCTCTAGCATCTGTTAAACACTGATACACCTGAGCAACACTGTATAGTTAGAGATAGATGCCCCATCCGAAGCCAGTAAATTGGTAAGAGGTCCGCCTTGATAAGAAGCGTCCGAATTGGGCTGTTGGTTAGGAAGGAGTTAGGGAAAGTGGCCTGTATGCTAACTATCATAGCCACTTTAGCATAGGGACCTCTGATGCTAACTATCATAGCCACTTTAGCATAGGGACCTCTGATGCTAACTATCATAGCCACTTTAACATAGGGACCTCTGATGCTAACTATCATAGCCACTTTAGCATAGGGACCTCTGATGCTAACTATCATAGCCACTTTAACATAGGGACCTCTGATGCTAACTATCATAGCCACTTTAGCATAGGGACCACTGATGCTAGCTCACTGGTGATTAGGAGCTATGTGCCATCCCATAAGCCACTGCGCCAATCCCCCACCCCCCTCGCCCCACCCTCGAGTGATTCATGCGCAACCACTGTTGATTGACAGGTGCACATTTAATAATTTTTTTTTTTTTTTAAGATTCTGCACAAGCCAAACTTTATAAAAGTGACAAAATACATGTTGTCGTCCCCACAGCTCAGTCACATGGTTTTAAAGAGCCTCCTCAGTAAATGGACTAAATGAAGGCAGTTTGTGCTTTTGCTTCATTTAGTAGAAACTTAAGCCACGTGGGTAATTTGCATACTGTAGCTTTATGAAACTGCTGTTGAGATAAAATAAAGGGAAATGTGAAGGATCATTTGGATGTTTCTTTTTTTTTCCGCCTTAAATGTCTTTATTTTGGACACTATGTTGTTGTTGGACAATATACAGTAGGTGGCGGTATGCACTTTTGTTTGGCCTGCACTGAACTTTAAAGAAGAAGAAGAACAGCTGTTGGTGATGTCACTTCCCCTTCCCCTGGGTAAGGACGGTGGAATTGAGCAAATGCTGCTGAAGCTCTAGTTCACTAACTGCATAGAGATCTAACAGTTGACCCCATGAAAGGTTAAGGATTAGTTGCTAGTGTTAGTGCTTAGAGGCTAATAGTTTCGGATGCAGCCAGAGGGTTTTCTGGTTTCTGTTTATTCTGGTTTAGACATGATTTACACCCAGTTTAGATATAAGTCCAATTGAGGTCTGTCCTACACTTTTATAGTCCTGGAATGGAATTTGAAAGGTTATTGGTGTGAAAAGATTGAGAACTGGAGAAAGGTGTCGAGTATAAAAATAGTTCAAATCTCTGAGTCTTGTTCACTATTAAGGGATGGAGTGAGTGGTGTGAGATGGACTGACGGATCGGTGCGGCGTGTGCAGTGATGCGGTCACTGTGTTGGTGAAGAAGGAGGTAAATCGAGCCCTGGATTTATCGGTCGATCTGCGTTCCTAGAGCCTCACCTTTGGCCATGAGATTTGCGTCATGACCAAACGGATGAGATCACCAATACAAGCGGTCAAAATGAGTTTCCTTCGCAGGGTGGCTGGGAGGAGCTCGGAGTAGAGCCGCTGCTCCGTCACGTCGAGAGGAGCAGCTGAGGTGGCTCGTGTATCTGTTTTTCGGATGCCTCCTGGTTCTGGGAGGTGTTCTGGGCACGTCCCATTAGGAGGAGGACCTGAAACACGCTGGAGGAACTATACTCTCTAGCCTGGCATCCTCTGTATATTTTATACACTGGGGGATATCAGTCTGGTCGGGCGCTCGCTTTTGACGCTGTTGCCAAACTCAAACGGATCTGTGCAGATCAGATTTGTTTATTTGCGTTCACGTGTTGTTCGCGAGCAGCATCACTCTTAGGGAAGTCCCTCAATAACAATCTACAGCAGGGGTGTCCAAACCTTTTTCATGGGGGGCCGCATACTGAAGCGTATGGTCAAGGGCCATAGATCGGTGGTCAGTGCCGCGAAACATTCGACTAGCAGAGGTTTAAATTGTTCCCCACACCTTTATTTATGCTTAAAACCTTCATGCCAGCTCTGTCTCACAATAACATGTTAGTTGTTAGGTTAGAATTGTGTAGAATTATTACATTTCAAATAAAAAGGACCATCTCTGATGATGTGTACTGTGGAATATTCCTATACATATTTTTGTCATACTAGGCTTTAATGATTATATATAAAACTGTGTTATGTAATCTGTGCTTTAAGGTTCATTTGAATTGGGCGGACATTTTATTACTCCATTGTTATTGTCTTTACTGTTGGAGCCACTGGGGGCAGTGTGTTAGAAAGAGGAGTCAGATTGTGCAGAGGAAGTGCCGACAAGAACATTCCAAGAGCACTGATTGGTTCGACAAGGAGACGCCTACTTCCTGTTCCTATAAATTACTCACGCACAGAAGGTGCGGTCTCTCTCTCTCTCTCCCTCCTTGCTGGCCAACCAAGATGTAGAGCTCTGCATAACTTGTGTTTAGTTTGTAATTCAGGGAATAAAACAATGATTTTGATTTTAATAGAACGAGCCTCCGTCTTCTGTCCATAGTAAAGAATACGCCGACAGTACCGATTCAGCAAGAAGGCCGAGGGCCACCAAAAATTGGTCTGAGGGCCGCATTTGGCCCTCGGGCCGCACTTTGGACACCCCTGAATCTACAGGCAGAGCTGTAAATGACCAAAAACACATCGACAGTCGGTGAGTTTTGTTATTCGTAAGTCAGCTAATAATGCCGCTGATTGCCCTTTGCCGATTGGTTTACTCCACTTCCTGTTTGCTTGTGTATGGCCGCTCTGGAAATGTAGTTGATGCCAATTCTATTGTTCCAGGCAAATGTCTCGCCGTGGCCTGGAAACGCCTCGGGATCCAGAGGAGTTAAGAGGAAGTGTGCGTGGACAGGGAAGTATGGGCATCACTAAATAATACAATTTTAATAATAATAATTTTGACACGTTTTTCAAGAAGCTTTTAGATTTGTGTAAAGCCAAACTGGAGAAAATGTGCTCTGTTCAGGTGGGGGTTAAGAGGTTATAACTTGTGGTCATACTCTGCCCAATCCCGTCAGACCTTGGAAGCTAAGCAGGGAAGGGCCTGGTCGGTACTTGGATGGGAGACCGTTTGGTAACACCAGGAAGCCTGGGTGAATGTGTGATGGGGCACAAGTTTGTGGTTTTATTTTTACTTCAAGATTCAAGATTCAAGATTTTTATTTGTCAAACCATTCACATGGTTTGAAATTATATTTCTCTCATCCTTGATTGTGGAGCGGGGGGCGGGGGAAGAGGGGTGGAGGGAGGGTAGGGAGTTCAGCTTCCTGATGGCCCTGTGCACGAAACTGTTCCTCAGCCGACTGGAGCTGCCCCTTAGATTCCGCAGTCTCCTCCCTGAAGGCATCACCTTGAAGAGCCTGTGTGATGGGTGCGTAGGGTCCCTGGTGACTCCGACGGCATTAACGGCATTAACTGCATGTTTTTAGTGCTTTTATCCTTTTATTGTGGATTTTTAAATATATATATTTTAGACATCGCCTTTTAGCTTGTTGCCCCTAACAACCCCAACACGTGCCACTTTTGGCCAATCAAATTGCCCCCTGCAATCGGACGCACCTGCAGGTAGATTGGAGAGGGGACTTAAGGAGCGTGCATCAGAGGAGACGAGGGAGAGAGGCCCCGGTGGCGGACGTAAGCCGCGGCGAGCCCCGGTGGGGTGCGCGCGTAGGACGAGGAGTCGACCGATGGCTGGGACGCTGCGGCTGCGCGAGGGCGTGGAGTGAGGGCCGGGTGAACCGACGCGGACGCGGGACCGGGCGCCAGCTATGCTGATGTGTGGCCACGGACGGAAAGGCGCAGAGACCTGGGAAGAGCACCACGAAGCGGAACACCAGCAGCGGGGGAGTGTAAGTATTATGTACTTGGAGTAGTGGTGCTCATGGACGGCCTATGTGTGTGCTGCTTTCTCCGCTGGCCCCTCGTGTGCTGTCTGTGCAGGTGATCCGAGGTGCGGACCCGAGAAGCCCCGGACCAGCGAGAGCGTCCTCCGCCCGTCAGCCACATCCCGGTCCCGTACAAGGAGGAGATCCGCGTGGATCCGCAACAGCCCCATGATTCCCTCGTTTTATCATAGTTGTTTTTAATACTAATTATTCACTGTTTTTAGGCCTAAATAAATTGTTTAATTCCCTTTTAACTTTATTGCTTTTATTGATTGCACCATGTACTAGGCTCCCATTGCCCTTTTTAACCTGTTACAAATGCATAGACCGTAAACAATAATAGACGACGACTCCTCACTCCTCCCCGTTTACCATAATGACCACGCTCGAGGGGGAAATCTTGGCGGATTTACAGACTCCTCCTCCTCAGCTCTGACAAAGCATGTTCCTAATAAGGGCATAAGTGCGGGATCTTCACTGTAGACTCGGCCCTTGTGTGACGTGTAGCTCGCGCAGCTCCAATGCCAACAGTTCGACCCTCATTAGTATGAGATTTCTACTTTTTTTTAATGAAAACCAGCCTGGTTTCTTTAATTGTAACTAACCCGGCATTATCACAGGAGGAAAATTTAGCTGTAAAAAGTTTCAGAAAATTAGAAACCAGGCTTCAAAGTTGTTTTTTAACGTGTCTAAAGCGCAATGCATTCCAATGGGAACTAGCTATATGGAGGTACTACAGCAATGGCGGCCTCTAGTGTCGTCGTCACAAAGCAGAGCAACCAGTGGCCATTGGGCGAATGTAAGCCGTCGTTCCACATAGCGCGAACCGGCCACGCACGCCACGATCTACGTGCACATATCGACACTGCCCCACAGACCTTTCTGTTTCCACCACACACACACTCGCATTTGTTGTGGGCGGAGCCGCACGCTGTACAGATCGTCATTAAAAGTTTTGTAAGCGGCGATGAGAACAAATGTGGACAAATGCTGTCATCTGGTGAGAGTTATGGAATCATTCAGAGGAGCCAAGCTGTATTAAAACAGAAAAGACAGAAAACTGCTAAACTACGAACTATGAAGGTAAGCTACATGCAAATGTTATGCTAACACCAGCTAAAGCTGCGCTAACAGCGGCTAAATGCTATTATCAGCAAAATCCCCTTTTAGCACAGCGGTATGATGTTGTGAAATATTAAATCCGTATGACCTGCGTGTCAATAGTGAGGGCTGTCCACTCTCTCGTTGCCAGTCAGAGGCCAGCAGTCTGTTCACGTCACATCAGACACGGGTCAGCGCTTTGGCCACAGCCAGAGGTCAGTCCCAAAACCTATACCTGGTCAGACCGGTTTGGCCCTGGCCTTTGTTATGGAAAAGCTCGACAAAGTGGCTGAAAGAGTCATTCAGCTGACACGCACCTGCATGTGGAAAAGAGCCTGTAGTGAGTGAGTGAGTGGTTGGTGGTGGTCCGAGGGGCCGATCGTGCAGACTGTTGCCTCGCTTCCGTCAGTCTACCCCAGGGCAGCTGTGGCTACAATAGTAGCTTACCACCACCAAGTATGGAGTGAATGAATAGTGCAATGTAAAGCATCTTTGAGTGTCCAAAAAAGCGCTGATGCATCTTTATTAATATTATTATTATTATGATTATTATTATTATCCTATCCACCAAAGTTTGGACCTCTTTTTTCAGTTTTTCACTCCTGAGCCTCAGGTTGGGAGTTTGTTGCCTTTCATCTTATACAGCATAAAGTGGGGATTTATTTTCTTTTTTTTACATAGCACATTATATGAAAATCCCAATTATCAAATTGTGTAACTTTTCTTTTTGTAAATTGACTTGTCTCGTCACCATCTGGGATACTCCCCGTCCCGTGGAAAAGGGTCTGACAGGTCCATTCACCGTCCTCTCCTCCCCACGACCTCACACCTCCACTCAGACCCGTCTTCGCGCCGACAGCTCCACCGCTGCCCAAAGGTGAAAGACATTCCTCCGTTAACCGTCGTGACAAATCGCGGCTCTCCGCTCCGGGCCTGCGTGCATCAGCTGGGAAAACAAGCAGTGCACATTCCTCCGTGATCCGGGGCCTTCTCACGCTGCGTTCAGGGCCCGGCGTGAGCGTGGGAGAGCGGGCCGGGGAGAGGAGAATACAATAACACGTGTGGGAGGGCCGTGATTGGCTGCGGCGAGGGGGGCCGGTCTGTTTTGGATGGATGAGCGGTGTGTGGCGGAGGCTTAGGTGCTGACAGGACTGATAACTGGGAAAGGAATGATCTTTTCAGCGCGCTTTGTCCACACTGGCACCTAGCCTGGAACGAGGCCATGAGAGAATACGAGGGATCACTTCATTTATGCCTTAGTCACACCTTTTTCTGGTTTAGACATGCCCAGTTTAGACTTAAAGGGATATTTCAGGATTTTTGACATAGGGCCTCATTTCCTAGTTATCCAGAGTGTTGTTGATGTCTGGAGATATTTTTTTCTTAAATTCATGCAGTCCTTATATTTGAAAAGTCTTGTGGCGCTAGGGCAAGGCTAAAGCATTTCTATGGTAACAGCCTGCATTAAAAACAGTCTGACCCACTCCACAGTGCACCTGAGGTAAATCACTTATAACACCAGACTAACCATATAAATGTCTGTGTCGATAGAATAATTGTAACCATTTTGCATTTAAAATAACTTATATCTGAGCAGCATCAGCTTCGTGGCTGTAAGCTAACGCAGCGGCGGAGTGATCTGCGAGAAAATAGTCCCTCAAAATGCGATAATTCATGTGATACAAGGTCAGTTATATTTCAAAAATTACTCTATTGACACAGACATTTATATGGGTAGTCTGGCGTTATAAGTGATTTACCTCAGCTGCACTGTGGAGATGCTAAAGCATTTCTATTACCATAGAAATGCTTTAGCCTTGCACTAGCCTAGCGCAACTAGACTCTTCAAATATAAGAACTGCATGCATTTAAGAAAGAAATATCTCCAGACATCAACAACACTCTGGATAACTAGGAAATGAGGCCCTATGTCAAAAATCCCGAAATAATAATAATCCTTTTAATGTAGTCCAGTTTAGATCAATCTTTAAGACCTGGTTTAGTCCCAATTTAATGTTCGCCCGATACTTCATTTACTTTATGAGGTGAGAAAAGATTCAAACACTGCTATAGGCAAAGCTCTAATGATACTGTAGGTTACTTTGTTTTGTGGTTTTAGAAGCAAGAAACAAATAACTTACAGATCAACAGTGATTCGTGGAAGGTTTGGTCGGCAACTGTAACATAAGTTTGAATGAGTTAATACATACGTACGAAACATATTATGTTATATTGTACATCAGTTTTGCCAACATATATACAGGTGCTCGTCATATAATTAGAATATCATTAAAAAATGTATTTCTGTAATTCAACTTAAAATGTGAAACTAATATATGATATAGACTCATTACATGCAAAGTGACATATGTCAAGCCTTTATTTGTTATCATTTTGATGATTATGGCTTACAGTCCATATTTAAAAATTCTAATTTCATGAAATTTTTAATTTGGGGTTTTTACAAGATGAGCCATGATAATCAAAATTAGGCTACACATATATCACTTTGCATGTAATGAGTCTATATCATATATTAGTTTCACAGTTTAACAGAAGTGAATGCACTTTTTCATGATATTCTAATTATATGACGAGCACCTGTATGTAAAATGAAAACATGTAAACGGAATCGGAGTGGAGAGCAGTAAATGACTTTTGTTATGCCACAGACACCCGCTCTTAAAACACTGTCTTTACAAAACAAATATCAGCGTTCTTTAATAGCTGCGTTCACAGATAGAGCAAGTGAACCTTCAGATTTTAGCTCCCACCGCTGACATATGTCACATGACACATGACACATGACAGTGTTGCCACAGATTACTTGAAAAAGTACTTGATTCCTGATTACTCCTTGAAAAGGTAGCTCAGTATACTTTCCTGATTACGTGGTTTTAAAAGTAACCAATTTGGATTACAAGTTACTTTGTTAGTTACATTCATCATCAGCTGCCGACATCACCTCCCCCGCCTCAGAATGCAAATGACAACCAGTTTTGCCAATACTTGCATTATTGGAAGTGTATTTTAAAGGATCTGTATCATGCTATTTTAGCCATTCCAAAGTAAAGTATAGGCATATATATGATATATTGTACCTCTATCACTATCGAGTACTCATTTTTGAGAGAAATATAAGTATTTTTGGGGGGTATTTTCCCTACCCGGAAGACAAGACGCTTCGATTCAGTTAACTCCGCCCCTCTCTCCGCTCATTCCACATTTACAGTATTATAAATATAAATATTGCTGCAAAAAGTGAAGTTACTTCACATAATGCAGTTATAAGGAGTTGACATGTGCAACACAGTTTCATAAATGGCTAACACACACGCTAACACACATGCTAACACGCGTTTTGATTGACTCACCGCTCAGCATGGCCTCCCCATCATCGGGTGTTTACGTTATGGCCCTCGTGTTGGTTATAAAAGTTAATCCACTTTGATTCTGGCCAAGGTTCACCAAGCATCCATCAGGTTGGTTGATATAGTAGCTAGCTTAATCCCCGAAAGAAATTCCAACTTCTGGCGAGTGCACTCTTCTTTAGGAAGGTTGAATAGTCCTGTTCCTCTCGTAGCCAAACGCGCATCCGTGGCGTTATCGGTAAGAAAAAAGAACAGGCGGTGTCCAGAGTAGGTTAGAAAGAGCTCAGTCTTCAAAAACAACACTTATGCTCGGATCCATGGCTCCTCCAGCCGTGGGTGCGCTTGATTAGCGTCGCGGGACAGCACAGACGCGTAGGAGAGTTGCTGTTTTTTTTTTTTTTTTTTTTTTTTTTTTTTTCAAAAAAAAAAAAAAAAAAAAAAGCTGTTTTATAAATAAACATCAGGCCGTAAGGCATTACATTACAGACGTAGAGCACTTCCGTTCCGCTGTGACGACACAACTGAACAGCTCAGTCGTTTACCAGGAGAGGGTGGAGCAGCTGCTCAGAGAGCAGGATTCAGGAGGATTACTTAGAACTGCGTGAATGAAGCCAAAAACCGCTCTGGGGGTGTTTTTGATAAGGAAATAGCATAACAACATGGCTAAAAACTCAAAAAAGTCGATTTTGCATGATATAGGACAGAGGTCACTAAACGGCGGACCTCGGTCCGGATCCGGACCCAGGCGCCAGCCCATCCGGACCCGAACCTTGGATCCGAACTTTGGACCCGACCTGAATCCCCTCAGACGAGCGGCTGCGTGCGCTCTGTCCCTCTTTCTCTCCGACTGCAGAGCGGTAACTACAGCCCAGGTGAACAGAAAGAGAAAGTCCTTCATCTTAGCTCCATGATACTTTTTACATTTTTAGAAATGGTTTTGGAATGACTGAAATACGGCTCGCAAAAAAAACAAAAACAAAAAAAACAGAGGACGCCCTAATTAAATATGCACGCGCGGTCGTAATGCGCAAATAGCGTGGCTGTTTCTCGATAGGCAGCGAGCAGGTCAGAACCCGGACTAAACCAGGACTGAGCCAGGACTAAACCAGGACTAAGCCAAGACTAAACCTGGTCTGAACCAGGACTAAACATGGACTAAGGAACCTGGACTAAACCTGGACTAATGAACCTGGACTAAACCTGGTCTGAACCAGGACTAAACCTGGACTAAGCAGGGCTCAGTGTGTTGAACTGAGCAAAGGAACACAGCACTGTCAGATAATATGTGCACATTGTGTATAACAGAGGCTACAGTAGCCTATGCACTCTGCTATTTAGGAGCCACAACTTATTTTTAGAGCAAAAAAACAATAACAGGATTCAATTGATTGCATTATTTTCTAATCACAGTAATAGATTTAAAAAAGGCTTAAAAATGATTTAACCGTGAATTAACCCTGTATGTTCCGGACCTTTGCTTGACCATTTTTTTCATTTCGGACCTTGGTGAAATTTAATTCGTGACCCCTGATATAGGACCTTTAAGAGCGACATCAACAAAGCTGCCATAGATTCAGAAAAGTGACGTATTTCCATCTCTCTCCTCTGTACAGTATAAAGTATTTTAGAGAATAGAAACTCAGTGACTTGGAAAAATGACTTTAATCTGATTACTGGTCTGATAAAAGTAAAGTGTTAGATTACCCGTTACTGAAAAAAGTTGTCAGATTAGACTAGAGTAACTCGTTTCTGGCATCACTGTATTTAGCGAAACTCATTTATTTGTATCTTTATTTAAAACTAGTGTTTCACATTATGTCTTGATCCAAATTTGGCACAAAAAAATTTTTTTTTACCTCACTAACAGTTAACTCAAACTATTTTTCTTATTTTAAATCAAAACCTTGAACACAGCTCATGGTTAGTACACCGTTAGCTCTTTAAAGCCGTGTTTAGGAGAATGTAGTATTTATCAAGAGCAGTGTCCTATTCATTAAAAAACAAAACAATGTACACCTGACCTTTTAATCTGAGTATCTAAGAGGGGAAAGTGTTGACCCACAGGTTGCCAGGGATTAAATGTTACCAGTCTTGATCCCATGTGATGACGGGCTGATGTGGAAGCTCTCAGCAGACGCCTGGCCCAGGTGGGAGCTGCAGCAGGTGGGAGCGAAAGACTTGACAGCAATTAAATGTACAAAACTCAGATGACGCTCAGGGGAACAAGTCATTAGCAACAGTCCAACTCACCGCAGCAGGAACTCACTCGTTTGTTTCCCGCTGTAGTTGTGTAAATGTATGTTGTAATCTAAGAATCCAAATTCAATATTTCACAACTTTCAGGAAGCAATACATAAAGTAATTTTAATCCAATACTAGATATACAATCAGATAAAGAGCCTTTCAGATGTTCATACTTCTGCTTTCACTTCCTCATATCTCAAGCTACAGTATATCCATCCAATATAAAACAAGGACTAAGTTCTCTTCGGAGAGTATACTTTAAAGGTACACTGCGTAACATTTTGGACTATACTGTTGCCGGCAAAACAAAACATGCTCCTAATGACCAGCTCGACACAGAAAATACTACTTTTGCAGTGGGTAATCAAAGAATGGATTTGGATGAGGACCTAACCTGTTTGAATCTCAAATTCTACTGACTTTAGTCACATCTCCATGGAGACAAGTTGGAGATGTACCCACTCAGGGTTAAGTTACAGTCATATCTTAGGAGAGGTGATTCTCATAAAAGTTTGTTTGTACATTTATGAGGTATTTTTCAATGATGAAAATATCTGTCATAAAATAAATGCTTGTATTTCAATTTTATTTATTGGGTAAAATTCTACGCGGTGTGACTTTAAAGTAGTGATCGTATGACATGCTGTGACCCAAATATGAATATTTAATTGAACCCCCAAGACGCGGTGCCGTTTGAATCTGTTAAAACACTGTATTTTCCCACATTTTCTGTATATTGAGGCGTCAAAATGAAGGTTAAAAGCTGGTGGTCAAAAGCCCTGCTTTAAAGGACTCAGGAGGTGTTTTTTATATGTTTTTGGTAAAAAATAAAAAAAAATACTGAGAGAAATGTTCACAAACACCAGCTGAGAACTACTGCCTTAAAGTGTACACCAAAAGTTTCTCCCCAAACACAGATATTGTTTTTAAATCCAAAGAGATTAGCTTGTAGTTGCTGAGAGAGGGACTTTCACATAAGGGAATTCCCTGCACAAAGAACCCAATTCCTATTTGTTCTACTCACTGATGACAGCACATACAAAGTTAAAAAGCCACTCTCTCTGTTATAGTTCTGCTAAATATATGGATGATGTTGTGTAGGCTACATTAACTCTTGCATTAATATAAATAATGCATAACTATGTTTGTAGGCCCTTATATAGTCTTCCAGGAACAGTGTTGTTACACAAATGTATTACCTTTCTCAGTAACTAAAAAATATATTATAACATATTACTTAGACAAAATAAGGGAATATATTAGTCATTACATTTCAAGTAACTTGAGTTACAAGAGCATTTAAATGCAGGAACAAAAAAATGCCAAACTCCTTCCAAATAAAATGCAGCACCAGATCAAGTCGGACATTGATGAATAAGATCTGCAGTTATGTGTAGTTAATGTCCTCAAAACAAAACACGAGAGAATGAGGAAAGTGAAGGAAAAATCTCTGACTGCACTTTTGCTCCGTGGCATTATGACTAGTTTTTTTGTTTTTATTTTGCCAGAAGTAACTCAAAATGTAACTCAGCTACATTTTTTGAAACAGTAATATGTAATACAAACATATTTAATTTTTAGAGCTGTAATCACTAATATAGAATATATTATCATTTTAAAGTAACTTGCCCAACACTGTCCATGAATCATTCACAGTTTAGTACTAAATGTGAGTTTTTCTACAGTGATACACATAAATGATAATCGTAAGTTACAAAAGACCTTTTTAAATTTACTCAAATAAACCAATTTATCCAGTGAATTGTTTGCGTTTTTCCATAGAGACTTTTCCTTTGCATTTCTTGAGATCCCATGCTGCCCTGTCCCGGGATGACGGCCCTTCAAAAGTTTCCCAGGGTGCACCAGTCACGAGTGTCACCTTTACCTGCTGCTGCTACTGCTGCACACCTAACAAGTCCCACGGGCCACTGCACCGTCCCCCCGTGGGCCACCCCTCTGTCCTCCCTGGGGGGTTCTTTGATAATGAGGCCACAGTGTGACTCCGCTCTCCACTTCCATTGTCCAGGAAACAGAGGAATGTCTCCACCTGACTCTTCACCGGTGACAGATTCAGTTTGTTGTCATTGTCAGGCATAACAAGGAAAGTGCGTTTAGAGCCAGATGGACGTAATGAGGCCAGTAACAGGATCTGATGGAAACTCACGCAGACACAAACGTATAAATCACATCAATCAGCCAGCATTAAGCAGACAGTCTAAACAAGTCTGCTGTTGAAAATAGGCTCTTAATATTTACACAAAGGGCATTACATTTAGCGGTGGCGTAAAAGGTGAAGGCGGCTGATCCGGCCTTCAGTCTCGTCTGAAGAATGCGCATTTTCTCCAGTTCGGCTTTACCCAAATCTTAAAAGCTTCTGAACTGGAGAGTGAGTGCTATTGTAGGCTGTAGGCGAGCTGAAACAAGTGGGTTTTTAGCAGATTTTTGTAGGTGGTCAGCGAGTCAGAGTTTCTGATGGGGGAGTGAGTTCCAGAGGGTGGGGCCGGCGATGGCGACGGCTCGGCCCCCCAGGGTTCGGTGCCTTGATTTGGTGATGGGTTTGAGAAGGTTTAAGTCGGCACGAGGGGCGGTGGCGTTGTAGGAGGTCTGAGGTATGAAGGGGCCAGGTTGTTGAGGGCTTTGTAGGTGATGAGCAGAACTTTGTAATGGATGCGCTGTTGTACGGGGAGCCAGTGAAGCTGTTGGAGGAAGGGGGTGATGGGGTCTCTATTGCGTTTTTATCACATTTTTGTTCCGTTATTGTCACACTTTTGTTAAATGATTGAAAATGACTGGAGTCTGTTAAAATGACTGTTACCGAGTTGTTTTGATCGTAATATCAGCTTTAGAGGTTTATATTAGAGAGACTCAATAATGATTTGTGGGGGAAATAAAGCTTTTTGCATCTAACATTGTGGCTTGTCATCCGTGGGTACTGGCAAACAGCAGTGCTAGCGCTACTATTGATCTACTATTGTGTGTAATGAATGGCATTAACCCTCTTAATATCGGCACTGACAAGAAAATTCAATATCAGTCAGGCTGTAGATAAATTAGAATACACGTACATAAGGTTTTATTACATTTAAAAAACTATAGTCCACAAATCGCTGCATGTTTTCAAATACTACAACACTTTGCCTCCTCGTTACCTTTACCCCAGTATTCAGGACGGGGCGGCTCTTCTCCTGGGCCGTTCGGAGCGTTGCCTCGTGGGAATGCGTTGCCGTGGTGATGCTGCCCCGGGGCCGGAGGGGGGACCGCAGTCCTCCCAGAGAGGCCCGTCTTTGCTCAGCATTACACCAGAGCGCGCTGGAGGATGACATAATTCTCTGCTGCAGTGCGTGACATAATCTATATACCCTGATAAGCGTTCAAGCCTTTTCTGACTCGGAAAATGTTTGTTAGTAAAAGATCGTGTCAGATCGTGTTTAATCAAGGGAATCTGTGGAATCCAGCACTTCCAAATTGTTCAAGCAAATGATATGCTACACTGTACAGCTTTGAGCCGGGGAAAAGTGAAGCAGAGGGGACCACCTCCAAAATAAATGACATTACAATTTAGATTCTACTTCTATTCCATTGCTCAATAAACATTTAGGTGAAGACCAGGCAACAGGTCTGTGATTTGCTGCGTCTACAACATACTTTGAAGTAGCAAAAATACATTACATCTACAACAATATAAAATCTGGTACCACCATTTAATTTAAAGGCACACTTCATAACTCCTTCATTCTCCTGTTGCCATCAGTACAAAACATGAAATTCTAATGACCTGATGGACACAGACAATGCTATTTCTGCAGTGGGTAAACATGGGATGGATTTTGATGAGGACCTAACATATTTAAATCTCCATGCGAACTGGAGACGTCCCGCTCCCAGTAAAGTCACAGTCAGGTCTGAGGAGAACTGAGCTGCTCGCTGCAAACATACTTAATTTATTCATTATTTACACATGTTTGTTTATTTTTTGGGGTATTTTCAAGGATACAAATATGACAAAGCCACTCAGTTTTCTTTTGTCAATGTCAATGTTAATATCAATGTCAACTTTATTAATATAGCAACACAAACAGCTACAACTGCCCAAAGTGCTGTACAACAAACATTATAAAATACAATTGAAGAGTAAAAACAATCACAAAATATACAACATGAAACAATAATAATAAAATACATGGGACCCTCTCAGCTTGTGTTGAAGGCCAAAGCAAAAAGATGAGTTTTCAACAACGACTTAAAAACATGAATGGACTGGGCCATTTTGACATTTAGCGGAAGGCTGTTCCAGAGTCTCGGCGCCGCTACGGCAAAAGCCCGGTACGCTTAGATTTTGGAACCTCGAGAGTCATTTGATTGGAGGATCTCAATGTTCGACCTGGATCACAGATCAACAAAAGCTCCGAAAGGTAAGATGGAGCCAACCCATTTTGCTATGTTATGACATCACACGCAGAAGCTCTGTTGGGTGAAAGGTAAGGTATGTTAATGATTGACGCCAGCATTGGTGAATTTGCCGTTTTTGTGCTGTCTATAAAAGAGACACCTGTCACAATATGTGCACAATACGCACAACTAAACATTATAGGCTCATTAAAGATCATCCTCAACCCATTTATTTTCTAATGGGTCTCGGTCAGTTCCAAACAAATCTGGCAACCCCTCACTTAAAGGCACTGTACCTGCTTTTTGTCTATAGTGGAACAAATATAGATTTTCCCTCCTCTAGTGTATTGTAAACTCAGACAATTGTGTAAAAAACACGATTGTTCTAATTATAAAGCATTTGTATCAATTTCACAAACTCTCTTGCTACTCTTCGAGCATTTCTGTGACCCTGAAAAGTGACTCTGCAAGTTGTGAATTTTTTTTTTTTTTACTGCATTCGTGGTTCCACATTCTTCTGCTGGATGCTTTTGTATATTTTTGCTGTGTTTTTGTCAGGTTCGGTGGATTTTTTGCAGCAGAGGCTAGACATGTAGGACCCAGGTTCTTAGTAGTAAACAAACAGTTAGCTTATAAGCTAAATGACATTTGAAACCTACACATTTCTTCTTCTGAAACACTGAAGAGGCACCAAGAGCCCCCCACACCTGCAGCACAGTGGAGGCGTCACAAGGGGAGCTACAGGAAACAAAAAAGGGTGAAACGAGGAGAAGATGGTGAAAGACGTGGAGGGAGCTCCACTGCACAGCAGGAGGAAGGGGAAGGAGGAGGTAGAGCTGACCAGTGCAGGACACCACGCTCTGAAACAGGGACAAACCCAGGAGGCGCTGCACCGTTTCAGAGGGTTTCCCCTACCTCCAAAAACATGGTGGTCAGGTTGGACCACAATGGTGACACACTCAGGCGCAGCAGCTCAGGACTATCCAACACCCGAACGCAATTGTGTTGTACATAAAGCACGGACTTAGGCAACTTTCTTTAAGTTTGTACCTAAAAAAAAAAAAAAAAACTGCAGCAATGAATTAGTCCGGTCAATTATCTTTTCCCTACATGTACGTCTGGGTCTGATCTCAGTGGCTGCGTTTCATTGGTTGAATTTCAACCTACCACTCGGCGAGCGGGGGAGGCGGGTGTTGTAGGTGATGTCAAGCATTTGCGCCGCATTTGCTGGTTGTAGTTCGGTAATGGCGGCGGATACGAAAGTAAAGGAAGCTCTTCAATCCGTTCTGGCTCGGCTCCAGAAATTGAAGCCTTGGAATGTGCAAGGAATGTTCCCAAGAGTTATGATAGAGTTATGATAGAGCTATGATAGAGTTATGATAGAGTTATGATAGAGCTATGATAGAGCTATGATAGAGTTATGATAGAGTTATGATAGAGTTATGATAGAGCTATAGAGTTATGATAGAGTTATGATAGAGCTATGATAGAGCTATGATAGAGCTATGATAGAGCTATGATAGAGCTATGATAGAGTTATGATAGAGCTATGATAGAGCTATGATAGAGCTATGATAGAGTTATGATAGAGTTATGATAGAGTTATGATAGAGCTATGATAGAGCTATGATAGAGCTATAGAGTTATGATAGAGTTATGATAGAGTTAATGTAGAGTTATGATAGAGCTATGATAGAGCTATGATAGAGCTATGATAGAGCTATAGAGTTATGATAGAGTTATGATAGAGTTAATGTAGAGTTATGATAGAGCTATGATAGAGCTATGATAGAGCTATAGAGTTATGATAGAGCATGATAGAGCTATGATAGAGCTATGATAGAGCTATGATAGAGCTATGATAGAGCTATGATAGAGCTATGATAGAGCTATGATAGAGTTATGATAGAGTTATGATAGAGCTATGATAGAGCTATGATAGAGCTATGATAGAGCTATGATAGAGTTATGATAGAGTTATGATAGAGCTATGATAGAGTTATGATAGAGTTATGATAGAGCTATGATAGAGTTATGATAGAGCTATGATAGAGCTATGATAGAGCTATGATAGAGTTATGATAGAGCTATGATAGAGCAATGATAGAGCTATGATAGAGTTATGATAGAGTTATGATAGAGCTATGATAGAGCAATGATAGAGCTATGATAGAGTTATGATAGAGTTATGATAGAGTTATGATAGAGCTATGATAGAGCTATGATAGAGTTATGATAGAGCTATGATAGAGCTATGATAGAGCTATGATAGAGTTATGATAGAGTTATGATAGAGCTATGATAGAGTTATGATAGAGCTATGATAGAGCTATGATAGAGCTATGATAGAGTTATGATAGAGTTATGATAGAGTTATGATAGAGTTATGATAGAGCTATGATAGAGCTATGATAGAGTTATGATAGAGCTATGATAGAGCTATGATAGAGCTATGATAGAGTTATGATAGAGTTATGATAGAGCTATGATAGAGTTATGATAGAGCTATGATAGAGCTATGATAGAGCTATGATAGAGCTATGATAGAGCTATGATAGAGTTATGATAGAGCTATGATAGAGCTATGATAGAGCTATGATAGAGTTATGATAGAGTTATGATAGAGCTATGATAGAGCTATGATAGAGTTATGGTAGAGTTATGGTAGAGTTATGATAGAGTTATGATAGAGCTATGATAGAACTATGATAGAGCTATGATAGAGCTATGATAGAGTTATGATAGAGTTATGATAGAGCTATGATAGAGCTATGATAGAGCTATGATAGAGCTATGATAGAGCTATGATAGAGTTATGATAGAGCTATGATAGAACTATGATAGAGCTATGATAGAGCTATGATAGAGTTATGATAGAGTTATGATAGAGCTATGATAGAGCTATGATAGAGCTATGATAGAGCTATGATAGAGCTATGATAGAGTTATGATAGAGCTATGATAGAGCTATGATAGAGTTATGATAGAGCTATGATAGAGCTATGATAGAGCTATGATAGAGCTATGATAGAGTTATGATAGAGCTATGATAGAGTTATGATAGAGCTATGATAGAGCTATGATAGAGCTATGATAGAGCTATGATAGAGCTATGATAGAGTTATGATAGAGCTATGATAGAGTTATGATAGAGTTATGATAGAGCTATGATAGAGTTATGATAGAGTTATGATAGAGCTATGATAGAGCTATGATAGAGTTATGATAGAGTTATGATAGAGTTATGATAGAGTTATGATGGCTGCTTCACTGACATAATACGTCACGACCAACCGCTAGCGAAAATCAGATCCAATCGTTTCAAAGGAGTTCACCCCTCCCACCAACGGAGCTCAATTGTGAAGTTCCAGACCCTCTGTACGAAACGAAATGAGTACGAGGGTCTGGTAAAACCAGGCTAGCAATGAATGAATCGATGCGTATTGTCAATATTGGCATTGCTCCAGGGCTATAGACTCCACAAATCAAATGTGAGCTATTATTTTCGTAAAAACATAGCGCCCTAATGTCAAGCTTAGAAAGGTTGGTTCATTTTGCACAATCTGTGCCTGTAAACCCCCGCCGCTCTCTCCCAGTGTGGTTTGCGCCTTATTACCCCACATTAAGCCTCTCTGTTATTCAATCGCTCCGCGGTTCCTCGGCTGGACTGCCATTGGCCGGTGCCGGGCCGCTCCTCCTCTTCTTCTCAGAACCGGCCGGTCTGTCCTAATCACCCCCGCCGCAGTGCGAGCCGGAGGTGCATGCCTTTGCACATGGTAGCACACATTAAAAATCGTCGCCCTAATTCCCTGGCACTGTGCCCGGCCCCGTCCCACCAATTACCGCCCCTGTACCTCCCCCACGCCGTGCAGCCAGCAGGGGGCAGGACGCCTTATTGGCATCAGGTCGCTCCAGTCGGTCAATAAGCGTCTGCAGGACTGAAGCGGTGATGTTGGAAACACTGGGGTGGTGGAACAGCGAGGGTCGGGTCATTAGCAGGAGTCTTGGGTGTAATTACGGGAGGGAATGGGAGGTTAGGCCGCGTTAATCTATTTAGGCCGGCGCGGGGAGGCCTTATACAACAAGCAAAGGGTCTAGACTCTGCCGTAAAAGGGCTCAGTTTGGATCAGTGGCTTTTTAATCTGTCGCGCTGGCTCAAAGTACTGCTTGCAGAACTTTTGCATTGCGGATGGAGTGACAGTTTGATCATTTCAAGTTTTCTCACAAAAAAAGAAAACATTTCAAGTAGAGCGCATGGAGCAAAGGAAAATGGAAGGAAAACTTCACCAGAGATAAAGGTCACATGCTCTATTTCCTTGGTCCGCCTTGGATTCTCACCATTCGCTGTGGCATTGTCTCAATAAGCCGAATGCCCATCTCGGCTCGCCCGTTGCATTATGGGTTGTGGAATGTCTTTTGGCTACCAAACAATAATGATAGTTAGCGTAAAGCAACGAAGAAAGCTCTGATTTGGAGCGTTTTAACCGCTGGAAAGTTGATGATTTAAAGCGTTTTTGTCGTGGCCATGGAGCCTGTTACAATATTAGCTTAAAGTCTATTTTTACACCAGGGCTGCGTACGGAGATAGACAGAAACAAAACTGCCGTTCATACGAAGAGATGCTTCAAAAGTGACGACCAGTCCTTGTTCACATAGTTGGAATAACTATGTCAGAAACGTTTGTGACCCTTGAAGGCGACTGTTGGACAAAGTCCAGGGTCTGAAACTGTGGCCTCATGTCGCCGATATTCACAACATTTAAACTGAAATGAGAAATAAAAACATAGAATCCCTCTTTTTGTGTCAATAAGAAGGTGGACAGTAGACGAAATCTTTTTCTTAATTGTGACCAGAGAGATCCACATACACACATAGGCTCTGCATCTAAATGTACTTTATGTTTTTACGAGTGACCTGATGGTACAACAGAGCTAATCGGTCGCTAATTTGACAGACGGAAATTGACCCACTATATTTAACATCAACACCGTTTTGGAACTTTTCCCTGTGATTACAAGATGAATTCAAATGATTTAAAAAGTGAGGGTGTCTGTGTCGGGCTGATCCCAGGTCCTGTCGTTCCCCTGTCCGCGATGGTTCGCTCCTGCCTACGGAGCCGCCGCCCTGACTTTTCCCTCGCTTTCAAGATATTGACAACTTAAATATTTGCAAGAAATGTCACTTGAGAGTCTGTAAACCAATGCCCGTAAGCCTTATAGTTCACGGTTATGGCTCAATATGGCTCCGCTACCTGAACTCGCTCACACATTTCATTGGCGGTGTGGTTTGTTTGGGCCGAAATTAAGAGCCTGATTGACTCACGCATGCGCAGTCGAGATGGGCATTGGGCTTATTGAAATGGATCTTTTGACGTTTGATCATTTTGTCAAAAGATCCAGTCTAACCAAGATCTTGTGTTGATGATGGGAGAGTGTGACCACTGAGAGATTCTCAACTGGGTCAAGATGTGGACTCTGTGGCTGCCAATCCATTAGTGAAACTGATGCCTCGTGATCCCTGAAACGCTCTTTCACAATGTGAGCCCGATGAATCCTGGTATTGTCATCTTGGAATATGCCGTGTCATCATGGAAGAAGAAATTATGGAATAACCAGGTCATTAAGATGTTGAGGTCATCAGCTAGACCTGACCAACTAGCAACCCCAGACCAGAACAGTTACATCCAGGTAACTAACAGTTTTCTCTCAAATTCAGGGGTGTCTGGAACCTCCACGTGGCAGTAGTGGAACATTCACTATGCAACACGGTACAGATGATGACTTGAATAACCACTAATGACGGAAAACTCCTGTTCGACTGAGCGTCTTTACAGAAAATGACAGTCACAGGTGTCCATTAGCGCCGCAGTGATGCCAGTGCTGTGGCTAAGAAAGAATATACAGTAATGGCTTGTGCAGTAAATCACCGCAAACTTGTATAAGTCTTGCCCAGAGGTGGTCCAAGTACTCGATTTCATTACTTACAAAGTGCAGGTACTACTGGTCAAATATTACTCTCATTAAAGTTGTTCAGTAATATCTTTGAGAGTAATATTCCACCAGTATTGTGAAAGTACTGAAGTATTTGCTTTATAAAATACTTCAAATTACAAATCCGCTTGCCTGAGGTTAAACAGCTCACCACTTATAAGGCCTTTATGAAAAATTGAAAAATTGGCTCATTAACATGTACGTCTGCCAACATTAAAAGCTGAACATGTTATGCTGTATTGTATATTTGAATAACGTGTCCTTTTAAAAAAGTGGTTTTGTGTGTTTTTATATTGTAATCAGGTATTGTGTGCCTTTAGCTATTTTACAGTGTCATTTATATTGTTGTTATTGATGTGTCAAAGACTTGTAAATGTATTGTCATGCTTGTATTTTAATGCCTTTTGTACATCTTGGCCAGGGGACTACAGATGAAAAATAGCCTTCTGGCTAATTCTGGCTTTTTTAACCATGTTTGTTCATGTGTTATATGAAATTGCACTGTCCCCTTTCAAATAAACCAATCCAATCCAATCCAAAGAAGTTGCATGAAAAATAACATTGCAGCTACAAAAAGACAAAAATTGTGCCTCCTGTACGGCGGGGACGAACTTTCTTCCTTGTTGTGTGTCAGTGGCATTTGACGGTACATCTCCACAGCGCCACCTACTGTTCTGGAGTGCACATTTCAAGGTTTTTACGAAACAAAACACACACCGAGTTTACTTTTTACTTCGAAACCTTTTTAGAAATGGAGTAGAAAGTATTATATTTAACTTTCAAATGTAGTGGAGTAAAAGAGATAAGTTCTCAATAAAAATACTACTTAATCGATGGGCAATTAAGCTTTTTGTTTGTGTAACTTCTCAGTCGTCTAAGGGTTTTTCCATAGGATTTCTATTCTCAAAAGCTTCCTCTTCCTCATCTGATCCGAGTTGATCATTTAAGGTAGAGTACATATAGAATTTGTATGACATTTTAGAGATAAACATGTTGAAAGCAAAATCTCAGAGCATCATGGGTGAATCACAAAGCCAATGCGTGCACACAAACGTAAAGACCAGCAGTGAACACAGCAGACTTCAGAGGTTTGTGTTAAAATGTTACAGTGCGCCACAACAAAGTGCAGCCCAAAAATGGATGAAAATGCTATAAATTTGAGTAAGAACTGTTCCTCACTTTGTTCTCGGCCGGCCACATTCATGTTCTGGCTTTTATACGACGGAAGAAAACACTGCAGTGCTAAGTATTGTGAAATCGTGACCGCAGTTACGCACATACGGAGACAGAAATGTACATGTCCAGAACAGGCCCTCAGACTAAACCCAGACACCCACCGTTTGTTTCTTCAGTTCAGGTTTTCAGAGTCTAAAAGTGGAGAGGCTTATGTTGAAATGAACAACCACAAGTCGCTATTTTTAGCCTGAAAAGAGTTGTTATTATTGCACTTTTATGTTTTAAAGGTTATGTAATAAGAAAAAGCGCTGCTGCCTGGTCTGGCTGAATGCAGACTATAATGTACATACACATTTCTCCAAACTTTTTTTTTTAACATGTTAGTAGTAATCAGTAATATATTACTTTTTCAAGTAATGTGTGGCAACACAGCTGCTTTTATGTAACAAAAACGTCAGAGAGCTTGTTGTCCCCCCTCGAAAACGAGATGGCACATTAATAAACTACAACAACTACTTAGGCTTGGAAGATATTTCAACATAATTCAAGAAAAGGATTTGAATTTTGTCCTTATGCTTAAGGGACATACTGCAGGTGAATAGGGAGAAAATGTAAATTTAGAGATATCACTTTGAAACTGTTGCTGTACATTACTGGCATAAATATGAGACAAAAATATTTTGCAAGTTTTCAGTCATTTTTCATATAAAAATAAGGCCTTTAATGCCTAAAAATTGCCATAAAATCCCATCTTTTTAGCGACGAAATCTGAATAATGGATCGAGTCATATTCAAATTAGTTAGTTATTAGAGGATTTTGGATATTGTGTTTAGTTTTAAAATAAGCTGTTTATTAGTGGAAATATCTGTTGTTTTATTTTACATTCAAACTCAATAAATCAGGCTAGAAATAAAATATTTAAAAAATTACCCCTGAAGAAATCTGTCTGTAGGAGCTACTAAAGTGGAGATATTTCCGCACCAATGTGAGAAATATAGAAAACATTGAATCAGTGCAGTATTTAACCATGTTATGTGATGATTAGGTTTATTTTTTTGTTTCCAGGTGAAAGCTTACAGTATATGTTCAGAGTCCAATTCGGCCCCAAATCTGAAAACTGATTTTTTTTTATTTTTATTACGCTTGTAGTAGGCAAGGCAAGGCAAGGCAAGTTTATTTGTAGAGCACAATTCATACACAAGGCAATTCAAAGTGCTTCACAGTTGCAGAAAAATTACAAGAAAACAGATAAAATCAATCAATAAAACATCAACATAAACTGAATCAGTTACAGTAAAAGGCAAGAGTGCAGATAAAATACTTTCAGTTTTCATATGCACGGGTAAAAAGAGCTGTTTTCAGCCTGGATTTGAACATTGTCAGAGTTGAGGCCTGTCTCACATCCTCATGAAGACTGTTCCAGATTTTAGCTGCATGAAACTGAAACGCAGCCTCACCGTGTTTATTATTGACTCTGGGAACCACCAGGAGACCCCTCCCTGCAGTTCTCAGGGCCCGAGATGGTTCATACTTGCCTGGCCTGCCAGACACTCCTCCTTTCTGTTCAAAAGAAGAACCGTCTGGGCAGCTGCTCGCAGCCAATCATTTCACGATTTGACCCACATCGGTCCAATCACGCACCAAGAGACGGAAGCCGTCACCTGTCACCACCACGCACTCTTCCAAAACATTAAAGATGGCGGCCGATACACTGTTTTCTTCGGCTCTTTCGTCTGTTTTAAATCATTTGGAAAATATGAAATTCCTAAAACCGGAGCAAGAAACAGCGTTCGAAGCGTTCCTCGTAAAAAAAGGACGTTTTTGGAAAGGCTTTCTGCCGCTTGTTACTGCAACGTATCTAGCGTTGCTCTAATTGGTTGATGCCGTCTGTCAATCACGCCCACCGGGAAATTGTTGAGATCATGCTCGCTCCCAGACTATATGTCTTTGAAATATCTATGAAAAGGCATGTCGTTTGGCAGGCCAGGCAAGGTTCATACGGCTCTAACATGTCAGAGATGTACTTTGGTGCTAAACCATGAAAAGACTTGTACACAAGCAGAGCTGTTTTAAATTCTATTCTCTGAGTGACAGGAAGCCAGTGCAGAGACCGGAGCACTGGACTAATGTCTCCCTTAACCTCGTAACCCCCACCAGACATTTTCTCCAGTTTGGCATGACCCAAATCTAAAAGCTTTTTGCAAAGAGTGTCAAAATAGAGCCAAAAACGTGCCGGCAAAGCAACAGAATAACACAAAAACAGTCAAAAACACAATAAAAATGATTCAAAACTGTGTCAAAAACACGACAACAACACGATAAAAAGTTTAGAGGAGTTTTGTAGGTCTTAGCTTTCAAATGAGGCGTTACTCTAGCCTATAAGCTGTAAGCTCCAGTCAAGAAGCTTTAAGATTTGGGTAAAGCTGAACTGGAGAACATGAATGTGGTTAAGGTGCGAGTTAAGAGGTTACATTTAAAAACATAGATGTTTTTCAGGGGAAGTGGATCCATCTCCAAACGAAGCAGCAGAACCATCTCCCTCTCCATCCATCGCTGTGTCTATTATCGGCGCAAACTTATAAAAGCATCTGCTATCACTTTTATCCCCGCGTAACACTTCATGTCTCGCATGTCCCATTTCCCGTAAAGTGCCGGTACATTTGTGAGCGAGTCCGCCGCCCGTGTTTCTGCCCGTGTGGTGTTTTTCACGGCGGCGAGTTGTTTTGAAGCGTCCTGCTGGCCCTCTGTTCTGGGACACATGTACTCTGGACGTAACGATGTTAGGCCAGTGTCAGGTAACCAACATGACCCACTGCGCGGTGTAAACAAGACTCATCACGACATGTGCTGCAGCGCCAGGGCATGAATAAAAGTGTGAACGCTGCTGTCGCCCACAGCGCCAGGTAAATAAGAGGTTCAATGATATGCGTACTACGACTACTACTACTATTACAGCTGCTACTTTGTCTTTTCTTTTTGTTTTGTTCGGATCCAGTGAGAGGGAAAAACAACAGCACCTCATTTTTGACCCCTGAAGAATCTTGTTTTCCAGAGAGTATTAGTAACAGCAGTGTTGATAGTACTAATAACTGTCAATACTACTTTATCTGGGTTGACTCGACTTCGCTGACCACGCACACTTATCCTGCTGTTCTGGGGGAAACCTGAGGCGTTCCCATGCAGGCCAGCTCAGAGACAATTGCTGCATCCGAAACCCTTAAATTGTAGCCTCTAAGTACTAACACTAGCAACTAATCCTTAACCTTTCATGGGGTCAACTGTTAGATCTCTATGCAGTTAGTGAACTAGAGCTTCAGCAGCATTTGCCCAATTCCACCGTCCTTACCCAGGGGAAGAGGAAGTGACATCACCAACAGCTGCTGTTCTTCTTCTTTAAAGTTCAGTGCAGGCCAAACAAAAGTGCATACCGCCACCTACTGTATATTGTGCAACAACAACACAGTGTCCAAATAAAGACATTTAAGGTGAAAAAAGAGAAACATCCAAATGATCCTTCACATTTCCCTTTATTTTATCTCAACAGCGGTTTCATAAAGCTACAGTATGCAAATTAGCCATGTGGCTTAAGTTTCTACTAAATGAATGCAAAAGCACAAAAGCACAAACTGCTTCATTTAGGCCATTTACTGAGGAGGCTCTTTAAAACCATGTGACTGAGCTGTGGTGACGACAACATGTATTTTGTCACTTTTATAAAGTTTGGCTTGTGCAGAATCTTATGTTTTTTGTGATTATTTTTATTATTAAATGTGCACCTGTCAATCAACAGTGGTTGCGCATGAATCACTCGAGGGTGGGGGCGAGGGGGTGGAGAGATTGGCCAGTTAAAGTGGCTATGATAGTTAGCATACAGGCCACTTTCCCTAACTCCTTCCTAACCGACAACCCAATTTGGACGCTTCTTATCATGGTGGACGCTGATGCACATCCGGTTTGGCGTAAGACCTCTTACCAATTTACTGGCTTCGGATGGAGCAATAGGCTGCTTCCAAAAAGTGGCAAGATAGCTCATTTCTTCTTCTCCTTTCTCCTTGAGGCCGGCGTCATGAGGTTGACCTTGAGGAAGCTTTTGCAGTAATGAACAGGAGCTTCAGCTGCTCCTTCTGCCTCTGAACCTTCCTAACCCAGTGAACAACCAGGAAGCTACGTCGCACAATATACGCTACATATCCTCCTGCAACAAGTTTAATGTTATTAGTAACATAATCCGAGCAGCTGCACAAATGTCAGAATGATGTGTTTAAATAAGCAACTCTTTGTAAACATCACAGTTCACATCTTATTAATATTCACCAAATCCTGTGCTTTAGTTCACCACAGACAGCGGCTGTGTGACTTTCATATATTTAGGACATAGCTAATGTTTTTATTTCATTAAATGTCATGTCAATCATTTCACACTCGTGCGGAAACGTACAGGAGGCAGCAGTGGTTTGTGGGATTGTTCTTAGCTCCTTATGGGCTGATGAGGAACATCCCGAGGTTCCTTTGCTAAAGGAGGTATTATTCAGCTCCTTTCCTAACTCCCTCCTAACTGCACTGACACTTTTGGATGCTACTTGTCATGGCTGATGATGACTCACGTCCGGGTCAACGATAAGGAGAAGGAGGTTCCTAAGCTTATTTACACTTTTTAGATACAGCCACAGTCCCTCCAGCGTGTCTTAGGTCTTCCCTGACTGAAATACTCATCCTATCTCTAAGGGTGCGCCCTTAGAGATAGGATGAGGAGTCCAGCCACCCTGAGGAGGAATCTCATTTAGACTGATTGTATGCACGATCTAATCCTTTTGGACATGACCCAGATCTTATGACCATAGGTGTGAGTCGGAACGTAGCTTGACCGGTAAAAGTTTTGCCTTTCGACCCAACTCTTGATAAAGCCAGTTGTGACAGATTTGAGTGTCTTGACTTGAAACTTGACCAGCAAATTGCTAAAGTTGCCTTTTTCAGTTAAGGCAACTTTACGGAATTAAACCTATTTGAACGCAGCAGCACTTTGAAACTGTCATACATGCATTTGTGACAACCAGACTGGATTATTGCCATGCGCTGTATTGTGGGATGAGTCAACATGCACTTTCTCGACTGCGACTCGTCCAAACTTCAGCAGCTCGACTCTTAACTGGAACGCGTAGACGTGAGAGCATGACGTCAGTTTTAAAATGACTTCATTGGCTGCCGGTGGGTTTTAGAGTTGATTCATTCTTTAAATTTCTGAACAGCCTCGCTCCCTCCTACCTCTCTGACCTGATTCAGCCCTAAACGCTCCCCCTCGTGTCCTCAGTTCTGCAGATCAGCTGCAGCTTATGGTCCCCAAGACCAAACGTAAACTTCGTGGGGACTGTGCCTGAGCAGCAGCGTCACTCATCAATAACAATCTATGGATGGTGCACTGGGAGAGTGAGAGCTTTTTGTCCAATTGGCGATAAATTACCAAAACCACATCGGCAGTAGGTGAGTTTTGTGATTCATAACCCTGTTTGAATATTAACGCAGAAATGCTAATAGCACTGCATCAACGACACATCCACCCTTCGCTGATTTCGCTGAAATGTAGTTGATGTCGACTGACCAGACTCAGTCGCTGGTACAGTGGTGAGTCTGGATTATTCCAGGCAAGTCCGATACAGCGTCAACCTCACGCTCCATCCGTCCCTCACTGTGAACAAGACCCCGAGATGCTTGAACTCCTCCAAATTGAGAAGGACTGTCCACCGACCAATATACCAATGATAATTAAACTTTTGATTATAAAAGCCTGACTAAAAATCCACCCTCTCAGGACAAATAGAGTTGGGAGAATACATCTGTGTAGCAAGACGAGTGGTGATGGTATATTTTAGCAGGATTCAATTTAAATAAAACTAAAAAGACAACGCCACCGGAGAGAAGGCTCCGGACCTCTAGAAAGGCTCGTAGGTTCGTTCATTGAGAGAGGACAGACAATGTTCCAAAAGTATACATGATATTTATTTATCACATTTGTTTCCTTTAAAATCCTTTGTTCACATGTCCATTCCTTTAAGATCTTGGACATCGTTCAGTCCATAGTTTATCGTATACATTCGTTTCCTTTAAAAGAAAAGGTCCATACAAAACGGACACTAAAAAAAAGAAAGGAAAACAAGGAGAAAAACAAGGCAGCAGGAGAACAAAAAGCAGCAGGAATATGACCCAACCACTCGACCTATAAATTAAAAACAATGTTAGACGGTAACATTAAAGTAGGAAAATGACCGTAACGCTAGCTGGTTCATACCGTCGCACGCCCGCACGAGCTACTCGGCCATCCCGGTGCTTCGATAGTGCCCACACCGCACCCCAGCAGACCCCGGAATGCCAACCGAGCAGAGCTTTGGACGCCATGGAATGGTGCGCTATGAAGCCCTCAACCATCCGCGACACTGACAGGAAAGCTCGTATTAGCGGCCATACAAAGTACGAAGATAAATGAACGGCAAATAGCTGCAATATCTACCTGACAGGAGACGTAAACACACCCTGGGCGCTCCCAGCCCAGCGGACCCAAGGCGGAAGTACGGAGAATAGCAGAGGACGAATGAAGAAAGGGAGGGGCTTTTATATGATTTTAAGGGGTCGAGCGCCATTTGCTGATGTTCCGATGCTATATACTAATAATGAATATTAAATTAATCTAATAAAGATCTACTAGCCTATATTTAACAATAAAATTGGTAATGCCACATCTGTAAAGGTCTACTCAGAGAACCAGGGTTACATTTTAGTAACATCTAAGCAGAAAAGAGCTCTAAAGTTAGGATTTACAATCACCTACGCTAAAATAAAGGGACATTTCTTTGGAAAGTTTAGCGATCAGAGTTTGTACAAAGCGTTGTGCGATACTACAACCCCGATGTTTTGTTGGTGTAGTAGTAGTAACCGTGACTCACTCCAGTGTCTCTGCCCTTACACTCCGCTCTGTTGTTGTTGTATTCCCTCTCTTTTGTCCGTCACAGTCCTGCCATAGAAACCCCGTGTTTACATCCTGTCTGCTCTCATCTGCGGCCTGTTTATTCTGCCTGTGACTCTGCAACTATCGCTCGCAGGAAATACCAGGAGTGGCGTGCCAGTCCCGGCTGACCGCAAACCCAAACCGGGCCGGGGGGAGGGGTGGATTTTTTTCATATAAATCATGGAATATGTCTGCGCACGGGCGGGTCTCTTTGCCATGGCTGCTCTGTGAAGATCCACAAATAGACGGGGAGCATGTCGTAACAGCTCCGAGCAAAACAAAGGCCGCTGCAGTGACGAGCTGTAGGAGAGAGGGCTGTCATTGTTATGCGCGCGAAGATATTAATAGGTCCCGGACTAGGTCAAATGTTTGCTTAACTGTTTGTGGCTTAGAATAGGCATGTCCAAAGGGCGATTCAGGGGCGCTGGACACGACGGATCTCATGACATTTTACTCTCCAAACTCTGCTGCAAGTGATATTTCCATTTTATCCAAGACCCGTGCCATTGTATGTCTTAAAGAGGGGGTATTATGCTTTTTTCAATCACATAGCACCAGTCTATAGCATGCTACAATGATGACGTAACCTTCTGTTGGTCTGTATATGCAGTAAATTAAAATAACTGCCTTGAATAAAATTGCTCTCTCAAAATGGCTGTACTGAACGTCTTGAAATAGGCCTCTGTCTCTTTAAGAAGCTTTCCGACACGCCCCCTTCAGCACACTGCTGTGGCATCTAAACAACACTACTGTGCGGGGAGGGGGCTCTGCTGAGCTGAGGAGCAGTGGTTGGTGGCTTGGCTGGTGACGAAAGGTCCAGAGGCGTCTCCAGGAGGTGGGGGCGTTCCTAGGAGGACTGAGGCATAGCTACACCTAAAATGGCTGCCGTCTAAGTTTTTACTGATTACTCAAAAATATGTGAATGAGCCAAGGCAACACTCCAGGCATGTGTTTAATGAGGGAATGACATAATAACATGATATAAAGATTTTACATAATACCCCCCTTTAAAGAGGCATTTGGTTATCATGTCAAATGCATCCTGTTGGTTTGAAAATGCAATATTGATCTAAAACAGCTGAAACAAACTCCAGTAGTTTCCCTTCCTGATTTTCAAGCGATCTCATCATAAGCTCCTCCCACACTGTCCTCTTTCTCCCTTTTGCTGCACAGCTGTTTGAATCAAGACAAAAAAATAGATGATGCGGCTCGTGTGGCTGTAGTGAAGCTATGGCGAGCGTTTTTACTTTGGGATGAGCATCCTTTGCATTCAGAGTTTCGATTGCTTCCATCTGGGCGTAGGTTTTTAATGCCAATAAGCCATACGAATCGTTTTAGTAAAAGCTTTGTTCCCGCTGCCATTTCCTTGATGAACAAGTAGGGATCTAATCGCCCCTGACACGGCTTCATATCTTTGTTACTGTCCAGTGGCTTAAATTTCTGTTGTATCTTTAGGCACATCCTGTTAGCATCTGGAGCACTTACAAGTTTTATATTTAAACATGTATGTGGTGTTTTATCTTTGTATAATGTGTTTTAATGTTGTCTACCTACGGGTACAAATAAAGTAACCTATACCTATACCTAGGATTAAGCTTATAGCAAGAGACAATACAATAGCTGAGGGTGAGTGCTTAACAGGGTCTCAAAAATATCAGGTCCACGTAAGCAGGTGCTGTTCAGGAAATGGTGGAAAGTCCTTTATTGATACATGGACAATGTAGGAATAAAGGACTTTTATTTTTCCACTACAGAATGACTCGGAATCTTGACTGAGTTTTTACATTAAATTGTTATTAGACCACTTTGCATTGTCAGCTAATTGTTTTTTATATTTCCTAGATATGTTGGACCCCAGGAGGAGCTTTTCAGGAGCTGTCACTGCGCAGCTAAGAACTTCCACTGGAGAAGGTTCAAAGAGAACTCAAAGAGAACTCAAGGTTGCCCGAGTGCCTCAAAATACAGCTCCAGGTCCGTTTTTTGATAAGAGAACAACATTGTCAGGGATGACTCGCAGCTCGACTGGGAGCGAGTTCCATAGTGTTGGACCTGTCACGGCAAAAGCATGAACCGGGACCTGGCTCTGCACGGGCGGTGGATGTACAGAAGCTCGGACAGGCTTTTTTCAGACTTATGATTAGGAAAAAACTATGCGGCAAAGCAGTTGTTGTAGCCTACAGTAATTGTGATGCATAGCTTTGTTTTACATAGAGATCTCCAACCAAACCTTGGAAGCTTTCTACGTTTACATTCCTTCTATGAGTCTTCTGATGCATTGCTTTTCTCTTCTGAACATGCACAACACAATCTGCGAACTTTCAAGTAAATTGTGAAGTATAAAGAGGACGCTCAAGAGATTTTCCTTCTTTGTGTTGAAATACGGTATCATCTTCGTACCCTCCAAGATAAACTCTAAAAGTGTATTTGAAGCTTAAGTAGCTCTCAGGGGGAGAAAGGTAGCAGACCAATGGAACTTGTGTGAGCTGTAGAAAGTGTCAGGAGTCGTGGACCTGCTTCTTTACTTTTACTAAAGACGGCTGTCATCAGTGGGAGTCCGCTCCAGTCCGGAGAGACCCCTTTTGAGCCTCAAGGGCCTCTCCACATTTTGTTTAACATCTTCTCTCAGAGGAGGCGTCTTAATTGAAAACCACAGCGTACACAGAGCGGAGTGGTCATGAAAATACAACGTCAAAGTGTGGGAGTAAGAATGTTAAACAATCCGAGTGTCTCACGTTCATGACAGCGGACTGCAAAACAACATCGCTCAGAGACGAAACTTTCTCTGTAGCTACAACAAATCAATATGCTTTCAATTTCATTTATGCTCTTGTAATACATTTCAGCGCAGGGTTTTTCCTGGTTTTGTCATGGTTTATGTTAGAGAAATAATAGGGTGTCCAAGAGGATCGATAAAAAATAGGCAGGAGTCTGGATGTCTTATGCAGGCAATGTTTATTTACCATCATAGCGAGACCTGGAGACATGGACTCGAGACATTGCGCTAGTTTGACCATTCAATTCTGTCTCTGCTTCCACTTGAAGAGGGATAAATAACTAACTGTCATGCGTCATACTGAGAGCCAAAGTTATGGCTATTTGAAAGAGATCGTACGGCTGTGCAGCATGACCCAATGCGATAAACTCAATGGCCGCTGGCTGCTCTGCTTTGTGACCGCAACACTGGAGGCCGCCATTGCTGTAGTACCTCCATTTGGCCGCTAGGCCCCCATTGAAAAGCATTGGACTTTAGACACGTTAAAAACAACTTTAATGCCTGGTTTCAATTTTTCAACACTTAATATGGCTACATATTCCTCCTGAGATAACGCTGGGTGAGTCAAAAAAATAGAAACGAGGCTGGTTTTCGAAAAAAAAATTTTTTAATCTCCTACTTAACGGAGGTCGGACTGTTGGCATTGGAGCTGCACGAGCTACACGTCACGCAAGGGCCGAGTCTACAGTGAAGATCCCGCCCTTTTGCCCTTATTAGGAACATGCTTCGTCAGAGCTGGGGAGGAGTCTGTAAATCCGCCATGATTTCCCCCTCGAACGTGGTCATTATGGTAAACGGGGAGGAGTGAGGAGGAGTTGTCTATTCTTTTTAACAGTCTATGGATAAACTCTTCTCTTCCAGTTTTGACATAATTCAGTCCAATTTTGGTACATTATTTACCTTATTCTGCCCCGCCCACTTCTGCCTCTTTTGGCTTTGTCTTGGCACTTCCATTGCACTTCCAGTAGAGCGCAAAGCCCGTTCATTTAAACAGAGAACAAAGGGGAAAAAATGTTTGCCGCTAAAATCTGATGTTTAGTAGATTGATTTGTGTAAAATGTCAAATGTTCACTTGCGCCAACATGTCAACACTGCACCGTTTCTCTGCTCGGCCTATAATCGGCTTTGTTTTCGTGTAGTAACTGATTTTATCTTGACTTCTACAGTCCTATGTTAACTAATAGGAGAGAAGGGGTGGGCACAATTCATGGTGGCGCCCACGCGAACTTCCGGAATAGGGTGAATAGACCAGTGGTTCTCAACTGGGATGCTGTCAGGACCCACCATAATTCCAAGCCGTGACCCAATTTTAATTTCTTATATATCATGTAAAATACCATATTTTCCCCACAAATTAATGTTGAATAAACGTTAAAGCAGTACTAAGTAACTCGTGCCCCTAGAGGCCATAAGCGCCACTGCAGGTGTTGTAGCATGTTGCGTTTTTACTTATTAATTGTCCGTAAGAGTAAATACTACGCTGACAGAAAAAACAAAGGGCGAGAGGGATATTGTACATCCAATTACACAATGGAAATGTTTTTTTTTAACCAAACTTAGCTGTAAATACTGTTTAAGTGGCGCTAGCCCGCAGTTAGCTTTGCCCGTTAGCCAGTTAGCTTCTTCTTCGTGATTCCATTAGTGTGTATTGCGCCTCCGAGTCGGTGCAGGCAAGTTGCAATTGTGGTTTTCTGGCCAGAGACACCAGGGGGAGATGAAAGACCCCCCAATCATCCCATTAACACTTGTATTTACCCCAGAGGGACTACGGAAATTATTTTTTTAAGGTAAACAAGTTACTTAGTTCTGCTTTAAATAAACATATAAAGCTCAAATTATAACCAAAACAACAGTATTTTGTACAGATTCAGATGTTTCTACACTTTTATGGAAGATAAATATTGAAAGTAATGCACTCTGGAAAAGGCCACTGAAAATGGTGCCGTGACCCACATTTGGGCCCATCAGTTGAGAACTACCTTTATAAACCTGGCTTAGTCTTAATTAATCTTGATAGGGCTCGTTGTTCTTGGGTCAGTAATGATGGTAATGTAAGGTGGTACTTTGTGTGTAAAGATTGAGAACCATTGGTCTAAATCAGGGGATCCCAGTTAGTACCTCTTAAACTAGGGATGCAGAGATACGTTTTTGACAGTTATTTTGATATTTTACTTTTCACACCACTTTGGAATCATCTGCTCTAGATCTCATTATACATGACTGCGCGTCCACAGTTCATTCCAGGGACTATCTGCTTAGCTCAGTGGTTCTCAAGCATCTCACGTTCCACCTCATAAAATGGTTGACCCATTTAAGTACTGCCAGGCCTTGATCAAGGTCAAATCAGGACTAAACCGGGTGTAAAAAGGCTCTTAAACAGATCTAGATATGACTAAATGGGTTCTGAACTGGGTGTGATAAGGTCTTAAACAGAAAAACACTGAACTTAAGTGCATTACTAAAGCACAGATGACCCTATATAAGCAGCACCTGGAAAAGCCCATAGACCTTTATACATTTTATCTTACTTATTTCATCTTAGTTGCTGCTCTGACCTCTTGCTGCTTGCCTGACCTCGGTCTGTCAGTGGGACGTCCTGCCACGATGACAGATAGCAAACTAATACCAGGTGTTCTCTCAGACTTGAACGTGCGACAGGAGAGAGGCTATAGGAAGCTGAGATCGGCGAGGAATGCTGCTAACCTTGAAGCAGAAGTCACTCAGGGCTAATCGGTTCCAGACAGCTGAGGTGAGCAGCGGCGGCACGCTCAGGAACATATAAAAGAGAGCGGAGAAAATGGCACCAGCGTGAGTGCGGCGTCTTCAAACGGACTTATCAGAGAGGTCGAGTCGGGACATCCCCTCTCCACCCCGCAGCCCTCGAGACGGGGCCATAAACTCAATATTTAACCTGCTGATGCATTTAGGTCAGCTGTTTTCTGACTCACACGAGGCCCCTTTGATCAGCCATGCTGCTCTTTCTGTCAAGAGGAAATGGGCTCTTTCACTCAACATAAGAGAACGTGGTGGGAATTACTGATATGATTAGACTCTAATTCAGCCTATTTCAATAAAGGTTATGCTTGATTCTTTTCATTGGGAAAGTGGTCCATCTGCATGCGACTATTTGTCTATTTGTTTACCCTATTTGTTTGGTTGATATCCTTTTGGATCCAATTGCAATTCCACGCAGAAAGGCCTATAGTGGTCCAGAGATTGAACCGGAGACCTTCTTACTATAAGGCGGTCTGTCTCCTACATGTAAAGGCCCGACATTGTGAATGCAAATAGGACACATTTCATTACACAGTTGTATAATTAAAGTGTCTTAACCTTGAGCGCTGAACAAAGTCTCTTCTAAGTAAAGGATAATGTATAGAACGCTGGTCATTATCGGGAAAATAAGTACAGACAGGGGGAACAGGACAGTACTTATTTTCCCGATAATGACCAGAGTTCTATACATTATCCCGCTTATTAAACGGCTATTTGCCAACTGAACACACACAAAATAAACTTCATACACTTTTATGAAGGCCAAAAGGTTTATTTAATACGTTTGTTAAGTGGTGACGTCACAGCTCTACTTCCGGGTCCGCAGATGTGCGAGAAACTACAAAAAACTCTTTAATACCACAATCAATATTTCTGACTTAACAGAGAATTACTGAACATACTTATTTATCAGGCCCATTAGCCCAAAATGCTGTACCTACTGCTATAAAAGTAATATTTACCAAAATCAGTACTTAGCGGGGGAAATGCTAATGGCGCAGCAGCTACGCTAACCCCGGAAGTACAGACTTTAGTAAATATTACTTTTATAGCTGTAGATGTGGAATTTTGGCTAATGAGTCTGAGAAATAAGTAGCTTCAGTAACTCTCCGTTGAGTTTCATAAATATTGATGGTGATTTTTATGTTTTTTCTCGCATATTTTGCCCGTCTGCTAGGACCCGGAAGCGGAAGTCGTGACGTCACACTTAACAAACGTATGATTTCAGCGGCAAATAGTTCCCAAACGTTTGCGCGTTGCTTCGCAAAGTTTGTTGTGATTCCAGGCAGTATGGCTAGGCTAGTAGGAGCGAGGCTAGCTACTTATTGCTAGGCTAGCTACTTAGTTGAAGGTGCAGTTGGAGAAGAGGAATGGTGGCGAATCTCTACTTTACTTTATTTGTTTATTTGGAGAGGACAGTGCACATTAATGAACTCTGGGTAAGTTGAAAGTCGGACTCCCGTTCACTTCATGAGCGATATCCATTTCTCTCGCAGGGACGGGGACAGAGATAGTGTCCTGTGGAGTGATATGAAAGAACTGTATTACAAGCACAAACTCCGTTGCCATTGGCACCGGTCATTATTTTTTTAAATAATAATAAATAATGACCGGTAGAACATTGAAAAATCCCATTCAAGTCAATGGCGCATGCACACTTGCATTGTGAAGAGCCGTATAATAATAACAGTTAACAAGTGGAGAAGGTAGGATTTATGGGATTTATTGCTGGCCGCAGAGTTGAAATAGTTCTCTTGTGTTAGGCCCTGTCCACACAAAGTCAAGCTCAGGACTAAACACAAAATATATTTATCAATTCAGTGTATCATCCACAAGAAACAAAACTAGATCCCATGTGGAAAGATGTGAACATGCCGTTTACGTGGCTCCGTTGTTACGTTGTCTCTGGAACTTTTCATAAAACAATGACGTCACAGCGCCAGTGTTGTATCTGTTATCCATAATCTACTGACCTTATTATTACTTTTACTCCACTCCTCTGATCCACGGCGAGCCACAGGTGACGGATAGAAAACCGCCGCAGAGTTAGCCTCCATTCAGTCTGTGTTTTTGGACTGACAGTGCTTTAGTCGCATGAGTTTGAAGAATAAATTCAACGCCTCATCTCTTCTGTAGATCGTAAATCCATGAAGCTGTTTCATTTTTATGATGTGTTACTGTTTACTCTCCAAACTTTTACTGTGCATGCGCAGTCTACAGTCTTGTTCTTTTTTCTGTAGTAGCACCACAGCGCCTCACGCAGGCCTGGCAGATGTATCACTGCATTTTGTGGATGAACACATTTACTGAGCTGGCTCCGTATTTACAGAGAACGTTTTTGAAATTATAAGCATTTTGTCTTCGTGTGGATTTACATTCTGGCCACGATAATTCGAAAGAAGCTTCTGAAGATCAATCCAGTCCAGCTGACGATAATTGAAAATCTCAGTATAAGTATAACACAATTGATGAAGACGCCAATCCAGGTATTTATGACATATCCCCTTAGCAGTGGCGCCTCCAGAAATTGTTCATAGGGGTGGCCAGATGGGGCCACTTAAAATCTTGGGGTGGCAAACCAAAACTATCAGCCATAATTTCACAATTGTATTTACTGTTGTAGTAAACTGGCCTGTAGAAAAGTATCAGAAAGACTTAAGGAAACGTCTACTGCTATACTTTGTTTTGTTTTTTTTATATTTAATGTTACTAATGATCCAATAACATTCATAACTGATACTACAGTACTACAATTAACACTGGCCAGTGGGGTGGCCAATGGGGTGGCCAGGAGTCGGCCAGGGGTGGCCACGGCCACCCCTGGCCACCCCCTGGTGGCGCCACTGCCCCTTAGTTACGACGTCCGCCATATTGGCATCATTGACACTGTTCAAGCAATTCCTATGGGCGTCTATGGAGCAATGAGGGAAACTGGTATTTAGTGGCAGGTTGCCCCAAAAAAATCACATAAACTCTGGTAGTTGCTGAGCGTGTTTCTACAAATTCGCACTTATGATGTAAACGGCTTCACGGATCTGTAAATAGAGCTTTTTCTCCCCATATCAGTGCTGACAATGGCGAGGTAAGAATGTCCTTTTCATGGCATTTATATAATTTATAAGTTTCTCCATAATAAACAAATTATCAGATGATGTTTAGTGGCCGTTAGACGTGAACCCGACCCACAATCAGCAGAAAAAAATGAATATGTTTCAACATTTGGATCAGAAGCTACTTTCATATGTTAATTTTATTAATAATTATTAACTATTTCATTAATGACTTCTAACTAGGCTTTGACTTCATCTACATGGGTCGATGTGTTGACAACAGCTGAAAACATCTGTATCATATTTTGCGATGTATGATGGCTAAATGCTAACGGACATAGGACAAATAAACGGACCAAAATACAGAATTTGCAATGTTTCCCAGAATAGCCGGCTTGATAACTGTTTCCGGAGGTTTTACGCCATCTGTCCTTTCTACTTTTAGTTGGATAAAGCGTAAAATGTAAAAACTACGAAGCCTCAAAGTTGCATTATAGTCAATGGGGCGCTGCTTTTCCGGATAGTCACATGGTTCATGATGTTGTGCCTTCTTCATCAAACTGATCATGGCTTCCATATTCAGTCAGTGGGTTTGCTCTGGGATTTTAGTTTTCCTCCTCAACAAACAATACTGGAGAAAGAACCTGGAAATGTTCTCTGCATTTTCAAAGCCCATTAATCACCAGACCCATTCTGTGCTAGGTTTATTACTACTCCTTCAACTTTATTAGCATGGAGTTGGCTACAAACTAACTTAACTGGGGATTATATATTTGCCGATAAAAGAAAGACTAAAATTAAGATAAATACTCACATTTCAAGTTCATTTAAGCCACATGTTCCTTATTGCGTAGTAACCAGTTGCTTCAGACCTAGTTGCAACTTTGGCTCATGCCCTGGTGAGCAGCGCTGAGTGCGGCCGGTGGCACCCATGGGTTCTTCTCTGGATACAGGTCCCGTCTTGCTGGGGTCCTCTGGGGTCGGAGGAGTCGCACCGGGACCTATTTGCGTCGCCTGCCGAACCGTGGAGACGCTCCCATGACACACCGAGCGCACAGTGGGCGAGTCCGGACCTGCTTCAGAGGGACACGGCGGGACAGAGAACGGCGGTGGATACAGTAAGGAGTGTAATGAGACTGAGGGCCCACGGCGCTCACTTAAGGCAGGTACTTTTGACGTTAAATAGGTTTGTATCGCTGTAGTTAAAGACAATGCACTGTTGCAACATCCAGGAATCATAAAGATCATCATACCTGCGCTTCTAGACTACTTTTGAACTAAAATAAAACCAAATAGTTCAGCCAGACCCACTTTTTCTGCTCGAAAGTGGGTCGAGAGGGATCTGGATGTAGCCGATGGAGGGGCACGTGATCAGTGGAGCTCCACAATCTAAACTAACCCTAAACCTCACCCTAGCCTTAAGGATAGTGGAGTTTACAAAAGGCGTCTTATTGAGAGTCAATGAAATAAATGCCCTTTCCTGTGTAGGTGTGGAGCTCCACTAAATAGTCACATTTATATAGCGCTTTTCTACCTGCTTTAGTCACTCAAAACACTTTACATCAAGGAACCACTCACCCATCCACACTGTCATTCATACACCAGTGTCAGACACTGCAGGCAAGGTGGGGGAAGTGTCTTGCCCAAGAACATAACAACAGTGTAAACTAGGGCAGGGCGATGTGGCCTAAAATCTTTATCACGATAACAATATATTTGACGATATAATTGACAACGGACAAATTACATCAAAATCCCAGCCGTACGTCTATTGGGAAGATTAATTCAGTGAAATTTTATTCATTTTATTAACGGCATACTCCTCACAAATATGATCTACTAAGCAGTTTACATCCTTTAATTTCATTTGACTTTTTAAGCAACACGAGGACAGGCTGCTCTGATGGAGACGCACAGTATCTGTAGACAATCAACCGAGCCCGTCAGAGCAGCTTACTGAGCAGGGTCAGACCTGGCAGCTCATGCTAATCCTTCTGAAAGTCCTGGAAGGCGAAACAAATCAATTTGAAGTGGAAATTCAAGTGGAGTCTTTTACAATTTGACTTCTCTCATTTTCCGCGTGAGACAAGACAGAGGAACGGCAGAAGGTACCGTGTTTTTTTCCTGCATTTGGTGGAAAATTTGCCCCACACCCTTCTCCAGAGCCACGAGTGCGCCATGTTGTATTCTGCCGCTCTGCCTTCGTCTCGCCCTCCGATTGGCTACAAGTCACCCGGCTTCATGTCCAGACAGGCAGAAAGAAGAAGCAGACTTAATCTAATCTCTAATGGACAGAATATCAATATCTGCTTGCATATTTTGCACGTAAAACAGTATTATTTTGTTCAGTAGCGCTGCTTTGGCCCCCAGATGACAAAATTAAAAAACGTTTGACAGTACAGTATTGTCTTGGTAAATATTGAGCCATCCAGAAGCAAGCGTGGGATTTCAAAGCGTCAAAGAGATTCAATGTCTGCATCAAGTAAAGAATCGCATTTCATGCTTTTAATGCCTTTACAAGGACATGTAAGAGGCTCCCTATGTGACCTGACACGGCCCTAGTTCTGAGAATCCTCACAGTACACATTATTAACGGCCTTTAGGTGTTTGCTGGGTTTGCTTTGAAGTCAAGGTGTGATTTACAAAGACATACAAAGAAAACACTATAACTTCCATAGACAGCTATACATAATGTAAAGTAAGTGGAATGGCCTTATACTGTCCGTAAAATGATCCTGGAATCTTTTCAGTGACAGAATTGAACTGTCTGTCTGCTTTTATTACAACCAGCTTTAAGGACAGAATGTTCTTATTGCTAAATATGACACACCTTTCATTTAAAAAAGTCCTGTCTACGATGAACGATGATGTTCATATAGAAAAGGTTAACAGGCAAGTGTAGACATATACTCATAGAAGTGAACCAGATGTCTTCTTAGACTCAATATTGTCCTTACCACTGGCTTGTAGTACTTGAGTAACTTTATGAAGTAACTGTACTTCTTCGTGTACTTTTATGACACAATATTTTTACTTTTACTTTAAGTAATATTGTTTTGAAGTAACATTACTCTATTTGGATTCTCTTTTCGCATCGAGTGACAAATCCTTCATGTTGATATAAACAAAAATGAATTAGAAGTTTAGAATTAATTTAAACTTTAATTCATTTTTCTGAATCTTTATTTCAGTGTTACTGATTTGATCTAAATTCAAGGTGTATTCTTTGAAACTATGAGGGTTTTGAGTTGCCTTGTGTACGAAATACGCAGAATAAATAATATTGCCTGGCCTTCGTAAAAGAATGTTAAAAGGTTTTTGGCAGTCTGGTTCCCTCCTCCTGGGAGGAGCCGGGGTCTTTTAGTCCCTCCAGGTTGGGTAACAGTGTCTTTTATGACCTGAAGAGCTTGACGAAGCTTCTGTGACTAGAAGCGAAGTCCTCAACTTTGCCAAACCCAGTCCAGTCGATGATTTAACCTTTTTCTACGATGGATACTCCCTGGATGAAGGAGAGCCTTCACAAACATATCAAGGTTTTGGTATCGCTTTAGATTAAGGTGTGCTCATTAAGTATTAATAAGCATTAGTAATCATTTTAGGGTTAGGGTAAGGGTTAAGGTTAGGGTTAGGTTTAGGGTTGGCTATGAATAAGCGTATTATTAATGGCCTATTAGTATCTTATTAATACTTAACAAGCACATCTTAATATAAAGCGTAACCAAGGTTTTTGCACAATTTCAAACTATATTTGTCAAACAACAATACTAAAACTGCTGGACCAAAGAAAGTCGCCACAAAAGAAACAGGTTGCACTTCCTTTGATTACAGCACATATTCACTCTGGCTTTGTTTGTAGCTTGAGCAATGTCATAAGATACAGCGTTTTTTATTTATTTGGTCAGGACAGTGCACGTTAATGAACATACATGGGTCTCATGCATGTAAACAAGCCACACCGGATTGTAGCCTTGGGCTAATTTCCATCCGTTGTCCCCCATGCGCACTCTCAAACACACTCTCATTCATCCAGGCCTATTGTACATGTTTTTAGTGGTTGGGGAAACCGGAGTACCCAGACACGGGGAGAACATGCAAATTCCACACAGAAAGGCCCGTCCAGGTGGGAATCGAACCCCGGACCTTCTAGCTGTGAAGCACGAGCGCTAACCACTGCACTACCATGCCGTCCGTGCCGTCCGTACGTTATATTCTTTTTCCATCTAGATCTTGTATTGATGATGGGAGAGTATGACCACTGTGCAAAGCCTTCTCCAGCACATCCCAAAGATCTCAATGGGGTTAAGATCTGGACTCTGTGGCCAATCCATGTGTGAAATTGATACCACTCTTTCACGATGTGAGCCGATGAATCCTGGTCTTTGTCATCTTGGAATATGCCCATGCCATCAGGGAAGAAGAAATCCATTGATGGAATAACCTGGTCATTCAGGATGTGCGGCTGATCTCATTCTTTGGGCTCATAGTGTTGCCTAGACCTGACCAACTAAATAACATTTTGTCAAAAGCGTCGTCAAAATTAACACTTTCACCAAGTACCTTTTTACTTGATTGTTTGAGTAATTACTTTTCACTTCTACTTGAGTATGACTGGAGTTGCTTTAGGTTAGTTTGGTGTTAGGTTATGTCAGGTTACGCTATACCCACATGGTTCTTACGGCAAGAACTCATTACATTCCTCTCGCACAAAGATTCTTTGTCTGCTTCAAACAAAGACGAGCGCCTGTAGTTTTCCGGCGCCTCTGAAAAGGGAGTTATATGACATGAAAATGCAGGCCATGCTACATAACGATTCCACATTGAGCGCACATGAACTCAGTGACTCTCCTTCCTTTCCCCGCTGTCCTGACATGGCCCCGGCCGTCTCACGGACTCTTGGACTCCTCGCTCAGGGGGAACATAAGGATCGCATATGGCCTTTGGCAGCGGTCCACACCCACATTCCTCAGCTATGTGCTCACACAAGCGTCTTATGCTCCCCTCCCCTCCGCTCACCCCTCCTTCTGCAGCCGAAGCGTGGCACACTTTTCTCCCTCTGCGATGTAAAGAAACTCAGAGCCCTCACTGCCCCGTGTTTACAGCCGCAGACGGGTGTTTTTCATGTATCTATTGCAGATGGGGGCATTCAAGGTTATCCTTTCAACACGGTGAAACTGTATGTAGGTGTTTATTTGTGGGGGAAATACTGTATAATTAGTTTTATTTCTATTAAACAGAGTGTTGAGAAATAGCACTACAATATTTGGTTACCTTTTCCAATGCGTCTAAGTCTGGAAGTGAAGCCAAATGAAAATATGTTATGAACGTCAATGTATCTTAAGACTTTAGGTTTATTTCATGCACTATCTTTTAGAAGCTTAAAGGAATAGGCCACCGTTGTAACCATATTTAAATAGGGAAAACGTAGAAGAGTTTGGTAGCTTCTATCTTCACCTCGTTTGGAGCTATAGAGGAGAAGAGAGAGGCTAAATGCTAACGCCGTCTGTGCTGTGTTTACGTTACTGAAGGCACACGTGGAGACCAGACAGGTACAGATGAACTCGTCTAAGCTAAGGTAAGAACATATCTCAGTATGTAAAAACGATGGCCTATTCCTTTAAATCATCAACTGGACTCGGTTTGGTTGAGGGTTAGGGTTTAGAAGCGACATTATGATCAGTTATTAGCATCGTATTTTCACAAAGCTAGTAGTTTGTTTGGTTGGTTGAAGATGAGCTAATGCTAACTCGCTGCAAAGTAAAAGGTAAAATAGTGACATATCTGAAAGGATTTGCATAAAATAACAACTGTCCTGACTTTATTGTTGTAGAGATTTTCCAATATCGTCGACGGGACGGGTTTGTTTGTTTGTTTGTTTGATTGATTGACGTTCCGCTAACAGGAGCGGTCAGGCCATAATCCCACCAACTGTAGAGTTGTTTAGAAAAGGCCAGACTTTAAATAGACCTCTCGTGTGTAGGGCTGGGTGCAGTCATTTTTCTCCCCCAATACCAGTACTTTAAAGAGGGGGTATTATGCTTTTTTCAATCACATAGCACCAGTCTATAGCATACTACAATGATGACGTAACCTTCTGTTGGTCTGTATATGCAGTAAATTAAAATAACTGAATAAAATTGCTCTCTCAAAATGGCTGTACTGAACGTCTTGAAATAGGCCTCTGTCTCTTTAAGAAGCTTTCCGACATGCCCCCTTCAGCACACTGCTGTGGCATCTAAACAACACTACTGTGCGGGGAGGGGCTCTGCTGAGCTGAGGAGCAGTGGTTGGTGGCTTGGCTGGTGACAAAAGGTCCAGAGGCGTCTCCAGGAGGTGGGGGCGTTCCTAGGAGGACTGAGGCATAGCTACACCTAAAATGGCTGCCGTCTAAGTTTTGACTGATTACTCAAAAATATGTGAATGAGCCAAGGCAACACTCCAGGCATGTGTTTAATGAGGGAATGACATAATAACATGATATAAAGCTTGAAAAGGTTGATTTTACATAATACCCCCCCTTTAAGCTTTTAGATTTGGGTAAAGCCAAACTGGATAAAATGTGCTCGGTTCACGTGGGGGTTGAGAAGTTAAATTTGTATCATTCATTTGAGCTGAAACAACCAAGTAAGTTCTTTTAATGTTGTCTCTTTCATTTCTTTCGGTACCTCCTCTCGAATCCGATAACAGTAGACCCTCAACTTTTTTCTGGTATCGTTTACCTGTACCCAGCTCTACTCGCGTGTTTACAAGTCTCTGACCACAGGAGCGAGAAGAAGCTTTGGATGATACAGAAGAAGCGAAACGTCCTCATCTCCATCAACCCAGCAACACTAATGTCAAACATCCACGAACAGTCGGCCAAAACTATGGAGTCACCACTTTTACGGCTGTTTCTTGGCCGTACAAGTAAACGCTGTAATATTTAAGGAGTTGACTGTTTAAATACGAAATAGCCAGTGTTTAGTCGACTCTGGTCCACGTTTCTGAGCAATAAAAGCTAACTTTGAACTTACAGTACATTGGGTACGAACCTCTCCAAATAACATTACAACTCCTGGCGTCGATTTCTGCGGGGAAGATTTTCCTGGAAGACGATCCGCCTCATTATACCCCATATTAATTATAGCCCTGTATACATCCCCATACGTCGGAGAAAAATAGATTCCTTTGGTCGAAGCAGAAAAGCCCCTGTGTGCGGGACTTTTACGAGCGAACTCCTCGGAGGCCTGTGTAGCGAAAGGGTTATCTGCTAACGTCCAAGTCAAAGTCAAAGACACGGGGCCCACGGGCTGCCGTTTGCCGGGGTGACTGGGTTCAGGGGTACGAGGGGTGACTGTGGGGAGGTGCGTGTTGTGGAATGTGGCTCTGAGGGAAAGCCGGGAAGAATCATTACAGGGATTCAAGGGAGACGCCAGGACCAGCCGGCTGGGACATTTCAGGGCTGTGTGGGGGAGACCGGGGCTGGTTGTCACCGCTCATCAACACAAGCGTCCCACAAGCATCATGAAAGCCTGAGGCCTTGACTTGAAGTAGGACTCTTTTCCTTTAGGAATTAGCCGTCAAAAATAAGGAAAATAGACTGCAACAATGGCCCACAATAGGTTTTCCCTATTGATGTTGATGGGGGGTTTGGTTGTAACATGTGAAAAAGTACATGCTTGGAAACACTGCATTTACGTTTCTTGAAGGACATTTTGAAAGTTAAAATAAGCACCTGCAACAAGTTGGTGGAAGGTGAATGGGGCAGATTTCCTGTAAACATAACAGTCAAGAAAAGAGTGACAGGATCCAATAGGGCAGACAGTAAAGGACTATCTCACCGGCCTGGTGACTATTCGAGTCGCCAACCTGTTGCTGCTGCTGCTCACAGAGATGTCTCCACAACGCCCCATTGAGATGAGGTGAGTCTCCAGTCTCGTGAAAACAAATGGACTTTTCAAGTCTCAATGCGGTCTCAAGCAGTTGTGGCGACATTCCAGACACTATTTGTTGTCTGTGAAACGTTTCTGTGATGTCCCTGCAATGTCTCCTAGAGCTGTCGGATACCAAGGAGATCTTAAAGAGATGTAGCAGTGATATCGAAGAGAAGTCACAGAGACATCTCCGCAACTGAGAACACTGTGTTTCAGAGAAGTCACGCAACTTAGCCATCGTGTTGTCTGTAAATGTCGCCGAGATGCTCCGGATACATCTCTGAGACGTCGCAGTGATGTAATTTGGTGAACGTGGCCATACCGCTTTTGCTCTGCCCAATCCCATCAGACCTTGGAAGCTAAGCAGGGAAGGGCCTGGTCGATACTTGGATGGGAGACCGTTTGGTAACACCAGGAAGCCTAGCGAATGGAGTGAGTGAGTGGTTGGTGGTGGTCGGAGGGGCCGATGGCGCAGACTGGTTGCCTCGCTTCCATCAGTCTACCCTACAATAGTCGCTTACTACCACCAAGTATGGAGTGAATGAATATTGCAATGTAAAGCGTCTTTGAGTGTCCAGAAAAGCGCTATATAAAACCGATGCATTATTATTATTATTATTATTATTAACGTGCAAGCAATCCAAGTCAAGTCGACGTCTCCTCCGGTGAGATATGGTAAACTTGCACAGCGCTTTTCCCACCTACATTAGACACTAAGCGCTTTACAGCATTCACACTCTCATTCATACACTAATAAGTGTCAGTAAGTGTCTTACCCAAGGACACGACAGTGTGCACCTTGAGGAGGCGGAATTCGAACCCCCGACCTTCTGATAATGACCTGTTCTACCATCTGCGCCTCTGTACTTGCTTTGTAAAAACCCTAGATACAGGAAAGCCATCTGCAATGTCAGACCAAAATGGAAAGAAATATGAGAATATGTAGTTTATGTGTCGATAGTTGCTTTGGCGATGATTTACATGTCGTATTAGAGAGAATATGCATCTATGCCTACTTCAGTCTGAAAGCTTTTACTCAAATCCTTGAAGATGCTCAGATTACAAAGTATCCTTCACTGTCAATCACACGGGGATCATTCCTCTCCTCCAATCACCATCCTCCGACCAGACTCATGTCCCGCCCCCCCGGTCGTAACAAACTCTGAAAGACGCAAAGAACGACCGTACACCAACACGTTTCATACACAGAAGTACATTTATTTAGGTCTTAATACATTAATATAGAACAAGTTACATATTCTTATTGATTGCAAGTCACACAAAAAAAAAAAACGTCCCAATCATTTCCGTATAAGTTAATGTAACAGAATTTAGTTTCCAAACGGGCATCGGGCCGTCGTCCTCTCAGCACGAGGAGCGCTTTGTTACAAAATATAGGCAAGAGTGCAACGTTTTACTCTGAAAAAATTACAAAAAACTTGGTCCGGGATGTCTTCATCGGATTAAATATGTGTCTACTGTGTTAAAAATGCAATATATATATATCTTTACAAATATCTTTTTCTCGAGGCTACTTTCTAAAAACCGTAGCTAGATACATGAAATACAACATTGTCAGTTTTACAAAAGCTTATAGCATATCAATCACTGGATCGTCTAACTGAATCTAGATAAACTTTACCTCCCCCTCCCCATAGAACTATATCTGGAACATAGAGATTCGACGATAACCATATAATCTCACAGCGCTATGTTACAATAATAATAGAACATCTCTGAGGAAAAAGAGTACAACTGCGACGCAAAATTAAGATTATACAATGCATAGATTTGAATCACTGGTGAAATATGGAGCTATAATTTAAGAGCGAACCCCCGGCGACTATACGCGGGGTTCGTAAAAACTAAAACTCGAGTGACCGGCACGATATATATATATATAATATATATATATATATTTATATGTACAAATCTGAGCGTATCACATGGTTAAAAGGCAAAGAGATATAATAAACACGTTACTGTTAAAAGGCAGATTTTGGCTACACCAGAGAGAGGCGGAACAGCAGCTTCGGAAACGGCTTCTCCTCAGAGTCGCCTGAAATGTTACAGTTCAGAGCAGTGGTTCTCAAACTCACAGCGGCCATTTTAATTAGAGATGCACAGCAGAGAGTAGGGCTGGGCGATATATCGATATTTAAGATATATCGATATATTTTTAAATGAGATATGGCATTAGACCATATCGTGTATATTGGGATATTTCAAATTCAGATAAGCTATTAAGTTAACAAAAAGAAACACGTAATATCAAGCTGATTTAAAAAACTGAGCACTTTTTTTGTTATCTCTTAATTATTGAAATGCCGCCCTCAGGAAAAAGACTGACCTATTTTATTTTCTAGGCTATTTTTAATTAAGACATTTTTTTAATTTAAATGTGCACCTTACAGAGCTATGTTATACAGTGTTTATGTTTACATTTCATAGAGAGTTTTTAATAAAACTATTTGGCTTTGACTTTGACTAAATATTTCATTTAACAGCTCTCACTATCACGGAAGAAATATCGGGATATATATTGTGTATCGATATTCAACCAAAATATATCGGGATATGACTTTTGGTCCATATCGTCCAGCCCTAGCAGAGAGTAGTGTGGAAATAAGTCAGAATCTGTCTCTTTGCACGTCCATTTACCTCTCTTAACCCCCACCTTCCCCGAATCTAAAATCTTACCGACTGGAGATAACAGCCTCTGGGCCCGTGTGACGCCTCATTTGAAAGCTAAGATCTACAAAACTGATCGTGATGTTTTTGTCGCATTTTGTTGCGCTTTCTTGTTGACTTTTTGTTGCTTTTTCATCACTTTGTAGTCGTGTTCTTGTCCTTTTTTTTTTTTTTTTTGCTTTTCCGTCACCCTTTTGCTTTCAAATGAGGAGTCACACTGGCCTATAGGCTCTACGCTCCAGTCAAGAAGCTTTTAGATTTGGGTGAAGCTGAACGGTTAAACGTGGATACCAAACATGCTATTGTTAGACTCTGTTTAGTCCTTGTGAGGTGATATTTGGTATGAAAAGTTTGAGAACCACTGATACAAAGCGTTCTACTACTTCTTGCAAAAGAGTCAGGGTACAACGGCTCCAAATCCAACAGGACTCTGTAAAACTCCAAAGAGTCAGTGCTTTACATTCACACTAGAACAGAGACTATTCCAATTATTTTGAACATTATCCTCGGTAATCTCATGTCACGTAATTAGTCTCCGTTGGGTCCTATTAAACGCGGTAACCATGGAGTTTAGATCTGTGTTAATATAATCGTAAGTCTGCAGCAGTTCCTATTTCAATCTTCTTTTAATTAGTCATGCTCCTGGGCCAGAAAAAGAAGAAAAAATGATGCATAATGAACTTTGTCCACCTTTAAGAGAAAAGTGGGTCTCCTAAAACATTTCTTTATCAATGGAGACAAAAGCAGAATTATCTTTTCAGTCTCTGCCCTGCGAGTTCACCGGTGAAATTGAGCCGTTATACCCTTACTGAAGAAAATGTGACATATTTTTCAAAAGTTAAACATTGTCAAAACCACTGACACGATTATATAAAGGTAGTTTTGCAAACCTTCAATTCATTTGCGTGAGACGCCTTCTTCTAGTTTTAGTTTTTCTCGATCGACAAGACGCTGGATGCCATTTCTCAAAAAACACTCTTTTGTCAAAATAACCGTTTGGTCACGGTGACACCAAACTTCACTCGTTCTCTGTGAGACATCGTCGCTCTTCCTTAAAGCGAACACATCCGCGTTTGCAGCGCTGTGTGTTGCAGGTTTTGACGACAGAACACACCTTTTTACAGCGAAGAAAATGCATAATGGATTGCAGAAGCTTGTGGAAACAATGCCGCGGCCAGAATCAAAGCTCAATCAAAGCTAAAGGCTGTTCAAGCAAATATTCGAGCGTGAGTGATGGTGAATTTGGTCCTAATTTAGAAAATAGTGTCACGAGCAGTAAGCCTGTCACGATAACACAATCTAATGTTCGGTATATCAAGTAGGGCGATATGACGATATTAGACCGTCTTACGATCTCCAGAGCTGTCATTTTTGTGGGATCGTTTCATCACGATTTAAAGCACTTCTGCACAGTTGACTCTTTTCACCGTCAGTGAAGTAAACCCAAGCCGCAATGTCGGACGTTAATGTGAGTGTTTGGCAGCGAGCCGCTCCTCTACAGTGAGAATACACGACCAGGCTCCTCAATCTAGAGCTTTTAAACCCAGCAATCTGTTTCTATTTCAGCTGTATTTATGTCAGTGTCTTTCCCCCGTAACGCCGCTGCTCTGCTCAGCGTGTGTTTATTTACTTGGCGACACATGTGTGAAGAAGTGAGTGTGTCCTTCGTCCTTACAGTTCTGTCAGATCATTCTCATCTGTTTAATTTAAATCCTTGATCGTGTTCACAAATGCGCTGTTTATCTATGTCTTTGAAATATAAGACTTGTCTAACTTTGGTGAATTACTTTGTCAAGTAAAAACTTATGGTTACGAACTGCTTTGCCTTTTACACAATAAAAGTCACTGCATGGTATCGCTTTAATAAGACTCTTATTGTGAAAGGGTCGGACAGCGACAGACGCCATGAGAGGGACGTCTCAGAAAAGATGCCAAACAGCAACAGACACGAACAACAAGCCTTTACCAAACTTAGTATTACTATTTTACTTTCATTGTCTGGAGTTTTATTGTGTTTTTTTATGTATAGAGTTAGTTCTAAGTCTATTTTTGCTGTGTTGATTATCACAAAGTTGAATAAATTAGTATATTCATTCAGTCTTTTTCTTCTTCAGTGTGTAATTTGAGTTATTTTTGTTACTATTAAAAAATCGTGATAAAATCGAAATCGGGAGTTTATAATTCAAAAATCGTGATATTCTATTTTTGTCATATCGCCCAGCCCTAATATCAAGGCAGGAAAACATCGAGATAAACGATATTATCGAAGACCTTCAGAAACTAACTGTAAAGCTTCAAAATGACAGATAAAGGTTTGTTCCAAAGGGACTTTCTCTTCAAATATCCTACAACAAACATGAAATACAACAAAAGACAACTTACTTTGTGTAAAATACATTAGACAAATGGGGAAACTTGCAAACAAATGCGTAGACGATACATATTGAGCACAAAAATGTATCGTTTATCTGTCATTTATTGAACTTCGATTTCAAACTGAAGTAGTAGTTACATTATATTCCAGGTTTATTGCTGGTGTAGTATCTTATTATGTACTTTTAGAACAAAGGTTTACCATTATTTGTATGCTTTAAGAAGTATCGAGTATCTTTAAAGTCATTTATATCGTTTATCGCGATATTTTCCTGCCTCAATATATCGATCTTCAAAATGTGTATCGTGACAGGTCTAACGAGCAGTGTCTTGTCCATTGAGAAAAAACCGCCATCTGAAACTTTACACGATGCAGAGGCTGGCAGTTCGTACAGAAGTAAGAAAAAGGTCAGAAATGCATATCAACAAGCGAGATACAAGACTTAACACTTAGTGGCGCTTTTGAGAAACAACATTGAAAACAATTAAGACGAAAAACATAGTAAAAAAAAAAACATCGGCGCTTATAGAGTCACATGTTCAATAGACTTTTTTTTTTTTCCAAAACACATAGATAGAGGTAGGAGGGGCGGCGTCAGGCGGAGTCCCGTGGAAAAGCGTAAAGCATTTTGGCCTTGAAAGAGTCCGTTTACAAAGAACAGTCAGTCACACGTCGTTTTTTTTCCCGGACCCGGATTTCGAGTCGTTGTAAAGGGACAGGCTCACAGTGTCTCTGAACGTTCACAGTGCCTCTGAGTATCGCTTTACACAAAACCTCTTCGAGGGAAAAGTGAAACAGAAGGTTTAAACAATAGGTTGCGTTCACGGCGTCGTAATCTGAGATGGAGCGCAGTGGCCTCTACGTGACTCTACTTTTCTGGTTTTTGAAAGAAATATCCACATGTTGAACTTTGTTATTGTTTCAGAGGGACTTGCCGGTCCATCCTCATCATATGATAGAGTTCAGTGTAAGTGTTATGCTTTTGTGTCTATGAAAGAGCAATTCTGACTTTGACAAGGAAAAAAATCAGCAGAAATTGCATGCATGTATTGATACAATAAGGCAGCAGCTGTAGTCAGTAAAGGGCGACTTGCTTCATTGAGTTAAAGTATTGGACTGAGCCATTCATATTATGCGACGTGAGCTGCGAATTTTAATTTTATACTTATGTTTATGTAATTGACAGCGTTAAATAACCAGTTACACTAATATTACTTTAACTTTACCAATTGATAATATAAAATAACCAGTTTTAGAAATGTGTAGGCTATTGATTGAAATCCATTCACCCGTATAAAAAGACCAGTATCGGTGCCGTCAAAAAAACAAGGGGGTGTGGCCAAAACCTCTCATTGGAATCACAATTTTTAGCCGTTTTCTGGTGGACTATAAACAAATTTATCTCACACAATTAAAGTTGAACCAATATCGGGTCCAGATGGATGTTTTTTTTCACCTCAAATTGTTCAGTAGAAGCGAAAAACGGCACTCGTTGCTAACGTTAGCATATGTAGCATGAAGGTAAGGTTAGCGTCCTGGTTAACATTGTTTTTTTTAAGTATTTATGGTCTGTTTGAACCTCTTTGCTCCTCTCCATGTCTCTGTATCTTCATTTAGTAGAACAATATATTCATAATTCAGCGTTTGTTAAAGGAATGGTGGAGAAATGGGAGAAAGTTCAGTTTGTTTTCCCTATGGCTCCTTCATACATGACCATATATGGGCATTTCCAAAGATGCCGTCTGTATCTATGTAAAATATGATGTGGTTATAGGAGAGAGGGCTAAAGTTTTTGCTTCACGAGGATAGGCCCGGCATTTGCAGAGTCGTGGCCTGTCCTCCATCTGCGACGTCGAGTGAACGCAACCCAGTCACCGTTACTTCAACACAGCTGGGGATCTCGCGGACCGTGGGTATTTACAACAACAACAAAAATCTGCTATTTCAGGCACGTTGAGTAGGCCCCTGTGGTTTAAGGTTTACAGGTTTGAGACAAATAAAAACTTTGAAACAATCGCTGCGAGCGGCTTTCGCACCAGCACAAATTTACACCAATAATTTAGGTCTCAAATATATAATCAATCTAGTAAACATCCACTACATCATTTTAATTTACATTCGGAAATATGTACAAAAAAAGAAAAAAAAAGCCTCAAAGGAGATTCTCTACAAAGATCTGCGTTTAAAAAAAAAAAAAAAAAAAAAAAAAAAGGCCTTGAAACAAACGTGTCCAGTTTTCAATCCGGCTGCCCTGTTTTTGCTTCTACTTTTGTAAACACTATTTACAGCGGTGGAAAGTACACCGTGAAATGATTCGTCTGACAATATTATATGTACATTCAGGCGATGACACGAGTTGCGTAACATCCCGTCATCCCGCGCGAACCGCCACTTAACGTGACGCTGGCCCTGACGCCCGCCGTGTCATTACCTCCGTAACTCGACGGCAGCGGCTGGCGCTCGGCTCTTCACTGTACAGAGCAGAAAGTAAACAGTATGAAGATTGTGCTGGTAGATGCTGATGAGATGTAGCTGGCGTTGTTTTCAAGCCTCATTTCCACCAATATTTCAAGAATACGTTTGTCTGATGTGGATTGTCCATCGAAAGCAAAAACAGCCCGTCGCAAATGACTGTAATCCTGGATTAAAGGGAAATGATGTGTGATTGTGTAGAGAGATGCACCGATCCAGACACTGGGTTTTAAGTATCTGCCGATATCCGATATTGACCGATACCAAGAGACTTTCTTAAAAGTGGCTTTCTCTGAGTGAAAAATTGAATTGACTCTTTTCTCCATTTTAAGATCAATAAAGTCATATTTTATTGTCATGATGTTACAGATCAATTATCAATTATATCTATTGATAAACTCTTGGATAAACATTTAACAAGGATCACTGGACTTTTCTACACTAAATATCCTTGGGTATATGACAGGCTTTGGGTTACATTAATATAAACAACTCACATAAAGTGATGTGATCATTACAAATATGTTAGATCAGTTATTTCTTAAACTAAAATACAAACACTTGGCTTCAGCAGTGGTTATTTTATTTTATTAGGCTACATATATGAATTTCTATCATAGTTCCTGACCCAGCATTAGTTTGCGTTAGCATTAGCATGCTCGCGCTAGCTTTAGCATGATGCTAACTGCGGCATTTTGTGCGGCGATCAAAAATACACTTGCGGAAGTTAAAACTAACTCAGCGATTGAATTCTCCTCGTTCTGAGCTTTAAAATGATATACAGCATGTCCATACTCCTTTAGATTTAGGTGGTAAAAGTTGTGTTTTTAAGCGATGACAGCTAAAACTGGTATAGAGTTCGGGAAATTCCACAGTTACCATGGAGATGCGCCATCTTTGCAGTTGTTAGCATACATTTCCATTGACTAACATTAGCTAAAAACAGTATAAAAAGTGGAGAAAAAAGCTGTGGAACAACTTAGCTGCTGAGTTACTGCTGGTAAATACATCTAACACACTGTGGTGTCCAAGTGTTTTAATGTGAACAATAACTCCAGTATTTTAACTTTTAAAATCTCCATAGTTTACAATTGCTGCTAATCCCATAATGCATAGCGATATGACATCACATTCCCGAACTCTATTGGTTCATTATATTGATATACTGATACCGATATTGTATTTTTTCCAGTATCGGCTCCAATATCGTGCATCCCTAATTGTGCACCTATTGAATGGAAATATCCGAAGAGGGAGTCATTTGAGAAAGAATTTTTTTTTCTTTTCGCTGATTTCTGACCCAATCAGCGAATTTTAATTCGCTGATTGGGTCACTTTATGATACAGATAAGACGGTCTGGTATTAGTCTATTGAGCCTGGTGGGATTAAAGTTGCACTACATGAATAAGGTGAAAAATAGAAGTGCTGAATGATTTGTGACAGCCCCAAATTCAAAGACTTTGCCCCAGAAAGCAAATCCAGCCCAAACTGTGACAAGCGGATTGCAGTCAACTTTGAGAAGAGACAAGAAAGACCTCAAAATGCATCACCTTTCTCTATCTCGCTTATAAAACAACCAATTTGCCTCTTTCTCTCACTGTGATGCTTTACTCACTCATCCTAACGCTACATTGTGTTGGTGATCAGCGGGGAAAAAACACTCCCTGCTTGTGCCATAAAAACACTGATCAATTCAGACTAGCATTGGCGATTCGTAAAAATGCACAACTGTGTTTCTTCCATAAATGCTACGTTTTTAAATGTAGATCTACTGCGGAAAAAGGAATTTATGCTGCTACAAGAAAATACATTGATTAAAAGGCAAATCGAGTTGCCTTGTGTACGAAATGAGCGGTAGAAATAAACATGAACAAACCCTTGTCATTTTCTGTGAAGAGACAGCTGTACATTACTTCCAAATCCAGTATCAAATAATGGCTTCTATTGTTGAAAAAATATTATTTGAAAGCAGCCACTTTCTCATTTCTCTAAAAACAGAAGCACATAAATACAAAAATGATGGTGGCTGATTTAAACGCTTAAATTTTGGGGTTTCTATAACTTAGATGCCCCTCCCACCCTCTGCGCTGTGATTGGTCAGGTCAGATTTGGCTGGAGGGAATTCAATCTTTAATTGTTTGTAAACATTCCAGGCTTAGCTGGAAGCAGGAAGCTCGATTTCTATCCATTTCCATTGTAGCTGTTGTCATAGTAACGATAAACAAATGTTTAACTGTTTCTGGAAATATCAGATAAACCTTATTTTATCGTCTCAAATGTCATTCCTCTTGTTCTGACACCTTAAGCCACAACAGGACCACATTTCTCAGTTGTTTTACACTTAAAATCGTTTTAGTTTAATCTTATTTCTCTTCTCTTTCTCTATCACTTCCTGCCTCCAGCTGATGTCACTGATGATGTCAGCAGTTAAAGGGTACCAGACTGTCTTACTCTGTAGGAAACCCAGCCATCTGGATAGGAAAGATCTTTGTCACGAAATATGGTTATCCGATGTAATTCCCAAACATTCCTTTAAGGCATTTTGTTGGCGAGTCTTCGATAAGTGTTGCGTGTAATTGATTTGGGTGAAATCATCGAAAATAAAGTGGTGGTTGGTGGAAACAAGGCTTTAGGACTAGAAATGTCGTCCTTTGTAAATTCAACCCCTGAAATAAGTTCATTTATGTGATAAGGCAAACATGTTTGGCACTTCGTTTCGAGTTTACCCAAAATAGAATTCAAATTTAACAGTTCTGGGGCCACGAGAAGTCTTTGCAATGAGGTGATCCGTGAAATGTCGATGAGATCCAGAGAACGTCCCGTGTCCCGTTCTCACCCCGACACCCAGCTGTGCGTGGTGGTCTTCACTCCGTGCGTGAACCCCTGCTGCCCCACCACGGGCTCAAAGTTAAAGTCGAGCGAGTCCCCGTCCATCAGGGTGTCGTGGAGGACCGTCTCCATGTCGAACTCGAACCTCTCGATCGACATGTCGTCCAGGTCGCTGGGCAGCTTCTCCGCGTGCAGGGGGGGCGGGGGGCCGGGCCGTCCGTACCCGTTGGTGTTGAGGGGGCAGAAGCTCCCGGGGATGCCGACCCCTATGCCGTGGTGGAGGCCGTAGGGCAGGTGCATGGGCGTCTTGACCGACGACGGGAGGCGGGTTTGGTTGAGGGACATGAGCATGCGTCCGTTCATGGAGGGGGCGCTCGGGGTCATGCTGTGCGGGTGAGCGTGGGGCATGCAGGGGTGCCCGTTGCCCCCATGATTTTGTGTTGAGTGCTGTTGTAAGGCGGCAGCATCGACTGGGACACGACGCTGTCCACCGAGGGCATGAGGTCCCCGTGTGGGTCCGTGTCTGAGGTGAGGAGTTCCTTCAGTAACCCCGCCGTGCAGCCGTACTGTCCCATAACTCCTCCGAAAGTGGGCTTCGCCTCCGGGACGCTCTGTAGCGGCATGGGCGGCAAGCTGCCCATCCCCGCCTGGGCGTACCCGCACTTCCGGTAGTCCTGCTGCGATGGCGAAGTGTAGGCAGGATACCCGGGGCTCTGCTGCATCATGGGAGAAGGAGACGACTGGGACGAGCACGGAGTCGCGGCTCCCCCGCCCCCGACCTGGGAGTTATTGGGCGAGAGCAGGTTGAGGTTGTCCAGAAGGTTCTCCATGACGTTCTCCGAGCTGTGTCCCAGAGATCCGGTCATCTCCGACAGGCTGGGGAGCGTAGCGGTCATTTTGGCGGCGGGGGGCCCCGGGTACCCCATGTGCACGTCGGCCTCCCCCAGGTCGTCCTCCGGGACAAAAGGGGACAGGCGGCCGCTCAGGGTGCTGGCGTTGGAGCTGGCTCTGGGCCTGAAGCTGTTCCAGGCGTCGAAGTCGTCGTTGCTGTGGGAGTTGGGGCTGCCGGGCCATTTGGAGTACGAGCTGGGACTGTCCGCTCCGCCGTCGGGACCGCCCTGCATGGACAGCTGCGCACAGACAAACACACACAGTTTATAAATGTGCTCTGACTCAGGGGTCATTCTGACAACATGTTTTAATTTAGGACAATGAAATAGATGAGAGTGAGCGCATCACAGGGTGTCGCGGAAATATAGGCGATTTTAGACATTTTATGCATTAAATGAAAACCTAAACTGACAGAAAAATTGCGATTAATTTTTAAAAATATTTATGTTTGTAATCTTCAAGTTTAATATTTTGTTTGATATTTTACTTTTCTCTCTCTCTCCCCCATTCACATTGCAGTGTTAAGTATTTTCACTAAATTCTACATTCTCATGTTTCACGATTGTTTTAAAAGTTCATCCTGTTGAAATAGTTTTTGTAGTGAGATGAATCAGTGTAATAAAAGTACAGTTAAAACAGCAGTTCCAAAGTGTGTCAACAAACAATTTTGCTCAATGGTGTCCTTCAGTTACAAACCAATGTTTTTGTCTCATTTCCAAAAGCTATTTTCAGGAGGCTGGACTTACATTGTTTCACATCATTGTTTTTCCAACTTTGACTCATGTCAGTGTTTCCCCTACCATTATACTGGCAGGGCAGGCCGCCCCGCCATCAGCGTCCCCCGCCCTCTCAGGACGATAGCCTTTTAATATGCAGCACGATCGTTAAAACGAGTCTTTACCAAATCCATTCCGCTAATCCATTCCGCTTTTTGTTTTATGAGTTACTACCATAGACATATTAATAATAGACCGTCATTACTCACTCCTCCCCGTTTACCATAATGACCACGTTCGAGGGGGAAATCATGGCAGATTTACAGACTCCTCCTCCCCTGCTCTGACGAAGCATGTTCCTAATAAGGGCATAAGGGCGGGATCTTCACTGTAGACTCGGCCCGCAGTTCCAATGCTAACAGTCCGACCCTCATTAAGTACGAGATTTCTAAAATGTATCCTACCATAACCAGCCCGGTGCCTCTGATTGTGTCTAACCCAGCGTAATCACAGGAGGAATATCTAGCTCTAGACAGTTCCAAAAAATTAGGCACCGGGCATTAAAGTTGTTTTTAACGTGTCTAAAGTGCAATGCATTCCAATTGGGGACTAGCGGCTATAGGGCGGTACTACAGCAATGGCAGCCTCCAGTGTCGTCGTCGCAGAGCAGCCAGCGGCCATTGGTTACTACGCCTGTTCAATCCAGTCCGAGTCCATGTTTTTGTGGATCCAGTCCGCGTTTTGCGCTCAGTGACCTGGGTCATGCAGTCGTGTTTATTTGAGGCTGCGCCAGAAAAGATCGGAGAAACAGGGGCAGAGACAGGAGCTGCCACAGAGCGAGTAAGTTTAACTAGAGCGATTAGATGACAATAAAATTAACATTAAATTCATTTGGCACTTTGTAAATAAGAAAATCCAACCCAAGCTAAATGCAACAGTTGAGTTTAGCCCAAACTGCTTAGGTGAAGCTGTTAGCATCTGTTTCACATGAAGTCAATGAAGTTAGCGCTGTTGGATTTTGTAGAAAGTCCTGAACTTAGCCTTAAATGCTGAGTTTGGCTCCTCTTGGTTTAAGCAGAACACAGACTCATAAACTGTGGAACTCACTGATAAATATTAAACATGAATATGAGGAAAATCCAAACACCATGGGGAAATTAAATAATGGCCTACATTAGGCTAATCTAATAATGGTACATTACATTCTCAAACTTTCTAAAACATAGTATTGTTTCCTACATCATCAAAATGCTTTACAGTTACTTAAACTGAATTAATTGCGTATCATATAGAAATTCAAATAATAAATTGTTACAAATAATAACATTTTGCTAAAAACACTTTATTTTACCCGGGCAGCGTGCACGTGTAACCATACCCCCGCCAAACCAGTAAACCTAGGGGAAACACTGCATGTCATTTAAATCTTGATTAGAGCTAGACCAGCGCTACGACCAGTGCTGACAACGCGCCAAGGCCATTCACAAAAACAAACCTTGGAGTGCTGCCAGTAATCTAATGAATACAGATAATGAAGTGTTGCTAATCGTAAACACTAGATCGTGTTAATTATAATGCTACGTATGTAATAAATCCATGTCAAACCAAGTTCAAAGGAAGTTTATGAGTCACCGTCTGTACTAAGATCTCTGAACACAGGCGGACTGAGAATAAAGACGGGTGCGACTAGGACTGGGACTCCTGCCAGTGCTTTTACATTGATTTGGATTATATTTATGTGTAAATGACTCATTAAAAACATGTAGACTTAGTTTGTTGAGACGCCTCTTGTGAACTTATTAGGAATTTTAAAAAGTGCTTTGCAAATGCACCAGATCACAGGACACACGGTGCACATGTGTTTGCATGTGAGGAGTTTTAAATCTTTACTTATGTTTTGGGAGGAGAGACTGATCATTGAGAGGCATTACACAGATAAACTTTTCCTTGATTGTTTTGATGTTTTCTTTACTATCAATGTGCAATATAATGACTGAGTACTGCAATGTATTCCTTTGATTTTAGGGAAGTAACTGTAATCTAAATACCCTCGCATTTTGAGTACCTGTACCCGAATACAGTTATTCAAAATGAGTATTCTAAATACATGTATTCAGTTACTATCCGACACTCAAGATTGCCAAGTAGCCGGAAACACGTTTATTGAGAGAACCTTCCCCACGCCCCTTTAAAGGGAGACATGTCATGCAAAGTGTTATGATGAAACATACCCCGAACAGTACTTTTCTTCATTCCCACAGTGCACTTTTGTTTACTTTTTGTTTTAGTTTGTTTCAGAAGTGTTTTGATCTGTATTAGTTGGATTGGAAGTCTATAAACCAAAATCCCTTTACCTGTTCTGAACAGTTCTGGAGTCAATCACTGTGCCATAAGCAATAATAGATGCTCATTTATTGGTTTTAGCATGTTTAGCCATTTATAATAGTTATAAAAGGTACAATATCAATGCTGATGTCCCCAAAATAAGATTTATAGGATCCAATATGCATAATACTTCATATAAAATCAAACTGAACATGACTGTAGACATGTGTTTTGCGGCGTGTACCTTTTTCTTGGCCGCGCGGCCTCTGCTCTTGCTGAACTTGCTGTTGTTGTCCATGGACGCGGCCCTGCGTCTGGGGGACTTGCCGCTCTTGCCTCCCTCTGGGTTCAGCATCCACCAGGAGCTCTTCCCGGTGCCCTCGTTCTGCACGCGAATGAACCGGCTGTGCAGCGACAGGTTGTGGCGGATGGAGTTCTGTGAGAAGACGACAGGGGGGAAAAGACATTAAGTGAAGGCAAATTTCAAGGAATCATAATGTCCCGACTAAAGTTTCAGGAATTATCCCAAACAATCTCATGAAAAATCCAAGTCAGAGCAGCCTGGTGTCTTTTTAGTGAAAAGATTAAGGTTAGCACAAGATGGAGAGGTGGGGAAAGCATTTCTTGGATACAGTAGGACCTCAGGAGGAGCTTTGTGGGAGCTGTTGTAAGAACAGCCTCCGGAAAAGATCCAAAGATTAATCAAAGATGCGCTAGCGGCTCGAAACACGACTCCAGGTACGTTTTCGATGAAAGAATGTGTTTAATGATCATGTTCAAAGTTGTATTTCCATTAACTGCACAGCCCTGGTTTTAGGTTGATCCGACTACATTCAGAGGTGGGCAATATAGTCTACAAGATAATGTTGAATTTGGTGTTTGGAAGATATGCAAATTTACAGTATCGACTTTTTCTCCATTGCCAAGAAATGTGATAAAAAAAAGTGAAGAAAAAATACGGAAAAACAGGCAAGAAAATATGGGAAAATTGAAAAAAAAAATTAGGAGAAATAATTAATACATTTACGAAAAAATATATGAGAAAAAAAATTGAGGGAAACGGGAAAAAAGTGAGTAAAAAAGGAAAGTATTTAGATTTTTTTGGGGGGAAATAAGGAAAACATTGAGGAAACAATGGGAAAAATTTGAAAAAAAAGGAGAAAAATTAGGGGGAGAGGTAGAAAAAAAACAGGAAAATAATTGGGAAACAATTGAGGAAACAATGGGGGAAAAATATTTAAATATTTAAAATTAAATTAAATTAGGAAAACCCAGGGGGAAAAAGTGGGGGAAACAAGTGTTTAGTGTTTTGTAGTCTTTTTGAGTAACAAAGCAAATAGTAAACGTAGACATTTGCAGCACATTTTTGCATATTTCTGATGGTTTGCAAGAAATATCGCTTCATCGTTGTTATTGAGAAAGTCCCCAAAATATTGAGATTTTCCCCAATATCGCTCGGCCTTAACTGAATTCAACAAATAACTCTATGTGACATTTCTAAGCGTGATAAATCCCTCAGATTACGGCGTGAAAACACATCTTTCAGTGAATCTTTCCGCGGCCGCGCTCTTATCTGCACATACTGAACATGTGGGCTTTGATTTCCTCCACAAAAACACTGGGGCCCATCTTGGACGCTAAAACAACAGAACATTCCTGGCCGTGCGAGTCTCGTCTAAAACGGCGCCGGAGTGAAAGGACGGACGTCGATCTTTGCGCTTCTACCGACGCCCCGATACAGAGCTCCGACGTTGCTTGGCGACGCTCTCGGTGGAAAAACTAATTTCTGCGCCGGAAGCAAGTGGAGCATTATTAAAACTGTGCAAACAAGAGCGCGCGAATATTAGGCAAACATTTGCTGCTTTGGCAAACTGGGTAAAGAGAGCGGTAGTGTCTTTCACTGCTGTTTTTTTACTATACTACTATACTACTATACTACTTTACTAACTATAGAGAAGTGATTCATATCAAGGAAAGTGGTAGGCTGGACATCTTCGGATATCATAAGGGAAAATAACTCGGATTAAAAACATTTCACCTTAATTTGAGTAATCCTGCCAGTGGAATAAGTATTTTTGTGCTTAACATAAGGAAAAAAACATCTTAATTCGAGTAAATTGAGATTTATTGTCTAATCTGAAGTGCAATGATGTGTTTTTCCTTAATTTGAATGCAAGAATACCACATGCAAACTGTATGTACAAAACTGTTATGGACTTTTTCCTGGGATCACCTCCCAAAACATTCAAAGATTGCAAAACATTCAGAACAGCACCGCAAGAATCCAAATGCAAGTACGCAAGTATGAGCACTTCACTCCAATTCTGTACTCTGGCTCCCAGTTCCCTTCCGTATTCAATACAAAACTCTCCTTCTCACCCGTAAATGCATCCGCGGCCATGGTCCATCACACCTACAAAACTCATCTCTCTCCAAAGCTCCACCCGCACCCTTAGATCATCCAGGGGCCGGCCCCTCCAGGTCCCTTTCACCAAGCTCCTAACCACAGGGGATAGAGCCTTTTGTTCAGTTGCACTCTGGAATAGCCTCCCTGTGGAGCTCAGAGGAGTCATGAGTCTGGACTCATTTAAAGCTGAACTGAAGACATTTATTTATTTAGGAAAGCTTGCAATTGTTAATCTGGTGTAGTTTTATTGTGTAGATATATATGTGTAAATGTAGCACTTTGAGATCCCTTGGAATGAAAAGTGCATATTATTATTATTATTATTATTATCACAAACTAAGTCAATAACTCCATAGTATCCAAGTAGTAGCAGTAACAATGATTCAAGTTGGGCGCAGCGCTTCACACGAGATGATGAAGAAGAAGAAGAAGAGGACGACGAAGATACATATTCAATTCCCTGGTGCAATTCTTCTGTGGACTTTTGCATGTTCTTCATGTGTCTGCCTAGTTTTCTTTACGGTGCTCCAGTTTCCCCCATGCCACTAAAGCATGTACAATAGGATCCCTTCTGGGGTCAGGACTTTGCTGGAATAAAGCTCAAAAAAAAAAAAATCTTGATAAGTTAAAATAATATTTTTTTAATTTTGACTTTTGGCAAGTATACGAAATCTGCCAGGAGTAACTTGCACTTAAAGTAGTCCCTATGGGGGTATTACAAGTGTTAATGGGATGATTGGAGGGTCTTTCATCTCCCCCTGGTGTCTCTGGCCAGAAAACCATGCTTGCAACTTGACTGCCACCGTGTCGGAGCAACCAATACACACTAATAGAATCACGAAGAAGAAGCTAACAGGCTAACGGGCAAAGCTAACTGCGGGCTAGCGCCACTTAAACAGTATTTACAGCCACGTTTTAGTGAATAAAAATTATTTCCATTGTATAACTGGATGTACAACAGCCCTCTCTCCCTTCGCCTTTTCTGTCAGCGTAGTATTTACTCTCCAAGACATTTAATAAGTTAAAATATCGTAACTTGCTACGACACGTGCAGTTGCGCTTATGGCCTCTAGGGGCAAGAGTTACTTAGTACTGCTTTAAAATAAGTAACTGCACCATCTAATCTTACACACAGAAAAAATACTTCAAAGCAGGTTTGGACCAAAATAAGATGAAGTAACTCGATCACTTGAAATAATGAAGGAATGTAAGACAGTCCAAAAGTATTTCTGTCACTTTTAAGTCATTTTTTTTTATCTTAGATCCTCAGTTCTTCCTGTGTGTTGCAGTGGCAGATTTTGTATTCACCAAGTCATAACCTATTCCTACAACTCAAACCAAAGGCATATTGTTTGTTTCTTGATGACTTTTTGCTGCCTCTTGCCTGATCGAATTAAGCTGCAAATAAAGATATAATATGGAGGAACTGCTTCCATCTGAGCCGCAGATAATCATCTACACTCCACTGTTTGCTAACGCGGCGTAATGGTCTTTGCCCAGACATTACCGCGCCGGAGTGAAGCCGCTTGTTTTGAAGGAAGCGCTGAAAGTCCTGACACGCACGAGCAGTTAGCGTGTGTTAGCGTGTGTTAGCGTGCATGCCTGGCTGACGTCATCACGCGCGCTCCCGCCGTGAGTCACCGCAGCCTCACATCTGGTTCAGTCTGAGGCGTAATTCAGCTGAGCTCCCCCAGCCCGACTGTCTGCCCCTCTCATGCGAGAGCGGGCCGGGCTTACAGGATCAGCACGGATCATTTGTCTCTCTCGTTTTAGCCGTGATCGATAACGTGTTTAGTCTGAAGAAGAGCGGGGAAGGCGTCGACATGTGTCCGCCATGTGTCGTCGAAGGAGCTGACGAGGGTCTGGATGATTTTTCCAGGAATGCCACACACGAAGGAGCTGGATGGGTGGCAGTGGCAATCGTTTCAAAAGGAAATTACGCTGTGCATTGTGGTGTAGGTGGTTGTGAAACATTTTGAATAATCAGTAAGTGATTTATGTATATAGGGCCAAGGAAAGACAGAGCCATATCACTTTGACAACTAAAACTTCAATGACAAAAACTCAACAATGGAACAAAGCCAAAGCCACTTTATCCATCGGTCATTTACTCCACACTCGCTGACTGACAGAGAGCTGCAGCCGACCTTTGTGCCACAAAGTACAATCATTTATATTGACAGATTAACTCAAGTAAGAGTTATGTTACTTTGATGAAGAAGAAGAAGTAGAAGAAGAAAAAGAAGAAGAAAAAGAAAAAGAAGGAGAGAAGAAGAAGTAGTAGAAGAAGAAAAAGAAAAAGGAGAAAAAGGAGAGAAGAAGAAGCAGAAGTAGAAGAAGAAAAAGAAAAAGGAGAGAAGAAGAAGAAGAAGAAGAAAAAGAAGGAGAGAAGAAGTAGAAGAAGAAAAAGAAAAAGGAGAGAAGAAGTAGAAGAAGTAGAAGAAGAAGTAGAAGTAGAAGAAGAAGGTAGAAGAAGAAGAAGAAAAGAAAAAAGAAGAAGAAGAAGGAAGAAGAAGAAGAAGAAAAAGAAAAGAAAAGAAGAAAGAAGTAGAAGAAGAAGTAGAAGTAGAAGAAGAAGAAGAAGTCGTAGAAGAAAAAAAGAAAAAGGAGAGAAGAAGAAGAAGTAGAAGAAGAAAAAGAAAAGAAGGAGAGAAGGAGAAGTAGAAGAAGAAAAGAAGGAGAGAAAAAGTAGAAGAAGAAAAAGAAAAAGGAGAGAAGAAGTAGAAGAAGAAGTAGAAGTAGAAGTAGAAGTAGAAGAAGAAGAAGAGTTGGTCTACACATGACATCATTTTCAACGTGCACGTGATTCTGAAGCGCGGCTGGAGGGCAGAAGGAAAGCGCAGGCCTTCGTACTCCATTATAAATTAGCTGAAAACTTTGTTAAAAAGATGGTGCTAAATGTGGCTAAATATAATAAAATCAATGTAGTGAACACACACGCCCCTGTAGGCGACACAAGCAAACGAAGGAAGGAGAGGAGCGTAAAGTTTAATAAATATTAAGATCAGATCTAACATGAAGAAAGCTCACAGTGATTAGGAGGAGACCGTCCGTCCCATGAGTGAATTTGCTCACTTAAAAACCTACTCCACATGCACAGACACAAAAAAGTTACTACCATCAAGTGCCTGGTCGTGTCTGCTAAAGCCTCACAGTAGATGTTCCTCATGCTGTTCAAGGACCGTCCCGTCACATCAGGCTTTTGGAACGAGCACTTTCTTAATGTACAACAAATTGTGGGAATGTTTTCATCTTCTTTTGCTGCTCCTTGGTGATTTTAATGATATTTAAGTGCTGATTATGAAAATGAAATAATAATGAAAATTAATAGCCTAAATGTGATTGTTAAACTGGTTTAGGCGAAAATGTAGACTTAGGTATTAAGAATAACTTTAGACTGTAGTTTATGTTAGTTGCACAGAGGCTTTTTTTTTTTCATGACATTTGTGTTTGTAGTATTTGGCACGGATGAAATGGGCTTTTGGCTTGCAGCAGTCCGATTAGTGCAGTAGCTCGTGATCCTCGGCACAAAGATGCTCCAAATGAGTCGACTCTTTCAGTTTAAATGTGTTAGATGGTCTGTCAAAGGACTGTTTTGCCGGTGGGTGTTTTAAAGGCCTTTGCTCTGCCCGATCCCGTCAGACCTCGGAAGCTAAGCAGGGAAGGGCCTGGTCAGTACTGAGACCGTTTGGTAGCACCAGGAAGCCTAGCGATTGCACTGAGCGAGTGAGTGGTTGGTGGTGGCCGGAGGGGCCGATGGCGCAGACTGGTTGCCTCGCTTCCGTCAGTCTACCCAGGGCAGCTGTGGCTAAAATAGTAGCTTACCACCACCAAGTATGGAGTGAATGAATAGTGCAATGTAAAGCGTCTTTGAGTGTCCAGAAAAGCGCTATGTAAAACCCATGCATTATTATTATTATTATTATTAAAATATTGTTCGAGATATTAACGTGGTTTTGAGTGGGTTGTGTCGATTGTGGAGCCTTTTTCCCTCCAGCGTAGCGCGCATGTGCGGGATCACCAACAGTAAACAATAACATTGAACATGCGTATACAACAGCTGTGAGGAATCAGCTGAAACCATTCAGAAATATTTTGCAGAATCAACATCACCTACTGTATAATATAAGTGCTTGTTCATGCTGTATAACAAGACTAACTACCACGTGTGCCATTATGTTGCATTACACCTGACAGGTTTGACAGAAAATGAAGACAAATGACCACATGAGCCCAGAGGCCGACTCTATAACACAGCACTCACACGTGGAGGACCTCATGCTCAGGCCACATGAAGCTCCTTCCTAATATAAACAAATGCAATTACCGTCCAATCGAATGAGGCCACCTCCTCGGCCAATGGAGCGGGCTCTGTTTGCATGATCCGAGCGGGACGGGATCCGCCCACGCCGCGACTAAAGTGAGGTCATGAGCCTCTGCTTCTCATGACCCGCTGAGGAGAGGGTAATTTCGGCCTGTGCGGCGAGAGGAATGCCGGGATGTCCCACTCTCTGGGGCCGTGCCTGACTAATGACAGGACGCACGTGCGCGCACTCGGGTTTCCACACACAGGAGAACTCGATATATGAACTTGAGCGAAAGCAATGGAGCCCTGAGATATTACATGTAGTCACTCGCTGAAAATATACTGATTACTCAACGGCCGACAACTCAGACACTACTTTTAGTTACTGTAAATATGTCATATAGATCTGCACAATCACTGACTAAGTTTTACACATTTTTTGCCAACACAGATGGAAACAAAGATATGTGTGACTTAAGGCGAGACGCTGGAGGTAAATTTGGAGATGTCCCATTGGGGAGGGCTTTTTTATATGTAATCCCTAGCCTGATTTATTGAGTTTTAATCTACAGCAAACGTTTCAAATAGATTTCTCTAAATTAAAAAATGTTCCCTGTTCACCTGCAGCATCCCTTAATCTGCATAAGCATATGGTAAATGGTAAATGGACTAGCGCTTTTCCACCTACATTAGGCACTCAAAGCGCTTTACAGCAAGGATCCACTCACCCATTCATACACCAGTGTACGCAGACACTGGAGGCAAGTAGGGTGAAGTGTCTTGCCCAAGGACACAACGACAGTGTGCATTTTGCGGGAGCTGGGATTCGAACCCATGACCTTCCGATCACGAGACGAACCGCTCTACCACCTGCGCCACCGTCGCCCCTATCACAGGTGAAGTCTCTGAAAGCAGCTTTACAAGCCAAAGTTCTGGTGAATAGGAGAGTGACAATATATCGATTTTCCGATATATCGCGATATGTTTGCGGGATGATACTGATACTTTTTATTCCGATATCAATACTTTTGATGATGTCATGCATATTAATAAGTGACATCATGCATGCATATTAATGAGGCAGCAGTGCTCCGCTGTGTTCACAGTCAATAGAGGCCAATAATGATCAACAATTCAGTAGCGCTGCCAATAGAGTAGAATAAATAGAAAAAAGAAGTGATGCCTCTGAGAGATCTATAAACCCATCTTCAGTGTGTAAGTCAGGGATCATTTATTCACACAGAAAGAGGTTAAAAAAAAAAAGCACATGGAAAGAAATGTAAATGATGAATAATATGTAGTATGTTAAAATAAAGGTTAAAAGTCACATGTTTTTTTAAAATCGTGATGTATCGTAGGTCCCCCTCCTGGAACCGCCACCTTAACTTGGTGGAGGGGTTTGAGCCCGAATGATCCTGGAGCTCTGTTGTCGGGGGCGTCTTGCCCCTGGTAGGGTCTCCCATGGCAAACAGGTCCTAGGTGACGGATCAGACAAAGAGCGGTTCAGAAGCCCCTTATGAGAGACCAACAGGCCCGGTTAGAACCATGAGGCCGTCCTTCTGTGGACCCACCACCTGCAGGAGGAGCCATGGGGGCTGGTGCAATGTGATTTGGGCAGCTCCAACAGCTGCCCCCACGACCCGGCAACGGACAAGTGGAAGAAAATGGATGGATGGATGTATCGTAGGTTATTATATCGATTATCGCAGTATCGGTGTATCGTGAGATTATCGTTATCGTCAGCCATGTATCGCATCGAATCGTGAGGTGCCCAGATGTTCCCACCCCCACTTGTGAATGATGACTTTGCGTTGCTAAATCCAAGACTAGACCAGCTGAAACTGGAGAATTCGACCATTCCAAAGTACCAGATTTAAACTCTCCAAATAAGTTTAGAGCATCAAAAGGTCGACTACACAACAGGGAAGTGCGCTCCTTTGTGACTCAACTTTGCACCATTTCCCCCCTGCCTGTGAAACGAACAGTGTTTCCATTGGCCCGCCGTTGTGACAAACGTTTATCTCGCGCGCAGGAATCTTCGCATTCCAGCTAATCACAGTGTGCAAAGTGCACGGCGTAATCGCGGCCCGACTCGCCGGTATCTCTTAGGAAACAGCGGAGGCAAGATTCCCAGCCGGGCAGCCATCACAATCAACATTCCACGGCAAGGTTACAAAAGCGGCGCTCTCTCACACACCGCCAGGCCTGATTAACCATGTCCCCTCTGCTGCTGCTGCTCCGGCCTCTATCTGCACCGGAGAAAAAACACAGCCACAAGCTTCCCCTGTCGGGCACACACGCAAAGCAGAGTTTAAACAAATGTCACAAACTGCTCGGAAAGAGGTGACTCAAAAAATCTGCAACACAGTTCGTTTTTGTAAACTTTTAGTCAGCCAGATTGTAAAATAGTTTCAATTTATGCGCTTTTGCACTGCCTGACCCAAACATTAGCCACTAAATAAAAGGTCACACGTGCTAATATTTGACTGTAGCGCTGTTAGCTTTGATTACAGCTTAGATTCGCTGTGGCGTTGTTCCAGTAAAGGAAATGTTTTAAAAGGGGAGGTGGGAGGGGGGTATTATGTAAAATCGACTTTTTCAAGCTTTATATATCATGTTATTATGTCATTCCCTCATTAAACACATGCCTGGAGTGTTGCCTTGGCTCATTCACATATTTTGAGTAATCAGTAAAAACTTAGACGGCAGCCATTTTAGGTGTAGCTATGCCTCAGTCCTCCTAGGAACGCCCCCACCTCCTGGAGACGTCTCTGGACCTTTTGTCGCCAGCCAAGCCACCAACCACTGCTCCTCAGCTCAGCAGAGCCCCCTCCCCGCACAGTAGTGTTGTTTAGATGCCACAGCAGTGTGCTGAAGGGGGCGTGTCGGAAAGCTTCTTAAAGAGACAGAGGCCTATTTCAAGACGTTCAGTACAGCCATTTTGAGAGAGCAATTTTATTCAAGGCAGTTATTTTAATTTACTGCATATACAGACCAACAGAAGGTTACGTCATCATTGTAGTATGCTATAGACTGGTGCTATGTGATTGAAAAAAGCATAATACCCCCTCTTTAAATAGGGAAAACATGGAAGAGCTTGGTCGCTTCTAACTTCACCCCCGTTTGGCCCCATAGAGGAGAGTAGGAGAGGCTAAACGCTAACCATATCTTTGGTCTGTTTGCGTGACTGAGCGCACGCGTAAAGTCCAGACAGGTACGCAGCAACTCGTCTAAGCTCAGGTAAGAACATATCTCAGTATGCAAAAACAGGTGGCCTGTTCCTTTAAGCTTCTGCAATGGAAAAAAGATTCTCAGTGGGGTTAAGATCTGGACTCTGTGGCGGCCAATCCATGTGTGAAAATGACAATTCAAGTCATTTAATGCTTCATGCACCTTTCATATCGGATCATTCATAAGAGCGAGAAATACATAATGCATTGAACAGATGTTGGAAGTTTACAGAAAGACAAGGATTTGAGAATTCAAAAATTAGCAGCTGGACTGTGCCTTACAAATAAATATTAAAAGATCATTGTTAAATCCAGTGATGCACAAGCACTTGCAAAAACAAAGTGGATTAACTGGGAAAGACTGGAAGTTTTGTACTGAAACAGCAGCAAGAACGACAAAAAGTTCCTAGATATTAACTGAGGTGAAAGTATTTAAGTAAATGCCCCGTTTTCTTTATAGAACGTAAAAATAATAAAAACATATGAATAAGTATTGCATTGTAACCTGCTTAGAGACAGCCGGGGCGTCCAAACCTTATAAATCATGCTTATTTCTGACTCTGAAAGGCCAGCGAGTACTCGTCCATGAATGATAGTAATTATCTCATTGATGCGTTTGGGATGAGATAACCTGACCGTGAACCATAGCCACTAATCATTCCACGTAACCACGTCTTCTTCTTCTTCTCTGAAAACTAACCGTGTACCTTCTGCTACAGCACAAACAAGTGTGTTTACGATCAAATATGGAGCGTTTCACGGGCTTTGGGCAGTTAAGCGGATAGATCACAAAGACCGTGCAGTATCAGTATTTTACAAGAAAGTTAGATTTAAAGCCGCCTTAACCAAGTGCATTTTCTCCAGTTCAGCTTTACCCAAATCTAAAAGGTTACAGTCAGTGTAACGCCTCATTTGAAAGCTAAGACCTATAAAACTCATCTAAATGGATCTTTTTCCTTTTTTTCATCGCTTTTTGTCACTTTTTTGTTGAATTTGTGTCACTTTTTCTGTTGCTCTTTTGTTGCATTTTCGTCCTCGTTTTTCGTCTCGTTTTGTCGCTATTTTGACACTTTTTTCAAGAAGCTTTTAGATGTGGGTAAAGCCAAACTGGAGAAAATGTGCTCGGTTCAGGTGGGGGTTAAAGGGATAATTCAGGATTTTTGACATAGGGCCTCATTTCCTAGTTATCCAGAGTGTTGTTGATGTCTGGAGATAGTTTTTTCTTAAATTCATGCAGTTCTTATTTTTGAAGAGTCTAGTGGCGCTAGGCTAGGGCAAGGCTAAAGCATTTCTATGAACCTCAGGTGCACTGTGGAGTGCGCCAGACTGTTTTTAATGCAGGCTAACTGATACCATAGAAATGCTTTAGCCTTGCCCTAGCCTAGCACCACTAGACTCTTCAAATATAAGAACTGCATGAATTTAAGAAAAAATATCTCCAGACATTAACACTGGATAACTAGGAAATGAGGCCCTAAAAAATCCTGAAATATCCCTTTAAGCAGTTAAATGACATTTAAGGCTTTAATTATGGCACCTTTAGTCGACTTTTACTGCTTTTTAACGCCCTGCAGAAGCACGGATTTTAGATTTGCATTTTGTAGAGAAAACAGGCTACAATCTTTAACCATGGACAGATTACAACACAATAAAAGCAAAAGTCACAGTAAAGTCATGGACATGAACTCACTACCATCCTACCCACTTCCCTGTAATGGCACACCTGGTTTCCTGAAGGTGTCGAGTTATGCCCCGGCTCACTGCGTAGGAGACCCCGTCGTTGCCTGTGTCAACAACGGCCCGAAGGCTCTGGCAAAACACGAGGAAGTGGCCACATGAAAGAGGCCAGTGACACGGAGCGGCGCTTACTTCCTGCCGCACAGGAAGCGCGGCGGTGGTGAGGCGGGAGGGAAACAGCCGTGGAATGCACCGTCGTCAACCGGGGAAGTAAACGTACCCACCTCCCCCCCAGTCCTCCTCGCCGAGACCTGATGCGCCGACTTCAGCACCAGGCGCTAATCCCTGAGCGTTTATGAGACGGAGGTATTGCTGACACATGACCTCATGGTGAGTGCGCGCTACTGCAGCTCACGCCTGCTGTTTTTGAGTCAGTGACGCCATTTCAGCCTTCAATTGGAACTATCACGCATGAAATTATCTATATTAAAGGGGGCGGGGGTATTATGTAAAATCGACTTTTTCAAGCTTTATATCATGTTATTATGTCATTCCCTCATTAAACACATGCCTGGAGTGTTGCCTTGGCTCATTCACATATTTTTGAGTAATCAGTAAAAACTTAGACGGCAGCCATTTTAGGTGTAGCTATGCCTCAGTCCTCCTAGGAACGCCCCCACCTCCTGGAGACGCCTCTGGACCTTTCGTCACCAGCCAAGCCACCAACCACTGCTCCTCAGCTCAGCAGAGCTCCCTCCCCGCACAGTAGTGTTGTTTAGATGCCACAGCAGTGTGCTGAAGGGGGCGTGTCGGAAAGCTTCTTAAAGAGACAGAGGCCTATTTCAAGATGTTCAGTACAGCCATTTTGAGGGAGCAATTTTATTCAAGGCAGTTATTTTAATTTACTGCATATACAGACCAACAGAAGGTTACGTCATCATTGTAGTATGCTATAGACTGGTGCTATGTGATTGAAAAAAGCATAATACGACCTCTTTAAGAAGATATTTTAGTGCAATTGAACCGGAGCGCCCTCTGCAGGCAGAAGTGGGGATGGCATGTTGCAAAAAACTGAAGACAAGCTTTCACTTTCAGCTTCAAACACTGGAGCTGTGATGACGACGAGCGCAGGAGGAGTTTGGTGATGGATTATGGGCTGGCAACCAAAAGGGTTTACTGCGAGGCTGGATTAGAGGGTTAGCGGGGTGAGTTTAGCGTTAACCCTGGTGTTGCCTGGATAACTTTCTAGCAGGGGATCTCCATGGAAACACGCCCCAAAACCTGCTCTGGACCAACTTTAGTTCCCAGCTTGGATAAGAAGGCGGCTCATTGACCAATCAGAAGTTCTTTATATCAAAGGGCACATGGATTTTATAAAGTAGCGACATTGTGTTGTATAACCTTTATGTGGCATGAAAAAGGCTTATTTCTCGTTCACATAATACTATGAGTGTTGTAAGTTGTAATAAAGATTTTTAAAGCAGTACCAAGTAACTCATGCCCCTAGAGGCCATAAGCGCCACTGCAGGTGTCGTAGCATGTTGCGTTTTTTTTTACTCATTAATTGTCCGTGAGAGTAAATACTACGCTGACAGAAAAGACAAAGGGAGAGAGGGATATTGTACATCCAATTACACAATGGAGATCATTTTTTCCACTCAAACTTGGCTGTAAATACTGTTTAAGTGGCGCTAGCCCGCAGTTAGCTTTGCTCGTTAGCCTGTTAGCTTCTTCTTCGTGATTCTATTGTGTGTATTGCGCCTCCGAGCCGGTGCAGGCAAAGTCGCAATTGTAGTTTTCTGGCCAGAGACACCAGGGGGAGATGAAAGACGACTCAAACTGCATGATTGAAGTGTAATACTTCTCCAGGTATGTTTTTGGCGAGGGAACAGCGTTATAACATGGGTATAACTGCCTCCTCGCTCACAAGTGCATTCATGGATCAGTATCTAAAAGGAGCTCCTGACCCTCCACACACCATCACGACGCCTCCGTAGCACCAACACCTATCGCCTTCATCGCCCCAGGACCATATGGGAAACCATGGGAGACGGGGCATTTGAGTCATCGGCTCCTATAGGCTCCGGAACACCCTGCCTGACCTCAGGGCCCCACAGTCTGAGGACTTGCAAACATTTTTATTCAAAAAAACTGAATTGTCCACTTTATTTTATTGTGGTTTGAGATGTGTGTCCAAATGTTAAGTGCATTACAAATCAAATGTAATGAAATCATAATTATAATGTGGTTATTTGAGTATAATCTCGTAAATTACATTCCTCATGATGTCTATGTGAAGGTTTTTTGTTTTCAACTGGTTAATTACTTTTGCATGTTGATAAGAATAAAAAAAGCACATCATAATTCCAATAATAATTCATCAAATATGCCATTGTTGAGTAAATATAGGCAATGGGGGCCACTATAGTCTTTCCTATTCATGAGAAACAATGGGCCCCTCTATTATTTTACTATTGTCTGTTATTACTACAGTCCTCACTCTGGTGGTGCAGCTCCAGACTGACATAACTGTGGCTGACATTCTGTTCCTCAGGCTTCTCCAACGGCATTATCCCACAGTACCACTAACATGTTTGTACGGGCACCGCATGTGAAGAGCCTTGCACGAAGACACGAGATACAACACTATGCAACAATATGACGGAGATCAAACCTGGCCGAATTATTGAGCTGATATTTGCACTTTTTTTTTTGGACAATAACAACTAAGGCCTTGAGCTCCACGGGCCGTTGTTTCCTTCAGGCACACGAGTCGACCAAAGTGCTTTACAAGGAACCTTCAACCACAAACAACAACTAGCACGCCACTCAATTGAATTAACTCAGATCCACAATGGTGAGCTTTATGTCCGGAGTGGATGGCCTTCAATGTTATTCTGCTTTGTTAAACGTTTTTTCTGATGCAGCAGTGCAGAGAAACCAGGAATATTTCAATCCAGACTAAGTGTTCTGAACCAGCCTCACAGACAGCATGTCATGTGGAGAGTTCATGTGTAGGGCTGGATAAAGTTAAACAATATCAGTCTGATATCGGAAAAAAAAGTTTAGGTACTGCCGGTATCGGAAAAAATGAAAGTAACGAAAGCAGGGACCAGAAAAACGCATCTCTTTAGATCCAAGTTTGGATGCTGTTGGTCCAGCATTAAAGGAAGTGACTTGGTTGTTTCAGCCAAATAAATGATTTTTCCGCCCTCTATATTTTTCCATTTTTTGCCCAATGTTTGCCCCATATTCCCTTTTTTCCCCTATTTTTTTCTTATTTTTGCCCCAATTTTTCTTGTTTTCCCAATTTTTCTCCATTATTTTGAACTCATTTTTTATTACTAATATTTTCACTATTACCCCCATTTTTTCCAATTCTTCCCCAAATTTATTCTTCATTTTTTTCCTCAATTAATCCCCATTTTTCACACATTTCTTGACATTGGAGATTAACCCAATACTGTAAATGGGCAGATCTTCCACACATTATTGTTCTGTTTTCAGGTTCTAGACCACTGGTTCCCAAAGTGGGGGTCGGGACCCCTCGGGGGGTCGCGAGGCATTGGGTGGGGGTCCCCAGATGATTTTAGGATGAAATAAAAAAGAAAAAGGCAACTGTTTTTTGATATATTTTCGAGTGTAAAACAGCATATCATTTGTGAAATCCATTCATATAGTTAAAGAGGGGTATTATGCTTTTTTCAATCACATAGCACCAGTCTATAGAATACTACAATGATGACGTAACCTTCTGTTGGTCTGTATATGCAGTAAATTAAAATAACTGCCTTGAATAAAATTGCTCTCTCAAAATGGCTGTACTGAACGTCTTGAAATAGGCCTCTGTCTCTTTAAGAAGCTTTCCGACACGCCCCCTTCAGCACACTGCTGTGGCATCTAAACAACACTACTGTGCGGGGAGGGGGCTCTGCTGAGCTGAGGAGCAGTGGTTGGTGGCTTGGCTGGTGACAAAAGGTCCAGAGGCGTCTCCAGGAGGTGGGGCGTTCCTAGGAGGACTGAGGCATAGCTACACCTAAAATGGCTGCCGTCTAAGTTTTTACTGATTACTCAAAAATATGTGAATGAGTCAAGGCAACACTCCAGGCATGTGTTTAATGAGGGAATGACATAATAACATGATATAAAGCTTGAAAAAGTCGATTTTACATAATACCCCCCCTTTAAAATAAACAGTTTAAATACATGTTAACTTGATTTTAAAATGTGTTTTCTTCCCTAAAGTAGCGTAAGAGGCAATAACTGTATACAATGGGGGTCCCGAGTTGGTTACGTGTCAATTTTTGGGGTCCCAGCCAAAAACGTTTGGGAACCCCTGTTCTAGACGACACATATTGTAGTATACGTAAAGGGAAAAGTATCGTTCGGGTATCGGTATCGAAAACCAAGTATCGTTAAAGTACCGGTATCGGAAAAACAAATGTAACGGTATCCAGCTTTATTCATGTGGAGAGTTCATGTGGATACAGTTCGGGTGGAGAGTTCGGGTGGAGCACAGATCTCTATGATTCACTTCTGGTCAAACATTTGCAAACAGAAAGTCTCCAAGACATCACCGCAGGTCTGGGTTGCCAGGCGTGAGTGGAGGTGGCACTGCGGATGCGGCTTGTGTGCGACAGAGGAACACCATGTGATGAATGACTGGACGACTGAAAGGCCACTGTGTTCGCTCTCCCGCTGCATCTTTCCTGGCAGCCTTACCTCGTCTCACCTCCCTCCTACACTTAAACCCGTCGCTCTGACATGGACTTGAAAGAGTTTCTCTGAATACCTTATAGTACTTTGTGTTTACTTGGAAAAGGAATTGAGTTATGGTTCAGTTAGAAAGTGCAAAAAGGGCTGAGAGTGAAGACATCATGCATGATTTAGGCTTGTAAACCGACTTATTTTTCACATTTTCAGACTTAAAATAATATCTATATCCGTAAAGATATATGGTTACTCTATTACATGAAAATAAGTTGTGCTTTAAGGTACAAAAATACAAAAATAAATGAGTTTTGTTTTTGCTGCGATGTTACTGTCTTAAGGCAGTACTAACTCGTGCCCCTAGAGGCTATAAGCGCCACTGCAGGTGTCGTAGCATGTTGCGTTTTTCTATTTATTAATTGTCCGTGAGAGTAAATACTACGCTGACAGAAAAGACAAAGGGAGAGAGGGATATAGTTCATCTAATTACACAATGGAGATAATGTTTTTCACTCAAACTTGGCTGTAAATACTGTTTAAAGTGGCGCTAGCCCGCAGTTAGCTTAGCCCGTTAGCCTGTTAGCTTCTTCTTCGTGATTCCATTAGTGTGTATTGGTGGCTCCGACCCGGTGGCAGCGAAGTTACAATTCTGGTTTTCCAGAGACACCAGGGGGAGATGAAAGACCCCCCAATCATCCCATTAACACTTGTATTACCCCGAGAGGGACTACGGAAAGGATTTACTAAAGGTAAACAAGTTACTTCTTTCTGCTTTAAAGCAGTACTAAGTAACATGTTTACCTTAATAAATCCTTTCCGTAGTCCCTGTGGGGGTAATACAAGTGTTAATGGGATGATTGGGGGGTCTTTCATCTCCCCCTGGTGTCTCTGGCCAGAAAACCATGCTTGCAACTTGACTGCCACCGGGCGGAGCCACCAATACACACTAATAGAATCACGGAGAAGAAGCTAACAGGCTAACGGGCAAAGCTAACTGCGGGCTAGCGCCACTTTAAACAGTATTTACAGCCAAGTTTGAGTGAAAAAAAATATTCGCATTGTATAACTGGATGTTCAACACCCCTCTCTCCCTTCACCTTTTCTGTCAGCGTAGTATTTACTCTCCAAGACATTTAATAAGTTAAAAAATCGTACCTTGCTAAGACACCTGCAGTTGCGCTTATGGCCTCTAGGGGCAAGAGTTACTTAGTGCTGCTTTAACTTCCGCCTTAACCGAATGCATTTCTCCAAGTCAGCTTTACCCAAATCCATAAGGGCACAGCCTAAAGGCCTGTGTAACGCCTCATTTGAAAGCTAAGACCGATAAAACTCATCTAAATGGATTTCTTTCCTCGCATTTTTGTCATGTTTTTGTTGCTTTTTCTCACTTTTCTGTTGCTCTTTTGTGGATTTTTGTCGCGTTTTCGTCACACATTTTTGTCACTTTTTCATTGCTATTTTGTTGCATTTTCATCTTCCTTTTTGTCACATTTTTGCTGCTATTTTGACACTTTTTTCAAGACGCTTTCACATTTGGGTAAAGCCAAACTGGAGAAAACATGCCCGGTTCAGGTGGGGGTTAAAAGCTGTTTCCGCAATACTGCACTGAAGGAGCTAAGACATTAAATTGACTAAACGACTGGCAAAGCGGGTGAAATCTGGGGGTTAGATGCAACACATGTTCACGCTCTGCCAGCATGCTCTCGGGCAAGACACTTTTCCTGCATATTGTGGGACTTTTGATGACGTAATGGACAATTTTGGTGATGAGAGCAAACAGTGACATTTAATTCCCTGCTCGTGTAATTTCCTTTCTCTTGTTCCTGACAATCGTCCTAATAATGGAGGAAGGAAATAAGGTGATTATGTGTAATCGGGGTTTATGCCTAAAATATTCCGTGATAGGAGGGAAATGGAAAAAAGGCGACAATCACAGACTCTGAGGTCGTTCAGTTTAGACCAGTGGTTTTCAGCTGGTGGGTCAGGATCCCAAAGGCAGCTCGCGGCGTAGTCTCAGGATCAATTCCTAAATAAACAGATAACGAAGAAACACTATTTATTGATATTAGATTATATTCTAACAGTATGAAATGAATTTTGTGGCAGCAATGGCTCCATACGTGACTGATATGGCGAGTAGAGGTCGACCGATATGTTATTCTAAGGCCGGTGCCGATATGCTCAGCCGATATTTTTGACCGATATTATTGGCCGATTTTTCCAAATGCCTGGTCTATAATCCTGTAAAAACATAAATACTTTGCCACTCAAGCAGAGGCCAATTATATTTTATTACTTTAGGTCAGTGATTCCCAAAGTGGGGTCCGGGGCCCCCTGGTGGGCCTCAGAGACACTACAGGGGGGCCCCCAAACCTTGTCTACAAAACAACTACATTGAAGAAAAAAAAAATGTTAAAAGGTAAATACATTTATTTGGAGAAACGTATCAGTTTGAACCAGTATTTAGCTTTACCATCATTGCTAGATGTTGCTTTTTATGTAATTTTAGCTGTAAAATAATATAAAATTCCTTAAACTCGAGTACAGTTTTATGATTTGGGGGGCCCAGAGAGATTTTCGGATCGATAAGGGGGCCGCGATATCCCGGACTTTGGGAATGGCTGCTTTAGGTGATTCAAGCATAGTTTCTGTCCCAGCTTTGATTAGTTGCCGTTAGCATTAGCATACTGTTTGATACGGCAATCAAAAATACAATTGTGCTTCAAAATGACCATGTCCATATTGACTGAGATGTCTGTGTAAGCTCTCAGTCATAGAGGAGTTGCCCATCTTCAATGAAGGGTCCTTGAGTCGTCTTCTGTACTCTGGAGTTGAAGTCTCAAACGTTTCGCCTCTCATCCAAAAGGCTTCGTCAGCGAACATAATGATTGATGTTTAGTGAAACTTGTGTTTTACAAACCAATTTTTATTGCGATGTTTCTCTGTTCCCCTGAGGCCTAGGGAGTTGTGGGAGGACTCGCTTTCAGTCCCGGAGAGAACGGCTTTTTATCGGCGCTAGATCGGCCGATAACCGATATTGGAAAATCCCCATATATCAGCCTAATATATCAGTCAACCTCTAATAGAGAGCGAATAATGAGCCTCTTGAAGAAGCGTAATACAAGACCAATGAAGCCTATGCGTAAAATCAACCTTGCTTCATCCAATCATCACCTCATCGCAGCCACACCTTCGCCGCAGTCTGTTATGGATTCATTCTTCTCCAACGTGTCCAAGCTCCGGGGGAAGACATCTCTAACACTCATCTAACCTGCTCATGCATATTAACATCAATTCATAACACCTACTCTGTCTTCTGCCGGGGTCTGAGCGTCTCTCCGTTATTCATTAGAATGAGGAGACTTTAAATACATGGATCCTTCAAATAATCTACTAAACTTCCAGTGACAGACCTCTGGAGAGGCAGTGAAGTTAGAATAGATTAATATGGCCAGACATGAAGAATGGCTTTGTTTTCATGTCTTTAAATAAAGAAAAGCATCAAATGGGAAACTAGTCAAACCTGTTCTATTATTCTATTTCTTTTAAACCAGTACCCAGCCAAGAGCATGTTTTCTAATGGTAAAACATACTACGGTTTGCTCACCTAACCTTTTCTCATTTCTGAAACTGGCCTGTCATCTCTTCTGTTGCCCTTTTTCCACTTCTGCTCTTGCTGCACGTTCTTGCACGTTCCACGCATTGACCTGACATTTTCACCAACCGTTTCAAATGCAAAACTGATAACAGAACAAAAAGAAAGAAAGTAAAAAAAAAAAAAAAAAAAAAAAGAGAGAAAAAAAAAATCCCCATTAGCATTCTGCACACCACCTACGTGTGAGCCGCGGTGCTTTGGATCCTGCACGGGCCACAAGCGAAACCACGGTTTTTCAGGTTATGCATCTCTTTTCATACGCACACTCGCGCCTCGCCCACTACAGACAAACTGAGCAGCAGCGAGGTTCACATGTGGAGGGGCGCCCCGGTCTGAAAGTGAAAGCGGTTTCACAAGAATTTCCATCAAAGTCACTGCCTGAAATGTCACCAACCTTTACAGATTTAAAACTTTGGCTTCCTTTGAAAGAAGAGTCTCACGTTTGAGGTTAATAATAATAATAATAATGCATCAGTTTTATATAGCGCTTTTCTGGACACTCAAAGATGCTTTACATTGCATTATTCAGTCACTCCATACTCGGTGGTGGTAAACTACTATTGTAGCCACAGCTGCCCTGGGGTAGACTGACGGAAGCAAGGCTGCCAATCTGCGCCATCGGCCCCTCTGAGCACCACCAACCACTCACTCGCTCACTCAGTGCAATCGCTAGGCTTCCTGGTGTTACCAAACGGTCTCCCATCCAAGTATCGACCAGGCCCTTCCCTGCTTAGCTTCCATGGTCTGACGGGATTGGGCAGAGCTATGGCAGCAGGTTGAACAATAGAAAACTTGATTACCCAGTTTAGGCTTTAGAAATCATAAAAAATGCCGTTAGCTATCTGAGCCTGTTCTTACAAATGCGTACTTCTATAGCCAACAGCTTCCCGGACCTGTTTGATTAAGAGCTCCCCCCTGTATTAAAAAATGGTGAGGTGTGGTTTGTTCCATTTCAAGACATTTATATAAATTCTGTGGTTTCTCCATCATTGAAGCTGTGGTAATCAAATGATTTCTTGTAGTAGGGTAAACTTCAGCACCACAGATCTCCACTGTAAATGCGACCTTTGTGAAAGAAAAACAGACCGTGTGCGCTAGAGATGTGCGGGTCAGCTTTTTTTCTGACCCGCACCAACCCGACCCGCTGTGAATCAAACCCGAACCGCCCGATCCGCAGAAAAGTGTCTCAGTTTGCAAACCCGCCCCGCCCCGAACCCGCACACATTAAAAAACAGCGGCATGAGTCAGGCTGCAGCTGCTGTCACTCAAACGGGAGCGTGTCACGTGACCGCGAGTTTACAGCGGAGAATTAGCACTTGATGCTTTGTTTTGCTACTGAGCTCCTGAGAAATCTCTGAAATCGCTTATGGACTCATCAGGAAACGAGGAGCAGAAAATATCATGAGGCTTTACTTCTACCACATGGACAACTCTTTCTGTCAAACTAAATGGAGTTTGGACTAACGTGGAGCAGCCTTAACCTGACGCTACAAGAAGTCGCTCTCCTCAGGTTAGTAAGATGCTGTGTCTTTGTTATTTTAGTTGTACCTTGCTTCTTGCTGATGCATTATTTTCACCACTTGTGCGTGTCGCATATGTGCTTGGGCACTGCTGTTGTGCCGCTGCATTTGTAGTGGTGAGTATAAAGTCATAAGCGATAGGCCAGGTAACAGATACATAAACAAAACATGCTAATGATACGTGTACCCCATAAAACTAAACATTCAACAAAACACAGCCGACTATGTGGTATTTATGGATAAGAATGCACTGTATGTTGTAAGCCAACAATGTAAGGACAAAAAAAAAAGTGCGCTTTGTAGTAACCCGACCCACCCGCACCCGAAGTTTGCCGTATTTATGAGGTACCCGAACCGACCGAATCCGCGGGCCCCGCGGGTTGACCGCGGGTGTCGGGTCAACCCGCGCATCACTAGTGTGCGCTTTTGCGTGTCTAAATATAGCGCATTTTCCTCCAGCGCGAACCAGGAAGTCAGAGGCTAAGTTAGCGCAGCGTTAGCATTCGCGTTCATGAACTCGCCTTTAAGTTTTTCCTCATGTTTTCGCAGTCTTGTTTTTGTTGCTGTTATGATTTAGCATGCTTTGGTGGTTTTTGTGTAAAAACAGTAAACAACAGATGCAAAATTGTACTATTTATACACATTTTGGGATGTTTTCTGTTCTTTTGCGTCTTCAAAAATCATCTGAAGTATACGATTTTGAAGATGTTAGTTTTCAAAATAACTTGTCTGGTGGTTCATTTTACCCCCAGATTGGGGTAAATTGAACCACCAGATTTAAAGGTGAAATTAATACTAAACATCATCAAGGCTAATTTTTTACAATTCAGTCTTTCCTATTAGCAATTTATTCCAAAAACATATTATAACAAATCTTTTTCTTTTCATATGCTACTTCTTATGCTGCAGATTATGACATTTTGTCTCTAAAAAAATCCCAAATAATTTTATGTAAAAACTAATTTTAATTCGCTCGTCTCTACTAGACCCAGAACCACCAATAAACAATCCAAAAACTATAGAATTGTACATTAACATTTGTCATCTGTAATTTGTCATTCATTGTTTCTTATGGAGCAGAGGCGGCTCAATTTACCCTATTATATCTTCTTTGAGAAAACCAAGAGAGTTGTGTTTATTAAAGAAGAAATCTTCCTAAATTATTAATCTGCTTTTATACCTAACTTAATGAGCAACCAGCATCAGGAAAAAAAAACTGACCTGCATGTTTTTGTTTGTTTGAGACGATCGTTTTTGGGATCAGGCCAATAATTTACTCTGAACAGCGAAAATAAAAATGTAATCATAAAAAGTGGGGTTATTTTACAGCCAAATTTTCAATTTTTTGTCTGTCAAGTTCAAATCATGTAAAGATTAAATCTATAATCTCACATTTCAAGAATTTTTTAAATTTCAAAATATAAGGGTGGTTCATCTTACCCACTGGCTCATCTTACCCCACTCTCCCCTACTATCTAAAACACACTGAATGGCAGTTTTGGCTTGAGTTATGTTTACAAGATAAAACGTCATAAAAATGCAGTTATGCAGATTTTCTTCAGCCCCGACTATTAGCAGTCTGTGGTTTATAATAATAATAATAACGTAAACATTTGCTGCTACTTTCTTCTCTGCTGCTGGCTATTTTCCGCGTAACGTCTGACCTATAGACGTTATAGTGTGCTATTTGTTGACCGCCACAGTTAAGTAAGTCGCCCCAAAGCTGCAGCTAGGTCATGTCTGGAGAGAGGATTGCTTTGTGCTGAGTTTGGAAGTGCGGTCAGGGCCAAAACATGCAATTAGCCCAGCACTAGCTCAGCACGTCTGCAGCGGGAGCTACAGGCGGCAGGTGAGTGACTACAGCAAAGACAGGACTCAAGAGAGAGAAAGGGAAACGACCCAGGCCTTATCATGGCTTTCCCTCGTAGATTTATTACGTGGTGAGGAGTTATAGCGTGGGTTTGATTAGGAGGAAGTCTCATAACGGTAATGAGGGCCAATAATGTGGCATCACATTTGACTTCAGATCAGAAACACCAGCATTGACTCAAGAGCACCGGCAAATTTATATTGTAAAAAACAAGAGAGAGAAACTGCAGGTGAAAAGGGAAAAAATGCAACTGAAGATAACAATTTGAAACTTCTCCTACATATTACTGATATAAATGGGAGGAAAAATGTAGTGCAAGTCATTTTATGGTTTCATATAGAAATAAGGCACTGTGTACAAAATGGTTCAAATTGCCGAGTTTTACAGCAATGGATTGAGCCAGATTTAAATGTATGGTTTTATTTTGCTGGTATATTAGTTGCAAAGAATTTTTCAGTGGAGATTTAAGATATCTTGTTCAGTTTTTGAATAAGTTATTAGTGACAGGATTTTTGACATTGGGCCTCATTTCCTAGTTATCCAGAGTGTTGTTGTTGTCTAGTGGCGCTAGGCTAATGCTAGGCTAACGCATTATGCTATCAGTTAGCCTGCATTAAAAACAGTCTGACCCACTCCACAGTGCACCTGAGGTAAATCACTTATAACCCCAGACTAACCATATAAATGTCTGTGTTAATAGAATAATGTTTGAAATATAACTGACCTTGTATCACATGAATTACCGCATTTTGAGGGACTATTTTCTCGCAGATCACTCCGCCACTGCGTTAGCTTACAGCCACGAAGCTGATGCTGCTCAAATATAAGTTATTTTAAATGCAACATGGTTAAAATTATTCCGTAGGTATTATTATAGTGGAGATGTTGTTGCAAGAGTGTAAAGAAAACCTCAAGGCAACCTAAAGTTTCGCCACGTCTGTGAATGTAACTCTCTGACGTTTTGCTGCTGCTGCTGCTGCTGTCTCCCAGAAAGGAAACGACCTTTATGGTTTACAGAGTCATTTCGGTCGCCTTGCGTACAACACGCGGACGTCAAACATGTCAATATTTTCGAATGACGTAATATGAATACGTGTGGGAAAGACGAGGGAGTGGTGAAGGGTCTATTTTTAGTCTGACATTAAAATTAAGATGTTAAGGGAGGAAATGTGACATAGTGTTGTGTTGGTGAAAAAAGACCTTTCTGCAGTGAACAATAAATCTAAATCTAAAGTCTTTTATCAGCCACAAACTACAGCATATAAGATGTGAAACATGCGAATATGAGGATTTTGTTTCTTTTCTTTCAAACGTTAGGAATGATTTTGAACCACAACTGAACTGACACTTTAAGATTTACGCTTTCCCTCTTTCATCCAAAACAAAACCAAATCCGGTATGAGGCCTTCCAATATGCGAACAAATTAGAACATAAAACCTTAAATGTGAATGCCTGAACTCGCACATAAACCACATGCATTGTGAACTGTAGGGGAGGACACGCAAACTCCTCCTAACCGGGTCACGACTTTCATAACCTGCGAGTTGAGTCAAGACGCAAAGGTTACTCATAATTGTCCTAAGCCTCTGACAGAACGCTTTGCTATTTTGCCCTGATTTTGTGCATTTAAAAAAAAGGTCCTGTTTACGCCGAGTGACTCATTATTTCTCATCTGCGCAAAGTGTTTATACTGCAATTCATCCCCGCCCCAGTGCCCTTTTTAAAAATTGTATTAGTCACTTTTAGTAAAGCTGCTAAAATACTCCGCTGCCTGGGCTTGAGTTTACACAGCAGAGGAGGTCCAAAACATGCACAATAGGGGGTGAGCGCTCCAGCCCCCTCCTCTCAAACAGACTGCAGTGTCCAAAGGCTAGCGCTCGCCGGTAATTAATGGCTCACGACGATTACATAATAGATTGCGTAATGCTAGTCCTGACTCAGCGCTTTTTGTTTCACATGGACCGTGATGATGAGCCCCTGCGCGGGAGCAAGAGTTCAAACTCTCCAACGTCTCCTACGCACGAGCCGGGACGGGAGCTCGTGCGGCCGCCGTCTGGACACAGCGATCCTCACACTCGGTCAGCGCTCAAGAGTGTAACGTGAGCACAGGGTTTGGGGACAGAGTTGTCGTCGCAGTTAAAAAGGCTGCAATTATTTATCTTTATGATATCGCTGAGATGTTCTTCAGAAACATTTCAACACTGTACAGTACAGACGAGGCAAAAACAGTCAATATGCCACAGGGGTCACTTATCAAGCTATAAAGAGCAATCTAGGAAAAAAAGCATATTTATGGGCATGTTGCACCGAACTTTAACATTTGAAACTGCGTGCGTTACAGTATTAGAGCCCCAAATCTGATGATGAGAGAATATTGCGTGCGTAGAAAATGTGCACGAGAGGAAACACACGGGATAATGACCCCCCCCCCTGCTTTTTTGTCCCATTTTTGTCAATTTTTTGTCCCATTTTGTCAATTTTTTGTCCCATTTTTGTCAATTTTTTGTCCCATTTTTGTCCATTTTTGTTCCATTTTTGTCCATTTTTTGTCCAATTTTTGTCCGTTTTATGTCCAATTTTTGTCCAATTTTGTCAATTTTTTGTCCCATTTTTGTCAATTTTTTGTCCCATTTTTGTCAATTTTTTTGTCCCATTTTTGTCAATTTTTTGTCACATTTTTATCAATTTTTTGTCCCATTTTTGTCAATTTTTTGTCCCATTTTTGTCAATTTTTTGTCCCATTTTTGTCAATTTTTTGTCACATTTTTATCAATTTTTGTCCCATTTTTGTCAATTTTTTGTCCCATTTTTGTCAATTTTTTGTCCGATTTTTGTCAATTTTTTGTCCCATTTTTGTCAATTTTTTGTCCCATTTTTGTCAAATTTTTGTTGCTTTTTGCCACTTTTGTCTTTTTTTTTTTGCTTTTTTGTCCCATTTTTGTTGCAATTTTATTGTGATATTACATAACGCAATTTCCAAATCGCAGAGGCACATGATTTTGGCCCATGTAGCGGACGGTCCATAGATGTGAATGGAGAGGCTAAAGATGGAGACGTGAGCACCACCATTTGCTTTTGTTTATATCTTTATATCTTGTCAAATTTTTTTTGCTTTTTTGTCCCATTTTTGTCAAAGTTTTGTAGCTTTTTTGTCCCATTTTGTCAAATTTTTATCAAATTTTTGTTAATTTTTTGTTGCTTTTTTGTCCCATTTTTGTCATGTTTTGTTGCTTTTTTGACTGGTTTTTTGCTCCCATTTTTGTTGCTGTTTTGTCACATTTCTTGTTGCTTTTTCACAACTTTTTTGTTGCGTTTTTGTTGCTTCTTCCTCATCGTTTACATCTCCTTTCCGGTGCTATTTTGACGCTTTTCTCAAGAGGCTTTTAGATTTGGGTAATGCCTGGATAATAACTGGTTAAGGTGGGGCTTAAGAGGCTAATAAGTGTCATTATTACATTGAAAGCCTATGAGACAATACAGTGCCCGCGGTCCAGTAACACATAATAATCTACATAACTGGAGGTTTTTGTATATGTGTAGCTGTATTAATGTTGGAATATCTAATAAAGTGCTTGAATCAATATAAACAGAGAGCATGTTTGTAAAATGTGGCAATAATTATTGTAGTCAGGGTTTAGTGGCATTGAGGGTAGATTCGAATCTCGCTGGTGAACACTGTGGTTGTGTCCTTGGGCAAGACACTAGTTACACCAGATCAAATCAACACACAATTTCCAACTGCCTTTCTCCTCATATTTGCCGGCACTGAGGGAACGTTAGGCCTTTGACTCCATGTTTGCACTTCGGTATCATCAGCCGCTGTTATGAATCCCGTAACGGTAATCACTGACCAATTTGCAGAGAGTCAATGCGGCAATGAACATAAACGCAGCGGGATAAAAGCAGAAACATCGCGCCGCGGGCTTTTACTGAGATATTTGCTCTTTTTAAAACGGGCTGGAAAAGGCCTGCGATTGTTAGCGTCCGTGTTGCGTAGCAGCCGCACCACACGGCATGGCCTTAGGATCGAGTGACTCAAAGAGGATCAATGTGTCAGTGTTAGCCGGAGTATAAATAAAGATTGTGCTTTACGGCCATTTCTGTATTTAGACTAATTCAGGAGTAAAATTGGAAAGTGACCCGGGGATATAGTAGCGCCGACCACAAGCAGGACAAATCTGGCTTTTCTCTACCCTCCCGGAGGAATAGGCTTAGTAGTTTTATACATGTTTTTTTTTCTTATTTGAAGCCACACTGCGGAGCATTAAAGGTTTTACTTTGCTATGTCAGAAGAACTAAACTGCTCATAAATAAACAGAGCAACCAAACATGCTCACGATGATCCGCGAGACACCAACAACACTATTTCTGCAGTGGGTTATTAAAATAAGATCTACAAACGACATCTTTAGGAACGTTGACAAAGGTTGCGTTCGATTCGAAGCTGAGGAGGAAAACATTAAGGATTATGGATGTATTTTCAACCAAATAGAAAAATGGTGTTGTTGTAAAGTGCTACAGAAATTAAATGTGATTCGTCCCTTATGAGAGACCAACAGGCCCGGTTAGAACCATGAGGCCGTCCTTCTGTGGACCCACCACCTGCAGGAGGAGCCATAGGGGCTGGTGCAATGTGATTTGGGCAGCGCCAACGACTGCCCCCACGACCCGGCAACGGAAAAGTGGAAGAAAAAGGATGGATGGATGGATGATTGACTGATTGATTGATTAATTAATTGATTGATTGATTGATTGATTGGTTCAACAAATCAAATTTGTAAACAAATAACAGACGATGCTAAAGCAAAGGTTAGCTTTATGCTACATGCTAGCAACTATAAACTAGCTTTGAGTGCAGGTTTTTTAACTTGTATACGGAACAATTTATCACATTTGCAATTTTATTGTGATATTACATAACGCAATTTCCAAATCGCAGAGGCACATGATTTTGGCCCATGTAGCGGACGGTCCATAGATGTGAATGGAGAGGCTAAAGATGGAGACGTGAGCACCACCATGTGCTTTTGTTTATATCTCAGTCTAATGAAGGTGTATGATCGTGGATGTACTGTGAAAATATCAGCGTTTATAATGCAGCCATCGCAAAGGACTAAGCGTTCTTCTCTGTTAGCATTGAGCTAGCTGTCGCTAATCACTCCATTCAGAGTCCTGGGCCGTGCTGCCAACCATGAGACCAGACCATGAGCGCTGCTCTCGCCTCAATAAACTACTCGCCAAGCTCTGACTGGATTCACATGTTTACGCCGGACGGACACATAGATGAAGGTGAGCCGTGTGCTGTTGATATAAAGTAAAGAGTCGTTAGCTGCGCGCAGATAACCCATGCTAAATATGCTTAGAGTCAGGAAGGAAAGAATAAATAAAAAGAGTGATAAAAATAGTCGGACCTAATGTATTTAAACCGAATTATTGGTCACCCGTACTCAAAGCAAAGCAGTAAAATCTCCATGGAAACGAGCTGGTGATTTTCCAGCAAGCCGTTAGCTAAAAGTAAACATTTTTTTCACAGTTTTAACAGGTGTCATTCCCACTGTTGCCTGAAGAGGGAGCTCTAGGCCAGCTCGAAATCCTTTTCTTTACAAAGACATTATTACAAATCTAAAAAAAAAGGAAAACATCCATGTGAAGAAATGTTTTCAAGCCTCAAATATGCGTGACATGTCCACTTTAGTACAACCCATTCCCCTTTTTGGCCACTCTCCTCGCCTCTGTGCATTCAAACCAGAGACCCACAGATGACGGGGCAGAAAGGAGGCCTTCTCTGACCGGGCTGACGTCAGGCCACATGCACTAACTCGATTTGGGGGCGAGGAGATGGGCGAGGGCGGGCCGGCGCACAGAGCGGCCACTGTGGAGCTAACTCGACTCACTTGAGCCAAAGCAGCACCCAATGAATTTCCAGGAAAAAAAGGAAATAAATCTGCTCATTGTCCCGAGCATTAAAGTGCTGCAAAGTCACACGGCGGGATGGAGAAACGGGTAATATGCTTAGTCAGGGTCACTTTGACGTTCAAGATGTTCTTGTCACAATGTTCAATGGGCTGGACTCAAACATTAACCGACTTTCTTGATCCACACGGGAATCTCGTTGGGATGGGACTGAATACATTTCCTTCTTCCCACTCTCTCTCAGGCAGAGTTGGTACTTAGTATTATTTTTTCCTTGTATGTTAAAGGCCCTATACCTGATGTTTTTATTACGAACAATGAAAGCAGAAGCTACTAAATCAAAATGTTAATTGTTTCCTAACAGTCTCAATTCTTCACAGGTTTATCAGCACATTTCACAACTTACAGGGTCACTTTTCAGGACCATTGTCACAGAAACGCTAGAAATCGATATAAAAACAGGTATAGTCAGTTTGTTGCTGTTGGTACAACTTGGCACAAATCTGTGGAATTGCTTTCACTCACTTGTGTTCACTAATGCCATTGCCTGAAGTAAATGAATACATGAAATTAATATAGGACAATCAAAAATGTACAGTACTGTATAAACAAATGATAAAAAAATGATTAAAATCACATAAGATATTTTGTTCTATGGCGACATCCCAAATTTTCATCACATTAGTATTTTTTTTTCACAAAAGTTGACCCATTTGTCGAAATTACTTTAAAGTGGCCATACCACCTTTGCGATGCCCAATCCCGTCAGACCTTGGAAGCTAAGCAGGGAAGGGCCTGGTTAGTACTTGGATGGGAGACCGTTCAGTAACACCAGGAAGCCTAGCGAATGTAGTGAGTGAGTGGTTGGTGGTGGTGGCTGATGTGCGCAGACTGGTTGCCTCGCTTATCATCACCGAGTATGGAGTGAATGAATAATGCACCAAAATTGTAAAGCGACTTTGAGCGTCTGGAAAAGCGCTATATAAGACTAATGCATTATTATTATTATTATTAAAGTGTGACCAGATATACTGTACTGTTATACTTGTCCTTTGTCCTTTAGCCTTAATTACAGCACGCATTCGCTGTGGCATTGTTCCAATGATCTTCTGCAATGTCAAAAGATCCAGTGTTGCATTTATCTTTCACCAAGATGATGATGTGAGAGTGTGACCACTGTGCAAAGCCTTCTCCAGCACATGCCAACTATTCTTTATGGGGTTAATTAAATCTGGGCTGTGTGGCGGCTAATATATCACCCACCTTGCCCCCAGTGTCTGCGTGTATTGGTGAATGAATGAGAGAGTGAATGGGTGACCGGTTCCTTGCTGTAAAGCGCTTTGGGCCTGATGAAGATGGAAAAGCGCTTTATAAGTTGAGACCATTTACCATTCCTACAGTTTTTGTTCGACCTTTTTTTGCTCAGGCCGTGTAAAAACATTTTAGACGACAGACACAAGCACAGGGAACCAGGAGAGGCTTTCAGGTCTGATCAGGAAGGGAGAGGGCGGGAGCTTGATTGCTGTCTCTCTCATCTTACAGACTATCACTTTAAAATATCAAAGTTTTACAAAATTCCTCTGTTTAATCTATGCATTTGTCATCTTTAAAATGCATTGATTCGTTGCATTCGTGGCATTAAAAAGCCCCACAGTCCGCACATTGATATCCTCTCCAAATCTCGCAAAGCTATACTTGGCGCTGAAGAGCTGCTGATGTAAAGACGGATGGCTCTCCTAAACTCCGCAGACAGTTTGATGAATACGCCGGCTTCTCCTCTCCCCGTGACATGGCGGGATCTTTTCGGCACCTCGCGATGGAGCGGGGCGAGCGGTGCACTGGGGAAACCCTGTTAGACGGACTTCCCCCTCCATTATGAGAGAGAGAGGGCGCAGGAAGAGCTGGTTACTCCTGATACTGAGCCCACTCATGCGGGACCTTCCGTGCCAAAAAAAAAAAAAAGTGAGTTCGAGAGGCGTAAATGCTCCACTAAGGAAGATGAATATGGTTTTACAGAGAGGTACAGCAACTGTCAGGTCCAGGTTAAGCAACACTATGAGGGAGCATGAGACAACATTTTCACACATGGATTTCCCACTACAGAGCCCAGATTTTAACCCCATTGAGAATCATCAATACAAGACCTTGGTGAAAAATGTATGCAACACTGGATGTATTGAAATAATGCCACAGCTGGAATCAAAGCTAAAAGATACCCTTGATACGTTGTACATAACACAATTTAGTCCAATGCAATCCGCGTGGTAACTATTTTTAATAACTTGCACCTATGTAGTACACACACAATGGAATAATATGTATCGTAGTTTGGAGGTACATGTTGTAATAAGACATAAGACCCTTAAAGGAATAGGCCACCGTTTTTACATACTGAGATATGTTCTTACTTTAGCTTTGATGAGTTCATTTGTACCTGTCTGGTCTCCACGTGTGCCTTCCATAACGTAAACACAGCACAGACGGCGTTAGCATTTAGCCTCTCTCTTCTCCTCTATAGCTCCAAACTAGGTGAAGATAGAAGCTACCAAACTCTTCCACGTTTTCCCTATTTAAATATGGTTACGTGAAGTTTATAAAGTATAATTACACAAAATTAAACAGTATGGATTTTCTAAGCGGATAAAAAGGGGAACTATATTGTAAGGCGTAATAATACAAGGAGTAATTCGGCATCCGCGCAGTGATATCTTCACTTTACTGTGCGGACGCCGAATTACTCCTGGTATTATTACGCCTTACAATATAGTTCCCCTTTTTATCCTCTTAGAAAATCCACATCGTTAAATTTTGTGTAATTATACGTAACCATATTTAAATAGGGAAAACGTGGAAGAGTTTGGTAGCTTCTATCTTCACCTCGTTTGGAGCTATACAGGAGAAGAGAGAGGCTAAATGCTAACGCCGTCTGTGCTGTGTTTACGTTACTGAAGGCACACGTGAAGACCAGACAGGTACAAATGAACTCGTCTAAGCTAAGGTAAGAACATATCTCAGTATGAAAAAACGGTGGCCTATTCCTTTAAGGTTAGGAGTCTTAAGTCTTATTACAATATGTACCTCCAAACTACAAATACATATTATTCCATCATGTATGAAACCCATAGGTACAAGTTATTACACATTGTTACAGCACATTACATTGTGGTTCATTGCATCAAGGGTAGTGTAAAATAAAGTGTCAGACAATGTACATTTTCTATCTAAAATATCATGTATTACAGTATATTACCAAATCTGATATGTAAATGAGCGAAAGTGGAATATGTGCAAACTCCTCTTCTGCTGATCCACTTTTCCACAACCAAAGAAAGTTAAATGTCCGCTCAAAGCATGTATTTGACCCGAGAACAACATTCTAACAAGGTTAAAGGCTGAAAAGGTAGATTTCGCATCCCCCGTGCTGGTTGCTGATCTGATATCATCATGTTTTCAGCGCATGAACCCACGCTTGTGTATATCGCTGACTGTGGCGGGGCCCTGGCGTCGCACACTGGCCCGTCTTGTGCTGGCCCAGTGTGCTCCGTGCTAAAATATGTGCATGTGTTTCAATGGGCCGCACAATGTTCGTCTGTGACGCGCACAGAGCGGCGACTGTGGAGCGGGCCGCGGGTATTTTTCACCGCGATGGCCGAGCGGGGAGCGAGGGCCAAAAGGCTGCAGTGTAAGAACGCTCTGCTGGGGGGCCTGGCCGGGGAGGGAACAGCGAGGTAAGAGGAAATACGGCTGCCCCGGTTCGACCTGGCAAACACGGGATATCCCCGAGGTTTTTCCAACGCTCCCAACTGTCAGTCAACGCCCCGGAGCAAAGAGGATTCCTTCTTATAAAGTATGTGCTGCTGTCACACAACACGCAGGGCCACATTCAGAGACATTTACAGCTGTCAATTTGAAACCTGTCCTGTAGATTACAGACTAAACATGGAGGAGAAATGTGTTGCAGGTTCTTTCATTTTATGCTTTTATACGGCAGGGTGGCGCAGCGGTTAGAGCTCGTGCTTCACAGCTAGAAGGTCCCGGGTTTGATTCCCACCTGGACGGGGCCTGTGTGGAGTTTGCATGTTCTCCCCGTGTCTGTGTAGGTTTCCTCGGGGGACTCTGGTTTCCCATCCATCCATCCATCCATTTTCTTCCGCTTTATCCGGGGCCGGGTCGCGGAGGCAGCAGTCTCAGCAGAGATGCCCAGACTTCCCGATCCACGCACACCTCCTCCAGCTGTTCTGGGGGACCCCGAGGCGACACCAGGCCAGCTCGGAGACATAGTCCCACCAGCGTGTCCTGGGCCTTCCACGGGGCCTCCTCCCAATAGGACATGCCTGGAACACCTCCCGAGGGAGGCGACCAGGAGGCATCCGGAACAGATGCCCTAGCCACCTCAGCTGGCTCCTTTCGACGTGAAGGAGCAGCGACTCTACCCCGAGCTCCTCCCGGGTAACTGAGCTCCTCACCCGATCTCGGAGGGTGCGCCCAGCCACCCTGCGAAGGAAACTCATTTCGGCCGCTTGTATCCGCGATCTTGTCCTTTCGGTCATTACCCAGATCTCATGACCATAGGTGAGGGTGGGAACGTAGATCGATCGGTAAATCGAGAGCTTTGCCCCCTGACTCAGCTCCCTCTTCACCACAACAGTCCGATACAGCGACCGCATCACTGCTGACGCTGCACCGATCCGTCTATCGATCTCACGCTCCATCCGTCCCTCACTCGTGAACAAGACCCCGAGATACTTGAACTCCTCCACTTGAGGTAAGGACTCCCCACCGACCTGAAGCGGGGAAGCCACCTTTTTCCGGTGGAGAACCATGGCCTCAGATTTGGAGGTGCTGATCCTCATCCCGGCCGCTTCACACTCGGCTGCAAACCGTCCCAGTGCGCGCTGGAGGTCCTGATTTGATGAAGCCAACAGAACAACATCATCTGCAAACAGCAGAGATGAGATCCTGAGGTTCCCAAACCGGACACCCTCCGGCCCCTGGCTGCGCCTAGAAATTCTGTCCATAAAGGTAATGAACAGAACCGGTGACATAGGGCAGCCCTGGCGGAGACCAACACGCACCGGAAACAAGTCTGACTTACTGCCGGCAATGCGAACCAAGCTCCTGCTACGGTCATACAGGGAACGGACAGCCCTTAGCAGAGGGCCCCGGACCCCATACTCCCGGAGCACCCCCCACAGGGCACCACGAGGGACACGGTCGAACGCTTTCTCCAAATCCACAAAGCACATGTGGACTGGTTGGGCGAACTCCCACGAACCCTCGAGCACCCGATGAAGGGTATAGAGCTGGTCCAGTGTGCCACGACCGGGACGAAAACCGCATTGTTCCTCCTGAATCCGAGGTTCGACTATCGGCCGGATCCTCCTCTCCAGCACCCTGGAGTAGACCTTACCCGGGAGGCTGAGAAGTGTGATCCCTCTGTAATTGGAGCACACCCTCCGATCCCCCTTCTTAAAGAGAGGGACCACCACCCCGGTCTGCCAATCCAGAGGCACTGTCCCCAACCGCCACGCGATGTTGCAGAGACGTGTCAGCCAAGACAGCCCTACAACATCCAGAGACTTAAGGTACTCGGGACGAATCTCATCCACCCCCGGGGCCTTGCCACCGAGGAGCTTTCTAACCACCTCAGTGACTTCAGCCTGGGTGATGGACGAACCCCCTCCGAGTCCCCAGCCTCTGCCTCCTCATCGGAAGACGTGACAGTGGGATTGAGGAGATCCTCGAAGTACTCCTTCCACCGCCCGACCACATCCCCAGCCTCTGGTTTCCCCTTCCACTAAAAACATGTACAATAGGGTGTGGGACAACAGATGAAAATGAGCCCATGGCTACAATCCGGTGTGGTGTGTTCATTAAAGGGGGGGTATTATGTAAAATCGACTTTTTCAAGCTTTATATCATGTTATTATGTCATTCCCTCATTAAACACATGCCTGGAGTGTTGCCTTGGCTCATTCACATATTTTTGAGTAATCAGTAAAAACTTAGACGGCAGCCATTTTAGGTGTAGCTATGCCTCAGTCCTCCTAGGAACGCCCCCACCTCCTGGAGACGCCTCTGGACCTTTTGTCACCAGCCAAGCCACCAACCACTGCTCCTCAGCTCAGCAGAGCCCCCTCCCCGCACAGTAGTGTTGTTTAGATGCCACAGCAGTGTGCTGAAGGGGGCGTGTCGGAAAGCTTCTTAAAGAGACAGAGGCCTATTTCAAGACGTTCAGTACAGCCATTTTGAGAGAGCAATTTTATTCAAAGCAGTTATTTTAATTTACTGCATATACAGACCAACAGAAGGTTACGTCATCATTGTAGTATGCTATAGACTGGTGCTATGTGATTGAAAAAAGCATAATACCCCCTCTTTAACATGCACTGTCTCATAAAAATATTATATATTATTATTATACAGACATTATTAGACTTTTATGCATATAAAATTGCAAAAAAATCTAAATAATTGATGGATCCAGGTTTGAATTTATGGTTACAAAGTATAAATATTAGTTACAAAGATTTGTTCAGGAGAACTCTTGTTTAGGTTTTGAATAGGCTACTGTAGTTATACGTGTTTATGGGGTTCAATAAATCAGGTGAAGATCATTTTGTGTATATGAGCTCTATAAAGGCACTATTCCTGATTTTATATCTAGAAATGGAACAAAATTATTTAATATTTGTGGGGGGTAAAAACACTGTGAATCTAATTATAAAACCTGTTTCAATTTCATTAACTTTCAGGCTATTTTTCTTGCATTTTTGTGAAAGTGACCCCACAAGTTGTGAAAGGTAGAAGATGTCAAGATGGTAAATGTCAACAAGAAAGCAACAAGGAATAATAAAAAACAACAACAACAACAAAAAACTTTCATAGTAACTAAATCAACTGGCTTAATGGTTCATCAGTAATGATTGGTATTATACAGCATTAGGAAATACTCCATGTTACGAATCACCACACAGATACTCGCACCATACTGATGTACATTGATAACCTGAACGGTCCAACGTTTTCCTTTATGTAAACACAATGTACGGTAAAGTGTCAATGATGCCAGTCAATATGATCTTGTTGTATCGCTGAAAGAACACACACATAAGCTTGGCGTCAGCCTACTCCTTTTGAGCTTTTCTGTGATGAAATGTTTAATTACTGTGAAATATGAATGTAAACAGCTCAAATAAACAGCTCAATCAAAGGTGCTTATGAACTCGTCCCTGTGACGAATGTGGATGCTGCAAATATACTCGAGAAGCTACAAATGAGTTTGAACACCACACACACACACAAAATCAGGTTTAGGGCCTTTTAAGTAAGGATGGTGTCGCTACAATGTAAGAAAGCGGCCAATAAATGTACATTTCCCACATAAATCAATGGAGAAATGTTGAATCAGTGCAACATTTGAAAAGCTTATTGTCAATGCAGTCGATTTTCACGTTTCCAGGTGAAGGTTTATATGCTGAGAAAGCTCAATACCTGAACATTTAGTCTTTCCTAACCTCGAGAAACTAGTTTTCACACACCTGAGGCAGAGGGCCAGACCGACTCTGAAATGTGTGGAGATGTTCATGAGCCTGAGGTGTAGATTCCACTGTTCCCTCTATAATTATGCATTTCTATCCCACCCCGATCGTAATTTGCTGCATGTTTTTCAGCTGTAACACATTTAGCTGTTTTCCACGTCCGACATTAGCCTAACGCTTTTCTCCCGAACCGAGAAAAACACGCGAAAAGAGGAGACCCGATGAATCACGGTGACCCTCTTACCGACCACATAATGGAGCATTGTGGTCCACGCAAATAGGACATTTCTCTGTAATGCATTTGAATGTATCACTACAACTGCGGCATAAAAGTGTAATGTAGTAAGGACCATTGAGGACACTGTTGGAGATAGTAGTTTTTTTCACAAATGTACACGTGGAGACTGAGAAATAAGCTTTCATTTTATCCTATCAATGTTATTTTTTCCATATTTCCTTTTTGTTGTCATCGATTTGGAAATAAACTTTATTTTTAACATTTAATATTTGTAAACTGCTGGATCATAAACTTATCTGTATTTCGGTATGTTTTCCTAACTTCTTTTGGTTTGTTAATTTTTCTTCTATTTACTTTACACCCCCATTATTATGTGCTTGTGTAGGTGTTATTATTAGTTATTATCCAGGCATTGAAAAAAAATACAATATCTGGTATCGGCTACACATACCGATACTGAACCAATACCGGTTTTGGCTCTCAATGCCTTAAAGCAGTACTAAGTAACTTGTGCACCCTAGAGGCCATAAGCGCCACTGCAGGTGTTGTAGCATGTTGCGTTTTTTAAATCATTAATTGTGAGAGTAAATACTACACTGACAGAAAAGGCAAAGGGAGAGAGGGATATTGTACATCCAATTACACAATGGAGATCACTTTTTTCACTCAAACTTGGTTGTAAATACTGTTTAAGTGATTCCATTAGTGTGTATTGGTGACTCTGACCCGGAGGCAGCAAAGTTGCAATTGTGGTTTTCTGGCCAGAGACACCAGGGGGAGATGAAAGACCCGTCAATCATCCCATTAAAGTGCATATGACACAATTTTTGCTAAAACAGTTAACATAATTATATTTAAGATTTTGCTAAAGATTAAACCCAGTTTTCTTTAGTTTGACCATTTCTGTGATGTTTATAGTTTCACTTCCTTATTGGACACCGACAGGAAGTGACATCAAAGAAGGTAAACAATTTTGAACTGTTGCAGTGCAACCATGTTAAGTCCATGTTAATGGGAAATGAGTGAGTCAAACTGCTATGGAATGTTACCTTCTTCTAGGTCACTTCCTGTCAGTGGCTTAATAATAACTTATCTGCCCAACATTTCTTCATTAAAATTGCTGCTTCACTGAAAAAAATTATAACTATGCAACTGATGAACTTGCAACTGACGTAATCCATCTAAATAAGTCATATTTTCAAGAGCATTAAAATCTGTCATATGCACTTTAACACTTGTATTAAAAGGTACTAGTTACTTAGTTCTGCTTTAAAAACATAACTTTTACCACCTAAATCTAAGTGAATATGGGCACGCTGCATAGCTCCTGGTTCTCATTCAGCATTGGAAAGCTAAGAACCAGGAGAATTCAATCGCCAAGTTAGTTTCAACCGCAAATGTATTTTTGATCGCCGTGCAAAATCCTCCGGTTAGCATCAGTATGCTAAAGCTAGTGTTAGCCTTCTAATGCTAATGAAAACTAATCAAGGCTGGGACAGAAACTAACACAGAAATACTTAAGGTAAGTAGCCAAAGAAAAATAAAATCGGCCACTGCTGAAACCAAGTGTTTGTGTTTTAGTTTAATAAATAACTGATCTAACGTAGTTGTATTGATCAGATCACTTTATGTGAGTTGTCATAAATTATACCCAAGGATAATTAGTGTAGTCCAGTGATCCTTGTTAAATGTTTATCCAAGAGTTTATCAATAGATATAATTGATAATTGATCCGTAATATCATGACAATAACTTTATTGATCTTCAAGGGATATTTCAGGATTTTTGACATTGGGCCTCATTTCCTAGCATTTTGAGGGACTATTTTCTCACAGATCACTCCGCCGCTGCGTTATTTTAAATGCAAAATGGTTAAAATTATTCTATCGACACAGACATTTATATGGTTAGTCTGGTGTTATAAGTGATTTACCTCAGGTGCACTGTGGAGTGGGTCAGACTGTTTGTAATGCAGGCTAACTAAAACCATAGAAATGCGTTAGCCTAGCATTAGCCTAGCGCCACTAGTCTCTTCAAATATAAGAACTGCATGATTTAAGAAACAAATATCTCCAGACATCAACAACACTCTGGATAACTAGGAATTGAGGCCCTATGTCAAAATGCTGAAATATCCCTTTAAAATGGAGAAAGGGGTCAATTAAATTTTACATTAAGAGAAAGCCACTTTTAAGAAAGTGGTATCGGTAAATATCGGATATCGGCAGATACTCAAACCCCAGTATCGGTATCGGTAGCAAAAAAGCTGGATCGGTGCATCTCTATAAATAAGGATGAAAAAGCAAAAACAAAAACGGGACGAAAAAGTGACAACAACGCATGGAAACACGAGGAAGAATCTTAGCTTTCAAATGAGGCGTTACACTGGCCTGTAGGCTGTAAGAAGTGTTTAGAATCGGGTAAAGCCGAACTGGAGAAAATGCGCTCCGTTAAAGTGGGGGTGAAGAGGTTAACCAAGAAAGTCCCACCTGGATTCAGAATTCATTTTTCAGTCCAGGCCCCAGAGGGAAGCCATTGTACATGTTTTAGTGAAGCTCCTATGCAATTGCACCTAGTTTATTAGCGCTCATTATTTTAGAGATTTGTTAAAAAGCCAGGGCACACTGGTAAACAACACGAGAGCGGAGCGTTTCCCAGCTGTGAGCGGCTCCGAGAGGAAGAGAGCAAACAAAAATCAAACATGGCGGAAGCGAGGAGGAAGGAGGAAGTCAATCTGATGTTTCCTGTGGTGACGTGTGCAGCACTGGCGCTCTCACAGCCGCACTTCCGCTCTCACCGCTTCACCGCAAGAGCAGGTGGGAGAGGTTATACAAGACTGGCTCCAAATGTAAACAGAATATTGTATTATTTATTTACTCACTTAAGTTCAAGTCCCGGACTGTGAGGAACTTCAGAGTTTGCGAAATGGTTGGATTTCCTTTGTGGGGAATGTAAAGTGGGGAATGTAAATATTTCTCAGTCGATTTGTGTTTTATTGTGTGTGAGCAGTCCCATAGTCCCATAGTCGACTGGGAGTGGATAAATGATAAAGTAAGAAAAAGTCAAAGATCAAGTGCCGTGCCGAGCCTTCCAACATGGCTGACTCACTGACCAGTCCCGATATTTGAGTTTCGCCGAGCGGACGCTGCCAGGATGTTTCACATTCTTTGGCTACAGTCGGTTTCGTTCCCAAAACATCGGCGAGAAACAAGACGCGGGAATGTTTTTGAGATCATGTTGGAATTAGTCACATCACTTCTGCATTCACGTAATTGGAAATTAAACTATTCATTTGGTATGATGATAATAAACAGGCTAACAAAGCTGTAGGCACTACTTTATATTTCTATAACAAAAGTCCACATAACGGCTTCATTGACTGGAAAATGCCACGTAACTGAAACCTATGAATACAAAATAGTTATTGCTTAACTTCCCACGCCCCGCCTTAACCGAGCGCAATTTCTCCAGTTCAGCTTTACCCAAATCTAAAAGCTTCTTGTCTGGAGAGTTTATGAGTTTATAGCTCATAGGCCATTGTTTCGCCTCATTTGAAAGCTAAGACCTACAAAACTGATCTAAACTTTTTTGTTGCATTGTCGCCGCATTTATGTTTTCATTTTTCATTTCAATTATTTATTCATTTGAGCAGAAAAGTATTTCAAACATTTTTTACATTTGAAAACAGAAAAAAACTACTTTTGCTCAAAAGGAGTAGGAAGAAGTTCAAAGAACTTATACTAAACCTACCCCTTATTTCTCATCCAAGTAACATCACATACACTCATGCAAGAAACTAAGACATGAGTCTGTGCTCATGCATTAGCTTATGCATTATTCTTAAATATAAATAGTTTATGATCGTACAAGTGTCATTTATCATTTACAATATCAGAGGATTTTTCAATTACAGTCAAACAAAAATAAAGGATTTATCATTTACGGTCGTACAAAATAAATACACCATATGGTACTTAAGACTTATACCAGGGCACAGCTCTCTTTCATTGTGATCATACAAAAATATACACACTTCAATGTTTGTTATGTTTTTGTCACATTGTCGTCGCTTTATTGTTGTTTTTGTCACATTTTGTCATATTTTGTCACTTTTTTGTCGCTTTTTTGTCGTATTTTTGTCACTTTTTTATCACATTTTTGTCGCTTTATTGTCGTGTTTTTATCACATTTTTGTCACTTTTTGACGCTTTTTTTGTTAAATTTTTGTTGCTTTATTGTCACATTTTTGTCTCCTTTTTGATGCTTTTTTTACACTTTTTTTTTTTCTGTCGCTTTTTGGCTAACTTTTGTTGCTTTTTTTGTGGTGTTTTCACCACTCTCTCACCACTCTGGTTTCTTTTTTTAATCCGGTCTTTGTTAGCCTATAGGCCAGTGCAGTGTAGCCTCATTTGAAGACCTGTAGTTTCTGAAAACTTACTAGTGAATGGATGGATGGCAGGTAACTGGTTAAACTATGTAAAAAAAAAACTAAACTTTAAAACAAACTAAACTCAGGACCAGAACAAACTAAACTCAGGACGAGAAAAGGGCTAAAATGGACTTAAATCAATAAATCCTGTAGTACTGAATCAGTGAGTATTGCGATAGCGCTCATTTGGCGACACTGTATATTGCGTAGGTCTTTCCCCAAACACACTGCACCACAAAGTGATCAAACTAAAACTACGCTCCACTCCCAAATCATCACGTGGTGCCGGATCTACTCTAAAAGAAAAACACCGGCGGTGACTCACGGTAAATGACTGTTTACCTGAGTGCACTGCAGAGTGACGAGCCCGTACCTGTGGGCGTGAGTGAGAAAGTATGAATGAGACCAGAGCGGGACACGGGAGGCCATGGAGAGTTAAAAAAAAACTTTTGCAACGATATCTCCACTTCAGTAGCTGCTACAGACTCCAAACCTTCTATTGTACTTAACAATATTTCGAAGGTTTTGTCAGAAGGATTTTTCTCGCCTGATTTGATGAGCTTTGAACCACAAAAAAGGCAGAATTTACACTTATAAATAGCTTATTAAAAAACTAAACAACAAATCTGTGTAACTAATATATTAACAAAATGAAACCACATAACCATAAACCTGACTCTATCCATCATTTACATTTGCCGTTGAAAATGTCAGCCATTCGATTCCCACCTGGACGGGCGGGACAGCTTCAATGTTCTCCCCGTGTCTGCGTACGTTTCCTCCGGGTACTCCTGTTACCGCTACCACTAAAACATGTACAATAGGTTCCCCTCTGGAGCCATTTTGTTTTTCTCAGTGTAATGTGACTTGATCAGGCCGCAAAAATGTGACCAAAACAAGTCAAAAAAGCAACAAAAACATGATGAAAACACACAAAAAAAAGGACGAAACCGTGACGACCATAACGAGGAAGAAGCTTAGATTAGTTTTTGTAGGTCTTAGCTTTCAATTGAGGCGTTACACTGATGCTCTACAGGAGAGAATGCACCCGGTTAAAGGGATATTTCAGGATTTTTGACATAGGGCCTCATTTCCTAGTTATCCAGAGTGTTGTTGATGTCTGGACATATTTTTTTCTTAAATTCATGCAGTTCTTATATTTGAAGAGTCTAGTGGCGCTAGGCTAGGGCAAGGCTAATGGCTATGGTATCAGTTAGCCTGCATTAAAAACAGTCTGACCCACTCCACAGTGCACCTGAGGTAAATCACGTACCAGACTAACCATATAAATGTCTGTGTTGAGATAATATTTCAACACAGACATTTATATGGGTAGTACTGTATAACTGACCTTGTATCACATGACTTACCGCATTTTGAGGGACTATTTTCTCGCAGATCACTCCGCCGCTGCGTTAGCTTACAGCCACGAAGCTGATGCTGCTCAAATATAAATTATTTTAAATGCATAATGGTTGAAATTATTCTATCGACATTTATATCGTTAGTCTGTCGTTATAAGTTTTTAATGGAGGCTAACTGATACCATAGAAATGCTTTAGCCTAGCATTAGCCTAGCGCCACTAGACTCTTCAAATATAAGAACTGCATGAATTTAAGAAAATAATATCTCCAGACATCAACAACACTCTGGATAACTAGAAAATGAGGCTCAATGTCACAAATCCTGAAATATCCCTTTAAGATGTTGATCATAATAATATGCTTATTCATGGCCTACCCTTAACCCTAAACACATTAATAATGCTTATTATTATCATTCGCACAGACGCTAAAGGCAAGGAGGGCCAAGTGTCTTGCCCAAGGACACAATGTGCAATGACAGATGTTTCCCCCTCATATTTACATCAGTAATCTACAGCACAAGTTTTGTTTTCCTCCATTCACGTGCAGCGCGTCTCTCCTCAGCGCCTCATAATGATTTCTGTATTGATAGTAAACACTGACTCCCAGCTGTACACAAACACACAGCGCGGTTACTACGGCCCGAGTCTGCTGCTCTGGGTCGGCCCAAACCTGTCTGCTCCAGCCGCTGACCTGGGGGGAGAGAGGGGGGGCGAGGGTAAACACACGTGGTGGGGCTGTGTGTGTGCGGGACGGCAGCAAAACAGTGCGTTGTGAAACAGAGTCACACCGAGTTGCTCAATCATTCCAAACTGACCGACTTTACATCACAGGGCGAGGAGCGGGACATGGACACGAGGAGCGGGACATGGACACGCTGCACAGGGTCACAGGGTCACGTTCCACCGGGACAGAACACAGAGGCCAGTCAGATAAACCAGGACTCCAGGAGAAGAGAGAGTTTTGTACAAATGAATGTGTGTTGTGTTTTTGCCACGTTTTTGCCAGTCTTTTGTCACTATTTTGTTGTGTTTTCATCACGTTTTTTTGTCGTCCTTTTGCTGCTGCTTCGTTGTTGTTTTTGTCACTTTATTGTAGCTTGTTTTCCGTTACTTTTTAGCCATATTTGTCATGTTTTTGTCGCTTTTTTGTCACGTTTCTGTTGCATTTTCATCCTCATTTTCGTCGCTATTTTGACGCTTTTTTTTGTAAGGTTTTAGATTTGGGTAAAGCCAAGCAGGAGAAAATGTCCCTGTTTCAGGTGGGGGATAAAGCAGTACTAAGTAACTTGTTTACCTTAATAAATCCTTTCCGTAGTCCCTCTGGGGGTAATACAAGTGTTAATGGGATGATTGGGGGTCTTTCATCTTCCCCTGGTGTCTCTGGCCAGAAAACCCAATTTGCAACTTTCCTGCCACCGGGTCTAAGTCACCAATACACACTAATGGAATCACGAAGAAGAAGCTAACAGGCTAACGGGCAAAGCTAACTTCGGGCTAGCGCCACTTTAAACAGTATTTACAGCCAAGTTTGAGTGAAAAAAATGATCTCCATTCTGTATTGTGGATGTACAATATCCCTCTCTCCCTTTGTCTTTTCTGTCAGCGTAGTATTTACTCTCACGGACAATTAATAAGTAAAAAAAATCGCAACATGCTACGACACCTGCAGTTGCACTTACGGCCTCTAGGGGCATGAGTTACTTAGTACTGCTTTAAGATTTTGACTTGCCAGTGGAACGAGTATCATAAAACTTGACTTACGACATAACTGTGGCGAGTGAATTAAAGAGTGCCATTTGAACCAGCGACCGTTTTGTTAAAGGTCGCGCGCTCTCCCACCTGTTTCCAGATGAATAATAACAGCCCTGGTTACTAACACTTTCTCCGACGCACTCGCAGTATTTGATAAAGCGCGGATTACAGGGCAGGCGCCTCCATCACATCTGCTTCGGCCTCCTCTAGTTAAACGTGACTCAGCGCTTCAAAGCCCCAAGACGCTCGCAAAACGGCGGCCGATCGGTGAGGAAACCCCTCTTCCAGCTCGGCCTTTTGAGGAAATCAATCTGCTGCAGCACAAGCCTGCATTTAACCTCTTCACCCCCACCTTAACCGAGCGCGTTAAACACCTCATTTGAAAGCTAAGACCTCCAAAATTTAGATTAACATTTTTTGTCAAATTTTTGGCGAGTTTTTGTGGCGTTATTGTCTCTTTTTTATAGGTTTTGATACAGAGGGCGTGCCGACCTCACATTGAGAAAGAAGAGGCTGAGTGAAGCCATTTCCATAAAAAACAACAACAACAAACATTTAAAACACAATTGTGCCCATAAAAAGTTCAGAAATAGAGGGCTGGGTATCGTAAAAAAGAAAATGTAATACCGGTACTTTTGTCCTATACTAAATTATTGTACATATAGAACCATAAAACAGATGAATAATGTTAATTTATTCCCTTTTCTTCCATTAATCTTGCATTTGTATCATTTATTTGAAACTTCCTTTGACTACAAAAGGACAGAAAAACACTTTCCAAGTTTTTCTTATTCGTCTGTTTGAGTCTATCCAGGTTGAAATGTGTTCCAGTTTTTTCAATATTTAGTCCAAATTTTGTCCCTAAAATTTCCCCCATTTTTTTTTCATTTTCTTTTGTTACGTGTTTTTTCCCCAATATTCAAATTTTCCCCCCTCACTTTTCCCCCAAATTTTCCTTTTTTTAAAATGTTTTTTCTTCAAAATTGTCCATATTTTTTTCCATTCCCCCCCCAAAATTTCCCAAAATTTTTTCCATTAAAAAAATATTTTGCCCAAAATGTTCCCTTTTTTTCTGTTTTTCTCTCCCAATTTTTCCCATTTTATTTTAAAAATTGATTCAATTGTTTTTTTATTTTTTATTTTGATGAACAACAGCATCAAAACTTGAATACAAAGATTTGATATTTCTTTTCAGTACCTGCTTTCGATACTGTTATTTTTCCGATACCAGATTGGTATCATTTAGCAGTACCCAGCCCTAGAGACAGCTGTATCTGACAGCGCCCCCTTCAGTTCGGGACGATCACTTTAACTTGCACACCTTCCTGACACGGCCCTGCGAGGAGGAGGAGGAGGAGGTGGCGAGCACGCACTGGATTAAAACGCTTTTGGCAGGAAGGGAACTATAAACGACGTATAAAAGAAAGGCAGAGGAATGCTTGGCGTCTGCACCGTTGCCAGCGTCGAGCACAGGGCTTTAATTACGAGCTGCGCACGTAAAGAGGGAGAACAGTGGAAGAGGGAAGAGCAGTTCCGCTGACTAACCAGTGGCACCAGACTTTGGCCCGCGGCTCCAGGATTCCAGTAAATGTCTCCGTTATGCAACTCCCAACAAGTGTCGCTGCGAACCACACGGGGCTGCGCTCGCACTGAGGGGGAATGGGAAGAGTTCAAATCTGAGGTTAAAAGCTTTTTTGTTGGTTGTGCTTGGTTAGCTCTTCATCCACACTTAGGTCTGCGATCTACTGTGGCTAAAAGTCATGGCACACTAAAACAATAAGCACAACACTGTAAAAAGAATAATCATCTTGAGGAAGAAATTACATACATTTACTTATAAGATTAACCCCATAACGCCTGAAGTTATTTCCAATTATAGAAAAAAATATATTAGTGTTTCTGCTTTCAAGCTCATACTAAATGAAGTGGAGATTGTTCATTTATCTGTAGCACACAGTACAGATATAGTTTTAGGTATGTCGCTAATTAGCGACAACAGGCATAAATACAGCAGCTCACTGCTGCTGCTGCTGCTGCTGCTTTCATCACCTGATGTAGGAAAAAAAAGCACTTTAGAAAGGTGCAGACAATTTATCTACATAGACATAGACATGTCACCATTTTTATTACTAATTATCATATTTCACTCCCTTTTCTGAGGTTTTATTATTCATTGTACATAAGATACCTCCATTTACCATTACTTATTTGCAAATTATATTATAATTGCACATTATTTTCAGACAGTGGAACTCTTGTTTGTGGTCCAATAGGTCCACCTTGTGGTCGCTTTGCATACAACATGAACGGTTTCATTTGTTCTGTGTAAAATAAGGGATATATTTTTTAATATATATCCTTGGTTACAATACAGTTTTAGCACTGTAATAGATCTAAATACTACTAAAATGCGGTCTCTGTGGCCGTATGAATGCCACCATATGGCTATTGCCAGTTTTCCATTATGGCCTGATGTTGCTAATTCGCAACGTACCTAAATCGTCGATGAGCAGCTACATAATTTTATTTTAGCACAACTCAACTTACATTTGAAGATTTCATCGAAGTTGCAGCCTCGATTTGCAGAAATGCTATTTCTGCTAAGTAGCTACCATGACCCAGATGTGGTTCCTTCTCTAACCGGTCCTACGAGAAACTAGTGCTTGCAAAAGGTTCCTAGGTACGGCATGGATGTGCACAAACAGGCATCAAGGGAAAACAAGCGTTATTTTAGCCACAGTCTTGCAAGAAGAGGTATGGCACTAATGAGCGACACCTGGCGTTAAGGGGTTAAATCTAAAGTTTGAGTATGTTTGGTATTTTTATCTTCATAACTTGGTGCTGATTGTGGAGTTGTATCAGGCTCAGACTGTGTGTGCAGTGGCCCATGTAAAAAGAAAAAGCGTTAGAAAAGTGTCGAACCGGGGACCTCCTGCACCAGAGACTAGCGCGCTATGACTGAGCTATAAGCCCACAGAAAAGTGGGCCGGTCTTCTCTAAATTCCCGGGCCGAAATGAGGTCCCAGCACGCCACTGGAGGAGTCTGTAAATCCAGCGTGGATTCCCTTTCGAACGTGGTCATTATGGCAAACGGGGAGGAGTGAGAGAAGCTAGTAGCATAGCTTTACAGTCTACAGGTAGCAGTAAGTCAGCTGTAATGTTTCTTAATGCTATTTCGATACCAAAATACAATATTTAAATGCTACAAACACTACAAATCTGTGCATAATTCAGTTCTCGAGAGGGAAATTTGGATACTCAGAAGCAAAGTGGATACAACAAGCCACTTTAGAGCATCAGATTGATTTTACAGTGTCAGTCAAAGCTGCAGTCTAATGTGTTTCGGACAAATTTATGCCGTAAAAATAGCTGAGCAATGTCATTGTTTAGCGTGATATTGTGCAAATGCTCGAAGTGGACACATTTATACTTCAAAAGACCGTCTTCTGTGTGACTGAACTGAAGACACATTGCGGTCTTTGCAGCGACAGAAACACGGTCATTTGATTTAAAAGATGCGCCTCATTTTAATCCACGGTAAACCAGATGATTTCGGATTCGCCACCTCGTAAATCTCGCCATAAAAACTATGCCATGTTGTTAAAACTTCAAAGCGCACGTTCAGGCTTTAATTGCTAAATTGTCAAATTTTTTGGTAATTTTCCTCAATCATAAGGTAATAACAGTGTTTAGGACAAAGTGTGGAGAATGTGGGCAGGCGGAGTCGCACGCCGAATTCTGAGTGGCTGAGCTGCTTTATTCTGACATTTATGCGCCGCAATTAATCATGAAGCTCCATTGTGGATTAGCAGCGAGGTGTTTTTACTTTACCGTGACAGTGTTGCTCCGTGAAAGTACCAGGATGTATGAACTTTGAGGCAAGTAGAATGGAAATGTCATCTTTTATGCCCCGATAAAAATAATATATTGTTGCAGACACGTTGCACCTGTTAATAAATCTCACTTTTTGTAAGATAGACAGTGTGTGGGAGATTCCTTTCTTCTAGACAAAATAAATAAATTACATGAATTTTGGGAAGTTTTCTGAAAAAGTATTGCGCCTGCCCCTACACTGGAAAAATGAATAAAAGGTTCTTTATGTTGAATTTGAGTCGGTTTGAACTAATCTAAGATCAGATAAAAACGCTAATGCCAGTGGAACAAGCACAAATTCCATGTGAGATCTGACAAATGAACTTTTAAAACGATTTATTTTGACACAGAATAATCGGAATTAAGAAAAAATTTACTTGTTCCACTGGCGATTAGAGGTTTTATCTGAGCTCAGACCAGACCAACTCCACTCAAACTTTCAATTGAATCTCTTCAGTAGATTTGTGTCATTTTCTTCCTTTTGATGATTATGTGAGGGATAATGCACTCCGAGGTGTCCATTATCAGAAATAACTCCGCGTCATCCAGTTATTTCTGATAATGGACACCTCGTCGTGCATTATCCCTCACATAACTTAGCTTATTCTTTTACCAGTGTATGATGATCTTAGGGCTGGGCGATATGGCCAAAAATGAAAATCTCAATTTTGTTACTCAGTTTGGACGATAATCGATTTTATTGGATTTTTTTTTTTAAAAGGTCTCCTGATCTTTCATAATAAGAAATTGCTCAGAGTCCAGACCATTAATATTTAGATTCATGATATAGCCGACAATTAGGCCCATTAGAAAATTGTATTTCTCTTTGAAATATTCCTTGGCTGCTCTCAAAAGTAAAACTTCTAAATAAGCCATGGAGTTTTCAAAAGCATTTTAGTTTTCTCATCCTCATGCGTCTGCTGTGATTGACAACCGTCTCCATGGAGACTCAAGGGGAAAGGGGCGGAGTTAAGCTGTTGCTGTGACTCCGCTCAGAGCATCAGGGTGAGAGAAGGAAGAGGACCAGACTGGGGAAAACTCAGTTTTAGCGGAAGAAAACTCTATTGCGCACTCCGACAACACAATGCGCGGCCTTTGTAAAGCAGCAGAGATCGTCAGAAAGTCTCTGGGTTCTCTTCGGGTGACATTTCCGAAAACAGTCGCTGCAGAGCGGTTGAACACGCTGCTAAATTGGCAACACGGTGCACGTGAGGGGGACATGGAGCGGCGGACACGATTATACGATTCAGCCATTTTCCACATCGTCTGTTTTTAAAAGCGTGAATTAATTCGATTTATCGCCCAGCCCTAATTGATCTAAAGCAGCTAAAACAAACTATCCACTTGTTTCACTTCCTGATCTTCAAGCGATCTCCCTATAAGCTCCTCCCACCCCTCCTCTAGCTCACCTTTGCTGCGCAGCTGTTTCAATAAAGTGGCTGGCTGCACTGAAGCTACGGCGAGTGTTTGTATTGGACGATGAAAGGATTCAGCTCAGCAAATGATCGAGAGGTGAGGAAAGCGCTTCAGGAGGAGCTTTTTGGGAACTGCTGCTGAAAATAACCGATAAGGAAGATTGAAAGATGACTCAAAGGGGCGCGAGGTCGGGTCGAAACTCTGCTCCAGGTTTGTTTTTGATGAGAGAACAACATTGTAACACGGTGAGAAGCTCTGAAAAGTCGATTTTTGCCTTGTTTTTTACTAAAAAGGCACTATTTACACGATCTTTCTTGTCAAGTTCACTTTGAACATGCCCCAGGACCTTGCACTAATCTACCCCACTTCTTTCTCCCCTTTGTGCGTCCCCGCCTATTCTTTTTCCTGTGAACATTAAGTTGTTAGCTTCATGGGGTTTGACCTGGGGGGCCTCCTCTCGTCAGTAAGCCTTTTAAACTCTTATTGTGGGCCGCTTTGTTGCAGGCAGCGAGGCGGGCAAAGGCTGGGCGAAGGCTGGGTGGATGGATGGATGGGACGGGGGGCCAGGAAACCGAGGAGGGTAAAAGGGGGGGAGGGGGGGGGGATGTTTGAACACAGCTGGGCCTCGTGTTTCGGGGTCATCCCAGGTCTGGACTGCCTGGGGACTGGAGCGTTTGGAGACAGAAACGGGGCTGTTCAGGGGGCGCTAATATATTTTAATTCATATTCAGACGCGCCGGGTGATGTTGATTTGGGATTACAAAAACATTACCTGCTTTGTGCTCGACTGGAATCCCAACAACTTGGTTCAGTCTTAATCAGAGTTCTGGTAATGTTGAATACAAAGGAAACTAAGCAGAGATTATACAGGTAGCAGCAAGTCAGAGTTAACACTTTAAAGACACTGATCTGGACCATTACCATAGTGCATGTTAATTTCTCTAAGTTGATTACTTTTGAATCAAATTGTATTTTAAGCTGTATCTTTGAGCAGTTACAGTATCCGTCAAAAGTTTGGAAACACTTTTTATGTATCTTTATTTTCAACACTATTTACATTGTGATTCTCATCGCAAACATTAAACTATGGAACACATTAAAAGAGGATTTAAAAAATGCATTCAACTGTAGTACAATTTAAAACAATGTACAGAAAGCAAATACTGGAAAAGTATGCATAACACTTGTATATTAATCATCTATTCCTCAACTATTAATAGTTTAGTATTTTTCTTTTTCTATTATGATCCGATTATGAGAAGTATGTAATGAATCCGGACTTATTATGTGATGTACAGCATGTGCACCTTCAATCTTATGCAAGTGCACTCACAAGAATGTTATGAACTAAGTTACTTTACTGTTTTGGGACCGCTAAGAGGAGCCATTTGTTGATTTAATTTGCTGGAATTGCCGCGTAGATCTCATAGTTAAAGCTTAAATACACATTTGATAATGATTTTTGCCGTGAGCAGTAGTTTTAAGTTGTGTAAGTCAACGGAAAGGAGGGGTAGGGCCTCATAAGTTATTACTAACGTCTTCCTACCCCCTTTTAGCAGCACAAATACTTCTTATGTTGTTAATAATTTCTGTAAATAACATGTATACTATACCTGTATGCATCTGTTGCTCAAAAAAAATAAAAAATAACAAAAAACTATGAATGAACACATGGGATTATGTAGGAAATAACTCAAGATATGTTTATTACATTTAAAATTCTTCAAAATGGCCACCCTTTATTCTTGGTGTGTCCTCAATAAACTTCATAAGGTCGTCGCCTGAAATGGTTTAACAGTCAGTGAAGTGAAAACTATTTCCGATGACGACATTGTGAAGCTCATTGAGAAAATGTCAAAAGTGCAAAGCAGTAAACAAAGCAAAAGGCAGCTACGCTGGGAAAAAAAGTATTTGGCCGAAATCCAATAGGAAGTCTATGGGGAACTGACCAAATACTGTTTTTTACTATTTCAACTTTATTTTCTTGTTAAGGCTCTCATTCATCCGGGGAATATCCATCGTAGAAAAAGGTAAAATCATCGACTGCACTGGGTTTTGGTAAAGTTGAGGACGTTTCGCTTCTAGTCACAGAAGCTTCTTCTTAGCTCTTTTGGTCAGAAAAGACCGTTTGGGTAATAGAGTCTTTTCTGACCGAAAGAGCTAAGAAGAAGCTTCTGTGACTAGAAGCGAAACGTCCTCAACTTTACCAAAACCCAGTGCAGTCGATGATTTAGCCTTCCCTACAACTTTTTGTTTTTTGTTTAAAACATAATTCCTTATGTGTCCATTCATAAACTAATGCTTTCATTGAGAATCTTCAATGTAAATGGTTTTCAACACATCGAACAAGGCCTTAAAGGTCGGTCTACTTATAAATGATTAACACTAGTTTGTAAAACTGTGGGAAAGTGTTATTAATGATAAATGAAGTGTATTACAAACTGCCTAGCAACACTTCTTACAAATCAATCACGCAGCCGTAGTACGAGGAAAAACAAGTCGTCCTGTTCCCTGACACCTGACCCGCCCCTCGCCCATATGCATCGGCCAGCGGAGTCAGCGGAGTCAGCGGGTGCAGCCGTTGACCCCAGTGCCGTCCGTCCGCTCGCTGCGCCCGGCCCGTTGTTGTTTTTGCACTTTGTTTCGGGACCGCGTGGGAGTGCGTTTACCCCCGAAGAGTCCCCGGGGTCAAGAGCGTACACGCTCCATTGATCGGCCGTTCCACATCAAAAGAAACCTTACAGGCGTCCAGCTCGGGCGGCTGTGGTTCAATATTGACCGAACGGTGACGTGCGCGGAGTGGACAAACACGGGGGGAGAAGAACTGGCCATGCTCAAACTTTTCACACCAAGTACTTCCAGGTAATGCCCCGTAGAGTGATGGGATTCTGGGGGAAGTCGAATCGTTTAAAAGAACAAAATACACAATGTACTGCCACAAACGTAACAAATCAATTTATTAGCTCTAAAGACAAACTTTCATTTTCTCCAGTTCTGCTTTACCCAGATCTAACAGGTTACAGCGTATAGGCCAGTGTAACGCCTCATTTGAAAGCTAAGACCAACAAAACTCATCTAAACGGATCTATTTCCTTTCCTATTTTCCATGTTGTCCTCACTTTTTGACATTTCTTTCCCTTGCTTTTTTGTAGCTCTTTTGTTGCATTTTCATCCTCGTTTTCGTCTCATTTCTGTTGTTATTTGACACTTTTTTTTCAAGAAGCTTTTAGATTTGGATAAAGTCAAACTGAATATAGTACACTCGGTTAAGGTGGGGGTTAAGAGAAACCCGCCAGAAAACTTTATCGTCATAAAAAAAGGTGCACCAACGTAATGATATCGTTATAGGCTTTGTTAGAGGCCGACCGATATGGGTTTTTCTAAGGCCGATGCCGATATTTTGGGATGTTAATTGGCCGATGCCGATATGCTCGGCCGATATTTTTGACTGATTTTTCCAAATGTCTGGTCTATAATCCTGTAAAAACAAATACTTGGCCGCTCCAGCACTGGCCGATTTTATTGTATTACTTTAGGGGATTCAATCATAGTTTCTGTCCCAGCTTTAATTAGTTGTCGTTAGCATTAGCATACTGTTATTAGCCGCGGCATTTTGCACGGCAATCAAAAATACAATAATGGAGGTTAAAACTAACTCAGCGATTGAATTCTCCAGATTCTTAGCTTCAAAATGACATGCAGCATGTCCATGTTGACGGAGGTTTAGTGAAACTTGTGTTTAACAAACTTGAAGCTAACCAATTTTTATTGCGATGTTTCTCACCTCCCCTGAGGCCGAGGGAGTTGTGGGAGGACTCGTTATAAAGCCCTGACTTTGCTCTTTCCCAATGCGGGAAGTCTCCATCATTTTCTCTCCCGGAAGTATCGGCTTTTTTCGGCGCTAGATCGATCGATAGCCGATATTGTAAAATCCCCCCAAAAATCGGTTGGCCTCTAGTCTTTGTTGATGAAAGCAATTCATGGCTCCAGGTTTGTTTTTAATGAGAGAACAACAGTGTAACCGGTAAAAAGCTCTAGAATGTCGACTGTGCATAATAGCCCTCCTTTGAATTGAATGTTTACGTACAGGGTAAGCCGCCATGTTGGACGGACCGTGCTTTTCTGATACCACCTCATGACACCAGCAGGATCAAACAATGCAACAACACTATTCCACGGTTAAAAGCCAAATGACTCGGCGTTTTCTCCCATAACTCCAGGTCCGCTCTGCTGAAACTGTACCTAACAGTCCGAAGCGCTCTCTTGCATAACACCGTGCGTCTGGTGGAATATGGCTGCGAGCTGCGGTCTGACTCAGCCCGTCTGCCGCGCTCACACATGACGGGGCCGCGGAGGAGCCAGGTGGGGCCGGACTGAGCTGGACAGCCGCCCCGGCACCCGGCACACTCGCCAACGGGAGCGCCGGCAGATGGAGCGGTGATGCGGCGCCCTCGCTGCCACGGACATTTATATTTAAGTCCTGTCTCTAAGCAGAATGCGGCCGCCATGATCCGCTTGAAAAGTCTTCACACTTAAACGAGGAGAAGGAGGAGCGCGTTCAGGCGGCGACGACATATTTCTGCTCATATGGCGACGTTGGAATGACACTTTTAGCCTTTTGGTCTAAACGTGAGGCAAATCTTGGTGCATTTAATAATAATAATAATAATGCATTAGTCTTATATAGCGCTTTTCCAGACGCTCAAAGTCGCTTTACAATTTGGTGCATTATTCATTCACTCCATACTCGGTGATGATAAGCGAGGCAACCAGTCTGCGCACATCAGCCACCACCACCAACCACTCACTCACTCACTACATTCGCTAGGCTTCCTGGTGTTACTGAACGGTCTCCCATCCAAGTACTAACCAGGCCCTACCCTGCTTAGCTTCCAAGGTCTGACGGGATTGGGCATCGCAAAGGCGGTATGGCCACATTTATAGGTAAGAGAGAGTCAAATGTATTAATGTGACTGACTAGTTCGGGAAAACCCACTATCACCATGGAGATCCGCCATGTTTGTGGCTGTTAGCATACATTTACCATAGACTAACATTCACATTTCTCTATCGCTTTTACAACTGACTAAAATGTGACTAAACCTTAAAGCGTTTTCGTCCAAAAACAACAGTGCCTGGAGCTGTGTTTCGAGCCACTCGCGCATCTTTGAGTCATCATTGAATCTTGCCCAAAAGAAAGTTGTTACTTCACATTGAGGGGACAGAGAAGTGAGCCACGGGACATTAGCCTCTTAAACCCTGTCTTAACTGAATGCATTTTATCCAGTTCAGCTTTACCCAAATCTAAAAGGTCAGTGTAACGCCTCATTTGAAAGCTAAGAAACACAAAAACCCTATACAATAAATGGATACTTTTCTTTTTCTTTTTTTTTTTACATTGTTTACATTGTTTTTTTTGTTTGGTTTTCATCACATTTTTGCCACATGTTTTTTTAATCTTCAATGAAGGTACTTGAGTCTTCTTCTGTACTCAGTAGTTGAGTACAGAAGAAGACTTTAACTACTGAGTACAGAAGAAGAAGACTCAAGTACCTTCATTGAAGATGGACAAGCTTTTAGATTTGGGTAAAATGGAGAAAATGTGCTCAGTTCAGGTGGGGGTTAAGAGGTTAAAAGGTGACTCAAAGATGTGCGAGTGGGTCTAAACACAGCTCCAGGTCTGTTTGTGATGAGAGAACATTGCAACTTGGCACGAAGCTCTAAAGTAGGGGTGTCCAAACTGTTTTCATTGGGGGCCGCATATTGAAGCGTACACTAGGGGTGGGCGATATATCGATATTTAAGATATATCGATATATTTTTAAATGAGATATGGAATTAGACCATATCGCATATATCGATATAGTTCAAATTCAGATAAGCTATTAAGTTAACAAAAAGAAATAGATAATCTCAAGCTGATTTAAAAAAAAGTTTATCTTAAACTGAGCACTTTATTTTGTTATCTCTTTATATATAAATGCTGCCCTCAGAAAAAGATTGAGAAAGATGTTATTATATAGGCTATTTTTATCCAAGACATTCTTTTATTTAAATGTGCACCTTACAGAGCTTTGTTATACAGTGTTTATGTTTACATTTTATAGTGAGTTTTCAATAAAACTACTCGTATTTGGCTTTAACTTTGACTTAACATTTAATTTCACTGCTCTCACTTTGCGGAAAAAATATCGGGATATATATCGTATATCGATATTCAACCTAAATATATCGGGATATGACTTTTGTTCCATATCACCCAGCCCTAGCGTACACCGGGTGAACCTTCGACTAGCAGAGGTTTTAAATTGTTCCCCACACCTTTATTTATGCTTAAACCCTTCATGCCAGCTCTGTCTCACAATCAAACGTTAGCTGTTAGGTTAGAATTGTATAGAATTATTACATTTCAAATAAAAAGGACCATCTCTGATGATGTGTACCGATTCACCAAGAAGGCCGAGAGCCACCAAAAATTGGTCTGAGGGCCGCATTTGGCCCCAGGGCCGCACTTTGGACACCCCTGCTCTAAAGAGCCGATTTCGCATAATACCCACCTTTGAAGCGCTGAAAGGGCTGTGGTGGGTTCAGTTCAGGAGAGCCGTGGTCAGCCCCGTCACATGGATAATGACTTTGAACTGACGTGCAGTACAGGGAGCACTAATGAGACCGTTAGAGGCGCCTCTTTGTGGAAGTTCATCAGCGGGTCACGGTATAAGAAGAGGGCGACTCACAGCTTTTGTGTCGTTCTAATCAAAGGGAACTCAAATTAAGTCTGAGCCGATGCTGCTGTTTCGTCACTGGGCAGGACACTCGTGACTCTTCAGGTCCACTGAGGTGTCAAACCTTCAAAGTGGGTCACACTGGGAGGAGGAGACATTCTCGACCCATACCCATTGAGAGATACTGATGTACACTTTTAAACTAGGCTCCTCTGTAGGTTTTTCCTAATTAGAGTGAGCACTTTTTCTAGCACTTGACAAAGGAGATAGTGTTTCCCACAGATGTAGCGTGCATGGGGCGGACTATAACTACAACTGAACTTTGGTTGCCCTAAAAGTTGACATTTTTATACTCGCTACTGCCACCTCAGGTCTTACGCGTACCTGCAGTTTCTATATGAAGCTCGTGCATGGTTCGAACACCTTTTTGAGCGACCCCCAAAATCACCAGACCTCAGGACCCCCCACTCTAAAATATAACTAGTATTTATAATAAATTCATTGTTATGAATTTGAAAAATGAACTTTGAGAACCCCTGCATTATGAAACTGTTTACGTTTAAAAAAAAAGCGTTAATATCAGTGTGTATCAGTGACCCAGTGGCTGCATGGTCAGCATAGCACCTTTAACTTTCCATCCCGGTGGCCCCCATGATGCTTCAGGATCAATTTGATTTCAGAGTTTTTAGGGTTTTCTAAAAGGACCACGTAACCATGGAGACCACAGTGAAAACTAGCCTACCAGAAACCTAAAAAATTGGGGGGGAAACAGTTGATCTCCCACAGGTCATACTAACCACCCAAGCAGCCGCTGGGTCGCTGAAAGGTCAAATATGGACTAATATCAACTTTCTGTTGTACATAAAAAGTTGCATAGCGCACCTTTAAAGCTTTAAACAATGTTATAACGTTATTCCCTTCTCAAAAACAAACAAACACTGCATTGACGTAGTTTTGAGTAAACCTCAGGTTAATTCTGTTTCATTTGGCTGTTTCTTCTACTGTTTCAGCGCTTCGATCTGTACTTCCTGATAAAATTCCTGTAATATTGTGTCATTAGTCAAATCCAAACCTGTCCTCCACATTTTTAAAGCCCTTAATCCAAGATCGTATCGGTTCTGACTGTTCTGCGCTCAAAGAGTGTTTATCCCGCCGTGCTGAAGCTGTAAACCGCGCTGTAAATTAAAACTGAAGGCAGTTGTTCCCACTACTGCCTGCGGGGGGAGCCCCAGATCAAGTCTTCAACAGCTCTAGCTCCTGCATTTCATTGTTACTATTTCAAATGACATTTAATCAACGCTGAGGCACACAAATAACGTTTTTAAGTCTGTTTAACCCCCATTTGCATGAATCATCAACTGTAAGCTGCACATGACGACACAAGCACGACTTCTGTTCACAAAAAAACATTCCTTACTTGAGTCAGTCATTGAGCTGTAAGCACTCCGAAAGAAAAGAAAGTGCATCTACAAAGTGACTCATCGCGCATAAATGTAGAAGCCTTTGGGGAGTTGCTTGGAAAAGGGTGAAGAGCTACTACTGATTTAAATCAATTTTCTGAAGAAGTAAATAGAACTGCTCAGGCAAATGCAATTCCTGCACATTCATGCAAGCAAGAGAAGTCTTAAAACTCGAAAAACTTAAAATATTGCCAAACAGCGTTGCCATAAGCCCCACGCTGCGCTCTCCTCGTCTGGCTGAAGACAATGTGCCAACTCAGACAGTGGGGGGGCCTATGAATAACTCTCCTCACGGCGGTCAAAGGCACCGGGCTTTTTCCCAGGCATTACTCAGCCTATACCCCCCGCCTCTCGGCGCCTTGGAGCGTTTTCACCAGACGCCCCCCCCCCCCCGCACAATGCACCGACTGAGCGCACCGGCCCGAGCTGAAGCTATAATGCATGCAAAGACACAATGAAGATCCATATATCAGCGCCGTTATTGTGGAGCATGTGGTGAAGTCACACGGCGGGAGGTGAAGTCGGGACAGGAATCAACACCTAGAGCGTTTTCTATAGAACGTCCCGATGCAAATGTTGTAGTTTTAGTTGTGTATACGCTACAGTCGATGGTAAATGGTAAATGGACTCAGCTTATATAACTTTTCTACCTTTATCAGGCCCAAAGCGCTTTATAGTGGTCTATATCCAAATATTTAACCTCTTAAACCCCGCCTTAACTGAGAACGTTTTCTGTCATTCGGCGTTTCCCAAATGTAAAAGCGTCTTGAAAATAGCGTCAAAATAGCAATGGCCGCTGGCTGCTCTGCTTTGCGATGACGACACTGGAGGCCGCCATTGCTCCACCATTGCTGTAGTACCGCCATATAGCCGCTAGGCCCCCATTGGAATGCATTGCACTTTAGACACGTTAAAAACAACTTTAATGCCCGGTGCCTAATTGTTTGGAACTGTCTACAGCTAGATATTCCTCCTGTGATTACGCTGGGTTAGACACAATCAGAGACACCGGGCTGGTTATCGTAGGAAACATTTTAGAAATCTCGTACTTAACAGAGGTCGGACTGTTAGCATTGGAGCTGCACGAGCTACACGTCACGCAAGGGCCGAGTCTACAGTGAAGATCCCGCCCTTATGCCCTTATTAGGAACATGCTTCGTCAGCGCTGGGGAGGAGAGTCTGTAAATCCGCCATGATTTCCCCCTCGAACGTGGTCATTGTGGTAAACGGGGAGGAGTGAGTAATGACGGTCTATTAATAATATGTCTATGCAAAATAGCGCCAAAAGCGAGACTTAAAAATGGATGAAAACGCGACAAAAAGTCACAACAAAAGCAACAAACAATTGCCAATTTGGTCTCTTAACATACCAGAAAAGAAAAGAAAAAAAAACGAATCTTCACAATAACATTAATTATTGCACAGATTCAATATTTTGCGATAGATTTATTGGGGGGATTGTAATTTCAAAAGGCCATTTTCTCAAAATGCATTTTTCTCTCATTGGTGCGACAATATCTCCACATAAGTAGCACCGACAGACTTCAAACTTTCCAGCTTTGGCAATATTGTGAAGAATTTTTCAGAGGTATTTTTTAATATCTAATACCTAACCTGATTAATTGAGTTTTGAATGTCGCAAAGCAAGGCAAAATTTTGATTACCGTAATTTCCGGACTATAAGTCACACTTTTTTTCATAGCTTGTCTCATACTCCGGAGCGACTAATATGTGATTTTTTAAAATTCAAATATATTATTCCACATGCCGCTAGAGACCGCGGTAATGTGGTCTGCGTTTTTCGAGAACCATGGTAATGTGGACCGCACGGGAAAAGCTGTTGCACGTTTCGTCTATAACTTACGGTAATAGCACAACACAGCCAATCGAGCAGCAGAAAGAAAGTTTGGAGTGAGCGAGAAACTTGCGAGGAACTGGCGAAAAGAGGTTACTCTTACCGCGATGAAGTAAACAATCACGGGCTGAAAGCTCGATGGCCACAGCTGGAGGAACGAGTTCGCAAATGAGAGCTTGAACAACGTGCTGCCGGGAGAGGCTCGTCAACGGGGCAGTTACGCCTCCGTGCCCAGGTCGTTGCCAAGGCGATTGTTCAGAAGTGACACAGAGGATGAAGATTTCAATGGATTTAGTGATTTGGAGCGAGATGGAGAGTTTGGTATGTTCTTTATAGTTATCTGAACTGTTTATGTGACGTTAGCATACCAGACACCTGTTTAGTTTGTTGTTTATGCTTCATTTAGCTAACCATCAATGTGTTACGCCTAATTAGCCTGTTGTATACTCCGGATATATAGTCTGGAAAATACGGTATTATAGATTTTTCCACTAATAAACAGCTTATGTTAAAACGAGACAAACAAGATATCCTAAATCTCCTCTGAAAAAAGTCTTTGTAACTAATATGTTGTTAAAGCAGTACTAAGTAACTTGTTTACCTTAATAAATCCTTTCCGTAGTCCCTCTGGGGGTAATACAAGTGTTAATGGGATGATTGGGGGGTCTTTTATCTCCCCTTGTGTCGCTGGCCAGAAAACCATGCTTGCAACTTGACTGCCACCGGGGCGGAGCAACCAATACACACTAATACAATCACGGAGAAGAAGCTAACAGGCTAACGGGCAAAGCTAACTGCGGGCTAGCGCCACTTTAAACAGTATTTACATCCAAGTTTGAGTGAAAAAACATATTCCCATTGTATAACTGGATGTACGACACCCCTCTCTCCCTTCACCTTTTCTGTCAGCGTAGTATTTACTCTCCAAGAAATGTTATAAGTTAAAAAAACGTAACTTGCTAAGACACCTGCAGTTGCGCTTATGGCCTCTAGGGGCAAGAGTTACTTAGTACTGCTTTAACACACACAAAAAAACATACATTTAAACCTGGCTCTAGCCATTATTCAGGAAAATATAGAACATTTAAAAGGGCCTTATTTTTACATGAAAACATGAAATGACAAAAAACAAGACTTGCGATAAATTTTTTCCTCATCATTATGCCAGTCATCTACAGCAAAAGTTTAAAATTGAAATCCTATTCACCGGCAGCGTCTAAAATACCCATTCAAAAGCTCCTCTGTGTGAGCTCCATCCTGTCCTCAATCCCATGTATCTCACTGAGGAGTCAATGATCTACCGGTCTGATGTACAAAAGCGCCCCGGAGCCTCACCTGAACTCCCCTCTGAGGCGTAATAACTTCATAATCACACCTGGAGCTGCGGCGAGGCGAACACACGGACCCACTCATCTCAAAGGTTAATCTGTGCAGTTACAGAGCAACGTCGTGGCACTTCCAGGTATCGCCGTCGTAAAGACACGCAGGAGGAGGGGGGGAGCGGCCTGAAAGGGTGATACACTGTAGATATACATTTCCTTGACATGATATAATAAATGGATATGCTTTGGACCTGATAAAGGTAGAAAAGCGTTATGTAAGTTGAGTCCATTTACCTTTTACCATTTACCATAACAAAACACTACTTTAGGCTTCATTTAGTGGCCTTGAAAACATGGTGAGTGGATTAAAGTTACCGTTGAATGATAGGGGAAAATATGATACTTGAAAATGATTTGAAAGTGATTTTTTTTTAGATACTTCACTAAAACCATTTCAACCCAGGACGTTCCATTAGTCATTTTACCCCCATGAAGTTGTGTTAAAAGGACAACAACACTAAATAAAGAACAAACTAAGGCTTAAATTTCCTTTTTGAGAGACAGTGCAGGATTTTAGAGGCAGTTGTGGTGAACAGGTCTGAGCTCATTCTACACATTAGGACATGGCCGGATCATGTAGGGGGAGGAAAATACATCATTTTAACATTTTTAAACTCTGTATAGTCCCTTTAATAAACAATTAGTGAACTAGCTACATATTAATTATATTTTTGAACCACAAATGTCACACCCACGAACCATACTCTTCCTAATGAGTGGCGGGACCAATGGCCGCTGGCTGCTCTGCTTTGTGACCGCAACACTGGAGGCCGCCATTGCTCTTCCATTGCTGTAGTACCTCCATTTGGCCGCTAGGCCCCCATTGAAAAGCATTGGACTTTAGACACGTTAAAAACAACTTTAATGCCTGGTTTCAATTTTTTCAACACTTAATATGGCTACATATTCCTCCTGAGATAACGCTGGGTTAGTCAAAAAATAGAAACCAGGCTGGTTTTCGAAATATATATTTTTAATCTCCTACTTAACGGAGGTCGGACTGTTGGCATTGGAGCTGCGCGAGCTACACGTCACGCAAGGGCCGAGTTTACAGTGAGATCCCGCCCTTTTGCCCTTATTAGGAACATGCTTCGTCAGAACAGTCTATGGGCGGGACAAGCAAACAGACGCTGATCAATACTGTACGAGGAGTGGGCGGAGCCACAGTCTGACACAGAGCTGCATCATAGACCTAATTATATACTTTTAAACAATATATTATACTATATAATGGTATATGTACTATTATATAGTATAATGTACATAATATAATATGTATAGTATATAATACGGACACGCTTGATGAATATACGCAGACGAATACAAACATGGAATGAGCTCTTCTTTGTATCAGCCACAACCTAAAACACTGTCCTCTTCAAACCCTGGTGTCAGACGGAGAAGATGATTTCTTTCAGACTTTTTATCTCTCCTGTGACAGATATTTCAGTGTATAATCACTATGTAATCAAATATTTATGCTTCAGTTTACATCTGTCTGTAAAGAAGCAGCCTTCATTTGTGTTAAATCCCTATTTATTCCCATAAATTGCTGTAAATTCCCATGGAGAATGTCCAACGTTGGAAATTCACGGTATTTGACAACCCTACTTTTGCTGAACTTTGTTTTGAAGTTACCGTGTACTGGTTTGTGATTAACTGTAGCTAGATATTGCAGTAACGTCTCAGTTCTCAACCTTTTGTGCAGCCGTACTTAAAATGAATACAGTGAAAATGATAGACTTTGACGCGATGGACAAAAAGCGTCTTTTATGAATCACTGACAGAGATGGGATAAGAGTTTTGTGTAGGAATATGGACTCAATAGAAGAAAGGTTTTCATCCATGACCTTTACACTGCATTGTCTTGTTACTCCATGCTCAGACTACAGTGTACAGAAGCCATAATAACAAACTAAATAAAAATTAAGCTCCAGTGTGTCGTAAGTCAATCTAGCCTTTATTATGGATGTTTTGGGATGGTTAGTTACTGGGAATTCCCTTTAAAAAGTGACATACAACATGAGAAGCAACATTTCGCCGAGCCACAGCTGAACAAGTCAAAGCTGCGCAGTCGACCCGAGACGCCCTTTAAAGTGGTTTTAATTGAGAGAGGAATTGGGGGGAGGGGGGGGGGGGGAAGGGGGCGGGTCACGAGAGGCAGCCCCGTCGCCACAACTCCCAGCTCCGCAGCCGGGGCCGTTGCGTAATGTTTTGGACGCGCTTCAGGAAACACGAATGCTTTTGGTATCGCGGCGTTTCCGTACACACACACACACACACTGGAGCTGACATTCCAGGCCCAGTCAAACCCCCGAGTCAATGGAAATACTGAGACTCCGCTCGTCCCTTTTTTTCTACTACGAAGCCGCTGCTTTGATTTATTTACAGGCGTGAAGATACTTTTTGTGAGTATTCATTCGGTCACACTGGCACAAATTCGTTGACGTTTTGCAGGGAAGGACCATCCAGATCTGCTTTACTTCCTACTATCACCACAGTTTCAAAGATTGTACATCATACTATCATTTTAAAGTGTGTATGCTTTATTGTGTGTGTATAAAAATACTTTGAGACTGTCTTTTGATGTTTAAGGTGCCTTAGAATGATATGACATTTTTATATGTTTTTGTCCCAGGACCCTTTTCTGTACGCTACATCCCAAGTTTTGTAGATTTTGGTGCATGTTTGAGGTTTTATGAGTAAAAAACATGTGACCCATTTCCATTTCGTTCAATGAGTGGTCAAAACTTTAAACCTACATATCTCAGAACTACTCAGAAATGCAGATAGGAACGACATATCTGCATTCTGAGTAGTTCAGCAAAAGGTCCTATAAAGCAGGGGTAAATCTGGCCCTCCAGCAAAGAACCCAAGGTTGTTTTGAGGAATATTATGACACAAATCTGAGATCAAATACGTGTGAAAATACTTTAAAACTCCACAACCCATTAGGTAATACTGTAGAAAATGGTGCTTGAATTCAGGCCACAGTAGTGAGGTTCGCCCTTTGGTGCTTTGGCTCTCCACCACGCAAACTTTGTCATAAGCCTTTTTATCGATAATGAACTAGCAGCTAGTTGTTGTTGTTGTTTACATGGCCGTGACAGTATTGCTCCTTTAAAGTTGTAAATCTTATTAACTCATCCAGCAGTTTTAGTCTTTCATCTACGCTACAAGATTATTTAGAAAGATTAAAGACAAGATCTGTTTCTTTGCTGCGTCTACAACATACAAATAAATGTACTCTACAACAACAGAAAGTCAGGTATCCCAGCTTTAAAGTGATATTTCAGGATTTTTGACATTGGGCCTCATTTCCTAGTTATCCAGAGTGTTGTTGATGTCTGGAGATATTTTTTTCTTAAATTCATGCAGTTCTTATATTTGAAGAGTCTAGTGGCGCTAGGCTAGGGCAAGGCTAACGCATTTCTATGGTATCAGTTAGCCTGCATTAAAAACAGTCTGACCCACTCCACAGTGCACCTGAGGTAAATCACTTATAACACCAGACTAACCATATAAATGTCTGTGTTAATAGAATAATGTTTGAAATATAACTGACCTTGTATCACATGAATTACCGCATTTTGAGGGACTATTTTCTCGCAGATCACTCCGCCACTGCGTTAGCTTACAGCCACGAAGCTGATGCTGCTCAAATATAAGTTATTTTAAATGCAAAATGGTTAAAATTATTCTATCGACACAGACATTTATATGGTTAGTCTGGTGTTATAAGTGATTTACCTCAGGTGCACTGTGGAGTGGGTCAGACTGTTTTTAATGCAGGCTAGCTGATACCATAGAAATGCTTTAGCCTTGCCCTAGCCTAGCGCCACTAGACTCTTCAAATATAAGAACTGCATGAATTTAAGAAAAAACTATCTCCAGACATCAACAACACTCTGGATAACTGGGAAATGAGGCCCTATGTCAAAAATCCTGAAATATCCCTTTAAAGCCACACCGCATAACATTTTACCCAATTGAAAAATCCCTCATAAATGTACAAACAAACATGAGCCTTTGCTGTGAGCGGCTCAGCTCTCCTTAGACATGACAGTAACTTTACCGGGAGTGGGTACGTCTCCTGCCCGTCTCCATGGAGATGTCGACTAAAGTCAGCAGAATTTGAGATTTAAACAGGTTAGTTTATCATTCATTCTTTGATTACCCACTGCATTTTCTGTGATGGCAACAGTATAGTCCAAAATGTTATGCAGTGTGCCTTAAATTTAAATCAACTTGTCTTTGAAATGAATATTGAGATTTAGTGCAAAATTAAGAAACTGCTCAAATAAACAAACGTAGACTTTAATGCTATGCCTCTGATTAGGGCCATTGAAAGAACCAGCAGCTGCTCACGGGTTAATGTCATTCATGCATTAGTTGTTTAAGTCTGGTGTTTATGACCAGTTTAAACCTAATTTACTTTCATTCATGCCTGTTTTCGGCTGTTTCTAGTCCTGTTTTGATCTCGATCCAGAACAGCTGACACTCGGAAGGTCAATTCTGTTATGAGGTACTTATTATTACTCGTATTACGTGCACATGACGGCCCAAAATGACAGACTCGATGCTTTCCAGGCCCTGCACACACACACACACACACACAGTGAGGCAGAGGAGGAGCGGGCGGCTTGAGTCAGCAGACCTGTGCAAATCACATCCAGCAGGCAGCGGGTCAGATGATGCTCAAGTCACACCACCGGCCACTCTGCATCGAACACGACATGTGCACCGTCCCCAAGACCTTTATTGTTCTATGTGTAAAGAAAATGCCTGATCCTGGGTACGAAATGCATGAGCCGTCACAGCGTCGCAGAGGCTGGTGGGATCAAAACAAAAGACGCATTGGTCTGGCTGTAATGAGTATAACTATGATTTGATACTGCGGTCGACACAATCTGCCGCTGCATCAGATATGCCATAAGACGCAGTGTATAAGAGTAAAATCCTAATAGTACGGCCAACGCATGCAAATGAAGACATCTTGATAAGTTAGAACCACTCCTATTAAGAGTATCCAACCTTAATATGCCAGTGAAACAAGTATTTTAACCTCTTAACCCCCACCTACTAAACCGAGCACATCTTCTCCAGCTTGGCTTCGCCCCAAATCTAAAAGCTTCTTGGAAAGAAAAGTGTCAACATAGCGACAAAAACGAGATGAAAAATGTGACAAAAATCCAACAACAAAAAAAAGGTTCAAAAAGTGAAGGCAACACAAGGATGAGTTGTGTAGGTCTCGGCTTTCAAATGAGGCGTTACACTGGCCTATAGGCTGAACTGGAGAAAATGCGCTTAGTTTAAGGCGGGGGTTAAGCGGTTAACACGTAAAGTAAGAACAACAGCGTCAAAATGCCCAAATGAGTGTCAAATACAAATCTTAAAGGGAGTAACTGTGCAATGACTTCTGGCCAAGAAAATAGACCAAAAGCTTTGTATCAAAAAAGGCGAATGTGGTTTTGCAAATGTGAGTCCAACAAGGCAAGTTTAGACAGTCAAAGCTCTGATTGATAAGACAATAAGCTCATATACTGTATATATAGAGAGACTCCAGTCCGTGCGACGGTGGCTCTGGTCGTGGATAAAAATAGTTTAGATAAGGCTCTGAAGTAAGGGTGATCCCCCGCTTTAAGGCACAAGCACAGAAGAAGGGAAAGAGACACCAGAGTCAAGAGCCTGCAGCACGTTACGCTCATCCACGCGCACAATGAGGGCCCTGTGCAGCCGCTCACTCTCTCACCCACCCACTCCCAGCACTCAAACTTGGACCGGGGCGACCACCTCAGAGAGTAGTAGTAGAAGTGGGACATGTGCGATGTGTTTGGAGAGACTCGGGGAAACTTTTTGCCAGAGAAAGATCGGCTTAGAAGCTCTTAACCCCCCCCTTAACCCATGCACTTTCTACATTTCAGCTTTACCCAAATCTAAAAGCCTGCAGGTCAGTGTCATACAGGCTGCAAAACCCATCTAAACTGATCTTTTTCCTGTCACTTTTTCGACACATTTTTGTCACTTTTTCGATACTTTTTCGACACATTTTTGTCACTTTTTCGATACTTTTTCGACACATTTTTGTCACTTTTTCGACACATTTTCGTCACTTTTTCGATACTTTTTCGACACATTTTTGTCACTTTTTCGTCACTTTTTTGTCACTTTTTCATCATATTTTTGTCACTTTTTTATCATATTTTTGTCACTTTTTCGACACTTTTTTGTCACTTTTTCATCGCCAAACTGGAGGAAAATGCACTCCGTTAAGGTGGGGGTTAAGAGGTTAGAAGCGTTTCATTTGCTGTTATGGCTGCTTACATTGTTTACAATAGGCCACTAGTCTAAAACACCCGTACCAATATGGCACGTTTTTATGCAGTGAGTGTGGGTGTAATAAAATAAGTGGGACAGAACCCCAACATGGTCGTGCAGAAGCTCCAGCCAAAACAGGGGACAGGTGGTCACCAAAACTCACGGTCAAAGCCTGGACCTTACCTTCCATCCCGCGGAGCTGTTGCTGTCCCCTTGTCCTTGAAGTAAGGCACACTCTTCACCATCCAGTCGTAGATCTGCGACAGAGTCAGGCGGCTCTCTGGGGAGCTCTCTATGGCTTTGGTGATGAGGTCCGCGTAAGACATGTTCCCCCAGGCGTTCCTGCGGGACGAGCTGCTCTTCCTCTGCGCGGCGGCGGCGGCGGCAGCGGCTGCGGCGGCGCCGGAGGAGGAGGCGCTCCCGGCCGGGGAGAGCAGCGGCACCTGCGGCTGGGGCAGCTGCTGCGGGCTCTGGTGCTGATGGAGGTGATGCTGCTGCTGCTGCTGCTGCTGCTGCTGCTGGTGGGGAGGGGGCTGGTGCGGGCTCTCCTGGCAGTAGTCCGCGCACAGCAGCCCGCCGGGTCCTGCTCGGGGAAGTCCTCGCTCTCCTCCAGCAGGCTCAGGTTGTTGATGATGAAGTCGCCGCCGCTGGACTCCTGTTTCACGGACGGCGCGGGGGAGGACGTGTTGGAGTCGCCCGGGGTGAGGAACTCCGGTCGGGGCAGCGGCCAAGTGCATGAGCGCGGGCGGGAGAGAGGCTCGAACTCCGGGTCGATCTCCACCAGGTGCTGCGGAACCGCCTCCGCCATGGTCCAACAAAATAAAGGAGTCCCAAAAGTATCCAAGTGTCAGCGCGAGCGACTGTCCCCTCAGAAGTTCGCGTCCTTCGGTAAAGTCCACTGGTAAAAAAGAAAAAAAAAAACACACAGTCAGGCGATGGAGGAGACAGCGGAGAGTCACATCCCGCTGTGAGCTGCCTCTGCGCGGGGACAGGCGTGCGGTGGTCCGTCTGCGTCCTTCAGTCCGGTGCGGAGCGGTTGTCTGTTTCTGCCTGTTGACTCTGTGGTGTACAGCATGTGAGCACTTACTGGAACTATCACTCGGCCGCAGCTCCCGCCCCCTTATGCCTGACTGACGCACGGGCCGCGCCAATGACAAAACAGGACTGTTGTTTTCATTTTTCAGCGCAGGACACAGCGCGAGGGAACCGGCCGAGAGTGGAACTTTTTATGTCCTAAGGAGTTGACAAAGGCTACTATCGATTAAAAACAACAGTGGCTTCTTGGCTCAATCTTTGATTTCCTTTTTAGCGAGAAATAGGCGTAGCTTAATCAAAGTAACCACTAGCTTTGCAAGTTTGTCACTTAATAAAAGTATATATATCTGTGACTTTCCATTTGACTCGGTCTGCTGAAGGAAGGAAAGCCTTTCACTGTGTGCGTAATGAAGATAATTCAATAATGGCTGAAATAATCAAAGGAAGTCTGATGTAAGCGCGCGTCGACTGAAACTTATTTTGGTTTTAGTGGCTTTGCTTGACCTTAAGAATAAACTGATAGAAACTAATTCGTCAACTTACAGGGCGACCATTTGAATTCTTTCTAGCACACGCTGGAGAAATACTATTTATCTGCTGCAAAATCCCCGACACAAACCGGAGTGGACCTCCGAAGGCGCATGGCTCTTTCCCTGGAATCTACCGCCATCTTGTGGACATTATAGTGCGTTACAACAAAAGCTACTGCGCTCGTGAAGCAGCAATCCCGTGCATTATACTGCGCCACGGCGGTAAAGTGGAATATGATTTAATGTTCAGGAACCCCAAACTTTCAGATAAATCCATTAAAGGCTTCACTCACAGAATGGGACGGGCTGTGACACTGAAGGGCGTCGCAAATTCCGCAGTTATTAAAAAAAATACTGTCGTGATTAAAGAGTACCTAAACGGGCGTGCCAAAGCCTTTCCCCGCCCACAAACAAAAGTCAAAAATTGCCACGAAAGAGGCGGTCTCTGAAGTTTGGGTGTGACATGCGGGGGGTGAGTGTGTGGGCCTTGATTGACCTCGACATTTGCATTGGCACAATCACAGCAGACAGATTACGTGGGAGGGACTTGGTTATAAACCACAGGTACAGGGGCAGGACAATGGGCAGCACCTGATGACGATGTGTGGAGCTGGTGCGGCTTATGACGTTCTGTGGAGGCCGTGGACACGTCTCCAGCCAATCAGGAAATTCTAATTTAGTAGCAGAGTTTACCCTGAAGGGGGCGCAACCCATTCGTTTTCAGGCCAAAGTTAGGATTTGACACATGTTTGCGCTATAATGTCAGAATAATGTCAGGGACCAGTAGACAACACTATGAGACACCCATTGAGACAGTTTATCAGTATAAACAAACTTGATTTGGTGTTTAGTTGCTCTTTAAATTATGGTTAAACGACCCCAGGCTTTTAATCAACATGGCCACACTCAATCTGTGGAGTTTGGACTGGACGAATAAAATTATATCATAAGCTATTCTATAAAACAGTAGCCCGGGTTGACTGGAGTGGAAAGTACAAGTTTCAATCCAATCCACTTTTAACAATTTTTTATAAAGCGCGTTTTCAAAGTGCGGCACATGTAAAGATCGACGTTACAAACCAACAGTCAGAGGTGGATAGAGTAGCCAAAATATTTTCTCAAGTAAGAGTAAAAAAAAGAAAGAAGCTTATCTGTCCATACATCTGATATTACAGCGTTTATGTCCTTGAATAGAATGGCCAGTTTCATCGATGCTGTCAGTCGAATTGTAACGTGCCACTTTGTTTACCCAGTAATGATAACGGCGTTGTAACGACGGGGAGAGTAATTAATTAGATTACTCCATTACTGAAAAAATAACGCCGTTACCTAAAACTCACTATAAAATGTAAACATAAACACTGTATAACAAAGCTCTGTAAGGTGGACATTTAAATAAAAAAAATATCCTAAATAAAAATAGCCTATAAAATAAAATAGGTCAATTTTTTTCTGAGTTCAGCATTTATATATAAAGAGATAACAAAAACTTTTTTTTTTAAATCAGCTTGAGATTACCTGTTTCTTTTTGTTAACTTAAAGAGGGGGTATTATGCTTTTTTCAATCACATTGCACCAGTCTATAGCATACTACAATGATGACGTAACCTTCTGTTGGTCTGTATATGCAGTAAATTAAAATAACTGCCTTGAATAAAATTGCTCTCTCAAAATGGCTGTACTGAACGTCTTGAAATAGGCCTCTGTCTCTTTAAGAAGCTTTCCGACACGCCCCCTTCAGCACACTGCTGTGGCATCTAAACAACACTACTGTGCGGGGAGGGGGCTCTGCTGAGCTGAGGAGCAGTGGTTGGTGGCTTGGCTGGTGGCAAAAGGTCCAGAGGCGTCTCCAGGAGGTGGGGGCGTTCCTAGGAGGACTGAGGCATAGCTACACCTAAAATGGCTGCCGTCTAAGTTTTTACTGATTACTCAAAAATATGTGAATGAGCCAAGGCAACACTCCAGGCATGTGTTTAATGAGGGAATGACATAATAACATGATATAAAGCTTGAAAAAGTCGATTTTACATAATACCCCCCTTTAATAACTTATCTGAATTTGAAATATCCCGATATACGCGATATGGTCTAATTCCGTAACTCATTAAAAAATATATCGATACATCTGAAATATCGATATATCGCCCAGCCCTATGTCAAACTGAAACATGAATGAAACTTTTAGATAGATAGATAGATAGATATAGATAGATAGATAGATAGATAGATAGATAGATAGATAGATAGATAGATAGATAGATAGATAGATAGATAGATAGATACTTTATTGATCCCGAAGGAATCAATAAAGCTCAAACAGTAACTCAAACAGTTACTCAGAACTGTTTGAGTTACTTTGAGCGTTACTCAGAACCCTCAAACAGTTACTCAGAACTCAAAATACTGAAGTAACGTTTTCTCCATGTACTTTTTAACTCTTACTTGAGTAGAAAAGGTTTTTACCCACAGGTGAGTAGCTGTGATTAGAGGGGAGGAGCCAGGCCAAGCTCAACTCCTCCCTATGGTCTAGTATATCTGGAGCTGAACCTTAGTTCTCTGACAAAGCCTTTTGGATGAGAGGAGAAACGTGCGCGACTTCAACTACAGAGTGCAGAAGAAGACTCATACCGTCTTTGAATGTCTTACCTGAGTAATTGTTTGGGTCACTACTTAAGTGAAATGATTTCAAAGTGACGTTACTCTCACTTGAGTAAATATTTTTGGCTAATCTACCCACCTCTGTTCAAGTACATGTACTTAAGTAAATGTAACTGAGTACTACCCACCTCTGCCAACAGTCAGTTAGCCAACAATGAAGGATTAAAGCAATGAGTAACAAGCTATGAATAAGTCAAATACAGTCAAATACAGTGCCTTGCAAAAGTACACCTTGAACTTTTGCACATTTTGTCATGTTTACAACCCTAAACATAAAGATTTTATTTTGAATTTTTTACTGAAAGTTCACACACAAGTAACAGACAACTGTGGAGTGAAAGCAAAATGATACATGATTCTGTTATTTTCAAAACATAGAAAAACAAAAAGTGGGGCGTGCATAAGTATTCATACAGCATGAATTAACACTTTGTGGAACCCCCTTTTGCTACAATAACAGCAGCAAATCTTCTGGGGTCTGACTACAAGGTTTGCACATCTAGAGACTGACATTTACTGCACTCCGAAAATGCTGTATGAATACTTATGCACGCCCCACTTTTCACTTTTCTATTTTAAAAAAAAAAATAGAATCATGTATCATTTTGCTTTCACTTCACAGTTGTCTGTTACTTGTGTGTGAACTTTCAGTAAAAGCTTCAAAATAAATGTTTTATGTTTAGGGTTGTAAACATGACAAAATGTGCAAAAGTTCAAGGTGTATTAGTACTTTCGCAAGGCACTGTAAATACAAAAAGGCAATAAGAAATAAATAAGATAATGTGTTGAGCAAGGTTAAGGTTTAAAACGTCTACCCATCTATCTGTTTTAATATTATAACAAATAGGCCTAAATAAATTGAGCTTGTTCCACACAGGGGCGGCGCTAGGGGGTGCTCACCCCCTGAGATTGCCAAAGCACCCCCAAAGATTTTTTCCACTAAATCAAAGGAGCACCAGTTATCTCTAGAAACATAACATGAAAAGGAGTGAGTAGGACAGGTTTAATTCCAACTAAAGGACGGGGCTTTGTCCGAGGCCCAGTGTGATGTTAATGCGGCCGTGCGTCAGAGTGCACGCTCGGCGACAGCAGGAGTCGGGCTGAGCCTGACCCCTGGGTCATTATTACAGTCCTTCACTAAATTTGATCAATGAGCTGAAGTTAGACTGATGTTATAAAGTCAGACTCTGCTCCTCTGGCTCTGAACACAAATCAGAGGTTATTATTGTGCACTTTTGATACAGCGACGTGAGCGCGGCTGAACCTAAAGCACAAGAACAGAGCGAGTCCTCCAGCAGCGAGACAAAGTCTGGAAATTACGCACAACCGCGGGGAAAGGTCCACTTAAGTCATGAGCGCGTTGCCTTTCTCTCAAGTCGTGGGCCTCCGTCTGATAATCAGCTCAACTTTACCATTAACTGTGTAACAGCGTTTGAGGTAGAAGCGGCTCTAGGATGCAGAGCGTGAGGGGAGATTACGACGTGAGAGCAGAGCCACACATTGACGAGGACCTGCTCCTCTGGCCTCACGTCCTCCCGGGTTGACATAAAACCGTCTCACGGAGGCTCCTCAGTGCGCGCTGGAGTTAAAGGCAGGTCCAGAGCGTCCTCCTCCACACAGCACCTTTACCGCTCACGACGCCTTTGCAGCCCAAACACTGCTGTTCCGTTCGCTCGGATGCAGTTGTGAACAGAAAATTACGCATTTGCGGGTGCACGCGCGTTTATAATGTGTGTTATGTTGTCTAATCGCCCCAAAAAATTCATGTTTTGTGAGCACCCCCAAGAAAGACCTCAGCACCCCCTAGGCCCCCCCTGGGACAAATGTCTGGCGCCGCCGCTGGTTCCACATGGAGAAAAAAAACACAAATAAAGAAAGAACAGACTATATAATTTTCATCCCACCCTAACTGGACCTGTGGACTAATCCCAAACTTAAACTCTCCGAGCTCCCTTTAACATTTTGCAGCGCCATAAACATCTTCAATGTCAACACGTTTATCTGCCTCGGCCTGACCTAATCTGTCTGCTCTACCTTGATTCCTCCGCGCGCGCTCCCGTCGTGCGTAAAAAGCAACAGCTCCAACACAACACCGCGCCACTGTTCAGCGCTGCCGGGAAAACGGAAGTACAGTAAACAGATGTAAAGGAGGGGTATGGCCGACATTAGGACAACATGTGATGGCTTTTAGTTTATTCTACGGGAATCAGCCGTAAGTGTCCGTCACGGGGAAACCACTGCTCTAAGAGGACGAGAGTTCACTGCTGTTCGAGTCAGCGAAGAGACGTCAAGGTCAGCACTCTTCAAAAAACGATTCAATTTGGCCAATACACAATATACTTTTCGTTAGAGCAGCAAAGGTTGTTTCTGTTTATTTCTTTTCTTTTTGTTTTTGTTTTTTGTTTTCATGAAATGTTTCAACTTTCAACAAACTTTTTCTCATAACGAACAACATTGTTTGTCATTGGAGTAAAATTGCTCATTAAGTCAAAATGATATTGTTAAGAGAAAAACAAACATTTCTATAATCATTGTTAGATATTTTGCAGGGTGATCAATTCAACTGGAAGCAACTTCGTTGTTTTTTTCCAGCTCTAACTTTATGCTATGGGCGTTTGTGAATTATAAAGTTAATTATCAACTATGTCGGTGATGTGGATTTAAAGTCAGTCAATAATATCGTGTCCATTAAAAGCATTTAATTCATAACAACAAGTAACAAATGATCAAATTAAAAGATTGGTGACTAGTTATTGGCAGTGATGGGTATTTGTAATTATTGAAGAAAAGGTTAGTGTTTCCTCTCCTTGCCTTGGGAACAGCAGAATGGTTGTGAAGTTAATATTGCTGATTGTATAGTCACTGGACAAAATAACTATGTGTCATTTCTTCTTGATTATGCTTAGTAAATGAATGTATCAATCTCTTAAGGACAAAAGGGGGAAGGCGCTAACAAGCTTAAGCTTCTGCCTACTCCTTTTGAGCATCATATCCACATAATGTATTTAATTACTTACTGATAAGCCAAATCAGCATTATCAGTACGCATGCGTGGTAATGTTCCGGTCACCACGGTGTCAACAAAGCCCATTAAAACCAAACCATCATAGTGGAACAACCGGCTATTTAGTGACTATTACGGCACTTAAAGTGGTTTTACGGCGATATGCCAGGTTCACATTCATTCTCCATTGCAGTGCGACTGTCCTCATGGGCTTAATCAGTGTATGGAAGAGTTTTGCCCTATTCACGAGGGCAATAAAGGAACCTCACAGCGTTTTATGTGAGCCGCCATTACGCACTCATCACATTTCCTACTAAAAGAAAAGATCCAGAACGTCGTGACGAATGGATTAAATGTGTAAGTTTGACATATAGCCAACTAGTAATGCTATTTGTAACCAATACGTCTATTTACTTAATTCTCGAAGACACAGTCACTGATTACTATGACAACGGACAGCGCCATTTTAGCGTGGTTTCCAGTTGCCTGACATAGCCATGGATCAATCATGAAATACCTACATCTGGCAGGGAAAGCGGTGCCAATTTTAGCTACTAAACGAAGCAAAGCTATAACTAGATAAACTTAGACACAGCCGCGGTCTGCGGCAGGTCTGAGGACTAAACCGGGACGTAGACTACACCGGTTGAGTAGGGGAAAGCTGCAGACCCGGAGCCGAGACAGAACTACCGTGAAGCGAATCCACCGTGATAGTGCGCCCTCTGCTGGTTAAGGCGGATCTAGACCGATCAGCTTTTAGGAAGGTTGATGTTGATGATCTACTTCACGCACGTGAGGAGTTAGTAGGCTGAGTTATTTAAATGTTTTCATGAAAACAAAACAAAATTCTTATGATTTTCTTATCTGTTGATTAATAAAGATACCATAACTTTGAACAGCATACAAATTGCTTGTTATATTTGTTCCTAAACGATCCTAATCTTAACCTAACCTTAATCCTAATGATTTTAAACTAACGCTAACAATAATTGCAGCTTTCTATTATTGCACCGGTTACAAATCAGGACTGAACCATGACTGAACAGGAAACTAGCGCTTTTAGACCAAGAGAAAAGCACAACACAGCAGTGATAAGAAAGAAAGATATAGGCTATTTACCTTTAGCGGCAGACCCAGAGCCTGAGCTCACGTACTGTTGTTATTAAGTTTACTCCAGCTGCACCGGAGGAAATCAAACATTTGTTTGTGGAAGAGTGAGTGCTCACTCTGTATTAGACATTTTTGGTAAAGTTTGGGTAATTTATTAGTGACATAGTGAGCGCTTGTACTGTGTAAAGATCTTTGACATGTGAAGTGCTTTTGCTTTGTCAGAGCGCAGTGTGTTTAGAAAAGTTTAGCTTGTGGCTGAAAGAAAACAGTGTCATGATGTGGATCTGATCTGTCCCTGCCGCTCAGGAGGTAATACTGTCGTTTCTCTTGTTTTTATCGCTGCTTAAATGGAAATTCCTCTCAAAACATGAAGTTACAAGTGACGCTGCTGCGGCCTGTTGCTTTCTGTTGTGCCAAAACCACGCTTAACTGGTTGCTACGTGTTGCTATGTCAGACTGCACAATGTCATACCTGATTTCGGCCATTTGTCATGTTGTTTTCCATGCCAAATGTAGGGTCAGTCTTGATTTATCCATTGCGATGTCTGGCAACGGGAAACACGCTAAAATGGCGCTGTCTGTTGTCGTAGTAATCAGTGATTAAGTACACGCCGTCTTCGAGAAACAAACTGTTCTTTTTTATTTATTTATTGGTTTAGCAAGGGCCACAAGTTCTTTTTTCTCACCCCAGTAACACGGTGTCCCTGTTTCTTTCAAAATTCTTTTAAAACATCGATTTTCAACGCTCAAAATAATCAATATCTGTGTCACACTCAGTCATGTGCACAGTTTGGGATACGAGCTGGGTAGTCCTGACCTTTAACCTGGAGCAGCATGCTTTGCGCTCGGTGAAATGCTGAATCCGCTTATTCACCTGCGCATCAGTGTTGTTTTCGTCAACGAAGACGATAACGATATCATTTCGTTGACGCCCCTTTTTTTAATGACGATAACGTAACAATGACGAGCTAAAAATAGCTCTTTGGGGACTAAAACCTGACGAGACGTTTATGAGTTTACGTCAACGAGACGAGACGAGACTAAGGAGAACGGGAGAACGGGAGAACACACCGGTAAACCTGACACAGAGCGGCGCCGTCAGCTCTCATGATGCGGCCGGGCAGCGGCGCCTCTTTCTCTCTCTCTCTCTCTCTCTCTCTCTCTCTCTCTCACCGTGGCGTGCAGTGCACTGCTAGCGTACATCCTCCACGGAGCGCGTCTGACATCGATGTCACAGGGACATCGAACTCAGGACAGTTTTAAATACCGTAGCGTATGAACGCAGAAAGCGAGTTGAGGTTGGCTACGTATGTGCAGACAGCGCTGTTGATAAAACATAAATAAATCTGAATTGAACTGAATTGAATACTGCTATAAACATGCACTGCAAGATAAATAAATTATGACAATTTGCAATAAATTAGAAATACAATTTTGGCTGTTGCTTGCCTCTATTAATCTGTTCAAATCCGGTGATTAATTATATAATCTAACATAAAAGCAGAGCAGTTGTAGCTGTGAATTTGCAGTGACAGTGTAGTAGTATACCTGATCTACAACACCAATACAGTGCCTTGCGAAAGTACTAATACACCTTGAACTTTTGCACATTTTGTCATGTTTACAACCCTAGACATAAAGATTTTATTTTGAATTTTTCACTGAAAGTTCACACACATGTAACAGCCAACTGTGAAGTGAAAGCAAAAGGATACAAAGTGGGGCGTGCATAAGTATTCATACAGCATTTTCTGAGTGCATTAAATTGCCTTTACAACATTCCTAATGACTGCAGATCAGAACATGTTCAATCAAGAAATGTGCGCACAACACACTGTATATTGGAGGAGGAACCTCTTCTTGTGAAATAAATGTTAAAATTTTTACCGCAATGTGACACGGCTCCCGGAGGCGTAGAAGCTCCAACACATATCACTTTCTGTTACAAAGTTATGCCCAAAAATCGAGACATTGCAGGCAGCCACCTGGGTCGCCTATGCCCAGGGCCGACCTATTTGACTTTCTGTTCTCTGTAAATGTCTTGATTTCTCTTTAGCTCAATCTATTAAAGGGGGGGTATTATGTAAAATCGACTTTTTCAAGCTTTATATCATGTTATTATGTCATTCCCTCATTAAACACATGCCTGGAGTGTTGCCTTGGCTCATTCACATATTTTTGAGTAATCAGTAAAAACTTAGACGGCAGCCATTTTAGGTGTAGCTATGCCTCAGTCCTCCTAGGAACGCCCCCACCTCCTGGAGACGCCTCTGGACCTTTTGTCACCAGCCAAGCCACCAACCACTGCTCCTCAGCTCAGCAGAGCCCCCTCCCCGCACAGTAGTGTTGTTTAGATGCCACAGCAGTGTGCTGAAGGGGGCGTGTCGGAAAGCTTCTTAAAGAGACAGAGGCCTATTTCAAGACGTTCAGTACAGCCATTTTGAGAGAGCAATTTTATTCAAGGCAGTTATTTTAATTTACTGCATATACAGACCAACAGAAGGTTACGTCATCATTGTAGTATGCTATAGGCTGGTGCTATGTGATTGAAAAAAGCATAATACCCCCTCTTTAAACTTTTGCTCTCCATGTTATTCTCTATGAACAGCACATTTGGAGACACCATGACGACCAATCCTGTGATCCAAGCCATCATCGACTTCTCCGCCGGAGCCATCGGTACCATTTCATATTTTAAACTACAAACTGTGAGGTGCGGTGGGAGCTCCAATGCACCACCATCTCCGGATAATCTCTTGATAATTATATACAGTACCCACTGTGCATGTTTTGGGTGCTAAAGCAAATGCAGCCCTCATATCAGTTTCTGTTAGCCCTCACGATTTTGTTGAGTTGGCACACATCTCTATAGATGGTAGGCGTTTACGATTTTAATAACAGTTCTAATCAATAACAAACATTGTCATTGTAAGACAGAGCTGGTGGTAAGGCACTAAGCCCAATTAAATGTAGTTTATTTATTCATTTATTTATTTATTTTGAGCACTTTTTACAGCATTCACATTCACATTATTCAGTTAGAGAAGCTCAATATAGAAGCTTATATTCGCCTACCCCGTAATCAGTGTAATAAACATTTACATTTCCCTGTGATACAGCACAATCCGATCTGTATCCAAAATAAGAATTCAGAAAATAATCAATTCCAGAGGCGGGTAGTACTCAATTACATATTACTCAAGCACATGAACTTGAGTAACTTCTAGAAGTAATTGCACTTCTTTAGAGTAGTTTATCCATACAGTACTTTCCACTTTTTACTGTACGTTTACGTGAATAAAAATAATACATTACATTAGTATTCCTCATCAATTCCTCTATCTGTGTACCTGATCTCGACCAATTTTACTTCAACATTCAAGGACAAAAAGGCTTTTATGCCAGTTTTGGGAAAAAACTTAAAGGGATATTTCAGGATTTTTGACATAGGGCCTCATTTCCTAGTTATCCAGAGTGTTGTTGATGTCTGGAGATATTTTTTTCTTAAATTCATGCAGTTCTTATATTTGAAGAGTCTAGTGGCGCTAGGCTAGGGCAAGGCTAAAGCATTTCTATGGTATCAGTTAGCCTGCATTAAAAACAGTCTGACCCACTCCACAGTGCACCTGAGGTAAATCACTTATAACACCAGACTAACCATATAAATGTCTGTGTCGATAGAATAATTTTAACCATTTTGCATTTAAAATAACTTATATTTGAGCAGCATCAGCTTCGTGGCTGTAAGCTAACGCAGCGGAGGAGTGATCTGCGAGAAAATAGTCCCTCAAAATGCAATAATTCATGTGATACAAGGTCAGTTATATTTCAAAAATTATGCTATCAACACAGACATTTATATGGTTAGTCTGGTGTTATAAGTGATTTACCTCAGGTGCACTGTGGAGTGGGTCAGACTGTTTTTAATGCAGGCTAACTGATACCATAGAAATGCTTTAGCCCTGCACTAGCCTAAGCTCTTCAAATATAAGAACTGCATGAATTTAAGAATAAAATATCTCCAGACATCAACAACACTCTGGATAACTAGGAAATGAGGCCCTATGTCAAAAATTCTAAAATATCCCTTTAACAATAATCCCTTTTGCAGTGACAAAAACCCCTACTGGATTATCAGTTCTCATCATATCCATTGTTTATCCACCTGGATGTCTGAGTTTTCTTGCTCGATTGAAATGGAGGTTGGCCGTGTTGCTTTAGTGACTGGCCACTATACCCACTTTGGCATCCTACATCGGAAAGAGATTTGGATGAATGTCAAAGTGTCGGCTGACTTGAAGCGTTATATGGACTAGGGCTGCACTATTGTAAATCTCCAAATTATTGAAATACTAGAGGACACAGCACATTCACATTGCAAGAAGTCACAATATATCGCAAAATGATTTATCTGACTGAGATGTACACATTTCTATATAAATAATGTTCTTCTTCTAATATTATCTAACCTGCCCCTCCTGTCCTGTCTCCAGGGGAACGGCCTGTGTGCTGAGCGGACAGCCGTTCGACACGACCAAAGTGAAGATGCAGACCTTCCCGACGCTGTACCGCGGCTTCACGCACTGCTTCGTCGCCACCTGCAGGTCGGGAGGACTGGGCGCGCTCTACAAAGGCACCACTCCGGCTCTGATGGCCAACATCACGGAGAACGCCGTGCTCTTCCTCAGCTACGGCCTGTGCCAGGACGTGGTGCGCTTCCTGTCCGGCATGGAGAGAGGGGCGGAGCTAAGGTCGGTGCGTCATTGTGGCGCCGAAACCTTTGGAGCATCTCCGCATTAATGTGTCACATTTTATTAAATACATGTGTGTAGAGAGGACTGGTTAAAGGCAGCTCTTGTGTGTTGTGTGGATCGCCCTCTGCAGGCTGAATGGGGTATTTCCCATTGTAAACGCAAAATACAAGCCACCATTTTAAGCCGAGGGCATGCTAACAAATCAGTGGTGTTGTGTTGAGCTTTTAACCCCCACCTGAACCGAGCACACTGTCTCCTGTTCGGCATTACCCAAATCTAAAAGCGTCTTGAAAAAGCGCCAAAATCGGGAGGATGAAAACGCAACAAAAATGTGACAAAGAGCCACAAAAACATGCCGGAAAAGTAACAATAACATAATAGAAAAGTGCAACAACACGACAAAAAAGTAATGACAAAAAGCCACAAAAAAGTGACAAAAGAGCAAATAAAGAGCGATGAAAACAACGTGCCAGACAAGCAACAATAACAACAAAAAAGTGACAAAAGAGCAGCCAAAAAGTGATGAAAACACAACAAAAATGTGACATGATTTGGGTAAAGTCAAACTCGGTAAAGGTGGGGGTAAGAGGTTAAACAGTTCGAGTGCAGAGCGGCTCAGAATGGGCCCAGTGATGGATTATGGGATTTTAATATGCGTAAAAGGAAACAATGTTGAAGCTCAAAAAAGTACATTTTGCATGATTTGAAATAGATATATCCAGTTTATTATTTATTACCTAATTTGATTGGACAATATCCATGGTATACGTCGTTTTACAAAAGTGAAGTGACAATTTTATATAGAGTTAAAAAGAAGATTTTTTATATAAGTGAAAGAGGAAAAGAAGAATAAAAGTGTGACTCACTCATAACATCGTACTATATATATTTAATAGTACGATACGTGTTAGAGAATAACGATTTAATTTTATTCTTTAACAGTACGGTTATACAACGTTCACTTCATCTTATGTCATATGCTCGGCCCATTTTCCATAAGGAAGTTAAATACAAAATATTTTTCTAAATGTTATAGCCTATAATTTTGTAAACTGTATGTTCTGTGAGTTAGGCCGTTTCTATCCTGTCAAATGCTCTTAAATTATTCTGAAGAACAGAGGCCACCAACATTTTGGGCAAAGCTCAGCCTGAGTGCAAAGTAAATGCCAGTAGCTACTCGCTTGTTAATCAAGCTGCATTGGGGCAGATTTGAAGTGGCCTTTTGCTGGTGGTGCCGCTGATGTAGAATCTCATGGTTGCATATGGGGCTGTCTGAGTCACTGGTTTGTGTCACAACAAACCTGGACATGACTTCCTTTAACTCACAGGTTTCCCAACAACATTTTAAATTTGGACCATTAGTCTCTACTGGAATTGTCAAATAAGATGTTTCTGTGGTGAATGTAGTGAGTGAGTGAGTGGTAGGTGGTGGTCGGAGGGGCCGATGGCGCAGACTGGTTGCCTCGCTTCCGTCCGTCTACCCCAGGGCAGCTGTGAATGAATAATGACGACAGTGTAGCGCTTTGAGAAACTTGGTAATACAGGCTTGTAAAGCGCAATACAAGTGTAAGGCATTATTATTATTATTAATGTCATCATATTCACTGGAATGAGAAAGAACTGAGCAGAATTACTGCAGTAGATCACCCAGTGACTAAAAACATTTCAAAACCCATTTCTCAACACTGAACAATCATTATGAAATGATGCGGCTCACCAAAGGTCAATGGTTCAAAATGTCATCAAAGTAAGGATACTACAAGGCAAGGCAAGTTTATTTGTAGAGCACAAAGCAATTTAAAGTGCTTCACCGTTACAAGAAGGCACATGAAATCAATGAAATGATCTGTTTTCAGTCTGGATTTGAGCAGTGTCAGAGTTGAAGCCTGTCATCTTCAAGGCTGTTCCAGCTTTTAGCAAACCTGAAACACAGCCTCTTGTATTTAGTCCTCACTCTGGGACCAGCAGGAGACCCCTCCCTGGGGTTCTCAGAGCTGAACTGTTTTAAAGTCTATACGCAGAGACCTGAGCACTGGACTAATGTGGTTTTATCTCCTCGTTCTACTGCAGCGGTCTTAAAGGAATAGGCCACCGTTTTTACATACTGAGATATGTTCTTACTTTACCTTAGACGAGTTCATTTGTACCTGTCTGGTCTCCACGTGTGCCCTCAGTCACGTAAACACAGCACAGACAGCGTTAGCATTTAGCCTCTCTCTTCTCCTCTATAGCTCCAAATGAGGTGAAGATAGAAGCTACCAAACTCTTCCACGTTTTCCCTATTTAAATATGGTTATGTGAAGCGTAACACGATAAAGTATAATTACACAAAGAGGAACTATATTGTAAAGTGAAGATATTACTGCGCGGATGTGGAACTATTCCTGGTATTTATTTATTTGTTTATTTGAGCAGTAAGTTCGCTCAAAGGGAGTGGGCCGAAGCAAATAGCTTATATTTACATTAACAATCAAAGCAAGGAATGTAATACAAGATAACAAATCATAAACAAATCATAAACAAGGGAACATAAAGCAAGGTAACCACAAATAATAAGGAACAATAATAAAAAAACAACAACTGCAAAATAAAGAAACAACAGCAAAAGAATATACTACAACACTCACAAAATGTGTTCGTATTTAAAAAATATTGATTCTTTGTAAACCTTTTTAAAATGTACCAGGTTTTTACAAACTTTGATGCCCTCATCTAAATTCCTCCATAGCTCTACACCACGTCTCGTGGGACACATGCTTTTTAAAGTTGTTCTGGAGTATTGTTTATCGAAACTCTTTTTACTTCTCAGGTTGTATTTGACTTCTCGTTTGCAGAACATATTTTGTAAACTCTCAGGAAGCGACTTTTGTGAGGCTTTGAACATGATTTGAGCCATCTTAAATTCAGTAAGGCCCTCAAATTTCATTGTTTTTGATTTAAAGAATAATGGATTTGTGTGTTCACGGTATCCAGCTAAATGGATTATTCTTATTGCCTTTTTCTGAACTTTAAACAATGGGTCAAGATTACTTTTATACACATTTTCCCATTATTTATTACGCCTTACAATATAGTTCCCCTTTTTATCCACTTAGAAAATCCACATTGTTTAATTTTGTGTAATTATATGTTATCGTGTAACACTTCACATAACCATATTTAAATAGGGAAAATGTGGAAGAGTTTGGTAGCTTCTATCTGTCTGTGCTGTGTTTACGTGACTGAAGGAACGCGTGAAGACCAGACAGGTACAAATGAACTCGTCTAAGCTAAGGTAAGAACATATCTCAGTATGTAAAAAGTACAAATTGTCTTCATACTGTCTATGCACCGATCTCTAAAGAGGATGGTATTATATCAGCGTGTATTTGATTCATATTTTTTGGTGAATGTGGACTCACCCTTGGGTCTACAGTTCATGATAGACTTTTCGTCTTCATTACAGTGATCTTCAAAAGGCCAGTGCCGGTTCCCTGGCCTCCATCTTCTCTGCCACAGCCATCACCCCCACAGAGCTGGTCAAGTGCCGGTTGCAGGCCATGCACGAGATGGAGGCGGCCGGGAAGATCACCGCGGGACAGAAGAGGTGAGCATGTCCTGCGGGAGAACAAACTAAGAATGTGAGTTTTCTAAATCATCATTTCTACATCTAATTCATCATTGTGTCGTGTTGTTCATCCGCCGCAGCACGGTGTGGACGGTGGTCAGGTCCGTCCTGCAGAAGCACGGGCCTCTGGGGATGTATGCGGGGCTCTCCTCCGCCATCGTGAGGGAAATTCCTGGGTACTTCTGCTTCTTCGGCGCCTACGAGCTGTGCCGATCCACGTTCGCTAAACACATGGGCACGGACAAGGAGGGCATAGGTTTGTAGCAGGACCACTTTAGATAATAGATACATGCAGATAACAAAGTAAAATTAAAGCCGCAAGCGGCATCGAACGGCCCTCACGGGCCGTGCCTCCTTTAGTGCCTCCATTGCCACTCCATAACCCTACCGAGAGCACTAGCGCTGCCACACTACATTTTATTGCCCTGATGTGCCATAAATCTTTGTCAGTAAACATCAAAACTACATTTTTAGCCTCTCCATGTGAATAATGGCTCCAAGATGCAGAGGGCGCTAGCGCACCCCAAATCTTTTTTATTTCACAAGCAGCATCATTCCATGACCACTGTCCACATGCTCATTACAGAGGGCGCTAACGCGCTGTGATTTCATATAATGTGAGATTTATGTGTCCGTCCCATTAGAATAACATGGAGGCCCTGCTCTTTCCCATGGCAACACCGTACAAAATACGGGTCCCATTGGGTCCCATTGGGTCCCATTGGCTTTTTTGATCGGGATGACATCAACTATTTTTGTGGCGAATTTTATCCGTCTCCGAGAAACACATTTTTCAACTCATAATGCATTTTTTGTTTTGCACCTAGAGGGGGCGCTGTCGCGCCAAATGTAACTTTTTCACATTTGTTATGTCCGGGGCTGAAAGGTCAATAAGATGTATATTTTCCGAATAATCGGAGTTTGTATGTGCGAATGTGAGCAATTTACAGGTTATGGTAAATAGAGTGACAGAGCATTTTCAAAATGGCGGACTTCCAGTTTGTCAGGCGTGCCTCCATTACCACACCTAACCATAGCAAGGGCGCTAACGAGCCCACTACATTTTATTGCCCTGATATGCTGTTAATCTGTGTAAGTAAAGCTCAAAACTAAACTTTTACCTCTTCATGTGTATAATGGCTTCAACCTGCAGAGGGCGCTAACGCGCCCAAATCTTTTTTATTTCACAAGCAGCATTAGACGACCATGACGGGCCGTGCCTCCATTGGTGCGCCATAATCCTACCGAGGGCGCTAGCGTGGCCACACTGCATTTTATTGCCCTAATGTGCCATTAATCTTTGTCAGTAAACATCAAAACTACATGTTTAGCCTCTCCATGTGAATAATGGCTCAAACCGGCAGAGGGCGCTAGCGCGCCCCAAATCTTTTTTTATTTCACAAGCAGCATCGGACGGCCCTAACGGGCCGTACTTCCATGACTACTGTCCACAAGCTCCTTACAGAGGGCGCTAACGCGCTGTAATTGTGTATAATGTGAGATTTATGTGTCAGTCCCAACATGGGGGCCCCGGGCGTCACCATGGCAACACCGTACAAAATACGATAAGGGTCCCATTGGGTTTTTTGATTGGGATGCCATCAACTATTTTTGTGGCGAATTTCATACATTTCCGAGAAACTAAATGTGTTGTTTATTTCTCCAATACGAAACACACATTTAAATTAATTTTTCACCGGACCTGAATTTTGGGAAAAGTTTGGTGAGTTTTCAACTATGTTCAGGGGGTCAAATTCCTGCTCAAAGAGCAGAAGAAGAAGAAGAAAGAAAGAAAGAATAAAGAAGAATAATAATATTTTTGCAAAAACAATATCGTCGCAACATATTATACATTTTTGGAAAGCTCTCAACGACCCCTACACAGCCGTGGGGCTCGGAGGTGGATGACCAACTGTGGATGACAGTTGGCCATATACCCCCATTCATTTTGCTGCAATAATAAGTATACACCTTTGGTGTGGGCAGTCACTGTTTTACACGGTGAGTTCGCGCTGTTTTCGTGCGCTCCGCTCACCTAGGTACAGTGCGCTCTGCGCACTGCGTTGCGATTACAATAGGCCCTTGCGACAGCAGGCCGCTCGGGCCTAAAAATAATAATATTTCTTGCAAAAACAATATCATACATTATATATATTATACATATACATATATATATTATTTTTGGAAAGCTCTCAACGATCCCCATGCAGCCGTGGGGGTCGATGGATGACCCCCACGGCTTCGCGCTCGTCATCCACCTCCGTATGACAGTTGGCCATATACCCCCATTCATTTTCCTGTTCTAAGCCCTTATGAGTAAAGAAAAAACAAATTATGATTATTCTCGCGAAGATATCCCGGGTTAAGTTTTATTTATTGTATTTTTTCCCCCATTGAATGGTTCTTCATTACAATATTCACATGTTTGCAACACTGCATTTTAGTCTACAGTATCTCTATGTTATCTTTTGATCACTAGTCCATTTCATTTTCCTGGCCAATGTGGCATGAGCTTCGAGTTTTATCTTAAACTCGAAGTCAAGACCAAATGTGCATGTGCACAGTATGTGCACTGCTGGGGCAAGTATCTAGGCTGTAGATAATATTGCAACAATTTATTTCTGGAATTCCTGCATAATACATTTTCAATTACTAACAGTGACTTTTACATAAATTAAAATCAAATAGAACACATCTAATAGGCCTGTGTTTTGCTTAAAACAAGACGAGCCAAATCAGCATTTAAGGCTAAGTTCTTTGCCTACACTTAACAATCATATTTATTTACTGCAACTCACTTCTCTTTGGCCTTCAAGACCCTACAGAAACTGCAAAACCATACAGCACACATCATCACACGGACCCCTAACTCTCACCACATCATTCCCGTCCTACAACAATTTCACTGGCTTCACACACAACAAAGAATCAACTCCAAAATACTCCTTTCATTCAAAGCACTTCAAACCTGTCCCCTCTGTACATATCTGACCTCGTGCTCACACACTCTGCTCCTCCTCCACTCTCCCTCTCTGCCACCATGAGGCACAGAGCATTCAGTCGCTCTGCTCCCCCGCTCTGCAATCCTCTCCCCCCTGACCGACGTACCATAGACTCCCTGCCACTCTACAAATCCCGACACTTACACCACCTAGTCACACACACGCACCATATCTCACCAATGTCGTAGTCTATTTATTCTGTTCTACTTGTTAAATAATAGGGGAACACTGCATGTTGCTACAATGTGATTTTAAAAATAAAATTTAAACGGACGCTACCTCAATAAGAAATCAGTGACTTGAAATTCTATTCTACAAATTTTCCTACGAGCATTAAAGTTTAACTTAACTCAACTTCTATGGGACTATCATTCTGTTATTAACTCTAAATTTTAAATACGAATAACTTTTATTCCCACTTTGTCTTTATTAGACTGCTGCTTCACTGCAATAAAACTATAATTATAACATATAACAAATCATATCTCTCTAATTACAAAAAATTAAATTCTCTTATTTAACTTGTTGCATTTTATCTATTTCTGTTAGTATGCATGTTATTGTTTATTATATTATCTATCCATTTTATTTTTGCTTCCTTTTATATATATTTATTATACGGCCCTTCACAATGCAAGTAGAATGCTCCATTGATTTGAATGTGATTTCCCAACGTTCTACCGGTCATTATTTTTTGATAGAAGACTTCTGAAAAAAATAATGACCGCTGCCAATGGCAACGGAGTTCGTGCTTGTAATACAGGTCTTTCATATCACTCCGCCAGTAGTAGTAGCAGACAGGCGGACGCTATCTCTGTCCCCGTCCCTGCGAGAGAAGTTGGGGGAATCGCTCGTGAAGTTAACGGGAGTCCGACTTTCAACTTACCCAGAGATTCACCACCATTCCTCCTCTCTAACTGCACCTTCAACTAAGTAGCTAGGCTAGCAATAAGTAGCTAGCCGTGCTGCTACTAGCCTCGCCACACTGCCTGGAATCAACAAACGTTTCCAAGCAACGCGCAAACTTTTGGGAACTATTTGCCGCGGAAATCATTAAATAAACCTTTCTGCCTTCATAAAAGTGTATGAAGTTTATTTGTGTGTGTACAAATAAATTTGTGTGTACAAATTCCCGTTGGCAAACGGCTGTTTGCCAACGGGAATTTGTACACACAAATTTATTTGTGTGGGTCCAGTTCGCCCTGTCGGTACTTATTTTCCCGATAATGACCGGCGTTCTATACATTATCCCTTACATATTTCAGATTTTCACTAATGGCACTGCTAAGGTCATATTAGTTCTATAGTGGGCACCCCCTGTTTATCTACATACCCTCTCTTAATTCTAAACCATCCTGTGGTCCCCGATTAGTCATAACTATACATTTTTCCTGTAACTTTATTCTGCATGTGATCCTCGCCACCATTGTTTCAATAATATTGTCCCTCATAACATTGAAAGGTGTCTCCAGACTCCTCTGTCGTCACTCTGCTCTTTGAATTTTCTTGTTTAGGTTTGTTTATTTGCCATATTTCTTCACCTATTTCCCCCCCCTAGTTCTTTTGTATCACGCGAGAACAGTTATTTGGATATGGCCAAAGCATACACTGGAGATGAAAGTCGTCTCAAAGAAAAGGCTTTTATTGCCATTGTTCCTAGTTACAAAGCAGTATAACCAGCTGGTGAGTTCAGAGAAAGAGAAGAAGTTAAGTCCAGACCCACGTCGACAGTTGCCTTTTATCCTAGTCTTGCAGTCCTCTACGCAAAGAGGGTGACTGCCTATCAGTGAGTCAGTTGTTTGTGTCTATGTGTTTGTATATTATCTGTACTTCACGTTATGTTCAGAATGATTATGGTGTCGACCGTTGTCTATCAGCCAATCTCACTGACATGGCCTTCTTGTTCTGTAGCGTGTGAGCAAAGCGTGAGTCAGGAGCTTGTTCAGATATTGCTACAACCCTTACAAAGGGCCCACACCAGAGGTGTGGACAGTCCTGTTTTACACGGTGAGTTTACGTTTAACATGGGGACAGCGCTTCGCGCTGTTTTCGTGCGCTCCGCGCACCTAGGTACAGTGCGCTACACGCACTGCGTTGCGATTACAATAGGCCCTTGCGACAGCAGGCCGCTCGGGCCTAATTACTCAAGTAGGGTTTTTGAGGGACTGTATTTCACTTGAGTAGTATTTTTGTTGGGAACACATTCATTTTACTCCACTACATTTGATAAAAGATGAAACATAATACTTTCTACTCCACTACACTTCTACAAAAGTTAAAAAAATATAAAGTAGGAGTTGGCCACTTATTTTGCCCCATTTTAAGTATTTTCACTCGAGTAATACTTGAAAGTATAATTTCTGTACTTTAGACAAATCTATGCAGTAAATACTGTATAGTCAAGCAACACCATTATTTCCTAAGAAAGTTAGATTTAATGCTTTTTATAATTACATTTAAAGCTGGGGTACCTGACTTTTTGTTTCCAAATTTATTTTTACCACCTATGTTGTAAACACAGCCAAAAACAGACCTTGTTGCACTGTCGTAACCTAAATGTTTATTGAACGATGGAAGATAGATGTAGAACGTAAATTATTATTATTATTATTAACAATTCAGATGTTAAGGAGGGAAAGTAACACCTTGAAACGAGTTTGGGCCAAAACTACAAAAATCCGGTACCCCAGCTTTAAGCAGTGGTGGTACTTGATTTTCTTACTTGAGTTAAAGTACAGATACTACTGTACATGTCAAATATTGCTGCATTTTGCTTTTGATAATCCAAATTTCCCCTCATTCCTCTTTGGTTCTCAAGAAAGTCATTAAATAATCAGATCTTTTGCCTTTGTGCATTATTTAAACATATATGGCATTAAAAACAGTAAATCTGACTTGCTGACGCCTGTATAAGCCTTGTCCCCACTTTGCCACTAATGTCACTAACACTCAGCAGCTATTGGACTATTAGAAAAGAGACAAATTAACATAACTTTTGTTCCTTATTTTAGTTTCCAGGAACTGGGTAGGTGACTCAGTGATCTGCTTTTATACCAAATTCTCGTTTATCACATTGCCAAAGGAGGTGATCTCATTTTTGCTAGTATGGGTGGAGGTCAAACTTTCGGAGAAGTTAACCAGCTGCGCAACAAGAGCATCTGACTGAGCGCTTTGCTCTTGCGCTTTTCTCTTGGTTGAATATCTGTTCCTCTTTACACAGCTGTGTCAAAGGGACATTTTCCATTGTGCTGCCATTGATATCCCACTTTTTCCAATGTTGCCAAGTGATTAGCAGAGGTGGGTAGAGCAGTAAAGTAAAGAGTAGTCATCCAAATAAAAACTCGAATAAAAGTTTCAGTTGATGAGAAATAAAACTTGTAATAATGTGAGAATCCTAATGTTACCCATACAATGAATTAAAAACATTTCTGAAGAAAAAGGGGGCACATAACACAAACTACATATATTTTAGTTGGACATCAAGCTTTTGACTCACAGAGGCACAAGTAAAAAATGTTTTAAAGATACTTCATTTTAACATCAAGTAAAAAGTACTTAATTATATCACGACTCTAATGAGTACGGTTTCTTCAAAAAGTTACTCAAACTACCCGCCTCTGGTGATTAGCATGAAAAAAGTTACATTTACGTGAAGAATGACATAGTACCCATACTCCGTACATAAATGTTCACGTTCAGGGGGAGAGCAAAGAGGAAACTGCTGAAATATGTTTGTAATATCTACCAAATAAAGATACAGAGACATGAACAGGATCAGAGAGGTTCATCCGTCCATAAACACTTAAATAACGGAGAATGCTAACTGTTATGCTAACGTTAGCTTCATGCACATGCTAACGGCTAGCTTCGGTGTCGGCTTTTCCCTTCTACTGGACAATCTGCTTCATTTTCTAATGCGAGAATGAGACTAAACCAGGGGTACCCAAAGTGGGGCCCGCGGGCCAAATTTGGCCCGCCGAAACAATTCTGTTGGCCCACCAAAGAGTGACCTACTTTTGCGCTGTATGGTTAATACTAACTCTCTCCCATTCATTCTCAATGTTAATTATGGATGCAGTACACTTTTTGGTCACCTGCGTCAAATTGGGGGCGCTGTTTCACTCCTTTCGCAAAGTAAAGGAAACACTGTTAGGGTTTTCCAACTTTTATTGCAAAGTTTGTTGACATCAACATAGGTCATGTTAAAAATGGACTTAAAAGACATAAACATAAAATAATTTATGCTGAACTGACACTTTCAAAATGATCTAATGGCATTTTCTTTGAGTTAACAAATGAATGAGGTAAAGTCAATGTAGGTAATGTAGATACAGGTGTTGTTTTTTACATTTTACATATTGCTACAATTGTTGATTTTGTTCTACTAAAACTAGGCTTTTGCCAGAGTTAACATTTGTTTTAATATAGCATGTTATTTGCATAGATATAATCAAATGGAAATGTACACCGAAAAATAAAATAAAGTAACTATTATTATTTGCAGTTATATGTGTTTCACGCTTGACATCGCCGTGTTTGGCCCGCGACCCACAGGCACTTTTTCATTTTGGCCCTCGGAGACAAAAAGTTTGGGCACCACTGGACTAAACATTCACAGGGGCCCGATTTTGACTCGAGTTTATTTGTGTGCACTAAATATGCCAGAAAATGAGTGAAAAATTGTGATTCCCATGAACTTCCTTTCTCCTCGGCTAGGCCACGCCCCCAGTATGACCCAATGCTGTTTATATCTATCAAATGTGCAAAATTGAGTGTCTTGCTTTGAATCTTGTGACTCACTATTGCGTGATCTTATGAAATGGTTCAATATGTTTTCATTATGTTTTCATGTGGTCTTCGTCACACCACATCTCACGTTATTGCACTTTTTTCCTGCTTATCTCTGTCTGTGTGCCGTGTCGTCCAGGGATGCTGCCGCTCATGTTCAGCGGAGGTTTCGGAGGCGCCTGTCTGTGGCTCGTGGTTTTCCCCATCGACTGTGTCAAGTCCAGGATCCAGGTTTACTCCTTGGCCGGTCGACAGGAGGGCTTCATGAAGACCTTCAGGGCCATCGTGCGGCAAGAAGGTAAGATTCAAACTCAAGGAGAGTGAAAATTAGGAAAAGTATGATTTTGATCTGATCAGAATTCGTTTGGAGTTTGCTTCAAACTTCCAAAGTGATGCAGTATTTCTCTCTCCAAATGGTTAATCCTCACAGGGAATTTGTTTTTTATTGTCCTATCGTCCAGCTGTTTTTTTTTTTTTTTTTTAAAGCAGTACTAAGTAACTCATGCCCCTTGAGGCCATAAGCTCCACTGCAGGTGTCGTAGCATGTTGCGTTTTCTACTCATTAATTGTCCGTGAGAGTAAATACTACGCTGACAGAAAAGACAAAGGGAGAGAGGGATATTGTTCATCCAATTACACAATGGAAATATTTTTTTTCACTCAAACCTGGCTGTAAATACTGTTTAAGTGGCGCTAGCCCGCAGTTAGCTTTGCCCGTTAGCCTGTTAGCTTCTTCTGATCATGATTCCATTAGTGTGTATTGGTACAAACGATAAAAAAACTTCAACTTTTGCACCAGTATAGACTTTTTTATATATATTTTAAATAAAGGCAAGACACAGCAGGTTGAGGAATGCGTCTTGTGCGTTGCCCTTGGCGCACATTACGCACATTCAGTGTGGCCAATTCACCTTCAATGAAATCTATGTCAAAGGGCGTCAAAAAGGCAATGCTTTCAGGGTCATAAACGCGCAGAAAACGTGGCCAGTGTGTCTGGGGTCTTATCATAGTTTTAATGTAAGTAAAAAGATAGACCACACCACACTCAACCTTTTGCGATACTTATTTTATGTGTCTAATCCCCATTTATTGAACTTTCAAACTCACAAGAAACATGGTAACATTTTTACAGATTTTTTTCACTTTTTTTCACTTATTCAAAAACTAAACAAGATATACCAAAATTACATCTGATATTTTTTTGCAACTAATATTTCAGCAAATTAAAACCATAAGTTTAAACCTGGTTCGATTCATTATTTAGATTTTGTCGCTGGAAATACAGTCAATTGCGATGCATAAAGTGCCTTATTCATGTGAAAACATGAAATGACAGAAAATGTCACTAATATTTACTTATTTATTTATGCTTGACTTTTTACTTTAGGCTTGGTAAGGAAATGAAAAAACTGAAAACGAGTATTTGGTTTGTAGTTTTGTTTGACGAGGATATTGCATTGGCTTACGTTGCCTGATGTATCTGCGCAGGTGTAGCAGCGCTGTACTCCGGCCTGACCGCCACCATGATACGCACCTTCCCCGCCAACGGAGCTCTGTTCTTGGCCTACGAGTTCAGCCGCAAGTTTATGATGGACCGCACTGGTGCTTAGGCCATAGGGCGCCTTTACTAGAGCCATTAGTGTTAGATCAGAGAGTTTTATGCATGAAATGGTTATCTCTACCCCATCTCGGGCACTATCTTTTATTTTATTGGTTATACTGTATGAGTTATTATGTTTTGTATGCAAGTATACTGGCATGAAAGATGAAAGTGTCAAAGATTACTCAAAAGCTGATGATTTGACATAATATGCCTCCTTTAAGTATTTGTATTGTCTGAAAATGTGAATTTTTTCAATGATTACAGTGTACAGTATGTTGTACGTTTTATACGTTCTGTCTCAGGGATTGCAGATGAAGTTTAGTTTAGTGTAAAGCATCTTTTCATACTTTGTGAACAATGCTCCTGTATATGGTCCCTGACAAATAAATTAAAAGAATCTGTTTTCTCAATTAATTGTTAAGTCCTAACTGGATTGACCGGTCAGACAGTGTGATGGATCAGACCACACGCTGAGCTAAGCGCAGACGGACAGATTAATAAAGAAAGCAAATAGAGGAAGTAAATGTAAATAAACTGATTAACAAACCACTTTAAACCCACAGAGGCAGTTCTCACAGAGGCTCATGTGACGCTGGTGACACAAGGGTAAAAGGATGTTGTTTTCGCGGTTCCTTTGGTAGAAATTATAGATCAAGGCTAACCTCTTAACCCCCACATTAACTGGCCTCATTTGAAAGCTAAGACCTACAAACTCATCCACTGTCAATGGAGCTTTTTCCTAGCGTTTTTGGTCATTTTTTGGACATTTTTTCCAACGCTTTTTTTATTGGGTTTTCATCACACTTTTGCCACATTTTCACCGGTTTTGTCACTTTTTCTGGTGCGTTTTCGTCCCACATTTTTTTTTTCATTTTTTCATCTTTTTTTGACACACCTCGTGGAAGGCCCAGGACATGCTGGAGGGACTATGTCTCCGAGCTGGCCTGGTGTCGCCTCGGGGTCCCCCCAGAACAGCTGGAGGAGGTGTGCGTGGATCAGGAAGTCTGTGCATCTCTGCTGAGACTGCTGCCCCCATGACCCGGCCCCGGATAAAGCAGAAGAAAATGGATGGATGGATTATATGGCTCATATTAAAGCCATATTTTCTATTGTAATTTGTTTTTTCTCTATCTTTATCTAGATTGTATCTTCTTTTGAAATAAAACAAATAAAACAAAATCTTGCAAAATTGTGTGTATTATTTTTTTAATGCGGACTTCCAAACAATACGAGATGGACCATTCTTATACTGACCCCAGTGTTAAATTTCCCGGCCCGTCTAAGTCCCTCATCACTTATTCATGTCTGAAACTCAGCAGGTGTTAAAGCCTTGGACAGAGCTGTGAACTAAACTAAACTCATAAACCTAAACCTCCCTGGTGGCTGTGGGCGCCTGTTTGTGCAGTCCTTACCTTAGCAGTGTCATATATCTGCATGTGTGTCCGTCTCCCGGTGACGGTCATGTGACTGTGCAGGACAAACCACACCCTGCAGGAGGTGAGCAGGCAGGAGTGAGCGCAGTGGAAAGGGGAGAAGGCGGTGTGTAAACTGTCGGGGCTCTGTTACACTGACTCCATGATCTCCACCGCGTCCAGCACCGCCGTGATGGTGACACATGGCAAACTCGAGATCAACAATGTGGAAAACGTGGAAGGTCAGTGAAGAATAACATTTACAAGTATTGCTAAAAAAGTATGTGATAACAATGGCTGTTTATACCTGGTACTTACGTAGGTCATCTGCAATTTTAGACTTTCATTATTTCAACGAGAGATGATTTTGTCTCTTTGTTTTTTTGGGTTTACAGCTTGGTCTAGTTTAGATCTACTTCAGGGAGGGGTCGTCACAATTGGTCAATAAGAAACTTTGGCAGAACGCTTTCCTCATCATTTGTTACTTATTTATAAGCAGCTAAATATATTACTTTATTGTTGATGCACATTGTCTCTGTACTCTCTGATGCTTATACTTGTTAACAATGGTTAGTAAACTGTGTAAATCAAATGTCTTATAAATGATGAATGAAGTATGTAACAATACATTATTACTAATTATACGGCTGTTTGCCAACTGTACACACACAAATAAACTTCATACACTTTTATGAAGGCAGAAAGGTTTATTTAATTATTTCCGCAGCAAATAGTTCCCAAAAGTTTGCGCGTTGCTTGGCAACGTTTGTTGATTCCAGGCCATGTGGCTAGGCGTTAATTATAATACATCCATGGGCTAGGCTAGTAGCACCACGGCTAGCTACTTATTGCTAGCCTAGCTACTAAGGTGCAGTTAGAGAGGAGGAATGGTGGTGAATCTCTGGGTAAGTTGAAAGTCGGACTCCCGTTAACTTCACGAGCGATTACGTGCTTGATAGTGTGCAGTGACAAATATTCACTCAAGTAAAAGTTTTTAAAAAGTGCTTGGAGAAAATGCTACTTGAGTACTGTGAGTAACAGTTTGAGCGGAGTAAGGAATATAAAACCCAAAACTGCAACAAATGGTGGGGTTTTAAAGGTCCTATATCATGCAAAATCGACTTTTTGGAGTTTTTAGCCATGTTGTTATGCTATTTCCTTATCAAAAACACCCCCAGAGCGGTTTTTGGCTTCATTCACGCAGTTCTAAGTAATCCTCCTGAATCCTGCTCTCTGAGCAGCTGCTCCACCCTCTCCTGGTAAACGACTGAGCTGTTCAGTTGTGTCGTCACAGCGGAACGGAAGTGCTCTACGTCTGTAATGTAATGCCTTACGGCCTGATTTTTATTTATAAAACAGCTTTTAAAAAAAAAAAAAAAAAAAAAAAAAAAAAAAAAAAAAAAACAGCAACCCTCCGAAGCGTCTGTGCTGTCCCACGACGCTAATCAAGCGCACCCACGGCTGGAGGAGCCATGGATCCGAGCATAAGTGTTGTTTTTGAAGACTGAGCTCTTTCTAACCTACTCTGGACACCGCCTGCTCTTTTTCTTACCGATAATGCCACGGATGCGCGTTTGGCTACGAGAGGAACAGGGCTATTCAACCTTCCTAAAGAAGAGTGCACTCGCCAGAAGTTGGAATTTCTTTCCGGGATTAAGCTAGCTACTATATCAACCAACCTGATGGATGCTTGGTGAACCTTGGCCAGAATCAAAGTGGATTAACTTTTATAACTTTTATAACCAACGCGATCTCATGGGAGTCCAAACTGAGCGGTGAGTCAATCAAAACGCATGTTAGCGTGTGTGTTAGCATGTGTGTTAGCCATTTATGAAACTGCTTTGCACATGTCAACTCCTTATAACTGCATTATGTGAAGTAACTTCACTTTTTGCAGCGATATTTATATTTATAATACTGCAAATGTGGAATGAGCAGAGAGAGGGGCAGAGTTAACTGAATCGAAGCGTCTTATCTTCCGGGTAGGGAAAATACCCCCAAAAATACTTATATTTCTCTCAAAAATGAGTACTCCATAGTGATAGAGGTACAATATATCATATATATGCCTATACTTTACTTTGGAATGGCTAAAATAGCATGATACAGATCCTTTAATATCTGAAGAAATCCCCCCCCCCCCAAAAAAAAAAAAAAAAAACTAAATCCAGAGATGACAAAATGGTAAAGCAAAACTCAAAGGAACCGTGGGGCTGAAGCTGACAATGAATCGTCACAGGACATGGAAAAACACAGGGGTATAAAACATAAGGGAATGATGCACAGGAGAACTACATTAGGGTGGGGCAGGCAATTAACACTAAACACTAATGACACTACATATATGTTAGGTTGTAATGAAGTGTTCAAAAATAAGGATGAAAAGAATACGGATGCTCGTTCTATTAAAATTAAAATCATTGTTTTATTCCCTGAATTTACATTCTAAAACAAAGGCTATGGTAAAAGCTACATGATGCTCTTGGGTGGTCAACGAGGGACACAGCAGGGTAAGAGGCCAAACAGTTGAATTACATGTAATTTATAGGAACAGGAAGTAGGCGGCTACTTGTTGAAGAACCAATCAATGTCCTTGGAATGCCTCTGCGCGATCTGACTCCACCTTATAACACACTGCCCCCAGTGGATTCCAAGAGTAAGGACAATTCAATTCACCCCAAAAGCACAGATTACAATCAACACAGTTTCATATAATCATTAAAGCCTATTATAACAAAAACATATATAGAAATAGCCAACAGTTGACATAAAGTTTTTGTAACTTAAAAATGTACTCACTGTGGCACAAGTAACAGTTTGTTTTGCTTAAAGTGCATATGACAGATTTTAATGCTCTTGAAAATATGACTTATTTAGATGGATTACGTCTGTTGCAAGTTCATCAGTTCCATACTTATCATTTTTTCAGTGAAGCAGCAATTTTAATGAAGAAATGTTGGGCAGAAAGTTATTTTTATTTGAATTTTTAAGCTGCTGACAGGAAGTGACATAAAAGAAGGTAACATTCTCATAAACTCATAAATGTAATACTAGTACATTAGATTATATTGTATCGTAAAACGTGCCATATCAGCCCTCTGTATCTGTATAATAACGTATTATATGGCGACAAAAGCGCGTCGTCCCATCCCTGGTAAACAGCCCACACACGATCCTACGAGAGACCTGTAACATTAGCCCGGCCGTTGTACTGGCTCATTAGTTATGCCATTCTTATGTAATTGAACACCACCGCCTGTCTGCTCTGTGTTAAAGACATGTTCTCAGACTATTGCTCCATGTAAATGTAACGTGAACTTTTAACACACATTTATTTATCAACCTGTTACTCCCCCCGATCAGGGGATAAGGGTTAGGTTTAAAGTTAGGGGTTAGGGTTATGATTAGGGTTAGGAACGGCAAATGTGATGTAGGTTGTGTTTCACTCACACAGATCTTATACATCGTTTTAGAAACTAGAAGGTCTAGGCTTTCAAATGAGGTATCACTCTGGCCTATAGGCTGTAAGCTCTCCTGTCAATACGCTTTAAGATTTAGATATGCCTAATTTCTAACCCTAACCCTTAGCTGGCTTAGTATGGTTGACTTTATGAAGTTTGACAGGAAGGTTTCAGAGCTTAAATCGAGAAAAGTGAATAAAGTACAATGTCTCTCCATGTATTGGGATGTGGTTAGGCGTCTATCATTTGGCAAAGGTCAGATAAAGGCAAGTTTTGGATCCCTTCCGAATAAAGATTGGGAAAAGCGCCTGTGAGTCTCTTGTCATACGGTACCTGCCCCCATCTCAGAATATGATCATCTATTCTGCCATGGTCATCTGCAAAGGCAGTGGCCCTTAAGTTTTTCGTTTCATTTATTCATTTGAGCAGAAAAGAAAATACCAAATTGCTATAGTCTTGTACAATGCCTGAATTTTTTTTTTTTCCAATTACAGGTTCAATCAGATAAACAGATTAAGATTAACATTCTGTGAGTCTTGAAAGTACCTTTTTTTCCCTCTTTTTTCATAGTTAAGAACACACATCTGGGCTGTTGCGGCTGGCTGCTGGTCATCGCCTCCTTCATGCTTGTGGTCGTCACCTTCCCCATCACGCTCTTCATGTGTGTGAAGGTTCGGCTCTATTTTCACTTTAAACCCCGCTATGACAGATGAATCGAGAATTAAATTAGTTTAGAACTGCTTTAAATGGTGTGAATGATACAAGCTTCATTATATGTGGAATAAATTGCAAGATGAGAAAATTGTCTTGATTACTGCAATAACAATGCTATTGCGATGTCACCATTTCCTCACAAAAATCAAAAGCAATGAGCAGCCAATAGTCTAGCGCAGGGTCAGCAACCTTCAAAAATCAACATCAGCAATAAGCCCAATGCCCATCTCGACTGCGCATGCGTGAGTCAATCAGGCTCGGCCCAAACAAACCACACCGCCATTGAAATGTGTGAGCAAGTTCAGGTAGCGGAGCCATATTGAGCCATAACCGTGAACTATAAGGCTTACAGGCATTGGTTTACAGACTCTCAAGTGACATTTCTTGCAAATATTTAAGTTGTCAATATCTTGAAAGGGAAAAGTCAGGGCGGCGGCTCCGTAGGCAGGAGCGGACCATCGCGGACAGGGGAACGACAGGGCCTGGGATCAGCCCGACACAGACACCCTCACTTTTTAAATCATTTGAATTCGTCTTGTAATCACAGGGAAAAGTTCCAAAACGGTGTTGATGTTAAATATTGTGGGTAAATTTCCGTCTGTCAAATTAGCGACCGATTAGCTCTGTTGTACCATCAGATCACTCGTAAAAAAATAAAAATAAAGTACATTTAGATGCAGAGCCTATACTATGTGGATCTCTCTGGTCACAATTAAGAAAAAGATTTCGTCTACTGTCCACCTCCTTATTGACAAAAAAAACAGGGATTCTATGTTTTTATTTCTCATTTCAGTTTAAATGTTGTGAATATCGGCGACATGAGGCCACAGTTTCAGAGCCTGGACTTTGTCCAACAGTCGCTTCAAGGGTCAGAAATGTTTTCTGACATAGTTATTCCATAGTTATTCCAACTATATGAACAAGGACTGGTCGTCACTTTTGAAGCATCTCTTCGTATGAATGGCAGTTTCGTTTCTGTCTATCTCCGTACACAGCCCTGGTGTAAAAATAGACTTTAAGCTAATATTGTAACAGGCTCCATGGCCACGACAAAAACGCTTTAAATCATCAACTTTCCAGCGGTTAAAACGCTCCAAATCAGAGATTTCTTCGCTGCTTTAGGCTAACTATCAATATTGTGTGGTAGCCAAAATACATTCCATTACCCATAATGCAACGGGCGAGCCGAGATGGGCATTCGGCTTATATAACATTACAATACATTTGAAACCCTACTAAACAATTTCAAACTCATGTCATGTCCTCTTGCTGTCGACCTCTTGTCCATGTGCAGATCGTGAAAGAGTACGAGCGCGCAGTGATCTTCAGACTGGGCAGAATCATGGACAGAAAACCGAAAGGTCCAGGTGAGTCCCTCACTGTGGGCTCCATCACAAGCAGCAAACTCATCAAAGAAGGAAAGAGTATACAACAAATGTTAAATCCAAATGGTTCAGAAATCTACAAAACTCATTATAATTTAACACTGTAAATGGGACACCAGATTTTGTGCCCCTGACTTTCTCTGCTTCAACACACTCACTGCATCTCGTCTCCTCACTCTGCACCTTCACTCTCCTCACTCTGTGCTGTGGGTACAGCTCCATAGATCGGGCTACACGCGGCAAACTCCTTTGTGGGACATATTCAATTATATACAAGGTGGGAGGGTGAGGGGGGGGGTGTAGATTTGCAGCGGGCCATTTAAAAGTGGGCGGCCCGCGGACCGTAGTTTGGACACCCCTGGTTTAGGGGGAGGAATATACATAATTTTAACATTTTTAAACTACTACCTATAGTCCCTTTAAGGTGACAAACTGCCCTTTCGATGTTTCCTTTAGGACTTTTCTTTGTTCTCCCCTGTACGGACACCTTTGTCAAGGTCGATCTGAGAACCGTTTCCTTTGACATCCCGCCACAAGAGGTCAGTGTTCTCACCTGTAAAACTGCCCATCAGCATCCCTGTTTGTCCTTCATCCCCACATGTGTTTGCACCTGTGCAGATCCTGACCAAGGACTCGGTGACAGTAAATGTGGACGGGGTGGTGTACTTCAGGATCCAGTGTCCCATCTCGTCTGTGGCCAACGTGTCCAACGCCCACCACTCCACCCGCCTGCTGGCCCAGACCACCCTCCGCAACGTCCTGGGCACCAAGAACCTGGCGGAGCTGCTGTCGGACAGAGAGGGCATTTCAGGCAGTATGCAGGTGAGGAGCAACCAAAGCTTATTTATTTATTGGTTTATTTGGTAGGGACAGTGCAAGTTAATGAACAAGCCACACCGGATTGTAGCCTTGGGCTAATTTCCATCCGTCGTCCCCCATGCGCACTCTCAAACACACTCGGAGTACCCGGAGGAAACCTACGCAGACACGGGGAGAACATGCAAACTCCACACAGAAATGCCCCGTCCAAGTGGGAATCGAACCCGGGACCTTCTAGCTGTGAAGCACGAGCGCTAACCACTGTGCTACCGTGCCGCCATGCTGTGCATATTATTACAGCGACAAATGTTCTGGAAAAGATCTGACCCGGGTTATTTTTGAATTGATGTTTCACTTCTTCTCCAAGAGACTTAATCAATTCTTGTTACTGAGTCTTTGGCCTGAGACGTGATGGTTTCAGTCATGGCAACCAAACAATGGACAAGGGTTGGACTGAAATGTAACGGAGTTAAACTGTGAAATACTTTTGAATTATGTTGGAAAGGTCTTTATATTATAGGGGTCAGCAATGAATAATTAGTTATAATTTTAAGAGCGTGATGTTCTGGCTGCAGGAGTCTCTGGACGATGCCACTGACCCGTGGGGAATACAGGTGGAGCGGGTGGAGATTAAAGATGTGAAGTTGCCTCACCAGATGCAGAGGGCCATGGCCGCTGAGGCAGAGGCTGCTCGAGAGGCGCGGGCCAAGGTAGACAACCACAGTGTTCTCACACTGAACTCATCAGTTATGATTCTAAATATGAGATTTAAAAAATAAAGTCAGTATATTTTAAAATTATAAAATTGTTGTAAATCAAACGGCTTTAAATTACCTCTGAATTGTGAGTCTCTAGATGCAAAGCTGTTGTGTTGTGCAGATCATAGCGGCGGAGGGGGAGATGAATGCGTCCCGGGCCCTGAAGGAGGCCTCTCTGGTGATTGCTGAGGCTCCGTCTGCGCTTCAGCTCAGATACCTGCAGACGCTCAGCTCCATCGCCACAGAGAAGAACTCCACCATCATCTTCCCTCTGCCCATAGACATGATGAAGGCCTTCATCAAGTGACAACAGAAACATCAAGCACTTGAGTGTTTGCTTAGACCAGGTAGATCATGAGATCACATACTGATACAGAATATTTCAAAGAGGTTTATTTTGAAGGAAATACACTGCACAAGAGCATTCTGATGTTTTAGTTTGTGGTTTAATACTTTAATACAAAGTGCGACAATGACACTAAAGACGTTAACGTCTTTATGGCCTCTTTACAAAAGCCTGTGGAGCTACAGCCGCATTTCTGCAGGACAAATAAATAAATAAATAAATATACACTCACAACAATAGTTACGGTAAAGAAAGCACATGACGTCATAGACATGCTCCTTATAAACTTATCTGAATACAATCTTTACAACTCAAGTCTGGTAAACAACAACATGAAACATGTAAACAAACATCAGTGATAAACATTCATGAAAGTCATGTCCACGGGACACAGTCAGTGCATCAGTCTGAGGGACACAGCGCCTCCTGCAGGCCGCGCTCACTACATCATCTGTGTTGATTGTACATATTTATACTTGTCTGATTTGTATCCACAGCTGTTTTGCACTTGTTTTATCAGTTTGACTGAGAATGTAAACAATAAAGAAATAATAAAGCAGTAGATGCTGTTATGGTCGTTGAACCTGAGATGGTTTCACTGCAGAGTGAGGTCATGCCTTTGTCCCAAATATCTACATTTTCTTTTACAATTCAATTCACATGTTATGTACAGTTTAGATGGAGAGTTGTGGCTGGAGTGGGTTTGTAGTTTGAGGGTTTGAACTAAAGTCAGCACTACAGTAGGTTTGTAAATTCAATGGCACAACGCAGTTCAAAATATGATCTTTTACCTAATATTTCTGCAAAGTCTGCATGCTGAAGAGTTTGAAGACTGTTGACTGTTATACTGTATATGAACTACCTAAAGCCTATTATTGGATAGATACTTTCTAACTTCTGATCTACTCTACGGTAAGTAGCACTTCTGTTATTTTGTCCTGCACACAGAGAAAGCTGAACATTAGCTGGAAGACAGATCATGCTGAGCATGAGGTTTTCTACAGTTCTCCAAGAAAAAGAGGCAGCAGTTCATTGTCTCTCAGATTCAGACCAACTGAGAGTGAAATCCAGAGCAGAGTCTGCGGCTGAAGGATGAAGCCGTCTCTGGGACACTCAGTGTCCTGTGTTTGTCTGTAGGAAGTGTTCCTGCTGTGACAGACGCTGCTGGTGGAGAGAAAGGACGACCAAAGCTTTGCCTTCAGTTTGTCGAGTCTCCTGCTGCCATCGTCCTGAGAGTGAATGCCACATGTGGAGGATACAATACAGCAGATGAGGCACTGTCTCTAGTTTTGGTGGGACATTCTTTGTAGATGAACATTGGGCAGTACTTTGTCTATGGAGGTCACTGGTGGTACGAGTGTGGCCTGGCGGGGGAGCCGGGGGCGGGAGAGCCTCGGTGAAGGGGGGAGGATGTGGGCGACATGTGGGGGCTGAGCTCTCCCGTCTGCAGTCTCCACATCAGCTCCTCGTTGGTGCGACTCAGCCGTTTCTTCTCTTTACTCTCCTGCTCCACGTGCACCTGCAGGTTGGCGTTATCCTCTGACAGTTGTCTGCACAGAGACACAGTAATGAACATGAATAATAATGACGTTTATTTGCTTGGAGAGCCTTTCTTTACCTGGACACGGCGATGTTCTTGTCGATGCGCTCCCTCAGGTCCTCGTTCTGCTGCTGTAGCACCTGCAGTCGCTCCTCCAGAAACACATTCTTTTCAGCCTGCTCAAAGACACACAGCAACACAGCACCACTTTACATGGCTTTCGACATTCTGGGATTCAAGGATCATAAACTGAAAGGTAAAGAATTTCCCATATTTAACACAGTGATCTGGGATGTGGTATACTGTATTATTAGTGTAACATCTAGGATAGAAATGAGACTGAAATGACAAATCAGAAGTAATGTTTAGACTGTTAGTGCTGATGTAAGAGCAGCATACTAGTTTCTCCAGCTCCGTGATCTTCAGCTCCTGTTGATGGATCTGTTGGTTCTTCATCTCCAGAACTTCCTTCAGACTCTTCAGGTCCTCCTCGATGTGTTTATACGGAGCCAACGCATCCTGGGAATAAAAGAGACACTGATCAAAAACACGACTTAATTGTAATAAAAATCAGCCGTAGAGTTTGTTGCTGGACCGTACCACGATCTGCTCGTCTGTGCTCCGGCGCAGAGCCTCCTCAAAGCGCTTGGCCCGGTCCCTGAGGCTGCGGTTCTGAAAGGTGAGCGTGTCGACCTGGTCCTGGGAGCACACAGCCGTTATTAAACTCTCATCATTTCTTACTCACACACACGGCACATGGGTTTGGACGATACCTGCAGGGACAGTCTGATCTTTTCAAAGTCCCCCTCCAAAGACTTCCTCTGCTGCTCGTGGGCCATCGTCAGATCTGACACAGAAGTCACATTTAAATACACTGATGAAGTTTGTGCTATGATTAAGTGTCAGGTTTTCGGTCGTACTCTTGACGGTGCGGGCGTGCTCCTCCTGCAGCGTGGCCAGGGTGTCACCGTGAGTCGACTCCATCTCTATCAGAGACGCTTCGTGGGTTTCACTCATTTCCTCCATCTGGAAGGAACAAAAGACATTTAAAACTATCGTGGAAAACTCTGGGTGACAGCACAGGCTTTCATCAAGTCTCTATGGGCATGCAGAAAATATCAAATAAAGACATAGTCAAATTAGCTAAATGTCCCGACAAACAACGGCATGGATTTAGAAAAAGTAGAAGTAAGGTGAATAATCACGACATGCAAATATAACAAATGCGGGAGGGTCTGTGTGATCTAGAAACCCATTTAGTTAACTGACAGATTTTACTCAACTACCTCCGACTTTCACAGTTCGATTCAGTTAGTGCAGCTTTAAGGCTTTTTTCATTAATTTCAGAGCACAAATACAGTATTTTGAATGCCACAAACACAACAAACCCCCGCATGTATCACTTCTAAGGCTGTGCAAACATTAGTATAAGCAGAGGAATGAAGTAAAATGGATATTTTAAAGTCAATTAGACAAACTGGGAAACTTTTGAGCAAAAATTAGTGTAAAAAATTACAGAACATTTGAGCAAAGAATCCAGTGTAATGTAGTTTCAAGGACTGTATGACGTAAAAGATCAAACAATGTCATTATTTTAAATATTTAGATTTAAAGGGACTATACATAAGTTTAACCACAAATAAATGTATCCAAATTTAAAATGTCTTCCTCATACATGCTCCAGCAATGCCCTGGGGCCTCATTTATCAAGCTTGCTGCGCACAAAATGAGGCCAAAACCTTGCGTAGTCGCTCCTCTGTGCAAAAGATGGTATTTATAGAAAACAAACTGAACGTGAAACATCGCGCTCCTCCACGCAAACTATATAGCTCCCGTACGAGGTACGCACTTTTCAGAAACACTGCTGAGACGTGGAGAGGCGAGGGAAGCAGCGAGGGGAGGACAGTTTGATTAAGTCATGTTTGGTCACTTTTGAAATAGTTCATTTGAACTTTATTTACATCAGAAATTACAAAGATTAGAATGAAATGAGCAACTTAACACGATATTTGTGAAAAACGACTTGTTGCATATACGTGCACGCTCGTGCACGCTCGTACCTGTGCGCGTATGTGCACTGATGCTGAAGCCTTTTAAACGGGAAGCAGGAATGATCCCGCTGTGCTGTGCTTTAATTGACTCATCTCTGGACATAAGTCTGACCAACTGGGTTTAGGTCCAAAGCTCGGGTCACATGACCTTCAGACACGAGGCCGTCTTTACACAGTGCACACCGGCACCGCGGCTCCACTGCCCGCTCCCTCCTCAGACACCACGGACACTGACCTCTCCTCACTCGGACACTGACCACTCCTCACTCGGACACTGACCTCTCCTCACTCGGACACTGACCACTCCTCACTCGGACACTGACCTCTCCTCACTCGGACACTGACCACTCCTCACTCGGACACTGACCACTCCTCACTCGGACACTGACCACTCCTCACTCGGACACTGACCACTCCTCACTCAGACACTGACCACTCCTCACTCACCACCCGGACAGACAGCTCTGCTTCTTCCAACACAGAGCCCGAACTCACGTACAGCGTGCGCAATGGTTTGGATGAATGAAATTCCCCAGTTGATCGTGTTTTTATTGGCAAACCCAAACCTCCCTATTGGCAAATACAGCCGACACTTAAGGCTCTTCTTTATGTTCTAAACATGTGTTTTGAAAAGTTTTATTGATGGAATATACAGAAATATGCCAATACGTGTGATCAGAGAAGCAGATCTCACTCTTCATTAAAACTCCTCGAGCCCGTGTCGTCTCTGCACGAGCTGCTGCAGCGTCAGCCCCTCCCTCTCTGTCTCTCGCCTTCAGTAAAACCCACTCATTACCGCCTAATGTTTAGGGAAATCTCATTCATAAGTCACTTTGCGTTGCCTTTTATGGTCAAATGGAGGCGGGCAGAGGGCGTGTCGTGATGTCCGCAGCTTTCTGCTCCACGTGTAATCAGCGAAGGAGGTGTGCGTACCCGTGCATACGCAGGGTTTTATAAATCGGAAACAAACTTTGCGTATGAATTTTTTTGTGCTTTTGCTACGCACTTTCAAAGTCAGAGTCTCACGCACAGTTTGATAAATGAGGCCCCTGGTGAGTAGAATGAGCCTTTTCACCGCAATTGCCTCTATATGCCTGTAAAGTCACTTGAATAGTTTATGCTCGGGTCGAACAAGCAAACAGCGTAATGCGCGTTCACGCTCAGCTGTAGCGTTAGCTGTATCTCCTCTATACTGACGCTGCAGCGCGAGTGGTAACTTCAGAAGGATGGATTTAGCGGAGAATAAGAGGAGACCGGCTTCAAGCACCATTGACACTCCAGCCCAGACCCCAAATAATGAAACGAAACAAAGAGTTTATTCGAGTGTGACAAAAAAGGCGAAAGTCGAGTCTGATCGGCGTAGGCAAAGAACCAGAGTAAACATCGGAAAATGTTGAGAGAATCTCTCAAAAGACCCACAGCTTATTTTTGCTTGAAAGGTCAGAAATTATGACTAAATACGTGGAGGAAAAGTGTTGTTGATGCTTCAAAACAACGGTGTCCGACTGTCCGTGCATGTTGTACAAACTTCACTGAAACAAGCCATAAAATAATCATATTTGGAAGTTACCAAAAGAGTTGATCTAATAGTTTTATACCTACAGAGAAGTTGTGTAGTATTAGTAGCAGACTAGTAGTGTCAGTAATAACAGTAATTGTGCTGTACCTACAAAACATTTGAGTAGTAACAGTGGTAATGGTGCTGCATTTACAATGGCAAAAATAATGTTGCTAATGTTAGCTTTTCTTGACCGCAAAATAAGCATGACTGTTCACGGATTTATAAGTAGTGAAACGACTACAAAAAGTGGACATGTGCCGTTTACAATATAGTTTACGAGTTAGCTACGCTAACTTTGGGCCCAGGAAGAGAAGAGACGATTTTGGCTTTTCCTAGTAGCATTTCTACCAGTGGAATTATTTTATTATTTCAATTAGGCCTGCGTTTATGCATACAAAGTATATGAGTTTTTTTTGTTCTTTTTCCTCCTTCAAATGTCAATTATTCATTTATATGTATTACTTGGCTTCTTCACTCGATTCAGTTTGCTGCATCTGCTCAAGTATTTTATCTTGGAAAACAGTTGAAGTCACGCCTGCAAATCTGTAAATTGACCAGGACGGGACTGTTATTTCTGGTGCTCGTAAAGCCTGAGCGCCTCATGCACGAGCGTAACATGGAGGCTGCAGTTACACGTTTGGCCTGAGGGGGCAATTGCGAGTACAAAACTGCTAAACTCCACTCAGCCCCTTTAACGCCCGCTGAAGACAAATTCAATGCTTTTTAAAGGAATATTTCAGGATTTTGACATTGGGCCTCATTTCCTAGTTATCCAGAGTGTTGTTGATGTCTGGAGATATTTTTTTCTTAAATTCATGCAGTTCTTATATTTGAAGAGTCTAGTTGCGCTAGGCTAATGCTAGGCTAAAGCATTTCTATGGTATCAGTTAGCCTGCATTAAAAACAGTCTGACCCACTCCACAGTGCACCTGAGGTAAATCACTTATAACACCAGACTAACCATATAAATGTCTGTGTTAATAGAATAATTTTTGAAATATAACTGACCTTGTATCACATGAATTACCGCATTTTGAGGGACTATTTTCTCGCAGATCACTCCGCCGCTGCGTTAGCTTACAGCCACGAAGCTGATGCTGCTCAAATATAAGTTATTTTAAATGCAAAATGGTTCAAATTATTCTATCGACACAGACATTTATATGGTTAGTCTGGTGTTATAAGTGATTTACCTCAGGTGCACTGTGGAGTGGGTCAGACTGTTTTTAATGCAGGCTAGCTGTTACCATAGACATGCTTTAGCCTTGCCCTAGCCTAGCGCCACTAGACTCTTGAAATATAAGAACTGCATGAATTTAAGAAAAAAATATCTCCAGACATCAACAACACTCTGGATAACTAGGAAATGAGGCCCTATGTCAAAAATCCTGAAATATCCCTTTAAGGCCTAAATGAATCAATGCTCATATTTACAAGGGGAGATGAACTGAAAGTAAAGGTTTGACAGCCGCTGTGTCCCACCTGCTGCTGCTGCCGCTGCTGCAGCTCCCTCAGCTCCTCTCGCTGCTCGCTCTGTAGTCTGAGCCTCTCCTCTGAGTGTCTGTTCGTCAGCGCCTCCTGGAGGGCGCCCAGCTCTCGCTCCTGCTGCGCCCGCAGACACTGCAGCTCGGCCTCAAAGCTCCGCTCCACGTCCTCCTTCTCCTGCTGCAGCTGCTCCCAGTGGGCCACGCTGAAGGCTGCACACAGCACACAAACTCCACACTTTACTCATGTGTTTCCAGAGAAGTGTGATTTATCTTTCACTCTTAGGATTGACATGACAGAGTGGAGCCACACAATGAATCACAATATGAATCAATATGGATCTTATCTTGTTCATCTAAATGTGTCTAAAATGTGGACAGCTAAATCTGCAGTTGAATATGTTTTACACCATTATTATATTTCGTGAACTTATGGAGTAAAAATAGTCGAGCAATGTCGATATTTTTCAAGTAATGTAGATGCAATGCCACTTTGACAACAATATATAACAATTAAGGAGCTAATTTTGGCACAATTAACCAAATAATGTTTTATGCAACTGTGAAGCACTTTGAATTGCCTTAGTATGAATTGTGCTCTACAAATAAACTTGCCTTGGCTAATGCTCCTTGGAAAACCTATTGCAACCTACGAGATTGGCATATATCCAACCTGCTGCTAAAAGATTACGAGTTGTCGACAAAGGGGCAAATCGTCCTAGTACCATGTTACTACTGCGCTGTAAAGTGAGGAGTGTGAAGGGGCATTATATTTGAAGATTTGTGAACGGCCTGGTGCGACAGAGATGCGCTGCCTTCTGCTGCTGGTCGACTCATGTATATTTGATGACATGGAGCTGTGAGAAGGTCTCAGAGCGTGAGAGCTGCCAACACTCACCCACTTCATCCCTGAGTTTGTCCAGCTCCAACGCCAGCTCCTGCTCCTTCACCGCCGCGCTCTCACTCTGCAACAAAGAGACTTTTATTTGGGTCATCAGGGGGTCATTTGAATGTAAACACTACGCCATATTTTTATCATTACTAATATTTTTTACACAAGTTGACTTTGTGGCCCAAAATCCGCCCCTCAAGCATTAATCTCGTGGCTCTGATTTTGAGAAATACTGTATCCAAGTAGGGATGATCTAATCCAGTGTTTCCCAACCGGGGCATGGGAACCCGTGGGAGCACTTGAGCACTTTGCAGGAGGTACTTGGAATAATATCAAATAAAAAAAGTGAACCGGAGTAGTATTTTGCTATTACTTTTAAAGAAAAGTAGAGTATTTTAGCTCCATTTTGAACATAACACTTCACAAAATACTGAATAATTTGAGTCTAGTTGATCACTTTGTAAAATGTTTCAGCAGGATCCATGAGGTAAATGAACGAGTCAAGACAACAGAGGACTCACTGATTTAATCTACAATCCAAATATAATGAAACATTGCCAATGCCTTTAAAAATTGACAGTAATATAACAGGCTCGCCCGTTGCCCAGGAAACGTGTCACTCCCTGGTGTAAACAGACCAGATTTGAGTCAAGATCTGCACAGAACATCAATTTACCATCTGACCATTTAGCAATTTTTGTAAATATTTCACAAATAATATTCAAATCTAGTTTTGTTTTTACTTGAAACAATTGTAATGTTGATTTATTCACAATTATAGATGTCTTCTTAAAGTTATTTTTATGTTTACACTGTTTTTTTTTTTTTGCTTTGAAAGTAGCAGAAGGAGCCTCCCACTTTGCATTGCCATAACAACTCTTCTCTCACTTCCAATTTGTCCTTAATCAAGCCCAAATTAGAAATAGTGCAAGACTCCATTAGTTAAAGCCACATTCCGGAGATTCTGAGCTTTCAAATATTGTGTTTATCTTTTCAAAATAGGCCCGATTGTTAAGAAGAGAATTACCTTAGACTTGTTCAGACTCTAACTCGTTTTGTTCATGCTTTTTCTCAGTCATAGACGTTTTGGTAATTGCTGTTTGTATTTATCAAGATTCATTGACTAATTTGATTAATTACGCAGCCCTAATGAATGAACTCTTCAACGCAATGTAAACAAGAGAATGCTTTTGATCCCCGCGCCTCATTTCTCACTTCACTTTTAAATCACGCAATTTTACAGTAAAACTCCCACAGAAAGAGACATTAGTCATAAAAGAACACAAAGCCACAGCAGCTCATGAGAGACACATAAAAAGAGAAGTGAAATCAGGATGATGTCACCAGACGCCGAGCACCAAAGGAGACATTACAACAGCCACACCTTTCACTTACCCACAATGCCCCTGTGCTGCCTGTTACATTGCCGGAGAATTATGTGACATGCATCCGAATGGCCTAATGACGCCCTGCACTGAAATACAATCAATCCAGATCATCGCTACGCCCACTGTCTACCACAGTCACAACATCAACCGATTTCAAATGTGGAAATCCTTTAATCGAATTCTGTTCTTTTGATCAATTAGCGCCACAAAATAGATCACCGAATTAATAATTACCACAAAATCCAAATCTGAAAAAGTCGTAATACAGAATATCACAAAATGAGGTTTTCCGTCTGACTGAGTCTCAAACAAAGTTCAGTTTTAGACTTTTTTTGCCTTAATTTCATATTTTATCAAGTCTCGTTTTGACACAATTTGATGAAAAATGATAAGTCCTTCGGGATTTGCCTGGTGAAGAGAGCGTGACACATTCACAGCGATAAAATCCACACCGTTCTGCACCATGTTCAGTCGATACTCTGAAGCAGTGGTTCTCAGCTGGTGATTTACATTTCTTTCAATATTTATGTTCTATGAAAGTATAGAATCATCTGAATCTGTAAAATGAAGCCGTAAGTTCAACGTGGAAGACTAGTTTCAGCGTCTCCTACCTCCAGCCAATGATCGCGTCTGTGAGGGTCACACCTCCACCTCGGCCTATCAGCGCAGCAGAGCCACACTTTTGTTGCAGCCAATCGTCGCCCTCTGTCCCGCATATAAGCCTCCAGTGTTCATGGCTCGTTCCAAGCTGTGCTGCCACCTACCTCCACCCCTTCACCACCTCTTCTATCCACGGCTTCACCCTGCTACATCCTTCACCGGTCTCTCATACCACCACCAGTGTCCAGGCTCCAGGGAAGACATTCCTAACGCTAACCTACCCATCCCTACCCCCCTTTAATCCATATATCGATGTCTACTGCCGGTGTTTGATCACCAAAAATATGGATGTCAATAAATCTTTCTAGTCGCTGTTTGTGTCTATCCAGGTTGAAATGGCTGTTGTTTTGGTCATAATTTCAGCTTTACAGGTTTATTTAATGTTTATTCAACACTAATTTGTGGGAAAAAGCAGTATTTTACATGATGTAGTATAAGAAAAGCAGTTCTTGATTGGTTGCGGGTTGCCATCCTAGGATTACAGTGAGTCCTGACAACGTCCCAGTTCAGAACCACAGCTTCAGTTCTGAGATGTTTAGCACTGGGGTAATTACTACTTTGGAAACTTAATGTTCTTATTGCTCCTGAACCTTTTACCCGAAGAGCAGAATCTCAGTATTGTTAACGCAATATTCAAGAGAAAAGGCCCTGCTCATTTGTGCATCTCCCAATGAGACAAAAATAGCCCTAATGTGCTCCAACTCTCTGAGAACATCGCTCAATTAACCTTTACAGTCAGCCCAGTTTCCACGGGAACAGGACGAGGTTTCATCAAACAGACAGAGTCAACTCATCTATGATTAAATAGTCAGAAGATTGTTTGTTAAAAATGGCAAGTGAGTGACTCTGTGCATAAACAAATAACAATATTGCAACCACGTCATAAAAGAACCACATTACTGTATCAGTTTATGAGGTTCTTTTTTTACGTTCAGTTTTTCTATTCTGCTAAGAAAAAGTTGGAGTGGATATCTCGATGGATGGGAGGTTCACAAACATTTCAGGTCACAACCCCCAAAATATTGATGCTAACAACTAGGGAAGCCAACGATAAACAGCCTGTGCTCTTTTCAATGGTCAAAACATTTAAAATCTGTTTTAATGATGTTCAGTAGCTGTTAGTATATGGTGTTGTGATGTAATTTGATTGAAATGATAAAATACGCAGTTACTCTAACGTTATTTTTAAATATTCTATCTTGAAATAATCCTTTAGGGTCTCGACTGCCACTTTGAGAACCCCTGCTCTCAGTCACACACAGAAATTATGCCAAAACCATAAAAAAACAGGCAATTTGTGAGAAAAAACTGCAGTGAATAGATCAGGCAGTGTGCAGTCTGTATTTTTTGGAAGCTTCGAAACATGATTCGTGTACAGTTGTTTTCTATTTAGTGCTAACAAAGCAATGCGTCTAAAAACACAATCTTTAGAAGCAGTAACTAGAGCGCGCTAGTTGTATTATGTAACCTTCCAGTAGATTCTCTGACAGGACATATACAGTGTGACAGAAGCCATGTTTGACTCAGCATCCTTAAACGCCTGCTCCGGCTCCGTCTCTAGGAAACAGCTACACACATGCGCACGCCGCCCCGCCATCCTTTACCGCTACAAGCTGCTAAGAGTTTACCGCTGCGTCCAGGAATGGGTGAGGCAGGACCAGCAGCCGGCAGCAGCGGTGGCCCATCATCCCTCCGCTGAGAGAGGCCGACAGACGAGGAGAGTGAGAGCGGAGGGAGGGAGCAGAGAAACGAGAGCCTCACCTCATTTCCCCGACGCCGGCGCTTTCACTGGGACAAAGAAAAACAGGGCACAGCTCCGTCTGCCCTCAGCCGACGTCAGTGCTCGACGCTCGAGCCAGCGGACACCCACACACGGACACACCGCGAGGAGGAGGAGGAGGAGGGATCAATAAGAGGCCGGGTATTTCCTCCATCACACTTTCATGATGTTACAATTGAATCAAATTTGCGTCATTTGAGTCAAAAGTGCTCGGGAAGTTTTACATAATATTCGATAATAAAAGAACGTGACTTGTGTAAATTTGGTAGAAAATGTGGATGGTACTGAAGATTAATATTCTAAAATCATTTTTTGCATAAAATCTCCAATAAAAGGTCCAGATCCAAAATATCAAGGTTGTAGTAGATGTTTTTAGCACAATAATGAATAACTGGTGCCAATTTGAGGATTATTATTCATAAATGGTCATATTTTTGCACTGAAATGTAAATAAAGGTACACATGCAAAATATAAAGGTTGTGGTATATTCTTGGCATGGTCATTGAAAACCGCTGTCAATTTGGTGTCAATACAACAGAAAATGTAGAAATGGTTCTAAACCTTTATTTAAAAGGGCTAGTTGATCTTTAAAAGCATTGCGTGCTGTGGGTTTATTTATCTCAACAGACTGCCTTCCTCAGGGATGCGGCTTTTCCTCTTCCCTTTTTACAGTTTGTGGTAAAACGGTCAATGGTCTCGATTTCAATAGTTCATTCGTATACAAACGCCGCTGGCTGTAGTCGCTCTACTCTCTGAAAATGCACCAACGGCTCAATCTTTGGCTACTTTGTAAAACAAATCAATCACAAACTCAGGGATTGGAACCTTTGACAGTCTGGTGGTTGCAAGTGGTTCTCAACAGCCGAGTAATTACCAAAAAAGTTCTTCATAGGTCAGGCCATTTTCAGTGGGTCAAATGATAGAAATGTAGCACAATCAAAAAAACGCGCACATCCCTAACTGAGCAGTGTGCTGGATCAAAAAAAGGTAACAAATGTAAGAAGAATAAAAAACCCGCACAACTGCGTTTTAGCTCCCAAGAATAGTTTGTTTTAATGTGTACTCACACCACTTGTAACGTTTCGGACTACAAGTCTGATGAAGGACTTGTAGTCCGAAACGTTACAAGTGGTGTGAGTACACATTAAAACAAACTATTCTTGGGAGCTAAAACGCAGTTGTGCGGGTTTTTTATTCTTCTTTCAAATGATAGAAATGACATGTACATATATTGTTTTGACAGTTTTCCCAGCCTTATTGAATGACCAATGCTTAAATTAACATACAGTGCCTTGCGAGTATTCGGCCCCCTTGAACTTTTCGACCTTTTGCCACATTTCAGGCATCAAACATAAAGATATAAAACTGTCATTTTTTGTGAAGAATCAACAACAAGTGGGACACAATCATAAAGTGGAACGAAATTTATTGGATATTTCAAACTTTTTTAACAAATAAAACTCTGGATGAACTGCAGAGAGCTACAGCTCAGGTGGGGGAAACTGTACACAGGACAACTATTAGTCGTACACTGCACAAATCTGGCCTTATGGCAGAGTGGCAAGATCAAGCGATTTTTGAAAGAAAACCATAAGAAGTCCCGTTTTCTGTTTGCTAGAAGCCACCACGTGGCCTCCATGTGGCTTCTAGCAAACAGAAAACGGTATTTCTTATGGTTTTCTTTTAAAAATGCCACTCTGCCATAAGGCCAGATTTGTGCAGTGTACGACTAATAGTTGTCCTGTGTACAGTTTCCCCACCTGAGCTGTAGCTCTCTGCAGTTCATCCAGGGTCATCATAGGCTTCTTGGTAACAGCTGTGGTCAGTGCGTCCTTGTTCGGTCAGTAAGTTTAGGAGAACAGCCGGTCTTGGTAGGTTTGCAGTGATGCCACACTCTTTCTATTCCTGGATGATGTATTTAACTGTACTTTGAGAGATGTTCAAAGCTTTGGAAATGTTTTTATAACCTAACCCAGCTTTATACTTCTCAATAACTTTATCTCGGACCTGCCTGGTGTGTTCCTTGTTCTTCATGATGCTTTCTGCGCTTTAAACTGACCTCTGAGACTATCACAGAGCAGGTGCATTTATACGGAGACTTGCTTACACACAGGTGGATTCTATTTATCATCATTAGTTATTTAGGTCAACATTGGATCATTCAGAGATCCTCACTGAACTTCTGGAGAGAGTTTGCTGCACTGAAAGTAAAGGGGCTGAATAATTTTGCACGCCCAATTTTTCAGTTTTTTATTTGTTAAAAAAGTTTGGAATATCCAATAAATTTCGTTCCACTTCATGATTGTGTCCCACTTGTTGTTGATTCTTCACAAAAAAATACAGTTTTATATCTTTATGTTTGATGCCTGAAATGTGGCAAAAGGTCGAAAAGTTCAAGGGGGCCGAATACTTTCGCAAGGCACTGTAACTCCAGGAAGAAACACTGTATTTTGATATTACTGCACAGGATCAAAAAGCAAAATTGTATTATTTATTTTTATTTCTGCCTGGTTTGTCATGAGGTTAAAGCTAGACCAGTTAAGAAACACAGATCTACACCGTCTGCATAAAATCCACAACCAGGATCCAAACAGCTGAGCCTTTAGCTACAGCTTTAGCCACAACGACGTTTATCACTGACAAATACATGAAAGACAAAGTACCCAGGATCACAGGCAACAATCAGAGGAGATTCCAGGACTTTGAACCGAGTGAAAAGATGGATTTGAAATGAGATGAAAAACAACATAAATCAGACGCCACAGGTTTCAGATGAACTCAGAACAAACACATGTTGTGTATTGCGTTTTCACTGAAACTTAAAAGGACCACATTCAAAGTCTATAAACACAAAGGTCTACAATCATCTACAGGTGTGACGGTGAATCAAAATGAAAGCTTAATAGTCACACGTTATACAGCATTATCAAACCACTTCTCAAGGAAACGTTCAGCCGATCAGCAACAGCTTCTATGTAATGTCAGACCATGGATTTTGACAATTTGGAGCCACTCATACAGTATCGAGTCATTTTACACTTTTATACAAACATTTTGAATAAGCTTTTGAGTCAAATATACTGTTAACGTTTGAGGAAACATTTTGAAACTCTAATAAACGTGAGGCTAAGATTAGAATTTCATTTGTAGCAGGTACGACCTTTGAAATGCGTCGCTCTGAAAATACACTTTATTCCAACTGTATTCACTGTAAATGGATGCTGAACCAAAGCTACAACTGCCAGAGATGCTTTCAATCGTTTTTAGCATGTAAACTTATGCCAGCAAAGCGTTACCTTCTGGCAGAAGTGCTGCGTGGTGATGCTGAAGACGTCCAGACACAGCGAGGCCTTGTGGAGCTGGGCCTGCAGCGTCTCCAGCTGTAGAGCCTGGTGCTCACAGCGCTGCTGCAGCCTCTCCACCAGCTGCCGGTCGGCGTCCTGCGAGCGCAAAGAGCCGCGCAGCACCGTTGTCCCAGCATGCACTGCACACACACACAAACAAACATGATGATCAGACGGCAGGAAAGAAACAGCTCAAGGTCTTTCTTACTGGTTGATCTTATTCCAAAGCCCCGGCAGACAGATACAGCTGCACTAAAGGCTGTTAAAAAGTAACGAGTCGATCGAGTTCAGGGTCAAATGTGACAAATTCAAAGTTACGATGGAAATCTGCCATGTTAGGGGCATTAGCAAACTCTGTCCACAAAATAAACACTGGAAAAAAGTTGAAAAAAGAGCTAAGGAACTACTCCGACATTACTGATAAATAAATAACTACTGTAGTAGGGCTGGGCGATATATCGATATTTAAGATATATCGATATATTTTTAAATCAGATATGGAATTAGACCATATCGCGTATATCGGGATATTTCAAAATCAGATAAGCTATTAAGTTAACAAAAAGAAACAGCTAATCTCAAGCTGATTTAAAAAAAAAGAGTTGATCTTAAACTGAGCACTTTATTTTATTATCTCTTTATATATAAATGCTGCCCTCAGAAAAAGATTTACCTATTTTATTGTATAGGCTATTTTTATCCAAGAATTTTTTTTATTTAAATGTGCACCTTATGGAGCTTTGTGTTATATTTACATTTTATAGAGCGTTTTCAATAAAACTACTCTTATTTGGCTTTGACTTAACATTTCATTTCACAGCTCTCACTTTGCAGAAAAAATATCGGGATATATATCGTATATCGATAATCAACCTAAATATATCGGGATATGACTTTTGGTCCATATCGCCCAGCCCTATACTGTAGTGTCCAAATTCCAAATGCTTTGATGTGAATGGTTACCCGGGTATTTAACACTCAAAAATCTCTCTCCTTTAATCCCATTATGGAATGTGCCAGGAATACCAGAAATCTTAGTGTTTTTAAATATTTGTTGGTCTGTATTGGCGAGGGCAGCACAGAGTGAAAGAGCGTGAAGACAGAGCGAGACATTTAGAAAATCTTCATAGCTGGGACGCAAGCCCATGACGCTTAAGCAGTAAAACATTACACCTTCCTTGAATAGAGTTAATTCTCATTTTTGGGGGCCCCCGTTTGATCTTCGTATTGATGCTCCGGACTTTGGGAATCACTGCATCAGCTGCTCGAAGTGTTTTCAAGAAGATCAAATTGGTTTATTTGGATTATCATTTGGATCTTTTTCCTGAGCAGCACATATGTAAAAGCGATGTACGTCATGCTTCCTTTTATAAAATGTAAGTATTGGCACATAATTCGTGTCAGATGAAGTAATAAACTGAACTGAACTTCCCCGAGTGATAATTTTGTTGTAGATGTTAATTTAAGGAGCTACACACGAGGACAAAATGAGCCAAGGACAAGATCGAACAGGCCGCAGTGGTTAAACTAAATGAATGTGCATCATGTCAGGTTTAGTGAATGAAATATAATGATTTTCAACAACAAATCACTGTGGACTCATTTGAACTCCTTGTCGACTGTGTGCTAGCATTGCAGCTACTGTAACCTGTTGCCGTGGAAACAGCGGGCAGGCTTTGGCAACATGGCTCTAATCGAATTCTCAGTGAGCACCGGGAGAGTGTGGGGCTGAGCGATTTAAAGGCACAGCGCGACATTTGTGTCTCCGACTGCAGATCCATTTCCTGTACGATTTATCACTTGCTGTCATTTTTATCATGCACCATGTGATGAAATATGATACTTATGATGAAGCTGTGAACTCACCGGGGGACTGGGGCTTGGGCGGAATCATCGCAAATTGTTTCGGGGAGGACTTTGCCTGCAGCACCTCTGAATCCCTCTGCACCTCTCGTTTGGACGCTGCAACGCGAATTAAACCCAGCGTCACTTAAAACCTTTGCACATTTCTTTCTCACAATCAGTTCTTCAGTTCCACTGTGACTGTAACAACTTTAAACATTTAGATCAGATTTCTGCTTTTGTTTATAAGCACAGAACGCTCCAATGCAGTTTGGACAGTATCCACAAGGGGGAGCTGCTCCTCTACTTTCTAAACTACTCCTTCAGACTTGTTATTCCTTGTGTAACCTCCGGGTGACGCTCTAGTATCACGTGCAGGGATGCTGACTGTAAAGAAGGTGCAAAGTTACAACAAAGGCCTGCACCATCAGCATCATCAGACTGTGGGAGATGTAACGCTGTGATGCAACGCTCCGCAACATCTTTATAGTACGAGATGCATGTGGTGAGGAGAGAATATGTGATATCTGTTATGTTTACTGCATACAGTGACTGTGATGGTAAATGCACCTTTGTCTAATCTATTTCAAAGTATTCAGCAAAATTAACCTAAAATGTTTCAAAATATATGAATCAAAGTTGTCACAAAATGCTGATGAAGATGCCTCAAACTGAGATTAACAGAGTGAGCTGCCAGCGTTTCAGGGCTTAAAGATTTGCCTTTTCCTTCAGCACAGACTTGAAATTCCATCCTGAGAAAACACTGCATCTGCATTTTCCACATCCACGTTTTGTGACAGTAAGCGCTTCTTAGTGAGTCCCAGCACATAATCCCCGTCCTCCGCCGGCTCATATCCATGAGTGAGTTCAGAGGAGCTTTCTCGGGCCGCTCTTTAGGGGCGTGTGGATGACTGAGAGTGACTTACGCAGAGGAGAGCTGCGCTGTGCAGGCAGCGAGCGCCGCTGTAGGCTCGGGGCGTTCGGAGGCTTGGGACGTCCCGCCGTCTGGGCCGAGTCAGCAGGCGGCGCTGCGGCTTTTTGGAGAGGCGTGTCATCGCTGCCGCTGCTCGGGTCTAAAGAGGGACAGAGGGTGGAAGAACGAAATGAGCATACTGTATATTTATGTGCACGGACGTCAGGAGACTCTTGAAAATTAAGGAAACACAGGAAGAAAGTGTCAACATCTGAATTATTCATAGCAGCAGGTTTTGTCCTCGGGGTAAGAGCGGAGCCTCTGCTTCATAAACAACAAGATATTATTCTATATTTGATTCATGTAAAGCAGAAATCCTCGGGTTTACTGCATAAACTGTAGGACAGTTTCATCCACCAGGCGGTCAGGAAGCTGAACTCTCCCCCTCCCTCTTTCTGCGACCCTCTTTGTGTACAGGTAGTTTTTCTAGAAGTTCTAGTATGAAGTTAAATTTATCTTTGATCCTATCCTTGGATGGGATATGGATGGATGGATGGATGGATGGACGGATATCTAATTTTGAATGCAATGAGATCTTTTTTTCTTAATGTAAGTGTAAAAAAAACTGGACAGATTTTTTAATTACTCAAATCTGGGGCAATTTTACTTATTTCAAGCAGTGTTTCCTTGTTTCTAGATTGCTTTTTTTTCCTTCTTTTTTTTGCAGTGAGGATATTATCAGACAATATTTGACTATAAGTAATTAAACACGAATGCTCCAGGTGGACAAATAATCAGAGTCCGATAAATTGACAAAGCGGTACATTTCTTGACATGACGTCACTCTAATGAGCCGATAATAAGATTCAGTGATATTAACTTCATATTGCATTGATTCTGCCACTTTAACCTTGTGCTTTTCCCCTTAGTGGCTGCGGTCTGTGAGCCTCACTGCTCTGACTTACGCACTGTTATGGCTGAAAAGAAACTTGCGTTACAACAAGGAAATAAATGGGTGATCCCGGCGCTAAGTAAATCATCTGCAGAGGCCTAAGTGAAACATTTAAAGATTCACTACGGTCTGAGCCCTAAATGAGTTTTGGCTGTAATCACAGATCAGATTTCCTTTCATGAAATATTCAGTCACAGATCAATAGCGGAGGAGATACTATAACAGCACAGACAAATCGACTTGGACGAAAAGCCAAACCATCGTTCACGGACAGTAGCTTCAATAAAACTATTATGAAAGGTTTTGTGGCATTTTTAGATGTGTGTAAACTGTTTCGAAGCCATTTTCGAGCCTCACTGTCATTTTTAAGCTTTAGAGGTAGTTTCTGTGGCAATATAAGGCCTTCAGTAATATAGTTTATGGCGATAGTTTCCTGCCTTGATATATGGAACTTCTAGACATGAGGACAACATTTCAGAAAACACCCCTCAGCCTAAACAACAAATGAAAACATTCCACTCGTTAACAGGAGAGTTCACTGCCTGACTTAAAAATACAACATCGTCACTAAAGGTCACAAGCTCTTTCACTTCTCGGTCCAAACTCCAAACAATGACTTCATGTACGGCCACTGGCTTGCCTGTAACCTGTTGTTTAAAAAGAACCATCTCAGTAACGAACATAGACCTAATCCTGATTCAAGGAAGACTTACACAGTGTGGCTTCGGCCGATAATGCAATTTTCACTCAACGACGAAGCAAAATTGAAAGCTCCAGGACTGATCCAGGACCGATCGTCTGAATCGTGGCAGAGACAGATGAGAGAGAGACAGAAGAGAAGCTGGAGGCTCATTCTCACTTTACGCCGCTGAAGCGTGTTCTATCTGCACGAAATAATCCAGATTCTGCTGCCAGCGGTTTTCAATACACTACATCTGCGAACACAGGCTGTGACCCGAGACGCCAGGAGACTCTCGTGCGTAACAGCCAAAACACTTCTTTATTATTTGCTGGAGCAGAGGCTTAAAAAGTGATCGGAATTGTTGAAGCTAAATGTTGTGGGTGGAGGGAGGCAGAAAAGTTCAAATAATGTAGATAATAACGGTGGACAATGTATAATCATCTACAAGATAAAATATGTCGAAATAGCTGTTTTTCAATTTTCAATATCTCCATTTTGCAATGTGGACAAAATTGGGGGGAAATGTGGGGGAAAATGGAGAAAGTGTCTTTTTCTGCGGCACGGTAGTGCAGCGGTTAGCGCTCGTGCTTCACAGCTAGAAGGTCCAGGGTTCAATTCCCACCAGGGACCAGGCCTTTCTGTGTGGAGTTTGCATGTTCTCCCCGTGTCTGCGTAGGCTTCCTCCGGGTACTCCGGTTTCCCCTACCACTAAAAACATGTACAATAGGTCAGGATGAATGAGAGTGTGTTTGAGAGTGTGCATGGGGGACGACGGATGGAAATTAGCCCAAGGCTACAATCCGGTGTGGCTTGTTCATTAACTTGCACTGTCCCTACCAAATAAATCAATAAAATATATTTTTACATATTTCTGATGGTTTGAGACAATATCGCTTCATCATTGTTTGACTTTGACTTTCATTGAGAAAGTCCCCGAAAATATTTAAATATTCATTTTTGTCAGTATTGCCTACAGTAGCTCTAGTAGATGTATTTATTTCAGAACTCGTAAAAGTACGTTTGGCGTCGTTTTAATTGATTTATTTTCAAATACAGAATTTCATGACTTAATTCTGTTTCAGGTATTGAACATTAGACTGAAAATATGATCAAAACTGTATTTACAAAGCTGTAAAATATGAACATATGTGCTTTTAACTTTCGCTTTGTTAATAGCACAGTGTGAACAAGGGAGTTACTACAGAGATGATGTAAAAAATACTGTTCTCCAAGTCTCAACATGAGCTGGGGACACACCTTGGCATAAGCTGGTAACTGTTAAATGTCTGTAAACAATAGAAGACAATGCAAAATGATCTGCTAAACTAACACAAGAATCACATGCATTTCAGAGCATGTTTGTGGAAGTCTAAACGACAGAGTTAGCACTTTATATAGACATTAAGACTAGATATTTTGTTGGCTGCAAAGGTAACTGTTGTGCCTAAATAACTGCAGCCTTTGCAATTTGCTAATTGCATCCACGTGTGTGCAATTTCGATTCGAATGTGATCATTTGTGCAGCCCTAGTATGAAATATATTGAAATTACTTACATGGCTGCAGAACAGCGGCAAAAAACAATTTCAAAAAATGAACCAGGTATCTCAGCAAAGCGTAGACAGAGCTTTTCTGAATATCAAAATTGAAAAAGAGGTTAAAGCTGGATCGTTTTGTCAGTATCCACATCATGTGCCCGGCGTTAAGAGTCAGCAGGAGTTTATTCATGTTCTTTCTCCAACTGAGCTCAGGTTAAAGCTAAAAACTGGTTAAACCTCCGCAGTCCCACCCTTTTCATCATCAAACAGGAACAGTCTGTGTCAGAACAGGGAGGAGACACTGGGGTGAACCCTAACACCAAAAGTTAAAAAGACTCATGCATGATGTGTGTACACCACAGACAGCAGTCAATGCAGAGGAAAATTCTACTTTGTAAATGAATCAGCGGTTTAACAGTGTAACTACACCAGAGGTTACATTAACCTGAATTTATGGAATCTTTTTAGCTTTGACTGAACATTTTGAAGGCCGATTGAAAATCAAGCTAAACGCAGCGCTGCTCTATCTCTGAGCGCGGCCTCTGGGCTCTCTCTAAAGCAGCTACATCACATTTTGCACAACAACTAAACAGCCTTTTATTGCTGCAATGCTTCCAACACGATGCACATCAGAGCTGAGACACACTGACTTGGATAAATCCATGAAGGACAGAGAGGAGAGAGAGAAGGCTGTGCACCACAGACGACACGGACCACTGCGTTTCTTAAACACAAAGTTAAAACTGAGGAAATGCAAATAATAAGCCCCGATTTGCATTTATAAAAGTGAAATATGAGCAAATAATCAATAATGACAAACAGATGATGCTCTGAATAAGTCAGAGCATAGGTTTGAGACTTTTATGCATGAGTTTGAACACATTTTGTGTCCAGAACAGTGTTGTTTTTGGCAGCCCTTTTAGTTTGAGTCTTTTGGAGGAAAATGCTTATAGTTTTAGTCACGTTTTAGTCAGACGAAAATTTAAAAGGTTTTAGTCAAGTTTTCGTCAGTTTCATTATAAAAATGAATTTGATAAGTATTGAAAATTGGGATAAATAATAGTTATCTATTGGCTTTATAGCTTTTGAACAGATTACACCACAATAGGCCCTAGTAGAAGTGTCATTGTGAACAAGACTTTTCCCAAAAGCGCCCGCTCGCCTCGTCCTCTGATCAGCGCTTCCAGATATTTTTTTAATCAACAGCGCTGTCTGCACGTAGCCGACCTCAACAGGCTTTCTGCGTTCATACGCTACAGTATTTAAAACTGTTCAGTTCAGTCGCACTCCGTGGAGGACGTACGCTAGAGAGAGAGAGAGAGAGAGAGAGAGAGAAAGAGGCGCCGCTGCCCGGCCGCATCATGAGAGCTGACGGCGCCGCTCTGTGTGACGTTTACCGGTGTGTTCTCCCGCTCCGTGTACAAACTCTGTTTGTGAACGATCTGACGAACCACTTTCTCCCATTTTAGTCTCGTCTCGTCTCGTCAGGTTTTAGTCCCCAAAGAGCTATTTTTAGCTCGTCATTGTTACGTTATCGTCATTAAAAAAAGGGCGTCAACAAAATGATATCGTTATCGTCTTTGTTGACGAAAACAACACTGGTCCAGAAATCATGTTTAGTTTACAGTAGCTCCATTTATGTTGCAATCCCAGATGTTTTCCAAACATTTCCAAACCACTGAACCACACCTAAATTTAGGCTTGGAGCATTTATACCAGCTCTGTGCCACATTCAAATGTTAGTAATTGAGATAATAATTGTGAGAATTATTAACTTTAAAGTAAAAGTACAAACTCTGACAAATGTGCCAACTCAGCAAGAAGCCAGAACCACATTTAGCCCCCGGACCATGACTCCAGACCATGAACTAGTGCCATAGTCTGGGACTCCAGTTCACCTTCTCTGTCTCTGTGAGAGCAAACTACTTCTCATATTAACGCTGGGACTGAGGCTGAAAAAGGAGAAAAAAATTGATCTTTGATAACGTGGACATGGCGATAACAACAGTGTCTGAGTAAAGTATTTTTTTTATGATTGATCTCACAGTGGAGAAATTCACTCAGTCTCAAATCCAACAGAAAATTCCTTCCAGCCAAAAACCAGCAGCAGAGTCAGATGCACATTTTTACCCAAGCAGCATTCTCTCATTTATGTACCAAGGTTTGGGCCCTAAGGCTGTAATACTGGTCATTTTGAATGCTAAATTACAAGCAACAACCCCACAGATGGCTATTTTCCAGCCTGCACTCGCAATTTAGCACCTGTTTTGTTAAATAACCCGTAAATGCTGGGCTCATGAGATAAACAATCATTAAGACTATTGTAATATACTGGGCTGTTTGCGTCCATGTTTTTTCTGGCGTCTACTTTTGTTTGTAGCGCACACTGAAATCATATTGAAGATAAAAACAAGTGTGTCGTGCGCCAACAGGGAGCAGAGAACAGAATGTGTCAGAATCCACACGGGAACAGCACGACGCTGAGCAGATGACTCCACTGACGGATCACATCTGCCACTCACTGAAGGGGAGACACTGCAGGATGATCTCTCTGTTACTGTATGGAGGTTTTGATCCGGTTTAGTTTTTACTTGGAAGAAAGAAAGAAATCTCCAGATCTATACGAGAAGGTATCTTATTATTGCACCTATTAAACATTTCTCCATAGACTTAAGGAAATTGTAACTTTAACAGCCATTTTTCTCTAATTACATTTTGTTCAGTGTGGCAACAGCATCTCCACTTGAAGTAGCACAGATACAGAATTTTCTTTATTTACTTTACCTTATTTTGAATGTTTTCTTTTGTTTCCAGGTGGATATGGTGATATCCAAATACAAACCTAATTTATTGACATTTTTTAATAACTAGTTTTACTGCACAACAAAATAAACCCATAGATTTAATCCTGACTCTATCCATTATTCAGATTACCCTTAAAACCCTTTATTTGTGAAAGAAAATAAAGAAAACTTGCAACACTTTTGTTCTCATGACCTCATATTCTTATCAGTAATACAGTTAAGGTTTATAATTGAGCAAGTCTTCTATCATTATCAGCATCATCTGCCCTGATCGCTGGCAGTTCAGAAACCACTAATGGTCTGTGCTAGTAATATGGACTAGTGAGGACTTGCAGCATGTTTTTGCGCTTTACATGAGAACACATTTCACTGCGTGCGGCGCATTAGCACTAATAATCCTGTTGAGCCGCTAATGAAGCAGTCACCGCAGCCTTATATTAAAACATAAATCATGGACAGAGCAGACTTTGATGTGTGGCTTGGGCCTAAGAAGTGGCTCATAATGCCTTTGCTTTGAATTGTTTGTTCAGGAAAAACATATTCGCTTCAGCAGTTGTGATTTTTTTTTACAAATTAAAAAAGAGACAGCAATTGTTTTGTTGGTATCTACAGCACCTTTAGCCTAATTGCGCTGAGATTTCCCCAGACACTCTTCATGTTTAAGAGCATAGATCTGAAGCATTGAGCGCAGAGTGTGCTGTGATAAATGCATCTCTCTTTGTGCTCGATCAGCTTCACTGTTGTCTCCGTGAACGATTTTCTGGTTTGTCTGAAGGTCGGCTTTCAGCTTTAGTGCCACATTCTGAAACATTTTCACTGCAGGCGCTGATACGAACTCCCTAAACTGGTGTTGGAAAGCAGTTATGGTATGATTTTATTTAGACAGGGACAGAGCACAATTTAACATTGACCAAAAGGAAAGATGCATTGTATCAGGTTATAGCAAAAATGCTCATTTCCACCTGTAGTCCCTGGGCAGGTTGATGTTACAAAAACTGATTTTAAATGTAGATGAATACGTGACCATGGATTTATACATTTTAACATCATCAGTAACATACATTTAATTTAAATACGTTTAAAACATTATAACTTTTTCTACCAATCCTTTTTCTAGGTAAACGGTCGCTCCCTCATGACGTCGTTACAGATCATGAGTGCAAGTTTGATTTTCTAGAAGCCATTTTTTTAGTTAAATGCGCAAATCTTTTGAATGTAGTACATGCAATAATCTCTGTTGGTAGTGTGTTCCACTGACCCAGTGCGATTACAGAGAAGGCAGTTTTACATTTTGGGATGCTGCATTCTCCTCTAGAAGTAGATCGAGTAGTTCGAGTCATTTTATCAGTACATAAAGTTATACATTTTCTCAGAGGAGGTGCAGTGACTCCATGAATAATTTAAAAAAGTAAGCAAACATTAGTGTAAGGTTTTTAAAATTCAGAATTCCATACTTATTTAGTATTTGACAATGGTGATAGCGCCTGGGTTTCTTATCATGGATCTTGAGTGCATATTTATATCATGATTCAAGAGGCCCCAGAACCGTTTTACAGCCCTGTGACCAACTCCATATGCAATACACAAAATGTGACAAGATCATAGAGTTCAGGTACAAATGGGAAGCCTCCGTGGTAAGAGACCCCCGTATGTATCTAAAGTTGGATAAGTTAAATTTTGAAGAGTTTTGAAGTTTTTTTACGTGATTTTTGAAAGTCAGAGTTGGGTCCAGGGTTACACCTAAGTAGGTGAATTCGTTAACAGTTAAATGGGAGAAAATGATAGTTTGGCATTAATGTTTGATAGAGGCTGATCGAGGACAGGAATCTGGAAATAGAGCAGACAGTGCATGCTTTTGAGGACCACATTTAAGATGAAAACATGTTTAAACCTTTACCGTGGCAATAGTAGATCTGAATGAGAGTTACCAATAGTAATGACTTAGTTTGAAGCCATCCAAATAGCTTTTTCAATGCGTTAGTGACGAATTGTGTTCATGAAGTGTCTTGTGTGTAGCGTAGCTTTTACTCACGCTGAGTGGGTCTGAGGACGTCGCTGTAGCTGCTCTCGTTGGACTGGTTACTGGACACGGACGAGACGCTGCCGGTGCGGTTGTAGCCGAAGGTGGCCAGACGTGACGGAGGGAGGGCGGAGAACCCGGGGGGGCGCAGACCCGACTGTCCCGGCTTCAGCGCCGCAGACCTGTGGCCGACATCTGCACCTGAGCGCCTCGGATCTGCGGGAACAGGAGTTCACCAATTGTGTTTAAATTGTTCTGTTTTGAAGTCATAAAGAGGATTATATATCATGCACTTTTATGAGCTTTTAACCTTTTTATAAGAATGTTCAGTCATCAAAAACACATCTGGAGCTGAATTAAACTTAATCCAAACAGTTTTGCATAATCCTGTTCACTTGGGTCATTACTTCATCTGCAGCTAAAGAACCGATCCTTATTTTCTAGGTCTTTGTTGAGCAATAGATTGAAGTCGTTTGCATTTTACAGCACATTAGCCACCACTAAACACATTCTGCACTCAAACAGCGTTAGCATGCCGTAAGCACAGAATTACTGCAGTGTTTTAAATATTGATCATTCCCACAGCTGTCTGCAGAGGGAGCTCAACTTCGTAACAAGACATAAAGTAAAAGACTAAAACAGTCTTTGCGGATGAAGCATTCTGTACATACACAGATTATATTTTAAGTTTGAAATAATATATGTGAAAACGTGAAAAATGAATCCTATGATGCCTTGAAATACCACATATACCAGAAAATATATACGTATACAGACATCTTATTATAAAGGAAAGAAACGATGTGAGCTGCCAGAGGGACGTTTCATAATACAAGAGGTAGAAATATTAGAGGTTGGTGATCACAATAATTAAACCTCAAAGCCACTCACTTTAAGAACTGTGCTACCAGCTGTTACATAAACCCTCATTCTAAATCTGTAAATAATAGGCAATCGTTTTTCTCTCAGCTCCAAATACACTGTACTATCACCTCCTGCAACAAAGTATTCAAATAAACAGTGAAGTCTTCCTAGTATCGTGTTGAAGAAGTGCCGTCTCACCTGCAGACTCCTGACCGTCCTGTGTAGGCCCTGGTCGTTGGACTCTGCTCTTGGCCGTGGGCTGCCGGGTCATTGCTCCTAACCCCAGCTGAGGCCTCACGGCTCGGGGAGAGCGGTACACGCTGCTGCCGCCGTCCTGGGAGTCAAGTGGCAGAAGAGATGAGGTTTAATTTAGTCAAACTTTTCAGTAAACGTTAACCTCTGTACTGGTGCTGTAGCAGACTTTACGGCTTGAACGTTTTATAAAATACATCAAATAAAACCCTAAACAAACATAAAAATGCAACAACAACAAAATACTGATGATGATATACAGTACTACTGTTTTCAAAGTGATTTCTCTTTGTTGCCCCCTTGTTTGAAGTCATGAATTTATCCATTGTGAGATCAATAAAGGATTATCTTATCTTATCCAATGGCCGGTGGCTGCTCTGCTTTGCGACGACGACACTGGAGGCCTCCATTGCTGTAGTACCGCCCTATAGCTGCTAGGCCCCATTGGAATGCATTGCACTTTAGACACGTTAAAAACAACTTTAATGCCCGGTGCCTAATTTTTTGGAACTGTCTAGAGCTAGATATTCCTCCTGTGATTACGCTGGGTTAGACACAATCAGAGGCACCGGGCTGGTTATCGTAGGATACATTTTAGAAATCTCCTACTTAACGGGGGTCGGACTGTTAGCATTGGAGCTGCGCGAGCGACACGTCACGCAAGGGCGACACGCAAGAGCGACACGTCACCGAGTCTACAGTGAAGATCCCGCCCTTATGCCCTTATTAGGAACATGCTTCGTCAGAGCTGGGGAGGAGGAGTCTGTAAATCCGCCATGATTTCCCCCTCGAACGTGGTCATTGTGGTAAATTGGGAGGAGTGAGTATTGACGGTCTATTAATAATATGTCTATGATCTTATCTTATAAGAAAAAACACCTGGAAGTATCCCTCATTTGTGTGTGAGTTATCTTGCATATTCAGTCTGTCTCTTTGTGTTCTTAAAACACCTGCCCTTCACCTGCTGATGTCATGAGGTGGTATTAATTGTGTGCATCTTACTTCCCTACATAAAAACAAGGTAAAAAGTAGAGCTTATTAGGGCAGGGCGATATGGCCTAAAAAAGAAATATCACGATAACGATATATTTGACGATATAACTGACAATGGACAAATTACTTACAAAATCCCAGCCTTACGTCTATTGGGAAGATTAATTCAGTGATATTTTATTCTTTCTTTTTTTTTAACAGTATACTAATTCTCGCAAATATGATCTACTCAAGCAGTTTACATCCTTCATTTCATTTCACTGTTTAAGCACCTGCTCCCGTGTTCTACAGTCAGGGTTTATGCTGCTCTGATGGAGCTGAGCGTAACATAAATTATATCGTGTCCACAACGATATCAAAAACGCATATCACGATAACGATATGCGATACGATATGGCCCACCCCTACAGCTTATTACTGTAACAAAGATGAAATGTTGCCCTAATACGTCCTCACCTCTTGAATATACTCAGCCGCGTCCTCGTGAAAACTCCCCGACTTGCCGCCCAGCCGATTGGCCGTGGAGCCTGCTGTGACCTTATTCCCCGTCAGTGTCACCCCTGGAGGGTAGAAGCCCGTCTTCTGGATCTCCTGCCGGTATTTATCAAACAGGATGTTGGAGGAAGCGAGCGCTGGTGTTGGAGTAGCTTTCCCCCTGTAGCTGGGCGCATCTGGTTTGGCTTGAGGATTCTTGCGGACGTAGGTGATGATCTTCGGCCTCACGTTTTTCTTCGCCTCTTGATCCATCTGTGGAGGCGCTAGCGATTTAGGGAGGCTGGTGTTGGGACAGGTTTTTGGCAGCTTGACCATGTGATTCAAAGGAGATTCGCTGCGCTCTAGACTCGGCGCCCTGACACCTTTGGCCGGCGAGTTGGGCGTGGGTCTCCGTCTTGGCGAACTGGATGAATTCCTCGACGCGTTTGCCGTAATATTCCGACTAGGACTTCCCCACGGCTTCCTCCGCTCTAAACTGGAAGCGCTCGTGTTCTCCAAAGAGCCGTTCCTTTTGATGCCGTTTTCGAACGAGGGCGGCATCTTCATGGAGTTATCGAACGACGGCTGCTTCCGAAACCCGTAGCTGAAAGAGTTCTGCTTTTTCAGCGCGTTGTTGTAAGCGCCTTGTTTGTTCGCGGCCTTTGGTTCAAGCGACGACTGACTGCGTCTTATCCCAGTTTTGGCTGGACTTGTGGTGCTATGGAGCTGTGCTGCTGGTGTTTCCACCGCTTGTGTGCCTTTGTCCATTTTACTTGGGCTTTTGTTGCTTTTCTCATCGGTTTGTAGCTTATGATCACTGCTGGAATCCCTGACGCTTTCGTTATTGTTTCTGCTTGTGTCTGTTTTGTTCGCCTGAATCTCCCCGTTGCTCATTTGTGCTCTTGAATGCGCCGCTGTGTTCAGATTCACGCCCGCGTCTCGAGGCTCTGTTGTGCTTTTTCTTGAGGTGTGGTGCTGCGAAGTCTTGGCTTTTTCAGAAATAGAAGCTAGTGTCACGTCATCTGCAATAGTAGAAGGGACGTGCCAGGATTCCGTTGTCTTTCCGGTGGTTTCCACAGCCGATATCGTGGACAGACAAGTCATGAAAATGTCCGTCTCCGAGCTGATTTCCGACTTTGACTTTTCCTCCTTATTACACGTGGCTTGCGCTGTATTGCTTTTCGAATCGAGCTGCTTCTTAAGTCTGTTGCATTCCGTGACTCCGACGAAATCCTCTCCGTCGTCCAGGTCTTGGCACTCCAGCATCTCAAATTCCGCCAGTTCTGGGTCCTCGCATTGGGATTTCTCTTCCCAGATCTCAACTCTTCCCCGCTGTTCAGTGGTTGTCCTCTTAGCATCCACATCTCCAGTCCGTGTGGCACTGTCTTTCTGGATCTCGTTGGCGTTGGCGTCACCGTCTGCGGGTCCCGCATGACGATGGTGATGGTTGTTGTTCCCCACCTCCCCCGGACACAATGGCTCCGCCTGATCACACATTCTCTGTGTTTATAGCTCCATGAAGGGCTGTGAAAAGTCAATCAGCAGAGGCATCCGGATGATTCACCTGTTTTCTCCACTCAAGTTTTAATTGCGGCGCTCCAAATTCGCACTCATGCTTTCCTCCATAGCGTTGTCTTGATTAGAAACCTGTGAAGAAACAAAGCACAAGGTACATTTTAAGGTAGTGAAGTTGTAGACTTTGCAATACTGGCAGCTGAACAATACTTTTATGGTACTTATGCTCACTTATCTAGGACAATGGTTTCCAATTTAGGGGGTGCAGACTCCAAACCTTGCTTCCAGTCCCAAGAGCTCCACACAAGGTTGATGGTACTTCAATAAGGCGCTCCATTTGTATTATTTGACTTTAAAATACTTTAAAGTACTATAGTTTTTGGTCTAGAAAAGATCGCACAAATATTTAAATAATACCATCACAATAGACAATCTCTTTGAGCAAAAAGTTTGTCCAGCATTTAACCCAGTGCTTACAATAACAAGTACTCTTCTCTAAATCGATAAAACTCTCAGCAATTAGCCAACTACTGACACAAATACATGGCATGGGGTATTAAGATAAAATGTTATCATATGTCAGATTCTGTGTTCTTTGTTTTATCATGTTATAATGTTACTACTGCCAATCAATTATCTATGAAACAACACTCAGGTCGGCAGAGTGCGCACTTTGTAGTTTGCAGTCCATTCAGAAGTGCAAAATCAAAGGACAGCTCTTTCTACGCTTTCATATCAAACGTGGCACAGAAACATCAGCGCTTGTTGAATCCAATATAAAGAACAAATCCTCAGCAGCTGTTAAAGGCTTCATTTCAAAGCTGGGGTTGCTAATTTATTTTCTCATACTGGAGTAAATGTCAATGTATATGTGTATTCTGATTAAATATATCGCTTCTTTAATCACTAACACTGAAGTGAGAGTCTAAAGCAGTGCAATGTGTTTCTACAGCAGTTTACTTTCTGTGTACACCTGCTTGAAACATGCATTGTGAGAGCCTGAAATGAGTTGAGGCAGCAGCTAACAGTTCTTTAACGACAACCTCCGACTTTCACGGATTGAAAACAGGGACAAAATGAGAAGTGCAGCTTTTATTCCTTCCTTCTTTTACCAAAGTGTGCGATGTTTTTAAGTGACTGTGACCTTCGGGTTAACTTTGTCACGTCTTGCCATAATACACGGCTTTAATGGAAAGATAAGCCTTAAGCTACACGGTCTAAAACGTCGGTACGTTCTCGTTACATAAATCCACAGTTCAGTGCAAAAGCAGACAGACTGCTCCTCTCCTTACACAGTCACCGCAGAAGTCACTGAAGTCTCATTTCCATCATGACACCACTGCTGTTTGAGCATACTGCGTAGCTTACAACGCGGTCAATCGGGATTGTATTTACATCCGTGACTCTGCGGAGCACGGCAAACACAAGAGGGATCGATGACTCCGACTTTTCACTGAACGGGACGGGGACAAACAGCGGCTGAGTCAGCAGCTGCACTGCAGAAACAGAGCATCACACCCCTCCGCTTTCTTCACTGTAACATCTTACTCTGGGACAGGGCCACACAGACAAAGAGTCACTTTTTCAGCACGTTACAGTTCAGTAACAGCGTGGATTAGCTGGAAAGAGCATATTCTAAACGTGCAATCACATGGTAATTATTAGAATAAAGATTGTAAATTACTGGGAGACTTCAAAATCCATTATCCCCAATTGCATTGTATCATACTATTACTGCGCTGTAAAGTCTGACACAATTTACAAAGAGCATTCTCAAGCAAGGACACACAGTGACAAATAAATAATTAATACACGCAATAAATTAATAAATCACAGGCACCTTCCTCATATTTTTCAAGTTAATTTACTGTATTTTTTTACATTTAAAAACAAAAAGGTTTAAACTAAAATGGTTCATGAGTAAGACCTGTCAAAATAAACCTCAACTTAAACAATGAATGAATGGATGAATGTAACATTAAATAGTTTCCTTTTTGTGTGTGCAAAGTCCAAACTCTAAACAATGAGCTGTTACTACCACAGGAGCTGTAGACCTTTGATTAAAACGCACCGGGACGATAAATGAGATTTACCATCGATTTAATTCGACTATAATTCATCAATAGCTCAGCCCTTACACATTTTGGACTAATGATGGAGAAGTAACACCTAACTAGTTACTCAAGCTTTCAATTGCACAGGAAACATCACCAAAGCAGTCATTTTCTTCAAACAGAATGCAACGTATGCTTTTAAGGACATGACTTCAACAACAGTGACTCTGCTGTCTAGACATTACCTGCTTACAGACCCTGGCATTGTAAAACTGTGCCTTTTCGGTGTCAAATCTTTCAGTTTTCATTCATTCATTGTTGTCAACAATCTTCATGAATATACGCCTCACGTTAATGGACGTATCATTAATGTCATGTTGTTACATGTAAATGAACATATTTCCTTTGGGGCTAAACAAGTGGAGACTGTTAATGACTCTGTACGCACTAATGAGCCTGACAGGGACAAATTTCTCATGTTTATTGTAAGCGTTACTTGAGGGCCGATGTGGACTGCTTGAGCTTTAAATCTTTCCTGCCTTTATTTGATTTGCTCTAAATAAATGGCCATTGAGCGCGCAGAGCTACAAAAGTAGAACATATTAACTTCAGGGCTGCGCAATAATTGCAATGAAATCACTGTACTTATGAAGTCACATAAGTACAATTTTTTTCTTCGACAGCCTGTAAAGTAACTCAAAGCAATCTAAAAATGAACACAAGTTTAGTTATCGTCAAAGCTCGAGCCTTCTTTTGATCCATTACATTACATTATTCATTATTCAGTTTGGACCTCATTCAGTCCTGTTTGTGTCCTGTTATAGATCACCTCGAGGAAGCCTGAGCCAACATATGGAGAACCTTGTTGCTTTTGCTGCGAGGCGAAAGGACTAACTGCTGAGCCACCGTGCCAATTTGAAGTTCACACATGCACTGACATTTGCTCTTCAGTCTTTACTTTTCACTGGAGAATTAAAAGTTGAACAAATCCCTCCCCGAAGGCGCTGTGTTCACTGACCTGGAGAATGTCTGACATCGTCTTACTCCTGAACGAAATGAGCCAGTCACAGGTTATAAAGTGGGTAAGACAGTCCCTCCACAGAGAGAGCAAGTGTCCAGGCAGACTCAAGGGACACTTTTATGTCCCGCTAACAGACACACACACACACACACACACACACACACACACACACACATACTTTAAACCATATTCAGCCTAAGACAAAACACAGGGCTATACCGAGACATTGTAACTATCTTAAGAGCCAATAGCTGCTTAATATGGATTTGCTTTTATACTGTGAAAATAACAGTGTTGTGGCCTAATAGTTTAATATGTCATTAATCGAATAAAAGACTAGCACGAAATACTGTAAGTACTGAACAGCTAAGTAAAAGGAAATTTACCAGGAAGTCCCGAGGAAGGCCTAGTTGCCAAAACGTTGCAGTTGTAAATAACAATTTCACCTTTTGGCAAGACACACAGTCTGCAAGAGATTTACTTCAAAAATTCTCCAACGCACCTGTTGTGAATATGTGTGAGTACGCACTGAACAGTTTGGAATGAAAATAAATAATCTTTGTTTTTAAAAGTGCAAACCAATATAATATGTTTGGTGAGCAACTACTGACTAAATATTCCTTAAGAACCTTTGAGGCATCTGCGGTAAGTACTCTATATTGGATGCAGCCCAGTAAAATAAGGAAAAAGCCACAATACTATTTTACTCAGGGACGAAAAGTCTTGCGGCATGTTTTAATTTTGAAAGATCATGTTTTAATTTTGAAAGATCTCCATCCGTCCATCCATTTCCTTCCGCTTCAAATTTAGTCTAGTTTTAGTCGACTAAAATTCCAAGTCAATTTAGTCGACTAAATTTAAGACAAATTTAGTCGACTTTGCATTTATAATAATCATTATAATCATATTTAATCAGGTCCTCTGCTTCATGGAGCTGCTCCCACATGAACAAAGCTCAGAGCTGTTCCTTTGGCAGAGGATTTACATGATATGAGGCTCTTTCAGATTGTCAGTAGACGTTTGGATGATTTTAGTCTCTCCTTTTCATTTTTATTTAGTCTTATTTTAGTCGACTAAAATATCTGGACATTTTAGTCATAGTTTTAGTCTCATGAAAACCTTTTAATTTAGTTTTAGTCCATTTTTAGTCGTCAAAAATATCACTTTGACTAAAATTAAGACTCAATATTTTAGTAATGAACACTGTTTCTGTCATTACCCAGATCTCATGATGAAAGCTGAGGGTAGGAACGTAGATTGACCAGTAAATCGAGAGCTTTGTCCCCAGAATCAGCTCCCTTTTCACCTCAACAGTCCGTTACAGCGACCGCATCACTGCAATTAAATATGTTTGTGTAGCTGCAGTCAGTAACAACATCTAAATAGAAACGGGCCGGTGATGTCCCACACCTGGGAACGTTACGAGCCAGGCCTGAGAAGAGACGAGCCCGCTGTCTTTTGAGGTATTTTAATCGACTAAACACATGAGCACCAGGCCTCTAGAGAATGTCAACTTCAAGGAAATCTCATAGGAATTCCCTTTGGCAGCTTTACCGTCCTGCTTTCTGCTTTTAGCTTTTACGTCACGATTGAATTTGCTATTCCTTCCCCTCTCCCCTTGGCTGCTACAGTTGATAGCGTCCCCACAGCGTCCCCATTACGACAACAGCGGGACGGACGGAGGAGGAGGAAATTTATGTTCCCGCTAACAACAGCACGCCTTCATGGGTCCCCATCCCCCTCCGGGACCTCCCAGCAAACGCTCACCTCACCTCACACACGCTCTAACCACTTGTTTTGAACCTGCGAAACAAAATACATTGTGAGAAATATAGCATGTGTTCAAGACTAAAAGAAGAGGTTGCATTCACAGCCTTCAGACGAGAATCTTCATAAATTATGGAGAGGAAATGGAAGGCTGCGATTTAAACGCTTCACTGCTCAGGCGCTCTTTATGGAGCCTGCTGTGCTATAAAATTAAAGACGCCATTGTTACTTCATGGCAAAGTAATTAATGTAAAATGAATTGACTTTCTGTAGCTTCTAATCTCTATATTTTCTAATTTCTTTGCTGTATACAATGAGGCTATGCTCTAATTCTTTACAGTTCACAGTCTGTGAGCTGTAACGACAAAACGAATTGAAGTAAGACTACACGATATGAGGGGAAAAAATGCAATATTCGTTGATAACTGACTTGAAATTGCATGTAGTTACTGTAATATTTTACCAAACTATTTCAACACAGCATCTTTCATACAAATAAAAAAATAACTAGATTTATAAAAAATACGACATCAAATGATGCTAAAATGGCACATTAGGTTTAATCGTGCACTATCAGAGAAATGTGTACATTCTAAATTGCATTTTCTTTTAGCACAAATATTTAAAACAACAGTCGGTGATTTTACAATATATTGTAGCTTATTTAGAAACGGTATTTCGATTCGATAAATAATAATAACGCAAGATGTAAGTGAAGGAAACTGTGCTCATAATGAATGAAGGTGGTCTTCCATGTTCTGCACGTGTGACAGCTGGGATTTTTCATGTTGAATGGCCATCTGCAGATCTATAAAAAGAAGCTTTAATTAGCCGCGTCCGTCTTTTTCCTTTTTGCAATGTCTGTGATTTATATCTTGTTCTTCCACGTCGTAGCCTTGTATAATTGAGACAGTGCCCGTTTTTCCTACAAATTTGGCATTACGTCCCTCGGTGTAGGTATGGACTACACCATCTGCGTTACATAATGTGAGAAACACATGTCGAAAGCATAACGCGCCACAACTCGCCTCTTTACTAAAATGTTATCGTTTATCCTCTTTCCTAGCGTGGAAAACAGCAATACGTTTTGGATGGAAATATGTTGTTGAAGAGAAAATAAGTCAACGTGAAACCCATATAACACCTGACGCAGCTTTCCAAAAGGTAAGGCTGCCTTGAACGAACTGTGCAATTTTCCCCACTCGATATAAAGGCAAATGCTTGTGAAATATTAGCTTTTAGCAAGAAATAGTACAACAACAAAAAGAAGAAGAAGAAGAAGCTAGCATCAACAGGAACCGTTGGCGGTGCCTTCAGAGCAACATGATCATCTCAACGTTTAAAAACGGGGAGAGAAAGGCGGTTAAAGATGTAAAAAATCTTACCGTTTCCTGCGATGAACGTGATAAATTGTAGTAAAGGCGGAGGAGGAGAGTTAAAATATCCCGGTGGAGAATGTTGTAGTCCGCGGCATCGATGGAGAAAAACTGGAATAATGAGGAGGAGATGAGGAGGAGGAGGTGAGCGCGAGGACAGGAGGAGGTGAGCGCGAGCGCTTTTCTACGCCCATGTGTGGCGCGACGAGCAGGGGAGCACGAGCGCAGACCTGAAGCTCCCTCTGCCGGTCACTAACAGACACGACAGCATGGATATAACCGCGATGGGTGTGAATAATTTAGCATAGCTCAGGGGAAATAAAGCGTAATATCGTGGAACATACAATAAAAAATAAAAAAATGGGGGAAATTTTTACTTTTTTTTTAAATACACAAAGAATGAATGCTGCCCCTTAGATTTTAAGCTCTTTTGACTAGGTAGAAATATATGTTTAAACCTTAATTTCGCCTAGACTTGCCAGTGTAAGTTTAATTCCACAGTTACCATGGAGATGCGCCATCTTTGCAGCTGTTAGCATACATTTCCATTGACTAACATTAGCAGTATAAAAAGTATAAACAGTATAAACAGTATAAAAAGTGGAGAAAAAAGCTGTGGAACAACTCCGTTAGCTGCTGAGTTACTGCTGGTAAATACATCTAACACACTGTGGTGTCCAAGTGTTTTAACGTGAACAATAACTCCAGTAATTTAACTTTTAAAATCTCCATTAGTTTACAATTGCTGCTAATCCCATAATGCATAGCGATATGACATCACATTCCCGAACTGAGATAACTTTATTTTGCTACTAATATGTCTATGGCTACTACTTGTTTGCATATTACCTTGTGACTATTTGCACCCTCTGAGTGTTCTTAAGAGCTCTTGTACCAAGTGAGTTTCTCCATAATGAGATTAATTTTAAGTCTTATAGTTTTTAATAAATTAATTTACCTGAGGAATAAGACAGTATGGACATTACATATCAGCAATGGAAAATAATGTTAGTAAACAGCAAACAAAATATGTATAAATTATAAACCCCATTAAACTCAATTTAAAATAATACACAAGATTCTTCATTCAAAGGAGTAAATATGATAAACACTGCTCTGGTTTGTGTTTAAAATGTAAGACACGAACTATGTACACTACCGGTCAAAAGTTTGGTTCACCCAGTTCTATAACTTCTCTCATCAGTGAAACGGTTTTCAGCAGTGCTAGCATAATTGCACGAGGGTTTTCTAATCATCAGTTACCCTCTAACACGATTAGGTAACACAAAGGACCATTAGAACACTGGAGCGATGATGGCTAGAAATGCACCTCTGCACACCTATGTTAAAAATCACCCGTTTAAAAAATAAGGACATTTTAAGTGACCCCAAACTTTGAGCGGAAGTGTTCTTTGATTATGGTCATGTCCTGAAACACATAGGCATATTCTGGGTTGAAATGTCTAATATTATATCATCTATTGTCAAGTGTCCAATTAAGTTTAATTCTCTTCACTGTATACTTGGTTTATCGGAAGTATTATTAAAACAAACTTCTGAATATGTAATGGCATTGGGCCCGTTAAACAAGTCGCCAACAGGAAAAAGTCCCACAGTCGGATCCAGATGGTCAGGCAGTAAATACAAGAGAATTGCTGTGTAAATGAAGGAAGAAACAGAAGTAGACGGATGTAATACATAAGCTTTATTTACAATGGCATTTATATCAACAGAAACATGCTGATTGACATTCAAGTCTGATAACAATCCAATGTGACGCACATTTTATAAACTTTGGGGTAAGGGAAGTCTCATGATCAAACAGATGAGAATCACATCTGTGAAATACCCATCTTCTGTGTCATCAACAAAGTCCAAAGTATCAAACTTTAAAGCACACATGATATGATATAGATGTTCTGTACAATACTGATGTGTCTGTAGACTCTTTCAAATCAAGCTTACGTTCAGATCAAATCAGCAGATCAGTAACAAACACACAAGTATTTACACAAAGCAGCACCAACAAACTGTCCCACACCGACTGAAGACCAAGTTATCAACATAAGGTCCTTGTGAATAATTTCCATAATTACTTAATTTTGGCACCAGTTATTTGTTTGCATGTTTACAAAGCTAAACCCATATATTATCTTTTTAAATTACTGATCAAGTGTGAGTGATTGTATTCAGTAAAGTTGCACAGTATAAAAGAGGACGCACAGATGGGATATAATAGACAGAATTGCAATTTGTCTATTTGCAATACAAATTTGCCATTTTTGTTTTAAAACGAAGATTCCAGATCTCCAGAAGTGTTTAAACTTGGGAAACGTCTAAAATACAAAATACTAAACTAGTGCAAGAGCCACATTCACTTCAGGACGTGCTGTAGAGCAGGTTTTAAACATAAAAAGACCCAATGGAGCCATGTTGTTAGCAGAAGACTACTGGAAGCCCGTACCACCATAAGTATCGTTGTTATTCCATTGTTTGAAAGGAATTGAGGACTTCTTTGGCAAAGCTGATTTCAGTGAGCTCTCAAACTACAAGGCACCTTACAATAAAAGCATTAAAAATATATACAGTTTCTTATTTACACACTGCAGCATCAGGTGAGAGCGGAGATATCTACATTCACCTTTAGGCACTTTACATTCTTTATATTCGCAAATGTATCTCGTGTTTCCGGTAAAATAGCAGCAGCAAACTCACTGTGGTTTTGACAAACAAAATTGAGCGGAAGACGAGCGATACACCATTTAATCTCAGGTCCTCAAGTAAACCATTAGAGAAGCTTACCGTAATGCTTACTGTAACGTATTGTAATTATTTGTACGTTTTCTGGCCATTTTCGGATTAGCAAAGCTGCCATTTTGTTTCGGTGACCCACGGTTTGGAAACTAGTGTTGAAATAGTGTGCGCAAACACCACAGTAGCACATTTCTTTCCATGTACTTGCAGTAACAGATTTTAAAATGTGTAACGGACACTCGGGAAATCTCCCAGAAGGAACGACATTTAAAAAAAAAACGCTTTAGAACCTCACAGCAGAATTATGTTTAAATATCATTTTAAATAAGGGCTTTTGGGATCAGTAAAGAGTTATTACAAATGGACCAAATACGGCAACAAGACAAGATCTCTCCCTTTTTTTTTTACAATAAATATTAACAAACACGTTTTATAAAAAGTGTGTTTTTGCTCACAAAGTCAAATTTCATAAAAGTGCAAGAACAAACTGATGGTGAAGGGCACACATACTGCCTCTCGGAGGAAGATTCAAGTTTTTGTTTTTGCGATTTTATGCTGCTAAAAGTGAAGTACCGGCGGTGGTTATGACTCGTCGTCGTCGTCGTCGTTGTCGTCTGCAGCGTCGTTGGCCGTGTCGCGCAGAAAAGCCTCCTTCTCTGTGGACATGGGCTCCCCTGTTATCGTGCTGGACAGTCCGTACGAGTTCGACTTGGCCAGAGCTGCTTCGGTGCTGTTCCGGAGGCCGTAGCCAAAGTAGATCACAAAACCTGGAAGGAGAGGAGGAAGCGTTTATGTTTATGTTTATTTATTTGTTTGAGCAGTCAACCCGCCCAAAGGGAGTGGGCTGAAGCCAAAGGCTTATAAGCGCCCACCCCAAAATAAAAATAACATTACATTTAATATTTACAAGGTAGCAAATCATAAACAAAGGAACATAGGGCAAAGTAACAATAAATGATGAAGAATAAAACAAAAACAACAGCAAAATAAAGAACAAAAGAATGTGCTACTTTTATGTTATAAAGGTTCATTAATACATATTATACTCTGAGATCTTGCTACTTCCCAGTTGTCATTACCATTCTTAATATAATTTAATTTGGGTTTAATTATCATTATTATTATATTTGTTTAATTGAGTTATATGTGAAGTATGATGTAAGCCCTGCATAGTGTGGTGCATTAAAAAGCCAGGGTGTAGAGCGGGCTAGTTGAAGCGTTAAAACATAAACAGTCAGCATTGCTCTCATGATCAGCTACAGGAGTTTGCTTAGACCAGGAACCGACCTTCCACTTTTAAATACTAATGATGTTTGTTATTATAAGCATTACATTTTGAGGAAATTTACAATATTTGTAGTGTATCTTTGAAGGTATTTTATCTCTGTTGAGGGCAATCAAATATCTCACAATGGTCTTGGAGGCAGAGATGGTCAATGTACTTGATTTTGTTACTTGAGTAAAAAGTATGTACACAAGTCAAATATAACTCCAATAAAAAGAAAAGTTGCTCAGTCAAATTATTACTCAGGTGAAAGTACTGAAGTATTTCTTGTCTCAAACAATTGAGTATTCAAAGTAAAAAGTACAAAAAAATGTGTTAAATAATAATAACTTCTGACTCATGCTAAGCAATAATTAATAGCAAGATGTAAACAGTACCACCTACTGTTCTGCGGTTAGCATTACAAGGCTTACTTTATGCAAAATATGCTGCCAACTTTTAGGTTTTATTTTGGAGCCTTTGTAGAAATGTAGTGGAGTAGACAGTGTTATATTTATCTTTAAAATGCAGTGGAGTAAAAGTAGAAAGTTCTCAACCAAAATACTACTCAAGTATAGTACAGATAAGATGCTCTCAAACATCATGGAAAGAGCCATACCTTGCACTCCGAGGCTTCTTTTGTTAGGTGATACTAGTTTACTACATAATTATATGTATTGTGTGAATTGATTGATGTATTGTACATAGCCATATGTATACTGCTATTTCTGTGGATGTCTTGGACGGAGGAAATTAGCACCTTGTATTGCTCTACTGTACACTTTACTTCACTTGTGTATGTCAACCTGGACAGGGTTTTTTTTTTTTTTTTTTTTTTTTTTTTTTATTATTATATGTATCTTTTTCATTTTGTAAGGGACTGCTTTTATGTACACATTTGAGTTTTTCTGCCCATCATAAGGGAAATGGGGATGTGGGTAAAAAAAAGGGATAAAATGGAAGTGTGATGCTTGCAAAAAAGCACTAAATGTAAATGCAATTCAACACTTCAATAAAATAATTGATCACAAAAAAAAAGTATAGTACAGATACTCAGCAACTCTGCTTAAGTTAAAGGTACATTATGCAACTTTTTATGTAAAAAAAAAAGAAAGAAAAAATAGATATTTGTGGGTATTTGACCTTGTAGTGACCCAGTGGCTGTATGAGTGATCAGCATGGTGCCTTTACCTACAATTGCGGTGGTCTCTACAACGGTCCAGGATCAATTGTTTTGTAGGTTTTCTGGTGAGAGGATCCCTCAGCAGAGAAAACCTTCCAAACAATTGATCGTGGAGCATCCTAGAGACCACCGTAATCGTAGGTAAAGGCACCATGCTGATCACTCATACAGCCACTGGGTCACTACAAGGTCAAGTGCACAATATAATCAATATAATCAAATATCAAAAAGTTACATAATGCGCCTTTAAGTTTAGGTCTTAAGTACATTTATTGTGTCTATTTGTGCATTTCTGTGATATTGAAATGATGGTAAATAAATACCACTTGTCCAGATGAAATTAAATATAATGAATATTTCTGAAACCTGGGTTTAGGAAGTTAAATGATCTTATTAAAAGTTATTGAAAAAGTGTCAATAAAACAATGTTTACTCTTTTAATGCCTTTTAAATTTTATATTCTCTGTTTTCACTTATTGTCACGACGTTGCCTTTTCCTGAGCTACAGACAGACTACAGTTATTATATGGACTTTTCCTATAGACCCTTTAATTGTTTGTAAACATTCCGGGCTTAGCTGGAGGCGGGAAGCTCGATTCCTATCTATTTCCATTGTAGCTGTTGTCATAGTAACGATAAACAAATGTCTAACTGTTTTTGGAAATATCAGATAAACCTTATTTTATCGTCTCAAATGTCATTCCTCTTGTTCTGGCACCTTAAGCCACAACAGGACCACATTTTTCAGTTGTAGTTTTACACTTAAAATTGCTAGTTTTAGTTTAATCTTATTTCTCTTGATCACTTCCTGCCTCCAGCTGATGTCACTGATGATGTCAGCAGTTCTGTTGTTTTAGTGTTTGGAATATTTTAACATGTTTTACACCCATAAACTATTGTAATGATAAATAACATGGTGATGTTTTGCTCCCAGTGGAGACCCAGCAAGTACATATTTTTAAGAGGTATTTTTCACAAATAAAAACACCCAAAATAAAGTAAATGCTTTGTGTTTCTATTTACTGGGTGAAATGTGACGTATGTAGCTTTAAGAGAAGTGATTTACCGATAGCCATCCATATAGCGAACCGTATCCACGTCCCTCTGTCCAGCTGCATCATGAGGTAAACGTTGATAAACATACTGGCCACTGGGAGAACCGGCAGCAACGGCACCTACAACAAGAGATTACAAACTGTTTTTACTTTTTCTCTCATCCAAGCCAAAACCTATGCATGTAGAAATGTATTTACTTTTATCACTTTTTAGAATGATTTACTTTATTTATTTTCATAGAAATGACCTATTTGTCCAAAGTTGTGTCACATAAACAAACATGATAAAGAGCCCAAACAAGAGGAGAACTATGAGATTCATCACCTTGAAGGCCACTTTCGCCTTGCTCTGCGGTTGTCTCCAAACAATGACAGTGAGAATGAGACAGATGATAAAGACGACGCTGAGAAGAGCCAGGGACCAGTGCGCCGTTCCGCCGTGCACCGCCACGATCCCAAAGACACACACCAACACGCCTGCAGGGGGAAGACAGTGGACAATTAACAACACTCACACAGAGGATACAGGAGATCTAAAAAGGTATTTATTTAGAGTTTTTACTAACTAACAACAGTGACACTTATGCTGCATTCCAGGCAACTGGTAACTGGGAAATTTCCAACCTCCGACTAGGAAAAATGCCTTGGAACGCCGCTCAAAGTGGTAATTACAACATGTAAACTCGGAAATGATCAGAGGAGTCCGAGTTAAGATACGAGATGAAGACAGCAATGACGCCCCCGGTGGAGAAGTGCAGCTAATAATAACAACAATAAATACATGTAGCTGATTGATGAATTTAGACAACGTTTATAGAAAGCTCAGCTTAAAGCAGTACTAACTTGTTTACCTGAATACATCCTTTTCATAGTCCCTCTGGGGGTAATACAAGTGTTAATGGGATGATTGGGGGGTCTTTCATCTCCCCCTGGTGTTTCCTGCCACCAATACACACTAATGGAATCACGAAAAATAAGCTAACAGGCTAATGGACAAAGCTAACTACGGGCTAGCGCCTCTTAAACAGTATTTACAGCCAAGTTTGAGTGAAAAAAAATATATATATCTCCATTGTGTAATTGGATGTACAATATCCCTCTCTGCCTTTGTCTTTTCTGTCAGCACAGTATTTACTCTCACGGACAATTAATGAATTAAATAACGCAAAATGCTACAACACCTGCAGTGGTGCTTATGGCCTCTTGGGGCAAGAGTTACTTAGTGCTACTTTAAAGGCTACTAGTGGAACGCAATTTCATTTGTCCTCCTTTAGTATATTGAAAACCCAGGCATTTGAGAGAAAATACACTGTGGATCTAATTATAAAGCATTTGTATCAATCTCATGAACTTGTGGGCTATTTTTCCAGCATTTTTGTGAACGTGACCCTGGAAAGTGCCCCAACAAGTTGCGGAACGTGGCTATAAACCCGTCCTTGAGAAGAACTGGGATGCTACAAATATGTAAGGAAAGTTAGGAATGAGTTTGGACCAAGACTAACATTTAAATTTGGTGGCTTCCTATAAAAAAACCCAGGTATAGTTAGTTTCATTTAACACATATAGCTTTGTTTTGCAGACAGAGGTATAGGGACATCTGGGGGGCACTTGGCTTTATTCTATATCAGATAATAAAATATAAAACCTATTCAAATATAATCTCAACATACAGTAAATATGATGAACACATTTGAAGGTTTACTTTGAAAACAATGCAATGAAATAAGAAAGTGTAGTAATGACTTGCCTACTTTCTGAAGAATCACCCACACAAGGTCGGGATTACTTTGGGTATTATGACAAATACTGTAGTTCAGGGGGTTTGTGAAGTACTGACCGAGCAGACTGGTGCAGATGTTGACCGCGGAGCCGGACAGTCGGTTGGGCTCGTTGTTGGAGGGGAACAGCATGCTCCTCAGTGTCAGACTGTCACTGGGCAACATGTCTGTGGTCCCTTCGGTCATAGACTCCGCTCCATCCGCCTCCTCCTGCATGTTGGCCATTTCATAGACCATACTGGGCTGGTCCGGCTGGTACCTGCAACACACAACAGTCAAGATTATTACAGTATACTTTGGTCAGTTTAATGTTTTATGGTCTGTGGCAGAGAAAAAGTGAAGAAAAGAAACCATGAAGAAAAAACATGTTTGAAGAAGAATGTGAGCTCCGTAATGCAATGACCCAGAGCAAGGAAGACAAATATTCGTCTTGCCTCAAGTCACTGAGAGATGCAGTGACTCTCACTGCAGAGAGTCTATGCATAATGCAGAATTTATTATGCAAATTAGTAGTGCACATTTGCAGACTCCTTCATGTAAATGTGCAGCTTTAAAGACTCCTTTGACGTGGTTCTAGTGAAAATATATAAACTGTAGCCTAAATATGGGATTCAAATATGGGGAGACCAAAACAGGCTGAAGCACTGGTCTTCATGTTCATGAAGGGGCCACACCTCTGCAATACAAGAGGCAACATATCATATAATGAATTGCTTAATATAAACTAGCATTTTAAAGCATTTTAATGCCTATTTCAAAGTCTTAAATGTATTATACCAAACAAAAATTGCCTGTGTCCCCAGTGCAGCCCCAGCTGAATGTGATAGAATTAATGTCTACGTGAAACTAATCATTTCGATAGACAACCATTACCCGCATCATCATTTCTGTTAAAAATGAGAAACATTACATTTGACTATCTGCAGACCTGGGATGAATTTTTGAACCCAGCAGTTTCTTGTTTTATGAAAAAAAGCCCTGCAAATGAAGCGCTTTTGGCTGATGTTTTTGTACTTGTTTTATTTATTTGTAACGCTTCTTTGGTCTTTTGTATTGTTTTATTGCACACAAGCTAGGTACAGCAATTTGTGATTTATAAATAAACTTTACTTACTTCTGGCTTTTAAACCACATTAAGCATGTGTTTTATGACATTGCATTGTCCCCTTTCATCTAATCTAATGTGCCCCCTTACTCGGACCATAGGGTTGGACTCGGTACTTTAACGATACTGGGTTACGATACTGATACCTGAACGATACTTTTTCGATGACTATACTAAAATATTTGTCATCTAGAACCAAAAAACAGAACAATAGTGTTAATTAATTCCATAAAAGATCCTTTATTTTAAATGTTTGTAATTTTCTTGATGTGAAACAACCAAGTCACTTCCTTTAATGCTGCCCCCTGGACCAAAACTTGATCCGAAAGATTTTTTTTCCTGTACCGAAACCTTTTTAGGTATCGTTTAACAGTACCCAGCCCTAACCATGTGAGACTAACTATGTCCAAGTGATGCTATGATGTATGAGTCAGGCTGTAGCTGTAGTGTTGTTTTACCTGAGCACAAGCACACAGGCAGCCACCAGCGTGTAGGCCAGCAGCGTGCCGATGGACATCAAGTCCACCAGGTCCTTCAGGTCAAACAGGAAAGCCATCACCGCTGCAAAGACACAGGCACCGTTTACTGAAGTCACCTCAGCTGTCTGTAGTTTGTAATGTATAATCACATACACCAGTACAACAAGTATTTGATTTAAAACAAGAACACAGACTCTTTCTACCATCCTCCTTCCACAAGGTTCGGCCTCACCGATGCCAACATACCAGACAGCAGCCCAGCCACCATGGTCGCCACGATGGGGGTTTTCCTCTCGCTGACCCGGGCCAGGAGCGAGAAGAGCAGGCCGTCGCGAGCCATAGCAAAGATAATGCGGGGCAGAGGGAACATGGAGCCGAGGAGGCTGCCCCAGGAGGAAGGAGGAGGCACACGTTTACATGGAATACATTGTGGTCATGTCCGGGAGCACAGGGACTCGGCAGCATGGGCTCAGGCTTAGGGCAGGATAGAGTCTGGGATGAAGATGTGTGGAGGACCTCATTCCACTGAATTTATCTCTCTGGAAAGTTTGGGATTTATGGAAGTCTAACCTGCAGAGTTTCCAGTTTGTAAGTATTGTACATAAGAGCTCCGTGAAATGGGATGGTTAACCCACAGTCACACATATTTCAGTGCCTTTTATGATATAGAATGTAGCCGTCATTTATACTATTTTAATTCTACGAATGCAAAAGCTCTATGCAATTTTCCCTTAAAGATCTTTTTAGCAAAATGTCAAAACGGACTCAACAGGGAGCTTTTCAAAATGTGCGTGAAACTAAGAAAAATCACTCAATTTATGGCGTAAATAAGTGTAATATTTTCAAAGAAATTTAGATCTAATGCCTGCAGAAATCAAATGTTATGTTTTTTTAAAGCAGTACCAAGTAACTCTTGCCCCTAGAGGCCATAAACGCCACTGCAGGTGTCGTAGCGTGTTGTGTTTTTTTACTCATTAATTGCCCGTGAGACTATATATACGCTGACAGAAAAGACGAAGGGATAAATATAATATGGTATTGCTTTTCAACAATAGCAGGTCCAGCTCTGGAGGTCTTATTTAGTTATGCTGTACTTGCAATAATTGTTTTTAATTGTTTTTTCCACACACAAATTCCAATTGAGGAAATAATCCAGAAATCATTGCTTCTTCTTGAGGACTAAGGTGGTCTTTAACAGAAAAACTAAATAAGATAGTAATGTAAGTAATGAAGATAATTCGGTAACACTTTAGAATACGGCCCGGTAATTACTAGGTACTTACAGTGGTATGTTTAGGTAATGTAAGATGATTTATTTTTCTTTTATTTATCAGGCCTCAATATGTTGTGCTTATTTCCTTTGCACCTGTGGTACTACTTGTTGGGTACTATTTTATCCTTAGCGGAGGGACATTATTACAACCAACAGACCAAGTTCAAGCCTTATGTGGTTGGTGATTTTGTTTGGTTAGATGATCCCACAACGCAAAGACAAAAACTTTGCCCAAATTGGACTGGACCATTCAAGGTTGTATCTGTGGATGATAATGGACTCATTTATAAGCTGTTGGACATGAAATATCCTCAGGCTGCACCAAAAGTCATCCACTATGATCGTTTAAAACCTTACCGCTCTAATGTGACTGTAACCCCACCTGTAATGGACACTTTGCCAAGGTATACTGCACTGTCTGGTTCACTTCCCTTGCTTTTTGGCCAAACAGTAAACCAAGTACCAGGGAATGGGCCCTCTGTACCCTCACTTAGACGACCTACTGGACGGGTCTCTCACAGGCCGCCCTTGCAAATCCAAAATGAAACATTGCAGCCCCCTAGTGGTGATCTTGCCACAAGGAGTGGGCGCATTGTACGTAAGCCTCAGCGCCTTCTCTCATAAAAAAAAAAAAAAAAAAAAAAAAAACACTTTTGGTAAGGTTATACCACATTTGGAGGTCATGGTTTATATTTTGACAATTTTTTGTGTTTGCTCCTCACTGTTACTAGTTTACACGTTGGGACAATATTTCATGGTGATTTATTTTAGGTTAATTTTAGGGTAAAAGGAATTTGGCCATATAAGAAAAACAAAAACAAGTAACTATATTTTGAAATGTGGACATTTCTTTAAAAGAGGGGGAAGTATGTAAGATGATTTATTTTTCTTTTATTTATCAGGCCTCAATATGTTGTGCGCATTTCCTTTGCACCTGTGGTACTACTTGTTGGGTACTATTTTATCCTTAGCAGAGGGATATGGGTGCTCATGTATAAAAGCCGCTGTGGGTCTTTCTTTGGGGTTATATAATCTGTCTGCCAATATGTCTATCAATAAATGTTCCTGAGGAGCTATTCCCTCTCCGTGTGCTGATTACCCACGACCTTCCTTAGACCTGTAACACTGACGAACACACAAGAAATCAGCGTGTTACAGTAACTTAAGTGGTAGTTACTAGGTACGTTTTGTGGTATGTCCTCGACACTCACTGGATGGGGAATAGTGTGGACATTGGGATACAGCCATGGTAGTGAATAACAAAATAAAACAGGAAGTCCAACAACTGCAAAATAACACTATGTCACAGAGCTAGATGTGACATAAAGCAGTACTAAGTAACTCTTGCCCTTAGAGGCCATAAGCGCAACTGCGGGTGTCATAGCAAGTTGCGTTTTTTTTACTTATTAATTGTCCGTGAGAGTAAATACTACGCTGACAGAAAAGACAAAGGGACAGAGGGATATTGTACATCCAATTACACAATGGAGATAATTTTTTTCACTCAAACTTGGCTGTAAATACTGTTTTAAGTGGCGCTAGCCCGCAGTTAGCTTTGCCCGTTAGCCTGTTAGCTTCTTCTTCGTGATTCGATTTGTGTGTTTATTGCGCTTCCGACCTAGTGGCGGCGAAGTTGCAATTGTGGTTTTCTGGCCAGAGACATCAGGGGAGATGAAAGACCCCCCAATCGTCCCATTAACACTTGTAATATTACCCCCAGAGGGACTTAGTACTGCTTTAATAGCATTTAACTTTTATTTATTTTATTACACGACCTCATTCAGTGGTTTTGAAGTAGTGCAGCTTCGGGAACAACCATCCTTAAATCATACGACATGACCCTCATGGAAATATCAATGCCAACTTAAAATGCCAAACTAGACTACAAATCCTGGCACTCCAGCACAAAGAAGTACTTGAAAGGCTTGTATTTCAATGGCCAAGCCGACATGTTTTGACCATACTAGGTCTTCATCTGGGCTGGAATGTCTTTCAAGCTCTGAAGAAGACTGAGTATGGTCACGTTAGATTTGCTATTCAAATATAGGCCTTCTTCACGTGGCCAGGAACTTATTTTGCAATACTTGAACCCTTCTTTCCAAGAGGTCAGTTAATAGTTTGGCCAATCAGCCAGATGGCATTGCGTCATACAAAGGGGCGTGGCCTAGACAAGGGGGAAGAAAACCTCTCATGGGAATCACAATTTTTCACTCTTTTAGCCGTTTTCTGGCATTTTCTAAACATATTAATCACACACTAATAAAGTCAAGCCAAAATCGTGTCTATATGGATGTTTTTGGATCTTTATAGCAAGTTGTTCAGGAGAATCGAAAAACGTGACGTTAGCTAACGTAGCATGAAGCTAACCTTAACTTCCAGTTTAGTATTGTCTGTTTTTTTAAGTATTTACAGGCAGTTGAACCACTTTGCTCCCCGCCATGGCTTTGTATTTGTATTTAGGAGAAAACTATATTCATTATTCAGCATTTGTTAAAGTACTGGTAAAGAAATGGGAAAAAGTTCAGTTTTTTTCTTTTCTTTGTTTTCCACACTCCAAACATCTAGCCTTGGATACAACATGTCACAGAGATCAGAGCTGAGCTGTTACTGTAGTATTTCCTCAGTGTTCATAGATGTGAGCCGCACATGTGTTTATCATGTTGTAGTTGACAGTTGCTAACCGGTAGCATGCTAACGCTAACAGACTGAGACACTGTTGACATGACAAACTGTAGAAATCACAGAGAAAGGTTTTCTGTTTCCTCTTAGATTAATAATTTAGTCTGAGGAGTGAAGCAGATCTTTAGTAAATCCTGCTTTAGCTCGACAGACAGCGCTGCTACGTCTGTGCCACATTTGCTGGTTTTATCACTTAAACCTTTCGCTCTCTGGTTCCGTGTTTTAACTGTTATCTTCTTGAGCAATGATTACGAGTAAATGCCACTGTCAATCAGTTGTCTTTCATTTTCATCCTGAGTAGAGATATTTTTACATGTTGTAGTTCTGCATAATGCTACTTCGGTATTCAAAATGGCCACCGGAACTATGTGTGATGTCATTGGAAACGCATGTATAGGTAGTTCTTCACACACATTTTCATTTCCCCCGCAAAAGACGCTGAACTTTTGAACTGCACTTTCAATCCCTTCCAGTGCTCCTCATCCTTCTAATATCTTACTTTGATTTGATCTGATTTCCTTTAGGCTTCAGAGAGACTTGTTGTTGCCGACGCCCCAGTGAACCACCTCCTCTGAGTGAGAAGCTGAACGTGCCGCTGAGTCCCTGTGCTCCGGCGGAGCGCGGGGGGCAGAGGGCGCCCCCTCCGTCGAGGGTTAGTGGTTTAGACAGAAATCTCACCTGCCACTACACCCGATGCAATGGTGGCTGTTAGGGGGGTTTTGGTTCGTGGGTTGATTTTAGCCAAACATTTGAAGAGCAGGCCGTCCTCTGCCATGGCCCAGATCACGCGAGGCATGGGGAACATAGAACCGAGCAGACTAGTGTGGGAGAGAGAGACACACGCCATGCAGATTAGGACTGTACTTCGTAATCCCAACAGACTCAAGTATTACTAAAGGCAGGATAAGTACTTATTATCCTCTAGTAATTCATGTGTTTATGTGGAGGTCTGATGTTTCACTGATGTACAAATGTGGAGAAAAAGGCTGCGTGTTTTCGAATCAGTAAAACACTTACAGTGGGATGAAAATGTAAACGCTTTGGAATTTCTCACATTTCTGCCTAAATTGGTCATAAAATGTGGTCTGATCTTCATCAAAATCATAAGAATGAATAAACAGTGTCTGCTTAAACTAACACCACCCAAACATTTACATTTTATCATAGTTTTATTGGCCGTAACATGTAAACATTCACAGGACAGGGAGGAAAAAGTAAGTGAACCCAGGAATCTTGCTGAACTGCAGCAGTTTTGTAAAGAGGAATGGTCCAAGATGAATTCCTGATCGTTTGAGCGTCTAATCTGCAACTACAGGAAAGCAGTTATTGCTACAAAAGAAGGGTCAGCCAGCTATTTAATACAAGGGTTCACTTATTTATCCCGTGCATGTTGCGAATGTCTTAGGTCTTTCTGCCAAATATCTTCATAAACTTGTGAATTAATTCTATTGATGATAGCACGTTGTCCAGGCCCTGAGGCAACAAAAAAAACTGTTCAACTTTGGTTTGCGAAAGAGCTCTTGGACGCTCCACTGCACTACCGGATTAATATGCTGTGGACTGTTGGACCCAAAGTTGAACAGTTTAGGAGGAACACAACGTTATGTGTGGAGGACAAATGGAACAGCACATCAACGTCAAAACCCTATGTTCATTTTGAAGTATAGAGCAGGGAAAATCATGGGACCACATTTTAAGGGACCACATTTTATGACCAATTTAGGCAAAAATGCGAGAAAGTGTTCACATACATTTTCATCCCACTGTATATTGCGTAATACTTATGCACAATAATACAGTACTTACCTCTGCAGTAAAGTACTTAAATCACATGGTAAATATAAAGACATTGCTTTAAAATTAATATAAGCTTCTATCCCCTTAAATCAAAAACTAGTTCGACTTAGTGGAGGAGAAGAGAGTGCTTTTATTGGCTCAAATGTTCAAAGTGTCCACGATTAACCTCTTAACCCCCACCTGAACCGAGCACATTTTCTCCAGTTTGGCTTTACCCAAATCTAAAAGCTTTGTTCAAAAAAAGCGTAAAAATAGCAACGAAAACGCAATAAAAATGTGACAAAAAAGCGACGACAAAAAAGCAACAATAATACAACATAAAAGTGACTAACGACACTGCGAATACAAATCTTCATTTTGACGCACAAAATAGATCAATTTTGTGTTTAAACAAGTTATGTTTGTTAAATAACATTTAAAAGTATTTAAATGTATTTTTTTGATGTATTTGTAGCTTCTCTGTATAAAAACGTGTCAGGTGGCGCAACCAAGTTTTTTCTAAAAATGTAAATAGTTTCCAAAATGTTTACAAAGTCAAATCTTTGACAAGTATATCTTAGACAGTCTTTCTCCTCTGAATATTTCATCTGACTGATGCTGTAATCAGAAATAAAACAGGAGGACCATGGACTGAGTGCTCGGTGTCGGCCCAAAACAGTTATCGGTTCAGTATCGGATATTTTAAACCAATATCAGATTTTCCTAGTATTGACTCTGATAACTTATACCAGTATTGGATCAGTGCAATTTTTAGATGGTAATTTGACATTTTTTGCAGTTGCACCACTTGACTGTCTGGTTGCATCACCTGACATTAGCAATTAATTTCAAATTCAATTTGCTTTTATGTGGACTCTTACATTAGCTTTAGCATTTGTAAGCATGGGTAAACATTTACCTTTAAAACAAATTAAGACTTTTATAATAAAATAATATTTTCCAATATTTACATCGGTTGTACTACCTGACACAGAAAGTGTGACAGTTTACCTATGAGTCGGAAATAATTATTTTATTTTCAAACCTTTTCACTCAGCCATAAAGACGACTTGTTCTTCTGGCTGATGTCATATCCTGGCTGATGTCATATCCTGTTTGTTGATACTACTCTTTATTTCAAAATACCAGCCCTGTTCTTACGGTTGTGCCACCCTGATATTTTAAGATTACAAATTGTCAGACAAAAGTTTTTTAGTGATCTCAAAAACTTTAAAACTATTAATATAAGCCATCATTAAAATAAGCCATCACAAATGACGGCTTATTTGAAAGATATTTAACATATAGTTATGCCATGATGTTTTATTTTTAATTGTTACCCTGAAAACACAATTTTCAGAAGCTTTATTAGTCTAATCATTTGCTCGGCCGGTTGCACCACCTGACATTTTAGGGGTTTGAGGTGTGAAAACATAAAAAAATATGTATTATTGAACTGTGATGAAAATGTGTTTAAACTAAATAGGTTTTGTAGAATAAAGTGATACATGTAATGAAAAGATCAAATTATTTTTAAAAGAAATATAACACTCGGACACAAAAATATGCACGTCATGTCAATCACCCATTAGTATTAGTAACTTCCACCCCCTCCGTGCTTCCACTTGTTGGCCTCACACCGCTCCAAGAGCAGGTGTGCTGATGCATCACCGGGGTTTGGCACAGTCACGTAACTAGGTTAAGGTGGGAACTGGGATGTTCTATAAAAATCATAATAAACCAAACCCATGCAGACAGACAGACTAAACTCGATGTGTACTATAGTGCCCTGCTCATTGCAGCGGCTCCAGCTGATGCTGGGTCACGTGACCCGGTGCGCGCGGCCATGGAGAAGCAGCTTGGAGGAATACAAATGCTGCTTATCTGTCCATACATCTGATATTACAGCGTTTATAGAAATCTCCTCCTTGAATAGAATGGCCAGTTTCATCGATGCCGTCAGTGTAGCAGCCGGACAATAATATGGCCCGTACTTCCATTGTTGCAGACGAATAAAAGATAATTGATGACATACTGACGCTCTGAGCCTTTACTTTCAAATATTGTTTTTTCTATTTTAGTATCAGATTGAAAACTCAAAATTAAAGCCATTTAGAGTGATTTTGTTTCATTACATAGAATGAAAAAGGCTCATAGCAGACCTTTCTAGGTAATTTCGTTTTTGATTTCAATTTGAAAAATGATTGAACGAATCATACACGGACCTTTTACGCTCAAACTGTGACTCAGTTACTCACAGTGCTCAAATCGCATTTTCCCAAGTTTTTTTTTTTTTTTAACTCTTACTTGAGAAAATATTTTGGCTTCTCTATCATCCACCTCTGACTGTTGGTTTGTAACGTCGATCTTTTCATGTGCCGCACTTTGAAAACCCATCCATCCATCCATCCATTTTCTTCCACTTGTCCGTTGCCGGGTCGTGGGGGCAGTTGGAGCTGCCCAGGTCACATAGCACCGGCCCCCATGGCTCCTTCTGCAGGTGGTGGGTCCACGGAAGGACGGCCTCACGGTTCAAACCGGGCCTGTTGGTCTCTCCTAGGGGGCTACCAGTGTACGCAGACACTGGAGGCAATGTGGGTGAAGTGTCTTGCCCAAGGACACAACGACAATGTGCACCTTCAGGAGGCGGGATTCGAACCCCTGACCTTCCGATCATGAGACGACCCGCTCTACCATCTGCGCCACTGTCGCCCCACTTTGAAAACGCGCTTTATAAAAATTTGTTAAAAGTGGATTGGATTGAAACTTCAGTGTTTGGAATAACGCCGTATTTTTTCAGTAACGGAGTAATCTAATTAATTACTCTCCCCGTCGTTACAACGCCGTTATCGTTACTGGGTAAACAAAGTGGCACGTTACAATTCGACTGAATGAGCGCCGCGGTGTCGGCCACGCAGCAGGATCAGGAGAGGGTGGGCGGAGTCTCACGGAGTACTGTTGCACCGTGCTCTCTGTTCCAAAAACTACATGTGTCCCCGCGGCTCGTCATCCCCACAGCAGCCCTGCGGCCGCGGGGGAGAATCGAGTTGGTGATCATTGTCAATGATTCATTGATCTGTAGTGTTGGAACTTATTTTTTAACCCAAAGACGCAGAATCGGTGGAGACGCGTCTTTCCCCCCTCCCTTTGTCTCTCTCAGCGCCTTTTCTTCTTCCTCTCTCCCCGCTCTCCGCTCCAGAGACATTGTTTTTCGTTTTGCCTGATGAATGAACGGAGAGACTTGCACAATGCCTGTGCGTAAAGTCTGCCCTGATCATTGGCTGCGTTGGCACATGTTTCTTTTACTCCTGTTCCTCCTCATTCTCTTTGAATACAGCCGTATTCCTAAATTAATTAAACAGCGGCGCAAACACTGGTCAATACCATTCAGTCACAGAGGCTTCCCCCCACTCTACCCCCCATTCAGTTCATTCAGTTACTATGAACATCTTTGACTTGTACATAAATCCAAACACCTGTCTGTTCTACTCATTCACACTGACTTTTGAAAACTGAAAAAAATAAATTAAAAAAAATTCTTTGATATTTAGCAAGTTTTTTATTTAACAGTAACGCAAATAGTTACTTTCCCTGGTAACGACTTACTTTCATTATAGAGTAATTCAGTTACTGTCAGAATATTTGTGATTTATCATATGTGTTTACATTTGGTGTATTGCAATGCATTTGTGTGTGATTGAAAATTCATTCTTAAATGTACTCGTGAGCAATGACCTGCTGAACTAAGCATGTGTTAAAGTGACTTCCTGACGTCCTGGGGACATCTGGTAATTAAGTGACCTGTAAGTAAGATAACGTTGGTTTATGCTTAAACCTTGAGTTGATGTTGGAGGCCAAATGTCAAAGGTCTATTGTTTGGTTAAGGCACTGACTCTTAAGGGAAGAAAACAGATGTTCTTATCAGCCACATATTTTACGACCCCAAAGGCTTTCCTGGGTGAAGAAGCATTACAGCCCCCTCAGGAAGCAGGGGAGGGGTCTTGGGTTATGGCCCAACGGAGAAGAACCAGCCCCAACCTGACTGAGGGGAGCGGAAAGTTATAGGAAAATGGGAGTGGCTATATTTTGTATAAAGTCTGTAAGATGTCTGTATTCTGTGGGTTTTTGAAGGATTTAGCAAGCTGGTGGGCTGCAAAATTCTGTGACAATGCCACCTTGTATTACAAGTAAAACGATGGTTCTGGCGTGATCTTGTGTTTTTTAATCTGGTTATTTCTGTGACAGATAACAGAGCGTTTGCCGAAAGTTGTAAATTCCCTGACATTTTGGTCCTATCGAGCCTGGTCTTTTCACCGCTGCAGCGAGAGGAGGACGGTCGTCGAAATCTGAAAACTGTGCGCACAGCTCCGCAGAGAAAAATGACCGCCGGAGAGACCACGACTTCACGTGGGCAGAGGACTCCGTCGTCCTGTCGCTGCATCGTAACGGGACATCGAACCAGAGAAGGGGGCACAAGGCAAACGCAACACAGGTCAGCCCGAATAGAGCCAAAATCCGGAGGAGAAGTAGTTGTCAAAAATGTCAAAAAGTATGTGTGTGAAAGAAAAATGCTATGCCTGAATATGGTTAAAATGTAAACTAGAGGAAAAGTCCTAAGAAGTGTGCCCATAAAAATTACAGAGATAATTAGTTTTGCTTGTGAACAAAGGTTCTCATGAAACTAATTGTAACTGTAATACGTGTGAATACGTGTTTGTTAATGAAAAGTTTAATACGTACAGAGTAACTTGCATAGTAAAGAATTGTGCCTTGTAATGCAAGTAAGTCCTTGCTGTCACTATTTTAATCTAGAGTAAGTCTGATTTTAAAATAGTGTAGCAAAGAAGAGTATAATAAGAAAGAAAATGCCTTACACAGAAAAGTCTGTGCATGTTAAGGAGAAGTGCCTTGCTCAAGAGTACAAGAAAAAACAGTGCTCAAGCATGATTCATTTTTGGAAAAAAGTTAAGTATGTTAATCATACAAATTAAGAGGAAATTTCACAGTGCAAGTAAATGTAAACTGAGACTGTAAAAGACTTTAGGTCTAGATGTCTCACAGTACATGCAGATGTTACTTCAACTTAGAGAAAACAATTGAATTGGTCATATTAAAATGGTCGAAGACCTGAAAATATATAACCAAACATTAGCTTAATTCTTGTCAACATGTAATGCATGTGAAAGGTAGAGCAGAGTAGAAACAGTCCTAAAGAGTAATAAAAAAGATAAGAGGGGAATATTTTAAATGGATCTCCTGACCATGAGGGGGAGAATAAGCCATTTTAAAGACGGAAATGTGGATTGCGATCGGGCCTGATCACCCTAATCGAAATTTACGTTTTATTGTCTAATCTATTTAGAAGAGGGTTATTTATTGGCTGGGGCCAAACATTGTTCAAAGAGTAGATTGAAAGTGCAAAAGTGAAAAATATGGTTGTAATCTAAGTAAAGTTGTGTTTGTCTTCATTTATGTGAAGAGTGAAAAGAAAAGTAAAGTAACTAATAGGAAATGAAAAGTAATAGAGGCAACAGTTCTGCCTTATCATGTAACTTAGAAAAGAATAAGGAAAAAACAGACTTTAAAGGCTCCAAAAGGAGAATTAAATGTAAAAAAATGCTAAAATTACATTTTTTAAGTAGAAACATTTTTGCCAGAGCAGTACTAAATCACTGCAGAATAAATGTGTTAATTTAAAGCATCTAAAATTAGCTTTTAGAATTTCAGCTAAGGCTGAAGGGAAGAGAGTGTGGTGTCCTGTGGTGCTGTGGTGTGAAGTTCAGGACTTTTTAGTGTTCCTTTGGACAGATTCCAAAGACTTTTTGTAGAAAACTACCATTAGTAATTTCTGTGAAGTATACAGAGGTATACAGACCTCTCAGAAAGATTAGAAAATAGTCCAAAACAATTTATGGATTAATAGAATCCTGTGTAAAACAAAAAGCATAAATTTATGGTACCCGAGAAAAAACTAAAGTTAGAAATATTTACCGGGTCCAGATCCAATTAAGGAAAAATTAGTGCATAAATTAAGAATGTTTAATTGAAAATTTGTGGTCTAAAAGTCCACCAGACGCAATTAAAGGTGTGACTTCAGTAAAAATTAAAGGCCTATTTCATGGCATAGGATTAAGGAAATCCTTTTATGCCGAAGTCGGTATAGTAACAGTAATTGGAGATTTGAAAAAGGCAGGAATAATAGTTTGTGTTCAGATAAACATGAAACACATCTATTTTTCCACTCAAAAAGGCACCACCTTCAGTAGCTTGGAGGAGGGTATAAAATTAAGAACAAACGATAATGTTGTGTAACAGAAAGCCAATGTTTCAAATTCCCAGACATTGCTTAAACGCTATGAATCCAACTGAAAAGTATTTTTGTGTCATAGGCTTGAGCAATGCAAGTCAACATTGGATTGCACTTACATTTAGAAATGTAAGAAAAAAATGTAGCATCATTTTGAACATAGTTGCCTGGTGCCAAACCCAGGGAAAAATGTGTGTTCACATGAAACTCAATTAGTGTATAAAATGTTACACTGTTTATGAGTGGAGGACTATTTTTGCAAAAAGAAAATTGTGTAGCTTATGCAGTTATTAGGAAAATTACTTTGAAATTTATCTGCATAAGCAAAGAAAATAGTTGCACTAAAAATGGTGTAAATTATTTGCTGAAAAAAGTAATGATCTACATATGTAGAAAATATGCCTATAAGTTGCTTGAAATTTGCAAAAGGCATAGAGAAAATCATTTTGATAATAATAGAAGCTATGTGGTTTTAGAGCTTCTACAGGCAAATTGGTAACCCATGATTAAAAAGAATAATTAAAGGTTATAAGGTTAGTGAAATTCCTTGTTGTGTGCAAAAACGAGTCTCACACAAGCAGAGAAATACTGTCTTGATTGGCAATAAGACAGATAGACAAACTAAATTAGTAGTACGTTCTTGTTTGAACATTTTGAGACATGTGTAGAACATATCTCAAAGAGGGGGGATGTAGATATATTATACCTAGTAGACAAGTATTATAATGGGAATTATAATAAATATGAATATGGGGTTAATATTTACTAAAAAAATTTTAGTCAATGTTTAATGTGCAGAAAAACATTGCACAGGGCAACAGAAGAGTTTTTACAAAACTAGGAAGTCCATTGGAGAAAATGCATATGAGGAAAATTATAATGGATGCATTTTTTGGAATGGATGGAACTGTTTAAGTCCAAATACTAGAACTGTAACTAAAGTGTTATGTAAAAGAATGAATTGTCTGAATGTATTGACTTCAAAGTCTTTACCCTCCAAACAGAAGGGTTAAAACTAACACCCTTTCAAAATGATATTGGAAACCTTAGGTTTGCCAAAATTGCAATCGGAAAGAGAAAAAAGAAAAAAGAATTTGAGAACAAATAATCTGCCAGAGTTTCTTAAACATCTTCATAGGACGACGAGAAGGAGGCGGATCATGGTGGTGTGGGACTGAAGGTCACAACATCAAAAGCGTGACCTGGCTAAAATGGGAGGCGCCAAATCCAATGCTCCCAGCTGCAGCCTTCCACTCCATCCATGCTGTGTCGCAAGGGGTGGCCTAGCCAAGGTGGGAGGAGCCAAGTCGAGTACTCCCATCTACGCCATAAACACCATCCATGCTGTGTCACCAAAAAGAAATCAACAAGAATCCATCTCATGTTGCAAGCTGGTGGGTGCGACTGTGTCGTCATCTTCGGAGGAAAAAATCTGAATACCACAGAGTGGGAGGGGTCCGGAACCCTGCCAGCTCAAGGTCATCGAAGCAGAAAATTTCCTTACTAAGCCACCAGAGCGACAGTGGTACACAAGAAAAGCACGTGTAGGGTTTTCAAAGTAAGGTGCTAGTAACCCACACTGCGAGAAGATAGAAAGACAGAAACTCTTTGAAAAATACTTTTTGAAGGAGACATTTTGAAGAGACTATTGAAGAAGGTCGATGACAATGGACAATGCATTATACTGGTTTTTCCAACACCAATCAGTATAAATATCTCAAGACTCTTGTCAGTGGAAAGAGTCCATGACTGTGAACGAGTTGAACTTGAGACATTCAGAGTCCATGACTGAAGCAATTCTGAACTTAACGACATCAAAAGAAGTGAAACACTGATAGTAATGTACTATCATTACTATGGGGTATATCGACAATGTACATCATGTCAGCTATAAAGGTTGTAAGTTTGAAGTTATGGGAAGTCTATGCTCGGGGAAAGGCACATCAACGCCTTGCGAGAAGTTTCCTGTTTGAAATCCCATCACACTCGTATAGTGTCTGTTAGAGATGCCCTTACAAAGCATCCAGAATTAACAGTGAAGTATGAATTGGGTACGTTTGGAGTGGGCAAAATATTGGAAACTTTGCATTTTTGTATGACTTCCTACATTGAAACAACCATTAAAGCATTTGATGAAGGAATCGAAGCATTAAGATAAGCAGAGTCACTAATGTAATGGTAATGGCGATTTTTACCCCGCATGGAATGAATGGTTAATATGTGACGACGTCAAAGTGATAATTATAACAGTTTGCCATGTTAAATCCAGCAATTTGAGTAACTGAATACCATTACAAGGACTGTGATTCTAATGGTCTGATGTTTAACAACACCACAGAGTAGAGTTTGTGGCACGTTTGTCCAGAAACCTTGCCGAGGTCAACGGTAACAGCAGTGCAGTAAATTAATAAGCGACAAGCCGGCAAAGTGTGAGATTTGAAATCTCAGGGCCGTTTTGATTTTATTTTGCTTGTTACTTGTTTCTTCTGTGTCTTCAAAAGGGTGATTAACGGAATGTTATTCTTTGTGAAAACTTATTGTTGACATCCAATGCTTGACGGAAACTGCTTATGCTAACGTGTGAACACTCTGCTCGATATGGTATTAGTCTTAAATTGAGAAGAAAATGTTAAAACATAGGATAAAAATGGGGGAATGTCAGAATATTTGTGATTTATCATATGTGTTTACATTTGGTGTATTGCAATGCATTTGTGTGTGATTGAAAATTCATTCTTAAATGTACTCGTGAGCAATGACCTGCTGAACTAAGCATGTGTTAAAGTGACTTCCTGACGTCCTGGGGGACATCTGGTAATTAAGTGACCTGTAAGTAAGATAACGTTGGTTTATGCTTAAACCTTGAGTTGATGTTGGAGGCCAAATGTCAAAGGTCTATTGTTTGGTTAAGGCACTGACTCTTAAGGGAAGAAAACAGATGTTCTTATCAGCCACATATTTTACGACCCCAAAGGCTTTCCTTGGTGAAGAAGCATTACAGCCCCCCTCAGGAAGCAGGGGAGGGGTCTTGGGTTATGCCCCAACGGAGAAGAACCAGCCCCAACCTGACTGAGGGGAGCGGAAAGTTATAGGAAAATGGGAGTGGCTATATTTTGTATTAAGTCTGTAAGATGTCTGTATTCTGTGGGTTTTTGAAGGATTTAGCAAGCTGGTGGGCTGCAAAACTCTGTGACAATGCCACCTTGTATTACAAGTAAAAAGTTGGTTCCGGCGTGATCTTGTGTTTTTTAATCTGGTTATTTCTGTGACAGAAGATAACAGAGCGTTTGCCGAAAGTTGTAAATTCCATGACAGTTACTAACTCAGTTACTTTTTGGAACAAGTAGTGAGTAACTATAACTAATTACTTTTTTAAAGTAACGTTCCCAACACTGCTAACGAGCGACAAAAAAGTGACGAAAACACAACAAAAAAGCAATAAATAAACCGATGAAAAGGCAACAAAAACATGACAAAAAAATACAAAAAACACAACAAAAAGTGTCAAAAAATATAAAAAACGGACAAAAAGCGTCAAAAAAGTGGCAAAAAAGTTACCATCAGTTTTGTAGGCCTATCTTTCAAATGAGGCATTACACTGTTGCTCTCTGGTCCAGAAGCTTTTAGATTTGAATAAAGCCGAACTGGAGAAAATGTGCTTAGTTCAGGTGGGGGTTAAGAGGTTAAAAAACAAATATATTGATTGACCAAGGCCCTTAATGCCAGCCACAGACACAACTACAGTGCAGAATCATTGTGAATCAGAATAGATTTATGAACAGGTTCACAAACTGGGAACTTTCTTCGGCGCAAACGTGCAACAAGAAACATAAAACTTGGGAGATAAATAGTAGTAACCTATAAAAAAGAGCATACATAAAAACTTATTATAGGAATCTATAGAAACATCCCACTAAGATTCAGAATCTCTTTTCAGGGGAGTCCTGGCCCCAGATGGTACACATTGTACATGTTTTGTCTCTTTTTACATCATATTTGTACAGAATTACAGCACTTTGGTCGACTGTGCTGTTTGTTTGTTTTTTTAAAGTGCTTTATAAATTAAGTTAGATTGGATGTTTTAGTGGTGTTTTCATTATTTTTGTTTCATTTATCAATGAATTTGAACAGACACCAGCCGCGACTACAGGGCTACGTGACGTGTGTTTTCAGATTATAGGCCTGGTTTGAAGAAAGTGTGAGTTTAATCAAGTCAACAGCTCTATCTCACATGGTAAAAATCCCGATGGTCAGTGCAGCCTTGTGTAGAAATCATAGACTGTAAATCAAGTGCTATGGGGGGAAGCTTGTTCATGCAAGCAACTTGGCTGGGTTTTTGGACGTCCATTAGGGCTCGGCAATCTCTACTTTGATCAATCTCAACAATCATCACGGAACTTTATAATCATCAGGTTTACAACCATTTCTTTGGCAGAAACAGCTCCTAGTTTTGGAGTTTGGACGAGACAATGGAAGAGTTTTGTGGGTTAAAGGCATTTGTTTTTGTTTGAGCTGAAGTTTGTATAAAAGGTCTGTCTAAGTTCATGAATCAGCTACATTTAGCAATTTAACAATTTCAATCAATATCAGGAAACAAATCGTGATACATTTGTTTTGCCATAACGTCCAGCCCTAACGTCCATTATCTAATTCTAATGGAAACGTCAAGTCACTTCCAGAGCCTGTCCCCATTTCTTTGCGTCTACAGGGGAGAAGGTGGCTATTAGTCCTCTCTTGATTTATAGTCTATGGTAGAAATGTAAAAAAAAAAACTTGGGCAAAAGGTACATGTTGAAGACCACTGCTTAGATTTGTAATTAGACAATAATTTGGTAGAAAGGTCAATTTAATTAGCAAGAAAACGAGTTAGCTCAAGGGTTCAATCGCATTTGTTATACTTTGTTAACAAGCTCATGTAGTGTTTATAAAATTGCAGTAAAATTAAAGGGATACTTCGGGATTTTTGACATAGGGCCTCATTTCCTATAGTTATCCAGAGTATTGTTGATGTCTGGAGATATTTTTTTCTTAAATTCATGCAGTTCTTATATTTGAAGAGTCTAGTTGCGCTAGGCTAGAGCAAGGCTAAAGCATTTCTATGGTAACCGCTAGCCTGCATTAAAAAACAGTCTGACCCACTCCACAGTGCACCTGAGGTAAATCACTTATAACATCAGACTAACCATATAAATGTCTGTGTTAATAGAATAATTTTGGAATATAACTGACCTTGTATCACATGAATTACCGCATTTTGAGGGACTATTTTCTCGCAGATCACTCCGTCGCTGCGTTAGCTTACAGCCACGAAGCTGATGCTGCTCAAATATAAGTTATTTTAAATGCAAAATGGTTAAAATTATTCTATCGACACAGTCTGGCGTTATAAGTGATTTACCTCAGGTGCACTGTGGAATGAGCCAGCCTGTTTTTTAATGCAGGCTAGCGGCTACCATAGAAATGCTTTAGCCTTGCTCTAGCCTAGCGCCACTAGACTCTTCAAATATAAGAACTGCATGAATTTAAGAAAAAAATATCTCCAGACATCAACAACATTCTGGATAACTAGGAAATGAGGCCCTATGTCAAAAATCCCGAAGTATCCCTTTAAAGCTAGTATAACGTTTATTTGTATCCAATCCACATGCTTAGTTGCAGTAACGTGTTCTTACCTGGTGGAGAGCGCGCACAGAGAGCCCACAGCCACAGCGTAGGTGGCCCCTTCCCAGCCCACGTACTTGAACGCCACGGGCAGAGGGCTGTTCTCATCCAGCATGTAGTACGGCATCATCACGGTGAGCGCGGCAGACACGGCGAAGTAGGCCACGAAGCAGATGAGGAGGGAGGCCACTATCCCGATGGGAATGGCCCTCTGGGGTTCTTCACTTCCTCCCCTGAGTCAGCACAGAACGGCAAAGGTGAAATAAAACGTGAGGTTATATATGAACGTCTACAACAGGGGTAGGCAGGGTTGTTCCTCATCAAAAGACCACGGGCCATAACAACTTGTGCAAATGTGATTGTTGTACATGATACAGACTTTACATACATAGAAAGGTAAAACATTTCCACAATTTTCATTTGCAACAGCACGTGCAAACTTTCAGAATCACGCAGCAGCAGCGGCTCCACCTGAAGTGAACACATGTGAGCGTCTGATTGCAGCTGTTTCAAGCGACCAAATAAGAAGCGCTAATGGGATTCGACCTGTCAAGCGTTTTTAACTCTTATCCTGGTCGTCGTACCTGTGGTGGCGATGCAGTCGAAGCCCACAAAGGCGTAGAAGCAGGTGGCAGCTCCGGACAAAACTCCTTTAAAACCAAAAGGCATGAATCCACCCTGTCCCAGGCTCTCCACCGAGGGCACGAAATCTGTGAAACTGGACACACACAGGAGGCAGACGTTTGCACTTAGATGAGAGATAATAGATTTCAATGGTTATTATTAGTGCTGTCAAAAATACTGCGGTATTAACGTTGTTCGTGACCTAGTGAACTTGTAGTTTTTTAGAAGCTGTGGCCACTGCTATGCTAAGCAAAGACTACACGATTTTCCATCCATCCATTTTCTTCCACTTGTCCGTTGCCGGGTCGTGGGGGCAGCTGTTGGAGTTGCCCAAATCACATTGCACCAGCCCTATGGCTCCTCCTGCAGGTGGTGGGTCCACAGAAGGACGGCCTCATGGTTCTAACCGGGCCTGTTGGTCTCTCATAAGGGGCTTCTGAACCGCTCTTTGTCTGACCCGTCACCTAGGACCTGTTTGCCATGGGAGACCCTACCAGGGGCACAAAGCCCCCCAACAACAGAGCCCCAGGATCATTCGGGCGCTCAGACCCCTCCAGCACATTAAGGTGGCGGTTCCAGGAGGGGCAACATGATTTTCTCAGTCTTAAAAGATTTTGAGGTCGGCACTACATGACCGGATTTTTGGAGGGGAAAAACTGACCCCAGAGCAGCAAAGATAGGCCTTTGTTTGTGAACATGGGAAACACATGCGTGTCCCGATTGGTCACAACACAGTTCAGTGCTGCAGTGCACGAGTCTTCCTGAACTTGTTTATAGTTCTGTCAAATGGAAATAAAAGTCTGCGACACGTAGAAGTGGGACGTATTTCCAGTGGATTAAATAAGAAAAGGAGGTGGACATCAGCCTCGAGACAGAGGAGACAGATAGACTCTGACTCCACTCACTGTGAGTGCTGCTAAACTCTGTGTGTGGTTGAAATGTAGCTGGAAAAGGTGGTTCATGTGAACTTTTAGTGATGTAATGTTGTGCTGTTTGGCGTGGTCTGCCTGGGGCTGTTTGTGCCGTTGTTATGACAGAGAAATGAAAAGGGAGGAGCTACGGTGTTTTTCTGTGTGTATTTCACTCTGGCATTGGCCGCTTCATGCTGTGTGTTCACTTTGTGATGCTAAAATCACTCACGCTTCCCCTGTGCGTTCAAAATCAGGCTTAAAAATCAAACATGTTTGATTTCCTGCAACTGAGGTTTTGTCGCGTGTTTCTGCCGCCCACATTACACGATTCGAACGCGAGTCCAGTCGTGACCCAGTCGAGACACGACGCTCTGTGACTGCCTTCAACGAGTCACGACTCGAGAACACTTAGATGATAGAACTGTGCAGAAAGACCTTTTAAGACCTAGAATTACAAAATTTAAGACCACAAGCTCCTAAAGATGACTCGGATTTTATGTAAAATTAAGTCAAATAATACTTGGGGGGGAAAAAATTACATCATTTAGAGCAGAAACATTTTCCTGTTTCCTTATTAATATCAGTTAACAAATGGTTATGGAAATAAGATTAGGGAGGGAGGCATTTTTTCATATTGCCTTGCTTTGCAATTCTTATTCCAAATGAATGGCTACGAGTTCACACTTCATGCCGTGTTCACCACGGAATTAAACAGGAAGAATCTAGTGCATCAGACTCTCATGACTCTCGCTTCGTTATAACCCAAACAGAAAACTCTTGCGTTATTTATATTAATAACTTGTTAAAGGAGCAGGTCTTAAAAACGCAAACTTCAATGTTAAGACCTAAACCCACATTTAATACTTTTTAAGGGCTTATTTTTCCAAAATCAAAATAAGACCCCGCGGGAACCCTGTAGTAGATAATTAACGTCATTGGTTATTTTCTGACAAATATAACAAGCACACAGCGCACAATCCATCTGTCAAAAGAAGTTGGACTCAGTTACTTGCCGTCATTATCCCTTTATGAGTAATTAAGATAGTAAAGCTTAAACTTTCCTTTCTTTAGTACAAAGTACAAGCGTTTGCATCTGGACATACTTGGCGCTCTGGTTGTGTCTGGTGCTGTTGAGGACCTCAGCAGGGTCGATCCTCCAGTTCTTGAGGTCTCCTTTGATGAAGCCTGAGATGACGACAAACAGCAGCACCACCACGTTTATGCAGGTGAAGATTTTATTCACCATGGCCGACTCCTTCACCCCGAACGCAAGCAGCCCTGAGGTCAAAAACACAGACAAGTCAGTGGGGTAGAAAGATGAGAACAGACCCGACCCTGAGATTATTACTAAATACTTTAATTTTCTGCTTTGATAATGTATGTAATGTTTCATACTATCGTAAAAAAAGGCTTTTAATTTCTAGCTTTGCGATTGAGGATATCACTGGTTACCTGTGAGTATGAGGATGATGAGTACAGCGAACATGTCTGGATACTCGGCCAGTATTCCCGGGCGTTCATGGTCATGTACTGTTTGCAGAATTCCTGGATGTGATGCCCGATCAGCTGGTCAAACGTGGCACTCCACGCTCGCGCCACACTGGAGGTTCCTGCGGGACAACAGGAGAAGCAGGTTTGTCTTGAATACTGCGATAACAATACTACACCATAAAAACTTAGAACGGTACATTAAAATGAAATAAAATATGTTTTTTTTCCAGAGATCCGCTTCCAGACGTGGTCAAAGTACTTGATTTTATAAAAGTACAAATATTACTCTATTAATGGTCGATTACTTAAGTGAAAGTACTACAGTATTTACTGTTGAAAATACTTAAGCATTCATAGTAGAGAGAACAAATCTATTTAAATAAGTGTTATAACCAGTGTTGCCACATTTACTTTGGAAAAAAAATCTGTTTACTGAATATCCATCCATCCATCCATTTTCTTCCACTTGTCCGCTGCCGGGTCGTGGGGGCAGCTGTTGGAGCTGCACCAGCCCCTATGGCTCCTCCTGCAGGTGGTGGGTCCACAGAAGGACGGCCTCATGGTTCTAACCGGGCCTGTTGGTCTCTCATAAGGGGCTTCTGAACCGCTCTTTGTCTGACCCGTCACCTAGGACCTGTTTGCCATGGGAGACCCTACCAGGGGCACGAAGCCCCCGACAACAGAGCTCCCAGGATCATTCAGGTGCTCAAACCCCTCCACCACATTAAGGTGGCGGTTCCAGGAGGGGTGTTTACTGATTACTTAGTTAGTTACTTTATTGATGCTTGATTTTGAAAGTATCTAAGTTAGATTACGCATTACTTTACTCGTTACAGTCAGCAGCTGTTGACTGTTGAAAGATTAGTATTATGTCCAGTGACAAAGATTTCAGATTTGTCTTTTATCCATATGAAGCTGATGAACCGATCATTACAAAATAGTTCCAACATATTTTCTGGCACACTGGCTACACAGGGCCACAGTTTGGGCATGATAGTCATATATAGCAGCACAAAGACTAAACAACAGAGGCTTCTCTTTGTGACCGCACTTACCGATCACATATGAGAGGATGAGGTTCCAGCCCGTGATGAAGGCCCACAGCTCCCCCACGGTCACGTAGCTGTACAGATACGCCGACCCCGTTTTGGGCACCCTGGCTCCGAACTCGGCGTAGCACAGCCCGGCCAGGACGGAGGCCAGCGCGGCGATGAGGAAGCACAGCACGATGGCGGGTCCGGAGCTGACGCGGGCCACGGCTCCGGCCAGCACGTACACGCCCGCCCCGAGGGTACTGCCCACCCCCAGAGCCACCAGGTCGAAGGTGTTCAGGCATCGGGACAGACGCGAGTCCTCCGCGTTACAGTCCACCACCTTCACGCGCAGCAGCTGCTTCCCGATGCGCTTCAGCGTCGCCAGAATCATCCTGGCCCTCGGCACGATGCAAATGTCTGTACTGAGACGGAACCTGCGGACACAGCAAGATATTCATGATACAAGAGCTCAAAACAATATTGTCAGCATTATTTTGAGATTGACACAAACAACGGCACTTTCTGTATGTGTGTGTGTGATTTTAAAGGATTTATAGAAAACAAAAATACAATAATAAATAAAAATGTCTGTAAGTCTTTATTTGTCATTGTGCAATCGTACAACAAAATAGTGTTAAGGTGTTAACCCTGAGCCGCAGCGACTGAGCCGAGCTGCCATTGTTGTGGGTCCGCTGCGCGTCGTGGTGTTCTTGACTCCGCGTCGTGCATTATAACCGTCTAATGCACGGCTCCTCGTTGTTTAATCCTTACCTGTCCCTACCAAATAAACCAATAAAAATATTTTCAAAAAATGTATTTATTTTTTCTAGATTTTTTGATGATGAAGGTACTGCTGTATGTGCCAAGAAGAACAGAGCCCACCTCAGGATGTGTTGTTTTATTAGCTCAATCGAAATACAGCAATAGCCATGCTGCCTTTGCTCTGCCCAATCCCGTCAGACCTTGGAAGCTAAGCAGGGAAGGGCCTGGTCAGTACTTGGATAGGAGACGGTTTAGTAACACCAGGATGCCTGGGCGAATGTAGTGTGTGACTGGTTGCCTCGCTTCTGTCAATCTACCCCAGGGCAGCTGTGGCTACAACAGTAGCGTACGACAGTGACAGTGACAGTGATTATAGCGCTTTGAGAAACTTGGTACAGGCTTGTAAAGCACATTACAAGTGCAAGGCATCATTATTATTAATACAGTATAAATAATTTGGATGTTTAACAATCTTTGCTGCACACTGCACTGTGACTTTTCAGTTAGAGAAAGGGTTGCCTTTGCAATTTTGTTTATGTTGATGCACTTTCATTAAATACAATATATTTACAGTTCGTCGTTATTTTGTTTAAAATGGGGGAGAAAAAAAATCGAATCGAATCGTAAATCGAGTTTTTTATTTAAAAAAATCACCGATTTTTTTTTTTGGGGGGGGGAAATCGGCCAGCTCTACTTACTTATTATGCCTACCAAAAGATTATCTTCACTTCTCACTAAATGCCAGAACTCTAAAAGGAATATTGCAAGTCTGAATATAAAAAAGTGGTTTATAACAGAGGACAAGAGAACGAATAAATGTATAAACAAAACAGTAATTAATGCCGTCTTCTGGTTTATATATAATAATTTGTTAATAGCCATATAGGAGGAAGTAGAGCTGCAAAAAGTGATTTGAAAAAAGGTCTGGTTATGAGAATTGTTCAAAAAGGGACAAAAAAAGTACACTTACTTTACTTCATATTTAAGTGTTTCGTAAAGACAGGTTTATTCTATTACAGAATAATGAAAAAAGTTATATTTTTGTAGAGTCCTGTGGCTCAAAGTCACGGTGTGTTCTCAACAACCTCTAAGTTTAAGAATTAAATGAACTGGATAGAAATGAATAAGCAAAAGATAACAACAATGCTGTGACAACCTGTTTCCACTGGGCGCTATTAAACAATATTGAACGAGGGCAGGCGAGAGATGGACCCCCCCCCCCCCCTATTTGTAGATAGAAATGTATGCAGTTTACCAATATGTATAAGCATTTATTTTTATTTACAATTTGTACTTTTCTTTACTTTTCCTCTTTCCCATTCGCTTAATAACCATAACCAATCATTACTTATAAACACCAGTCACCATTCTAGTAACTGAACATTGACTTAGTTATTATGAAGTATTACGTAATCAACATGACCCTAAAGGCAAACAACATAAACAAAACAAAATAATGAAACAATCACAACTAATATTTTTACGGTGGAAATGGGAATGTCAATAATAATGGGTCTGGTTGATTACGTAATACTTAATAATAACTAAGTCAATGTTCAATTAATAGAATGGTGACTGGTGTTTATAAGTAAAGATTTGTTATGGTTATTAAGCGAATGGGAAAGAAAAGAAAAGAACAAATTGTAAATAAAAATAAATGCTTATACATATTGGTAAACTGCATACATTTCTATCTTCGTGTTGTCTTCTTACTTTGGAAGTCTTGTAATCATTATGTGATTTTCTTTTTGTTAAACATGAATGTTTTTCTTTAGCAAAGCTGCTGTACATAAAGTTAATGTGGACAATTGTAATTGTGTAATCCAGGAATTTGTAATGTAAAGTGTTATATTGTACGAGATGTTGTATCACTGTAACCGGAATGTAAATTCATTTTGAATATGGAGGTAGGCACTTTCTTGCTTCGGCCTACTCCTTTTGAGTTTTTGTTACTTTTTTGTTACTTTATTTATTATCTGCACTGCTACAATGTTAATGTAAATAATGTAAATAATCACTCAAATAAAATTCCAAACTAAAAAAGGTTAAAATGACCTTTTGTTTCATCACTACTGCACCTCGGCAAAACAAACACGCCAGAATCTCATGCCAAATGTCACTCGGCGAGCCATGAGTTTAAAATCAAACATTGAAGCTTCATCAAACACTCACTTTGAATAATCCGCCTGGCTCGTCTCGGTCTGTATCGGTCCTGTCAGTCTAAGCCTCCCTCTTCTTTGTCTGATACACTGATCGCACTTGTCCTTGATTCCACAGGGGCCCACGTGCTCGTGCCGTGACCATTCAGGTGTCCCCTTTACACAAATAGAAATGTCACACATCCCGTGCTCAGCCCCCCGGAGCAGCTGGGGCGACCCGGGCCCTCTCGACCAACCCATGAGGTAAGTACTGTATGTACAACAACATCCAGGGCCACGCCGTCATGGAAATGCACCTGCAGTGGTCCAGGGTCGAGTTGTTCTCAATGAACTCCATTCACGTTACTTCAGCTGTTTTTACTTCTTTCAAGCACATTTCAAAACAAGGGGAATGGAAAGACAATGCACTCAAAATTCCTCTCTTTGCATTTAAAAACATGCTTGAGTGTTATGTGTATCCAGCAAAACATCCGCTTTCAGGGAGTGAATTCCGGGTCTTCTTTCGTTTATGGGTTTGTAGAAATTCAGGAAATGTGAGACACCGAATGACAGGTGACGAAAACAAACACCACCCAAAACAAACAAACAAATGTGATTTAAAAAAAGCTATACAATTAAGAAGCTACATACCCTACATGTTACAAAAGAGGAGGGCAATCAATCTCATGGTTTTCATCGTTTCAGGAGAAGGAAATGGCTCTTTGATTACAAAGTTATAGAAGAATAACAGCCAAATCAAGACCACTGATAGTTAGTTAGTTAGTTAGTTAGTTTTGAGCAATTTACATTAATTGTTCTTTCAAAATGTACAACTATACAGTCATGGATACTCAACATGGAGTAGACTGAAGCAATAAAGCTCATATGTGCCAACCCCATATGAAGATAAACAGAAATCTAGATGCTCAAGAAAGATGTGCGTAAAATACTACATTTATATCAAATTATAATTGCAAAAGAGAGCAGCTAATGTCACTAAAGAGTGTGATTCAAAAAAGGACTTTGGGCAAGGAATGTTTATTTATACCACGCATTTCATACATAAGGTAACGCAATGTGCCTTTTCGTTTCAATTTTAAAATCCTGGTGTTGACATGGTCAGGCTCCCTCCTACATTAGAGATTTGTTGTGTCCTTATACTCCCTCTCGGAGGCTGAAGTCTCAGGATCAGAACCTTCTCATGGTCCCTCGTACCCGTTACAAGACGAGAGGAGATCGCTCCTTCCAGGTGCTCGCCCCGACGCTCTGGAACGATCTTCCGCTTTCCTTGCGCTTACTTGATTGGGTTGATGTTTTTAAGAGTAAACTGAAAACCTACTTGTTTGAGAAAGCTGCTTAGGGTTGCCACCTATGTCTGACAGAAAACCTGGACATTTCGGCAACCCAATCAACCATTTTGCTTACAAGCAGTGGCGCCCTTCACACCTAACCCAAGACAAAAATGACCCTTCTAAAGCGAAATTGGACATAACCTTGTGATGGAGCTATATTGGTTTTGCTTTAAGTATTTACTTTGTGGTTAATGTCCAGTGGTGGAAAGAGGACAGAAAATTTGTACTTACGTAAAAGTACAATTACATGGCTGACATTTTACTCAATTACAAGTACAAGAGTGAAGTATTAGAAACTTCACTCTTCATTCAACTGGTCTAAATTGTTTATCTCTAACAAGAATATCATTGCACAGATTAATTCAAAAATACATACTGTAGAATGAGGTGAAAATGCGTTGTTATATTGAGATGCTAATGTTACTCACATGGGGAGAGCTAGCTCCTGTAAACTCCTCCATATATGTTCAGTGCCTGATTACTGACGCATATGTGTCCTAGTGTTTGTAAGACCGTCTCCTCGCGTTGTCGATAGTACAGTCTCTCTTTCCCCGCGGTAAAAACAAATAGAGCCACGCTGAGTCATAGAAGCGGACGCACGTGCGCACGGCCAAAGAGCGAGGGGAGGAGGCGGGGACGTGCGCCAGAACAGCCAATGTCAGCCTCGCTCTCTTTGAGCTCTGGCCAATCAGAGCAGGGAGCTGCTCTGTGTGGGGCGATCAGCGGAGAAGAGAGAGAGACGGTGGAGGACTGCGCTGTAGTAGTGTCCCGGGAGAATATTTTATTTCCCCGGGACAGACCATTAAAAAGAAGGACAATCAGGTAAAACCGGGACAGGTGGCAACACTAAAGCTGCTCCATCCGAAACCAGTAAATTGGTAAGAGGTCTTACGCCAAACCGGATGTGCGTCAGCGTCCGCCATGATAAGAAGCGTCCGAATTGGGCTTTCAGTTAGGAAGGAGTTAGGGAAAGTGGCCTGTATGCTAACTATCATAGCCACTTTAGCATAGGGACCTCTGATGCTAACTTACTGGCGATTAGGAGCTATGTGCCATCCCATAAACCACTGCGCCAATCTCCCCACCCCCCTCGCCCCACCCTCGAGTGATTCATGCGCAACCACTGTTGATTGACAGGTGCACATTTAATAATTTTTAAAAAAAAGATTCTGCACAAGCCAAACTTTATAAAAGTGACAATATACATGTTAGAGTCACCACAGCTCATTCACATGGTTTTAAAGAGCCTCCTCAGTAAATGACCTAAATGAAAGCAGTTTGTGCTTTTGCTTTCATTTAGTAGAAACTTAAGCCACATGGCTAATTTGCATACTGTAGCTTTATGAAACTGCTGTTGAGATAAAATAAAGGGAAATGTGAAGGATCATTTGGATGTTTCTCTTTTTTCCCCCTTAAATGTCTTTATTTGGACACCATGTTGTTGTTGGACAATATACAGTAGGTGGCGGTATGCACTTTTGTTTGGCCTGCACTGAACTTTAAAGAAGAAGAAACACAGCTGTTGGTGATGTCACTTCCCCTTCCCCTGGGTAAGGACGATCGAATTGGGCAAATGCTGCTGAAGCAGAAGTTCACTAACTGCATAGAGATCTAACAGTTGACCCCATGAAAGGTTAAGGATTAGTTGCTAGTGTTAGTACTTAGAGGCTACAATTTAGTGGTTTCGGATGGGGCCAGCGTTTTAACTCCAGTGGGAAAAGGGTTGTTTTATGACCGCCATGTTTTGTGATTGTAAATGTAAATGTATTTCTATTTGTATTTGTTGTGAAGCACTTTGTGACCTCTGTCTGTGAAAGGTGTTATATAAATAAACATTACTTACATACTTACTTACTGTATACACCGTGTATTGTTTTAAAATGACACCATATTATAAGATTGCAGTGTCATAAGATGGGTAACCACAGGCCAAACAGGTGGATACTTTCCAAACAATGAGGTTCAACAGGTTAGATTGCCGTCTCTGAAGGGTCATGAGCCTCACACACACACACAGCATGCGGCTCTGATGTGAAACACCAGCAGCTCCAAAAAAGGCACATGGGCAGGAACAGACCCTGCCCTCGTCTCGGCCAATCAGACGACGGAACACCTGCCCATGTCGCAGCGTCACGGGAACTGCCATTAGAATAGCATCAGTCACATGCGGAGAGTTTACCTCCGGCAAAATACCGTTCTGGCACTCCCACAGTGAAGGACAGAAGCACATGAGGAAACGCTTTGTAAAAATAAACACATGATCTGACAATGATACTTCTCAACAGAAGTGCTGAACCATTATTAACTGTAATGGAAACCACAAAGGAGTGCAATGGGAGATTCATTTTGTGATATATGACACTGCAGTGGAAATAATTAGCTTTATGTTTGAGCTGAGGTTTATATAAAAGGTTTATCTAATATTCGCTCTTGAATCAGCCATTCATACACTTTTTATGTTTTGTTTTTTTCTTTTATTTCAAGACTATTTACATTGTAGATTCTCACTGCGTTAATTTATGAATGAACTCATATGGAATCATGTTTTACACAAAGGTTTTTGCTTTGATTACTGTTTTACACACTTTGGACACTTTCTCATTGAGCTTCACAACGTCGTCACCTGAAATGGTTTTGACTTCACTGACTGTTGAAAACCATTTCAGGGACGACCTCATGAAGCTCATTGAGAGAAAGCCAATAAAGGGCGGCATTTTTGAGTCGTTTTACCCTTTTTTAAAGAGGGGGTATTATGCTTTTTTCAATCACATAGCACCAGTCTATAGCATACTACAATGATGACGTAACCTTCTGTTGGTCTGTATATGCAGTAAGTAAGGGATAATGTATAGAACGCCGGTCATTATCGGTAAAATAAGTACCGACAGGGCGAACTGGATCCCGACGCGCAGCGGAGGGGTCCAGTTCGCCCTGAAGGTACTTATTTTACCGATAATGACCGGCGTTCTATACATTATCCCGCTTATTATACGGCTGTTTGACAACTGTACACACACAAATAAACTTCATACACTTTTATGAAGACAGAAAGGTTTATTTAATGATTTCCGCGGCAAATAGTTCCCAAAAGTTTGCGCGTTGCTTGGCAACGTTTGTTGATTCCAGGCAGTGTGGCGAGGCTAGTAGCAGCACAGCTAGCTACTTATTGCTAGCCTAGCTACTTAGTTGAAGGTGCAGTTGGAGAGGAGGAATGGTGGTGAATCTCTGAGTAAGTTGAACGTCGGACTCCCGTTAACTTCACGAGTGATTCCCTCAACTTCTCTCGCAGGGACGGGGACAGAGATAGTGTCCGCCTGTCCGCTACTACTACTCGCGGAGTGATATGAAAGACCTGTATTACAAGCACGAACTCCGTTGCCATAGGCAGCGGTCATTATTTTTTTCAGAGGTCTTCTATCAAAAAATAATGACCGGTAGAACGTTGGGAAATCACATTCAAATCAATGGAGCGTTCTACTTGCATTGTGAAGGGCCGTATAATAAATTAAAATAACTGCCTTGAATAAAATTGCTCTCTCAAAATGGCTGTACTGAACGTCTTGAAATAGGCCTCTGTCTCTTTAAGAAGCTTTCCGACACGCCCCCTTCAGCACACTGCTGTGGCATCTAAACAACACTACTGTGCGGGGAGGGGGCTCTGCTGAGCTGAGGAGCAGTGGTTGGTGGCTTGGCTGGTGACGAAAGGTCCAGAGGCGTCTCCAGGAGGTGGGGGCGTTCCTAGGAGGACTGAGGCATAGCTACACCTAAAATGGCTGCCGTCTAAGTTTTTACTGATTACTCAAAAATATGTGAATGAGCCAAGGCAACACTCCAGGCATGTGTTTAATGAGGGAATGACATAATAACATGATATAAAGCTTGAAAAAGTCGATTTTACATAATACCCCCCCTTTAAATTTCCTACATAATCCCATGTGTTCATTCATAGTTTAATGTCTTCAATGAGAATCGCAAAATGTAAAGAACGTTGAATATAAAGAAAATCGGTTCTGGCTTCTTCAAATAAAATAAAGTAACAAGATAAATCAATATGGGGGAACAAAAATCAGGATATACTGTACACATCGTTCATTCCTGCTTAACGATAAACAATAAAGCCACAACATCCTTCCACATCTTGATCAAGACAAACAGACTCAGATAACCACCGTCTCCTGCCTCTCAGATTTGTGCTGCGCTAATGTCCAGTTGCTCCTGTAGCTGATGGAGCGAGCACAAACCCATGTGATGGTCGTAAAAGCACACGTTGGGACCTGTTCACGCCTCTGAGACGGGACGACCTTCAACACAGGACCCCGGTGCACTAAAACAACCATGCTAACAGTTAGAGCGCGCATTTCCAGTAACAAGAAAGAACCCACAATAGTGTCACATCCTCTATCTCTCAGCCGTGTTCATGGTCTACATGAAACAAAGGGGAATGTAGGTCAATTCAGAGCGAGAAAGGGGGCGTGAGACGGACAAGTGTGAGCAGACGCAAAGGGCCAGATTTAGACGGAGCTGTAATGTGGGGTTAAGGCCAGGCACGCGGTCCAGAACAGTTCACAGACAGCTCCCGTAAACAATAGAGATGAAACAACACCAGCAGCTACTACATTGTTTATATACTACATTTCCTTTTTAATCCTTTAAAGGTGCTGCATCATGCTTTATCAGGCTAAGTACATTAGCCTTGATATTATCTATGGTACAACTTAAATAAAGCATGTGTGTGTAAGAAATATGTTAATGTTTAACTACTGTGTGATGAACCGCAGTCATACGTCAGAGAGGGCACTTCCTTCTTTTGTAGTGACTAAGGCTGGGTACCGTTAAAAGATACTCAGGTTTTCTCGGACCACCAGTGTTGAGCAAGTTACTTTAAAATTTTAATATATTCTATATTAGTAGTTACAGGTTTAAAAATGTAATATGTTTGCATTACATTTTACTGTTTCAAAAATGTAGCCGAGGTACACTACTTTGAGTTACTTCTGAGTTACTTTTGGCAAAACATAAATGGAAAATAGTAACAATCAGGGGCGGACTGGTCATATGTCCATGGAAGAGCACAGAAAGGCCACAGGCTCTCGGGCCACCGGTCTGGCCTCCTTAACCTCTTACCGAGGCCTTAACCGAGTTTTACCCAAATCTAAAAAGCTTAAAAGAAAAGCCTCAAAATTGCGACGAAAACGAGGATGAAAACGGAACAAAAATGTGCTGAAAAAGCCATAAAAAGTGACGAAAGCAACGAAAAAAGCAATGAAAAACCGACAAAAAAGTGACAAAAACACAACGACAACGCCTCAAAAAAAGTATTGAAAAAGCAACAATAAACAACAAAATCGTGACGACAACGTGATACAACGTTACAGTCACTTTCGTGGGTCTGTTGCTCTCCAGTCCAGAAGCTTTTAGATTTGGGGAAAGCCAAACTGGAGAAAATGCACTCGGTTAAAGGAATAGGCCACTGTTTTACATACAGAGATATGTTCTTACCTTAGCTTTGATGAGTTCATTTGTACCTGTCTGGTCTCCACGTGTGCCTTCCATAACGTAAACACAGCACAGACGGCGTTAGCATTTAGCCTCTCTCTTCTTCTCTATAGCTCCAAACGAGGTGAAGATAGAAGCTACCAAACTCTTCCACGTTTTCCCTATTAAAATATGGTTACGTGAAGTGTTACACTATAAAGTATAATTACACAAAATTAAACAATGTGGATTCGGCATCCGCGCAGTGATATCTTCACTTTACTGTAGGGATGCCGAAGTATTCCTGGTATTATTACGCCTTACAATATAGTTCCCCTTTTTATCCGCTTAGAAAATCCCCATTGTTTAATTTTGTGTAATTATACTTTATGGTGTAACACTTCATGTAACCATATTTAAATAGGGAAAACGTGGAAGAGTTTGGTAGCTTCTATCTTCACCTAGTTTGGAGCTATAGAGGAGAAGAGAGAGGCTAAATGCTAACGCCGTCTGTGCTGTGTTTACGTTATGGAAGGCACACGTGGAGACCAGACAGGTACAAATGAACTCATCAAAGCTAAGGTAAGAACATATCTCAGTATGTAAAAACAGTGGCCTATTCCTTTAAAGGTCCTATATCATGCAAAATCGACTTTTTTGAGTTTTTAGCCATGTTGTTATGCTATTTCCTTATCAAAACACCCCCAGAGCGGTTTTTGGCTTCATTCACGCAGTTCTAAGTAATCCTCCTGAATCCTGCTCTCTGAGCAGCTGCTCCACCCTCTCCTGGTAAACGACTGAGCTGTTCAGTTGTGTCGTCACAGCGGAACGGAAGTGCTCTACGTCTGTAATGTAATGCCTTACGGCCTGATTTGTATTTATAAAACTTTTTTTTTTTTTTTTTTTTTGAAAAAAAAAAAAAAAAAAAAAAGCAACTCTCCGACGCGTCTGTGCTGTCCCACGACGCTAATCAAGCGCACCCACGGCTGGAGGAGCCATGGATCTGAGCATAAGTGTTGTTTTTGAAGACTGAGCTCTTTCTAACCTACTCTGGACACCGCCTGTTCTTTTTTCTTACCGATAATGTCACGGATGCGCGTTTGGCTACGAGAGGAACAGGACTTTTCAACCTTCCTAAAGAAGAGTGCACTCGCCAGAAGTTGGAATTTCTTTCCGGGATTAAGCTAGCTACTATATCAACCAACCTGATGGATGCTTGGTGAACCTTGGCCAGAATCAAAGTGGATTAACTTTTATAACCAACACGAGGGCCATAACGTAAACACCCGACGATGGGGAGGCCATGCTGAGCGGTGAGTCAATCAAAACGCGTGTTAGCATGTGTGTTAGCGTGTGTGTTAGCCATTTATGAAACTGTGTTGCACGTGTCAACTCCTTATAACTGCATTATGTGAAGTAACTTCACTTTTTGCAGCAATATTTATATTTATAATACTGCAAATGTGGAATGAGCGGAGAGAGGGGCGGAGTTAACTGAATCGAAGCGTCTTGTCTTCCGGGTAGGGAAAATACCCCCCAAAAATACTTATATTTCTCTCAAAAATGAGTACTCCATAGTGATAGAGGTACAATATATCATATATATGCCTATACTTTACTTTGGAATGGCTAAAATAGCATGATACAGATCCTTTAAGGCAGGTGGTAAGAGGTTAACATATGTCTTTGTGGAAGTGTCGCATTTACGCTAATTTGGGCCAGGCTGGTCAGAGTCCAGGGCACTTATTTGTTCATAAATTAAAATGCACTTGTAATTCCTCAGTTACTGAAAAAAGTAATATATTTTTGTAATACGTTACCCCCAACACTAGGGGCCACTAGCGGATTAGGAATTAGTCGTAGGACCTGCTTGGTTTTATTGGCTGTCTCAGACATGTTTATGCCTCAGTAGTTTAGATTTGCTGTTCACTTTATTCCAGTAAGTCTTTATCTTTTGTTGCAGTTATGTTAGTTTATACTCTATTAATGTTGTGTTTGTCAGCCTTAGTTATGTTTTTGCATTGACATTGAGGAGTGTGTTTCTTCAAATTTAAAAGAAATACTCTTTTATGTAGGGTGACCAGATTTTCCAACTTAAAGCAGTACTAAGTAACTCTTGCCCCTAGAGGCCATAAGCGCAACTGCAGGTGTCTTAGCAAGTTACGATTTTTTAACGTATTAAATGTCTTGGAGAGTAAATACTACGCTGACAGAAAAGGTGAAGGGAGAGAGGGGTGTTGTACATCCAGTTATACAATGGGAATATTTTTTCACTCAAACTTGGCTGTAAATACTGTTTAAGAGGCGCTAGCCCACAGTTAGCTTTGCCCATTAGCCTGTTAGCTTCTTCTCCGTGATTTCATTAGTGTGTATTGGTTGCTCCGCCCCGGTGGCAGTCAAGTTGCAAGCATGGTTTTCTGGCCAGAGACACCAGGGGGAGATGAAAGACCCTCCAATCATCCCATTAACACTTGTATTACCCCCAGAGGGACTATGGAAAGGATTTATTAAGGTAAACACGTTACTTAGTACTGCTTTAAAAACTGGGACAATATTTGGGAATCGGCCGCAGGGGTTCCAAATCTAAACTGTCTTTACCCACGATGAATTGTAAAACTGTCAAAAACTTATAACATGCACCAATCCGCATCCTAAATTGAGATTTTGAATTGGTTTACACTTGGTAATTGATATTCACACGGGCCAAAGACATTCATTTTCAAGTGAAGTATGCTATTTCGGGGACTACATTGGCCAAAACCGGGACAACTGGGACAGATTACGAGAAAACTGGGACAAATCAATGGTTTTGGAGAAATCTATTGGGACGTGGGACAAAGGACTCAAACTGGGACTGTCCCGGGTAAACTGGGACATCTGGTCACCCTACTTTTATGGAAAAAGTTAACATTATTGTTCTGTTTTCTGGTGCTAGGGACAAAATAAGGTATAGGTATCAAAAAAAGTATCATTCAGGTATTGGTATTGAAAACCAAGTATTTTTTTTACAGTACCCAGCCCTACCAGTGACCGCGAGGCACAGCAAAAATTAAGAAACAGCAATGTACTGGTAAAATGTATAACTCGATTTTGCTGCATTATACAGTCCCACCGTGACAAAAGATTAAGGCCCAGAAAGTGTAAAAGTAGGTTGTGGTGGTAGTGCCTTGTTACTAGATGGTTGGCAAAGTGAACCAAGAAAAAAAAGTCCAGATATTTCACTTCATCAGACTCTGTCAATGTATTAATTATCCTGGATGATGAAATTGAACCAGAGTTTTGCATCTTTTGCTTTAGTTCCAACACATGTGCTCCACACGCTCTGCCTCCTGATGGGACTGAACATCTTTGGCTCCGAGAGGAAGAAAACCTGATGATTTTCCAAATGTCGGCCGTCTAAGTCTGAAAGTGTCCAGCTGTGTCGAGTTACTGGACCCTGTGGTATGTTTTTTTAATATTAACTTTGTGTTGAATGTGCTGAAACAGAGAAGAGGATCTCTGCAGCTCCCACTTAACTTACAACAAAACAAAACAGCACAAGGGTGGGATTTGATATCACAATATCACAACTTCTGCCAAAATAATAAGGCTCTGTGTCGACTTATAGAGATGTTAGAACAGTATGTTGTTAACAGTCAGTTCTCAGTGCATTATAGTAAAAATGTTAAGTTAGGTTTAGTTAGTGAACATGAATGGATCTTTGTTATTGCAGATTTAGGAAATGAATGAATAACTAAGGTTATTACTGTAATGAATGTGCTGTAAACAAGTATTTCCTTATGTAATGCATTGTAATTGATGTTTGAACAAACTTTCCATTGGCCAATAGGATAATACTGGCCAAGTTACTTTATAAATGTAATATATTCTATATTAACAGTTACAGCTTTAAAAATGTAATATGTTTGTATTACATATTACAGTTTCAAAAATCGAGTTACACTACAAAATATAAACTGAAAATTGTAATAATGCCATCGAGCAAAAGTGCAGTCAAAGATTTGCTTTACCTTTGCTTTCCCCCATTCTCTCTCGTGTTTTTTTTTTTTTTTTTTTTTGACGACGTTAACTACAGACAGCAGATCTTATACACCAGTGTCCAACCTCACTTGGTGCTGCATTTTATTTGGGAGGAGTTTGGCTTTTTTTTTGTTCATACATTAATACAAACTATTTAAATGCACTTGTAACTCGAGTTACTTGAATTGTAAAGACTGTTATATTACCGTATTTTGTTTAAGTAATATATTATATTCCTCAGTTACTGAAAAAGTAATATGTTTCTGTAACTCGTCCATCCATCCATCTTCTTCCACTTGTCCGTTGCCGGGTCATGGGGGCAGCTGTTGGAGTTGCCCAAATCACATTGCACCAGCCCCTATGGCTCCTCCTGCAGGTGGTGGGTCCACAGAAGGACGGCCTCATGGTTCTAACCGGGCCTGTTGGTCTCTCATAAGGGGCTTCTAAACCGCTCTTTGTCTGACCCGTCACCTAGGACCTGTTTGCCATGGGAGACCCTACCAGGGGCACGAAGCCCCCGACAACAGAGCTCCAGGATCATCCGGGCGCTCAAACCCCTCCACCAAGTTAAGGTGGCGGTTCCAGGAGGGGTCTGTAACTCGTCACTTTTGTAATATGTAACAGGGTTGTTACATATTACAACCCTGTTGTAATATGTAACAACCCAAATTCTGACGTATTGGGTTGGGCAGCGTGGGATTGCACGCGGGGTAATTTTATATCGGGGACTATATTTTATTAGTCCCTATTACTATTTCATTACTGTGTTTTGTGTTGCCTGGCAGTGTTGTGTGTAGCTCGTGTATTGTATTTTATTTTGACTGTCCGACCAATGTTTAGTATGTCCGGTCTAGAGAGTATATATAGCTGGCTCCTCCTCTTCCTCCTTCCTTAGAATCTTGCCATTGTGGAAGGAGGTGAGTTTATTTCACATCGGTCGCCATCGTCCTATTAAAACCCACTTAATTGAGGTTTTAATCTGTCCTTTGTGTTAGTATATTGTTTTATCGTCACATATGTCATTATTAGTTACTTACGTGTTTCTGTTCCTTTTCTGTCCTTAGACCACATTGTGTCGGGCACGCTGTGTTTTTGGGCTAATGCCATTTTCTTTTCTCTGCCTGCCAGAATAAATGTGGCGGGAGCGTTGCTCACCCCGATGACAACTTAGGTCACAACGCAGGGTCAAGACGACCTCAGCCACAAATACATTATCCCAACACTGTTTATGGATTAGGTTACCGGTACTTTATTTGTGCCCATAGTTACATTTGTGTAGTAATTCTGAGAAAACTAGTGAAACATTTGTTTAAGTAATATATTATATTCCTCAGTTACTGAAAAAGTAATATGTTTCTGTAACTCGTCACTTTTGTAATACATTATCCCAACACTGTTTATGGATTAGGTTACCAGTACTTTATTTGTGCCCATAGTTACATTTGTGTAGTAATTCTGAGAAAAACGAATGAAACATCTCGAAAAACGTACACACTATATGCACACATGTTAAAGAAAAAACATCACACGGGTCTAATGCTTTTGTTACTGAGCATAATATAAGGGAAACATTCCACTCTGTAACAAACACCTAAAAAGGTAGCCTAAAAGAGCCAACTTTTCATGAGTATTGATAGCAAAGACCACAAAGACATGGCAGAGAGCCTGGAGTCATGAGCCAAAAGACTGTAGCATCTTTAACTGTTGGGAGCCCCTTCTAAACTTAACCCTTATGACACATGAGTCCACTTCACACAGGTCCCGTCAGGTGCTGTAAGCCCCCGCAATGTTGCACCAAGCTCAGGCTGCAGACTCTTAAAGGAATAGGCCACCGTTTTTACATACTGAGATATGTTCTTACTTTAGCTTTGACGAGTTCATTTGTACCTGTCTGGTCTCCAGGTGTGCCTTCCGTAACGTAAACACAGCACAGACTGCGTTAGCATTTAGCCTCTCTCTTCTCCTCTATAGCTCCAAACGAGGTGAAGATAGAAGCTACCAAACTCTTCCACGTTTTCCCTATTTAAATATGGTTACGTGAAGTGTTACACCATAAAGTATAATTACACAAAATTAAACAGTATGGATTTTCTAAGCGGATAAAAAGGGGAACTATATTGTAAGGCGTAATAATACCAGGAGTAATTCGGCATCCGCGCAGTGATATCTTCACTTTACTGTGCGGATGCCGAATTACTCCTGGTATTATTACGCCTTACAATATAGTTCCCCTTTTTATCCGCTTAGAAAATCCATACTGTTTAATTTTGTATAATTATACTTCGTAGTGTAACACTTCATGTAACCATATTTAAATAGGGAAAACGTGGAAGAGTTTGGTAGCTTCTATCTTCACCTCGTTTGGAGCTATAGAGGAGAAGAGAGAGGCTAAATGCTAACGTGTGCTGTGTTTACGTTACGGAAGGCACACGTGGAGACCAGACAGGTACAAATGAACTCATCAAAGCTACGGTAAGAACATATCTCAGTATGTAAAAACGGTGGCCTATTCCTTTAACTTCCATAAAGCCCGGATGCAACATACTGATACTAAACAGCAGCACATTTATTCACTTTTGCATGTGTTTTAGCCAAAGTTTGATCCTTAACGCCTAAACACACCGTAAAGTTGAGTTTCACTGAAGTCCAAATAGGTCCATCTTTGGGCATAATTTCAACCGGGTGTGACACAAATATGGAAATAGTTCTGCCAATTTAACCCTGGCTTAGACTTGGTTTATTTTCGTTGTCGTTCCGGTTTAGACCTGCTTGGTTCACATCTTGGTTATGACTTGTTTAGTGCTAGTTTCTACCTGGTTTGGTCCTGTTGCAGCGATGTTGCATGAGTTTGACCCAAAACGCGCCACCTTAGCTTAACTTTGCAGCTATATAAACAAAGAACATTTGAGCCAACTATAGACAGACTAAACCCTGAAGTCCACGGGATCAGCAGCAACAATTTAAGACGAACTAAAGGCAAAAGCGCAAAGGAACACTCCACTTGTATTTGTTTTTCATTGGTCACGATAAAAATAACAATCGCCAAAACGCGATTATGAAATGAAGTTGAACATCACTGAGTTCAAAAACGTGTGTGAATATAAACTCTCCCGTCTATTGCATCAGCCATGCGCTCACACTCTGCTTATTTCTCCATGTGCTCCAGAAGGACGCGCCTTCTCCAGCGAGTGAATGAAGCGTCGCCAACGTACGCTGCCCTTATCTGACTCTTTTAGAGACGCGCGCGCGCACTCGAGCGGAGGAGTCGCGAGAAGCAAAAAAGAATTGAGATTACCTGAGTTAAAGTGCGGGATGGCGTGGAAAGTGTGCCGTTTTTTCCGCTGCAGACGCAGGAGCCGAGAGTCAGAATACTAGAGAGAGCTGACAGAAAAGATATAGGGCCACACCAGGCCACACACGCGCGCACGGACGGAGGGGGAGGGAAGGAAAGAGAGAGAGAGGGAGGGAGGGAGGGAGGGAGGGAGAGGGCGGGGAAGTGACTACACTGCAGCCGCTCCCTCCTTTTTCAGCTGAAGTTTGTAGATGTGGATGTAGGGACGCGCTGGCGACACTAGAGGGCGGTGTTTACCAGGGAATGCTATTTGGATCTGCTGTTTGGAACTTTTCATACACAGGTGCATCGCAAAGTGCTTGACATTTAAAAAGACTTTAAAAACATTCTCACCCGTCAAACCCTCCCAATATATACAGTTATCACAATACACACACACACCTACACCCTCTACCCTTTGCTCTACACTCACACTCATACACAGAATAAAAATCAAGTACATAAGGCTGGGTACAGATGACCAAGGTGAGGAGGGGCCGTCCTCCCCGGGAGCAGCAGACCAGCCGCAGCCGCCCGGGCAACAAGGGCCCGACACAAGGGTCCCCATAGGAGGGGCGGCAGAGACACTACACCTCCACCTGGGCACCCACAGGACAGCACCCACACAGCCACAGCCAGCCACCGCTCCCGAGGCAGAGGGCTCCTTCAGAGGAAACACTGGAGATTCTAAAAATATAAGAGGCAGGATAAAAACATTGATAAAAAGTTTAAAAACAGTAAGAAACTAGAAATAAATATAAAAATATCAATAAATATCAAGTTATCAAGATTAATAAATAGATAAATAAATAAATAAATAAATAAATGGGACTAAATTAATAAATGTCAGTTAAAAGCTAAGCTAAAAAGGTGGGTCTTGAGCCTGCTCTTAAAAACATGAACGTTCTCTGCGGTCCTGAGCTCCTCCGGCAGGTCGTTCCAGAGACGAGGCATTAAGACACTTTAAAACCATTAAAAGAAGAAATGCAGCGACTCTAAAACCTGCCATCCAGGATTTGATATCTAAAATGCAGTTAAAAAGTGCATCCATTGGCCTGGTGTCATCAGGAGACATGGAGATGTACAACTGTGTATCATCAGCGTAACTATGAAAGTTGACTCCATGTCTCCTGATGACATCACCAAGAGGGAGCATATACAGGTTAAATAGCACTGGCCCTAAAATCGAACCCTGAGGCACACCACATGTGATTTTATGGACCTTAGAGGAGCAGGTATCCACACTTACAGTACCATGAATGTCCTGGTGTGGTGTGTCTATGGGTGTAGGCTACAACTACAAACCTGAGTGGAGAGGAGGTAATCGATTCTGGGCTCAGGGTGGCTCTGTTTAAAAACTGTAACTTTAAAATGATTTGATCTTTATCCTGTTGGAACAAGACAAAAATCTTGACCAATAAAGCTCCGTAATTGTTTAGGTAAAGAAAAGTCACACCGTGTGACATTCACCCAATACAAAGAATAACATACAACCATTTATTTTATTACAGGGGGGAAAAAATACCAAACAAACGTGTGCTTGCTGCTGTGGTGAGTTCATTAATATGCACTGTCCCTACCAAATAAACCAATAAACCAAATCTGTGTCGAGCTGGTCATAGGAGCATGTTTTGTTTTGCTGGTAACAGTAAAATCCAAAACGTTACGCAGTGTGCCTTTGAGCAGAAACTACAATGCCTGAGACTTCTTAAACTAAACCATACCCCATAAGAATCCAGTAAAAGTATAATTAACTAAATTGTAAGGTAAACAAAGTAAATGAATATCACTGTCAGATATGGTACAGTATTTACAGCGTGGATGTGCAAAGTCTAGTCTTTTCAAAGCACAGAGTTTGTTTGCTTATTTCATTTAACTGGGGCAGTGCAGGTTATTGAACACACCTGAGACCTACAGTATGTAAACACGCAGCGCTGGATTGTAGCCATGGACTTGCTTCCATCCATTGTTCTCAGTGTTGGGAACGTTACTTTAAAAAAGTAATTAGTTATAGTTACTCAGTACTTGTTCCAAAAAGTAACTGAGTTAGTAACTGAATTACTCTATAATGAAAGTAACTCGTTACCAGGGAAAGTAACTATTTGCGTTACTGTTAAATAAAAACACTTTTTTGCAGTTTTCAAAAGTCAGTGTGAATGAGTAGAACAGACAGGTGTTTGGATTTATGTACTATCAAGTCAAAGATGTTCATAGTAACTGAATGAACTGAGTGGGGGTAGAGTGGGGGGGAAGCCTCTGTGACTGAATGGTATTGACCAGTGTTTGCGCCGCTGTTTAATTAATTTAGGAATACGGCTGTATTCAAAGAGAATGAGGAGGAACAGGAGTAAAAGAAACATGTGCCAACGATCAGGGCAGACTTTACGCGCAGGCATTGTGCAAGTCTCTCCGTTCATTCATCAGGCAAAACGAAAACAATGTCTCTGGAGCGGAGAGCGGGGAGAGAGGAAGAAGAAAAGGCGCTGAGAGAGACACAGCGCTCTCTCAGACGATTCTGCGTCTTTGGATTAAAAAATAAGTTCCAACACTACAGATCAATGAATCATTGACAATGATCACCAACTGGATTCTCCCCCGCGGCCGCACCGCGCTGTGGGGATGACGTCAGGGACACACGTAGTTTTTGGAGCAGAGAGGACCGTGTATGATTCGTTCAATCATTTTTCAAATTGAAATCAAAAACGAAATTACCTAGAAAGGTCTGCTATGAGCCTTTTTCATTCTATGTTTTGAGTTTTCAATCTGATACTAAAATAGAAAAAACAATATTTGAAAGTAAAGGCTCAGAGCGTCAGTATGTCATCAATTATCTTTTATTCGTCTGCAACAACGGAAGTACGGGCCATATTATTGTCCAGCTGCTACACTGACGGCATCGATGAAACTGGCCATTCTATTCAAGGAGGAGATTTCTATAAACGCTGTAATATCAGATGTATGGACAGATAAGCAGCATTTGTATTCCTCCAAGCTGCTTCTCCATGGCTGCGCGCACCGGGTCACGTGACCCAGCATCAGATGGAGCCGCTGCAATGAGCAGGGCACTATAGTACACATCGAGTTTAGTCTGTCTGTCTGCATGGGTTTGGTTTATTATGATTTTTATAGAACATCCCAGTTTCCACCTTAACCTAGTTACGTGACTGTGCCAAACCCCGGTGATGCATCAGCACACCTGCTCTTGGAGCGGTGTGAGGCCAACAAGTGGAAGCACGGAGGGGGTGGAAGTTACTAATACTAATGGGTGATTGACATGACGTGCATATTTTTGTGTCCGAGTGTTATATTTCTTTTAAAAATAATTTGATCTTTTCATTACATGTATCACTTTATTCTACAAAACCTATTTAGTTTAAACACATTTTCATCACAGTTCAATAATACATATTTTTTTTATGTTTTCACACCTCAAACCCCTAAAATGTCAGGTGGTGCAACCGGCCGAGCAAATGATTAGACTAATAAAGCTTCTGAAAATTGTGTTTTCAGGGTAACAATTAAAAAATAAAACATCATGGCATAACTATATGTTAAATATCTTTCAAATAAGCCATCATTTGTGATGGCTTATTTTAATAATGGCTTATATTAATAGTTTTAAAGTTTTTGAGATCACTAAAAAACTTTTGTCTGACAATTTGTAATCTTAAAATATCAGGGTGGCACAACCGTAAGAACAGGGCTGGTATTTTGAAATAAAGAGTAGTATCAACAAACAGGATATGACATCAGCCAGAAGAACAAGTCGTCTTTATGGCTGAGTGAAAAGGTTTGAAAATAAAATAAGCTATTTTTTCTCAATTCTTGAAACAACTATCTCAAGAACATCAGGGACAACTATGTGTGTCCCTGATGACGTCTGGGACACACATAGTTTTTGGAACAGAGAACACGATGCAACAGTACTCCGTGAGACTCCGCCCACCCTCTCCACCGCTCCTGCTGCGTGGGCTGACACTGCGGCGCTCATTCAGTCGAATTGTAACGTGCCACTTTGTTTACCCAGTAACGATAACGGCGTTGTAACGACGGGGAGAGTAATTAATTAGATTACTCCGTTACTGAAAAAATAACGCCGTTATTTTAAACGGCTTATTCCAAACACTGGCCAGCTGTAAGAGCCGCAAGAAAAACAATGTCTCTGTTTGCGGTATCTGACTTTGGAATCGTCTTTCTAGAGCTATATCCCAAAATCCCAAAATGTTTTCCTGCCAGAAATTTACATTACAATAATTTAAAACAACTTTTACAGTGAAATAAAGACTGATTCAAAGTATCATTATTTAAAAATACATTTTTGATTCATTTCAAACTCCATATCATTTTATACTTGTTTTATAGACAATCTTTGGAGTTCCCCTCTGAGGGCCCCGAACCCCACTTTGGAAACCACTGGTCTAGTTCATCCATTCATCAATTCAAAAAAAGTAATGGTAAATGGACTCAACTTATATAGCGCTTTTCTACCTTTATCAGGCCCAAAGCGCTTTACAGTAAGGAACCAGTCACCCATTCACACTCTCATTCATACACCAGTGTACGCAGACACTGGAGGCAAGGAGGGTGAAGTGTCTTGCCCAAGGACACAACGACAGTGTGCATTTGCGGAAGCTGGGATTCGAACTCACGACCTTCCGATCACGAGACGACCCGCTCTACCAACTGCGCCACCGTCGCCCCATATATCATCAAATATCATCAAAGTACAGTGCAGAGGAAGATATTTAACTGTTAGTACGTAAAAATAACACAACCGGTGAAACTACAAGGGGCTTAAATTACCATGTAACATTGAGAGTACCGGCATTACTTTGGAAAACCACAAATGGAATGATTTGTGTATATGATGACACAAATGCACTCCTGTCCATTTATAATGTCCATTTTCAGATACATGTATACTGGGAGGACTTCGGAGAAGCCATGGAGGAGGACTATCGGTCGGCCTCGAAGATATTCTGGCAAACCGTCCCGTGCATCAGGAGGGGGAAGCAGTGCTTCACCAACACTGCTCACAGTGTCAAAGTAGGATCTCCTCAAACCCACCGTCACGTCTTCCGATGGGGAAGCAGAGGCTGGGGACTCAGAGGGGGACTCACCCATCGCCTAAGCTGAAGTCACCGAGGTGGTTAGAAAGCTCCTCGGTGGCAGGGCCCCGGAGTGGATGAGATCCATCCTGAGTACCTTAAGTCTCTGGATGTTGTAGGGCTGTATTGGCTGACACATCTCTACAACATCGCGTGGCGGTCGGGGACAGTGCCCCTGGATTGGCAGACTGGGGTGGTGGTCCCCCTCTTTAAGAAGGAGGGTGTGCTCCAACTACACAGGGATCACACTCCTCAGCCTCCCCGGTAAGGTCTACTCCAGGGTGCCGGCCGATAGTTGAACCTCAGATTCAGGAGGAACACTGCGGTTTTCGCCCCCAATTGTTGTGGCACACTGGACCAGCTCTATACCCCCTCATCGGGTGCTCGAGGGTTCGTGGGAGTTCACATGTGATTTGTGGATCTGGAGAAAGCTTTTGACCGTGTCCCTCGTGGTCAATACTATAATTGAATGCCACAAAAGCAGTACAAAAATCAGCACATAATTCATTTCTTAAAGGTGCATTATGCAACTTTTTATGTGAAAAAAATATTTGTGTGTATTTGACCTTGTAGTGACCCATGAGTGGTCAGCATGACGCCTAAAAAACACTGCCTGTGTAAACCCTGAAAATATTCCTAATTCCAGTCTTTGTAACTCATAAATATATCCTTTCTTGCAGTTTGTGAGTGTGGATATGGACAAACGTCACAATCCTCACAAACCAGTCAGTAGTCGTGAAGTAATGCTCCATCATCCTCTCACACTCCAGATCTGAGCAATATTTGAGACATTATATTCATCATGAGGATCATCAAATGCATCGACTTTCCCGTGACTTTTATTGGACGTGCCGTTGATAAACAAACCTCTTAAACATCTGTGTAGGGGCCTGTTCCAGCCAGAAGATGCGCATGATGCAACATTTTACACTTTTATATATAGAAGGGAGTCGGCAGAAACCCAGAGTTCTCTGCTGCTTTCGCACTTTCCAGGCTGTTTGCCCTACTTGGACCCTCCCCTATGCTACGTGCAATAAGCAGTGCTTTTGAAGAAGCATGGTAAATAGGATCTCTCCCAGGCTGATGCACAGAAAATAGCTTTGGCAAATGGCAGCAGGAAAACGTCCCTTGTTTCTCGAAGCCCGATCTGGCAGGTCTTTGCGGGAAGACACAAAACTTCATTCATACGAGATTTACGGGAATTTTCTTTTCCGTCGTCACTTCCAGACAATAAGCCAATTCTGTAGGGCTATTGATGCATATAATTGAATTAGTTTTGGAACGCCACGGCAAAGAATTGGACACCGGGGGATTGGATCACGGCTCCCTCCGCTGCCAAGTTCACTCATCATTTTGAGTTTTTTCAGAAAGTTGAAGACGCAAACAGCACACAGACGCGTGGATTTGTCTGGTAGTTTCGAAAGATGGGCTCTGGAGATGCTTTTCCCTGAGATATGTTTGCAATCTTTCCTCCTGCTATGTACTGTATGTGTACAGGAATCTAGCGTCAGTCAAAAGCATCGACATTTCTCTTTTTTAAGTTCAGTGGGGAAAATGTAAAAGGTCGGTGTCGCTTTTTGTTGTACACTTTTACGCTAAGATTTCTCATAGCATCACAGTGACTGTGGCCATTGATAGAAAACAATGCTTAAAGGGTTATTTCAGGATTTTTGACATAGGGCCTCATTTCCTAGTTATCCAGAGTGTTGTTGATGTCTGGAGATATTTTTTTCTTAAATTCATGCAGTTCTTATATTTGAAGAGTCTTGTGGCGCTAGGCTAGAGCAAGGCTAAAGCATTTCTATGGTATCAGTTAGCCTGCATTAAAAACAGTCTGACCCATTCCACAGTGCACCTGAGGTAAAACACTTATAACACCAGACTAACCATATAAATGTCTGTGTCGATAGAATAATTTTAACCATTTTGCATTTAAAATAACTTATATTTGAGCAGCATCAGCTTCGTGGCTGTAAGCTAACGCAACAGCGGAGTGATCTGCGAGAAAATAGTCCCTCAAAATGCGGTAATTCATGTGATACAAGGTCAGTTATATTTCAAAAATGATTCTATTAACACAGACATTTATATGGTTAGTCTGGTGTTATAAGTGATTTACCTCAGGTGCACTGTGGAGTGGGTCAGACTGTTTTTAATGCAGGCTAGACTTTACCATAGAAATGCACTAGCCTAAGACTAGCCTCTTCAAATATAAGAACTGCATGAATTTAAGAAAAAAATATCTCCAGAAATCAACAACACTCTGGATAAATGAGGCCCAATGTCAAACATCCCGAAGTATCCCTTTAACTTGCACAGAGGAATAGTGCAAGGATAAACCAACAAAAACAGAATATAATGCGACATTCGATAACTGTATGCGATATTTTATCATAACATTTTAACACAACGCATTCCCAAAATAATGTGCCAAGTTGTTTCTTCATCAGACTGTCAAAATAAGACATTAAAAAGAACACATTATGGGTGAAATCGTGGGTAAAACTTCACTTTCGAACATTATAAAGTGAATTATTTGCCTTTGTTTATGGATGTATTTGCAAAAATGTGGTAAAAGTTTGCTCAAAAGACCTGATTTTGTGATATATCGGAGCTTCTCATAATTACTATGGACATTATGTCATGCAATACTGATTTATAGACAGAGGACTTAAATCTTTAGGGGACTGAGCCACAATAAAAGGAAACAATTTTAGTTTTACGACTACGACTGTATCTCTTTGGCTTTGTTTACTGTACCAAACTCTGTATATATGTAGAACTTTGTGGAACGCAGATGCTCAAATAAAAAAGATGGGGGAAAAATGTGTGATCCCTCTGGAACAGTGATCTCGAACCCGGATTGCTGTTGTTGTATGAGGTAAAAATTCACATATTACAGGAGTGGTTTCCAACCTTTTTTGTACATTTCTGGCAAGTTTGCTTGGACGAGGGCCGATTAACCTTTGTTGTCAAAATACCAAGGGCTGAACCTCCCAACTGTAGCCCAAAATAACGCACATAGCCGGGGCTGAACATCATGACTAAATGGGGTGTTATGCCAGGGAATTTATAAGGAGAATACTCACCAAGTACTTTACCAATGTTTCATACTAGTTCTTAAAATCATCTGAAGGGCCAGAGGTTTTATACTTAAGGGCCTGGCGTTACCCCTGCCCTATATCGAGATTCAGTATTGAGCTCCCAGGTCTCTGTGCCCCTGGTTTTGGGAAACACTAGCCCACAGTATGGCAGTATGTTTACCAACCAGGGGTACTGGTTGGGGTTTCTTTGGGGGCACTCGAGGACCTAGCAGTGGGTACTTGGAACTATTTCAGATTGAAAAAATAAAGAGGGAAACTGAACATTTTTTTGATTTTCGGACATTGTCTTTTTACTCACAAATAGCGCTTTTGACCTCTTACCTGAACCGAGCACATTTTCTCCAGTTTGGCTTTACCCAAATCTAAAAGCTTCTTGAAAAATAGCATAAAAAATAAGACGAAAAAGCCAAAAAAAGAGCTACAGAAAAGTGACAGAAAACATGGATGAAAAGCAACGAAAAAAGTGACAAAAATGTGACGAAAAAACGATGGAAGGAAATGTCAAACAACGTGAGGAAAAAGCACAGGCCTGTAGGTGGTGATCTTATGGATTCTTATGGATTTGGGTAAAGCTGAACTGGAGAAAATGCACTCGGTTAAGGCGGGGTTAAGAGGTTAAAGCAGTAGTAAGTAACTTGTTTACCTTAATAAATCCTTTCCGTAGTCCCTCTGGGGGTAATACAAGTGTTAATGGGATGATTGGGGGTCTTTCATCTCCCCCTGGTGTCTCTGGACAGAAAACCACAACTTCGCTGCCAATACACACTAATGGAATCACGAAGAAGAAGCTAACAGGCTAACGGGTAAAGCTAACTGCGGGCTAGCGCCACTTAAACAGTATTTACAGTCAAGTTTGAGTGAAAAAAATGATCTCCATGGTGTAATTGGATGTACAATATCCCTCTCTCACTTTGTCTTTTCTGTCAGCGTAGTATTTACTCTCACGGACAATTAATGAATGAAAAAACGCAACATGCGACGACACCTGCAGTGGCGCTTACGGCCTTTAGGGGCATGAGTTACTTAGTACTGCTTTAAGTGAGTGTTTCCTAAATAAACGGCACCTTGAGGTGGTACACAGAGCCCCGCTGAAATGTCCAAGGGGTCCGCAATACAAAAAACGTTGGAAACCACTGCAATACGGGGTTCACACTTAAAGCTGGAGTACCTGATTTTTCCAGTTTGCAATCTGCAAAGTTCACACAAGCTGTGAGTCGCAGCCACAGCTCACGTCTCGCTCTCAAAATCCCTCCCGCACATCCCGTTTCTTCACGTGAATTACGGTAATAATAACATGCACGCTTCTTATGTAAAAACCTTATTTCCAATGACAAATCTAAGGCCATTTGAGCTGCTCGTTCTGTCTGAGAGGGAGAAGGGGGCGGGTGCGGATCAGCGGAGCGCAGAGGCATTAAAGATGAGTAAAATACATTGGAAATTAAGGCGGTAAGACGTACTTAGACGCTAAGTTTCGAGTGGCTTTTCAGATACTTAAGGGTGGGTTTGACTGTGATATCATTCTGGCTCACGCAGTAAAACTCTCTACTGGATAAAATACATTTAAATAGGGAAAACGTGGAACAGCTTGGTCGCTTCTAACTTTACCCCCGTTTGGAGCATAGACATATTATTAATAGACCGTCATTCCTCACTCCTCCCCGTTTACCACAATGACCACGTTCGAGGGGGAAATCATGGCGGATTTACAGACTCCTCCTCCCCAGCTCTGACGACGCATGTTCCTAATAAGGGCATAAGGGCGGGATCTTCACTGTAGACTCGGCCCTTCCGTGACGTGTAGCTCGCGCAGCTCCAATGCCAACAGTCAGACCCCCGTTAAGTAGGAGATTTCTAAAAAATGTTGCTACCATAACCAGCCCGGTGCCCCAGATTGTTTTTAACCCAGCGTAATCACAGGAGGAATATCTAGCTCTAGCCACTTCTAAAACATTAGGCACCGGGCATTAAAGCTGTTTTTAACGTGTCTAAAGTCCAATGCATTCCAATGGGGGAATAGCGGCCATATGGAGGTACTACAGCAATAGCGGAGCAATGGCGGCCTCCAGTGTCGTAGTCACAAAGCAGAGCAGTCAGAGGCCATTGGTTTGGAGCTATACCTTTGCTGGGAGAGGCTAAACACTAACAACATTTGCGTGACTGAGCGCACGCACAAAGACCAGACAGTTACGCATCAACTCGTCTAAGCTCAGGTAAGAACATATCTCAGTTTGTAAAAACAGTGGCCTATTCCATTAATGAGTAAAAAAACGCAACATGCTACGACACCTGCAGTGGCGCTTATGGCCTCTAGGGGCATGAGTTACTTAGTACTGCTTTAAGATGAGGAAAATGGGAAATATAGCCGTTGCCCCGCCCACCACATATTATGCATTTTCAGAAAGCTTTTACCGAGGCCCCTGTGGCCATCCGGGTCATTGGTCAAATCATTTCGTAATTATACATATAATATAATGCATGACTGAAGCATCAATGAAAGAATGAAATGATCTATAATTACACTAATAAAGGGCACAATGGCAGATGACCCTATGGCAGAACAGCACACTGTCTTTCAACCATGTGATGCCTTGTGAAATAAAGCCTAAAAATTCCACACACAAAACGCTGTTACGTTTGCGCGGCTTTGCATCACGTTGTAAAACCCGCAGAACATTTTAAAATCCCCTCGTGTCACGTGTCCCGGGCTTTACGCGGTGAACCAGGCCACACGCCAGCGCCGCGACGGATGGCTGAAACGCTCACCCATTCATCCATCCGGACTCCATCTTTAAATAACCTGCAGGGATCGTCTGTCATCGCCCTGATTCATTTCATATTGTATTTTTAGACGCAATTAAAAGCAAACTTCCTTGTGGTGTTTTGAATCGCACGCGCCCAGGAGAGGAAATAAAAAGACGAAGCCGTGTCTTGTTACAGTCGCGGGGGAGTAAAAAAAAAAAGGGAGTACCTGTGGCATAAGGCAGCTATGCAATAAAGCGTGTGCCATCTGGTCGAGATTCTTCCAAGAAAGTCACCGGAGACTTCATTAAAGTTGGAATATTAGCGAGGGAGAGAGTGATGCTCCTACAGTACGGTGACAGCTATAGAACAGGAGGCTTTGAATAGATGTGACAAGTGAAATTACATTACACTGCAGGTAATAAGAGCAGTGTTATTGAAGCAAAACCATGTGAAATTAAATTAAATAACCTTTCATTTTAGCAGCGTAATAATGCTATGTGAGTATGTGGGGGTATATGGCAATTTGCAGAAACACAAAGAAAAGGTAGTGGATTATACTTTAGATCAAAGTAATATGGCAATGGGATGTACATTACACTAATGAAGATGTTGTTTCTCTGTTCATTTGTTCGCGTCACTGTTTGATGTCTGTGTCATTGCTGGATCCTGTTTGTCAAACCAGTAATAAATGTGCCTGCGAGGCAACATCTGTCGTGAAATTCGTGATGTTCATAAATCACAAAACTCAACTTTTTAAAGCACATCATCTGCCAGGTTCTTCTGAGCAGCTTTGCCAAGAAATTGCAGGGCTGCTGTCTTGTCACCTTTCAGTGAAAATTGGCATTTTGATCTTGCAAAAGGTAATCCAACTGCGGATCAGCAATACAAACATTTGGAGAGGGGTGTGATCATTAACTGGCATGAATAACGTTGACGGTTCACCGCCCCGAAGAGGCCATTTCAGCTCTTCAACAGCCCTGCTCCAACCCCAGGGCTGTTGGCGCTACATGGCTAAGTAACTAAATACATGTATTTAGAATACTCATTGAAGTAGCTGTGTTCTGGTACAGTTACACTTTCATTTGTGAATATTTAGAATGGTAAATGAACTCATGGACTCAATAATACAGCACTTTTCTACCTTTATCAGGCCCAAAGCGCTTTATAATAAGGAACCAGTCACTCATTCACTCTCTCATTCATACACCAATGTACACTGGAGGCAAGGTGGGTGAAGTGTCTTGCCCAAGGATACAACAACAGTCTGCATTTGCGGGAGCTGGGAGTCGAACGCGAGACGACCCGCTCTGACTGCGCCACCGTCGCCCCGTAGTAACAGGAGAATACAGTTACTTTCCTAAAACCAAAGGGAAACATCACAGTATCAGTCATTACATTTTAGCTTCATATTGCACAACATTATTAAGAAATAACTTTTAATAATGAGCTGTTTTTCCTCCTAAAATGAAATAAAGATTTAAAACACCACAGAGAGAGAGTTTTTGAATTACTAATTAGTGGTAAATACGTTAATTACTGACTACATTTTTGTGTAATTTTAGGCATATTCATACATAGAATACAATACTCTGATTGGACAAAGTAACGGAATACAAAATACATTTTTAGTATTCAGTATTCTGTAACTAAATACAATCACAAAGTTTTCTCCTCAGCACTGTGCAGCTGCACCTCCAACACCCCCTGACACCGTGAGGTAACGGCACAGGCGATGTAGGGCTGAGGTTGAAAGTAGTCCTGGTGAAAGGGAACATGCCGCATGGCCTCCGCTGAAATCAAACCCAGTTCATTTTCACCAAGCGTTGGAGACATTTTTGTGTTTTCCTCCAGGCCATATGCGGCGCTCGGGAAACCCCATGGTGTCGGTGTTGCCTGTGTACTTTATATAAGGCGTGGTTCATCTATCAGGTGCTGTCTAATGAGGAAACTGTTTCTTGACCGTGTTTGAAGAGTGTGTTTGTGGAACAGTTTTGTGCATATTTTAGTCATTTAAGAAGAAATAAATTTTTGAACATGGCAATTTTGGATGTTTTTGATTGACGCCCAGAACGTTTGGTAATGAGGCAGCCAGGGCGGCGATATATGGATTATATCGCCCCAACACCAAGACTATCTGGAGACTTGCCTTATTGCCAGGGGACGTATCGGAGACATCTCCGTGACCAGACTCTAGTCTCCAACCAGTCTTCAGGCTAGACAGGCCCTTTGTGTGCGCGCAATCAGTCCAAGTTGCGGAGACAGCCAGTCGGGAACACTCAGGGAGCCACTCACCCATTCACGCTCTCATTCATACACCAACGTATGCCGACACTGGAGGCAACATGGGAGAAGTGTTTTATTTTTTATTAAATCAACATAAAAACACAAGATACACTTACAGTTAGTGCTCCATCCCAAAACCCTCCCTTCCTTCACACCCATTCACACTCATTCACACAAAAGGGTTGTTTCCTTCCATATTAACATTCTGGTTCCTACAATATCAATGCAGTCTGCGGGGGATAAAGTCCGTGAAGCACCTAAACCAGTGCCTCTCGGAAACCACATCCACTGCAATAGGGTCGTGTGTGCTGCTGGTCCACTGTTAGTAATAACATTTAACAATTACATTTTACTTAAGTTCATTCATTATTTTATTTACCTTTCTTCTTCTTTTTTAATAAAGAACACTATCTTCACCAGACCAGGTTTCAGCGAAATTAGATGGTTTAAAGGGCTCTTAAAACCAGGTCCAGTCAAGATTATGTCGAGATCGAGCTCAGCAACACACACCTTCATTTACATACACTCAGATTAGGGAACACAACAACAGATTGCATATAATCTATAATCAAAATAAGCATTTGAGAACTTCCCATCTACGTTTATGTTTTTTGGCATCATTATCGGTTTCAGCCATATAACGTTCTAAAGTTAAGAAATGCTGAATAAATGTTTTAAAGAGAGTAATACTAAGTGAATATCTATTTACGAGAAGTTTCCCAAGGACACAATGACAGTTTGCATCTGCGAGAGGCTCGGACCCCCAACTGTCGCTTAGTCTCATCACAAAACCTTCTGGCGCACTCTCCAGCTCAGAGCTATACATTTTGCAGTAGTTCACTCTAGCGCCGTAGAGAAAATGGGCAGAAAAGGGTCACTTTGCCCACTGCATCGGGAAGTATATACGGGCTCGTGGTGGGACATCCTTCAGCACCGGGTCGTCTTTATGATGCCAGTCAGTGCCGTCGCTCCCGCCGCCGGGATTTACTCCAGACAGGCAGATCGCTAAGACAACTGATTAAATAGCAGTGAGAAGACAGGAAAATGTTTAATTCACACGCGCTTAGTATTCATGGGTGGGACGCCCATACAAGAGTTCACCTTGGAAGGGTCACCGCGGAGGGAAGGGCCGGAATCCCAAAGAGCTCCCGGCTGATGCTGGCACCGCGCGCGCCCCAAACAAAACTCATTGTGCTTTTAATTGCTTTGATTATCAAGTTTACTCTGCTAAAATTGAAAATGGTAATTGGCCACAACACGTTTAGGTATTCGGCGACTTCTGCGCGGATAGATTTACGGGCAAAATCGATTCCTTTGTCTGGCTCTAAATGGGGAGTGCTTTTCTATTTGTTGTTTCGAATATGCTCCATGCATGTCGTAAAAGCAGGAAAAGGGGAGGGGGAAGTTATGCGGGAAGCATGGATACGGCGGTTAGCGAGATTACTTTCATAATTAAGTGCCACATGATGAGGGATGTTTAATTTCGCTGAAGCTAAAATCATTTGTGCAGAGGAGGATACAATATCGTTGTAGTTAAACAGAAAAGGACTGGTGCAGCTTTGGTTATTTCTAGAACGCTCCCAGTGGAAATATTTTGTTTTCTTAAAGAGGGAGTATTATGCTTTTTTCAATCACATAGCACCCGTCTATAGCATACTACAATGATGACGTAACCTTCTGTTGGTCTGTATATGCAGTAAATTAAAATAACTGCCTTGAATAAAATTGCTCTCTCAAAATGGCTGTACTGAACGTCTTGAAATAGGCCTCTGTCTCTTTAAGAAGCTTTCCGACACGCCCCCTTCAGCACACTGCTGTGGCATCTAAACAACAACACTGCGCGGGGAGGGGGCTCTGCTGAGCTGAGGAGCAGTGGTTGGTGGCTTGGCTGGTGACAAAAGGTCCAGAGGCGTCTCCAGGAGGTGGGGGCGTTCCTAGGAGGACTGAGGCATAGCTACACCTAAAATGGCTACCGTCTAAGTTTTTACTGATTACTCAAAAATATGTGAATGAGCCAAGGCAACACTCCAGGCATGTGTTTAATGAGGGAATGACATAATAACATGATATAAAGCTTGAAAAAGTCGATTTTACATAATACCCCCCCTTTAAATACAGTTACGTTAACCTTTACACGATCCAAGTCTAGTTACACAAAATCAAACATGTCAATTTTCTAAGCGGATTAAAAGGGGCACTATATTGTGAGGCGTAATAACACCTGGAGCACTTTGACGTCCGCACAGTAATATCATCAAAGTACTCCAGTTTGTGAATAAGCCCAAAGCCCATCTCGACTGCGTGAGTCAATCAGGCTCGGCCCAAACAAACCACACCGCCATTGAAATGTGTGAGCGAGTTCAGGTAGCGGAGCGTGAACACTGAAGTATATTGAGCCATAACCGAGAACTATAAGGCTTACGGGCATTTTTTTTTAAAGACTATAAGTCTTTACTTATAGTCTTTAAAGACTATAAGTCTCATAAGTTTTTATTTCTCATTTCAGTTTAAATGTTGTGAATATCGGCGACATGAGGCCACAGTTTCAGACCCTGGACTTTGTCCAACAGTCACTTCAAGGGTCAGAAATGTCTGAGATAGTTATTCCAACTATATGAACAAGGACTGGTCGTCACTTTTGAAGCATCTCTTCGTATGAATGGCAGTTTGGTTTCTGTCTATCTCCGTACGCAGCCCTGGTTGTAAAAATAGACTTTAAGCTAATATTGTAACAGGCTCCATGGCGACGACAAAAACGCTTTAAATCATCAACTTTCCAGCGGTTAAAACGCTCCAAATCAGAGCTTTCTTCATTGCTTTATGCTAACTATCAATATTGTTTGGTAGCCAAAAGACATTCCACTACCCATAATGCAACGGGCGAGCCGAGATGGGAATTCGGCTTATTGGACTACAGCTGTCGTCACGTCCGCTAATTTGTGCGCGTTGGGTCCCTGCATGGAATAGACAGGGAATAGTCTGGCAGAGCCAGGCAGTGTTCACACATCTGGTCCAACTGGCCCAAGAGTACGACGACCCACCGGGGAAAGCCCCGATGGCCAGTCCAGTCCAGCGACAGCGCCACCTGCATAAAATACATTACGCCAATGGGAGTCGGTCCAACGTAAACTCTGCCGTACAGTTTGAGTTCGGCACAGACATTCTTCACATGACGACAACCAAGAAATATCAACGTGAAGAGTTTGGACGACAACTTACTTCCTCTTGTATTGTTTGTAAACTAACAAATGATCAGGTATGGGGTAAAAGTGTCCTTGATTCGAGGACAAGAAACTCAAGTCGTTACAAAAAAAAATTAAATCCTGTTTTTCTCTTGCACCTTTTCGTTTGTGACTAAGACCCACTTTTAAGTTTCCACGTCTTTGTGTTTTGATGGATGAAAAATAACATGTTTTTGCAGTTTTGTTGCCGAGATAGTTATCAGCTCGGCGAGTATTGACTGTGGCGTGTGCAAATCTGCAATTAAAAACCTGATCCCCGGGACAAACAGCTCTCCATGACTTGTGCGTTTTCTTCGCAATCCCACTCCATCTCGAGAAATCCTTTTATCCTCCCACTTCCTGTTCAAACCACGCAGCGATTTACACAAAGCAACTGATACACTCGGCTGGAGAAAACAAGAGGAATTACTGTTAATAAAAAGCGCTGCAGTTAATCCGGGGAGAGAGGACGCAGTTGGAAGCGTTGGCTGGCAAAGACTTGGCCGTCCGAGGATCCTCCGCTCTTAATCTACTGCTCTACAGAGACGATAAGGGCTCCGTGTTTACTGCGCTGTAACGCGGTGACTGGAGTCTGCCAAAACAAAGTATTTCTATGTTTCCAAGTTTGCAAGAAGGGGTGAAAAAGTCGACACACTTTTGGATCAAAGTATGGCATTACTCAAAACCAGAATCTACTGAATCGACACTGGATATTTTGTACCTGTCTGGTTTTTGTCCGTGCGCTCAGTCACGCAAACAGACCAAAGACGTTGTTAGCGTTAAGCCTCTCCTCCTCTCCTCTATGGGGCCAAACGAGGGTGAAGTTAGAAGCAACAGAGCTCTTCCGCGTTTTCATTAAACACATGCCTGGAGTGTTGCCTTGGCTCATTCACATATTTTTGAGTAATCAGTAAAAATGACGGCAGCCATTTTAGGTGTAGCTATGTACTATATCGATGTATACGATATGGTCTAATTCCATATCTCTTTTAAAAATATATCGATATATCTTAAATATCGATATATCGCCCAGCCCTAGCTTGCTGTTTGGTCGAGACGTTCAGCTGGGGCCTTTCGTTTACATCGTTGTCGCTGCCTCGATAACGCTGCATGAAAGTTGAAAGTCGCTCGTCCACATACATACTGCCACCGCTTTGCCTTGTCCGTGTTTTGTTGGGCCCATTCTCTTTCCAATTGTGTCATGTTGTCGCGGATCTTACCGGGCTTTGTAAATGGGATAAACACCGATCTGGATATCTAGAGTCGGATTTGCACAAGCCTCGACAGCAGTGCTTCTTCTTCTTCTTCTCATCATGGCGGACTGCTGCCAAACTAAGGCACATGCCACCACCTACTGTATTGTGCTTAGTTCCTTAGCTTTTGACCATGTTTTGTAGCAGAAAACTTAAGACTGACTATCGAAAATGCAAAATGAGCGCGTGTTTGACTTTACACCCCATGATGCTTTGCGGCGATCTATTTTTAGCTACTGTGACGCTATTGACCTTTCGCAAAACCACGCCCCAAAACGGTAATTGTCCAATCAGACATCCTAGCAACCGTTACTACGTATGAAGCTCTCCAATGCAAAACAATGGGACATACCAGCAATGAGCACTGAGCAGATGCACTTTTTTTACTGCTAACCACCAAAAACCCACCACACAAAGAAGAAGAAGCAAAATGGTGAAGCGATCTGCCTATGGAGGATGTAAATCGGACACTAGGGACCACAAGAGTGTGTCTGGGGGAGTCCAGTTATTTCCCTTCCCAAAGCGAAAACACAACCTGAGCACTGCCTACAATGGATCAAACAATGTGGACGGCCTACGCCCAGCTAAATTTCTCCAAAATAAACAAGCAAATGTCTGCTCTAAGGTAAGGCAAGAGCCTATAGTTAGGCTAACACCTTAGCATGCTAACATCGTAGCTACTGACAGTCACATAACGTTACACAAACTGGCACTGGAGCTGTAACTTTAACTGCCGTGGTGAACTTTTACAAGCCTACAGTCTGACGTGTTTTTGCCTCCCTTTTTGATAAAAGTACTGTGTATTTTTTTCACGGCCCTTATAACTGGCTGTAGCTGATTATCATTGTGGCACCTGTAGGTTTAGCTAGCGTTAGCTAACTTTAGCGCACCGGAGAAATGCACGGAGAAATTTTCCTATTTTTAGAAATATTTAAAACCTAAGAGAGTGCTTACCGGGCAGTGCAAGAGCACGACTGGTCCACAAGGCTGTGCTGTTGCATTTAAGGAAGAGATCAGAAGGTTTCTCTCATAATTCTGGAGACTTGTCTGTAGCTTTAGTACCAATAGTTGTCCTTTATCCTCCGTTGGATAGTTTAATATCTTGAATATATCCCTCCACTGCATACTGTGACCCCTTTTGCCTCGATCTGGAGGATATTGCGGCGGTATTGCTCCAAAAAAGGTCACTGACGTGCATGGCAATCTGTTTCGCTGGTCGTGTTTTACCATTTTTTTGTCGGGTGTAGCAACAGTAACTAAGGGGGGCGGGGCTTGGCGAAAGGTCAATTAAGTTATCATCATTGCCTATTCTACACTGCAAAAAGTAATCTAGAAATAAGCAAAATGTCTGTCCTTTAATTTCATGTAATATGTCCATTTGGAAATGATTCTATATTTAAAATAAGAAAAAAAAATCTCATCGCACTCAATAACTTAAATTAAAGGACAAACTTATTAATTTCAAGAAAATGTAACTTTTTGTTCGTACTACATAAAGTGCATGCAGAGAATCAAAATTGTATTTCTCTCAATCCATTGTTGCAAAAAGACAATAGGTAACAGATCAATATCAAATATCACGTCACAATTAATAAAAAAAGAGACACAACAGTGCAAACGGTCTGTTTTTCTTTCATAAATGCTGCATTTACAATGAAAACTGATTCTCAGAACAATTTTAAGTCCCACCAGATTGCAGAAATTACAGAGTTTTTGAGAACTGTACATTCTTCAAGGAAACAAGGCTCCACAAACACAACTGGACATTTCTAGACTTAGATTCACCGCCCACAATGACAGTTTGGCTGTCCTTGAGCAACACACTTTACCCACTTTGTCTTTGTATGAATGTAGTGTGAGTGAGCATTTGTTAGTTTTTGAAAGGCGTCAGTAGTGTAGACAAAATGCTGCAGCTGTTTTGTGCTCCTTACACTGGCTCCCTGTCAGCTTTCGTGTTCAATTTAAGGTTTTGCTGATTTTTAAATGTCTCCACTCCTTGGGCCCGCTCTATTTGAGTGATCTCTTGCGACTTTATACTCTATCCAGAGCTTTGAGGTCAGCTGACCAGCTCTATTTGGAAGTTCCTAAAACTAGGAAAAACGAGAGGCGATAGAGCCTTCTCTGTGGCAGCGCTCCGACTATGGAAGAGCCTTCCTTTGTCTGTCAGGTCCTCTCAGTCTGTGGAACAGTTCAAGTCCAGACTGAAAACACACCTCTTCTCCCTGGCCTTCAATACGAGCTAGTTGAGTGTATCTTGGCATCTTTTACTTGTATTTTATTTCTACGTGACCTGTTATTATTATGAAGCACTTTGGTCAACAGCAGTTGTTTTGTGCTATACAAATAAACTTGAATTGAATTGACTGACGGCCTCGCTTCCATCCCTGACCAGCTACATTACAACCTGGTATGGAGGGAATGAATAATGCAATGTAAAGTGTCTTTGAGTGTTCAGAAAAGTGCCACTGTATTATAATTACCAGCTAAGAACCACTGCAATCGACACATTGCAAACAACTGTAACACAACCCCAAAACTTCCTAAATTAAACTTAAGCTGTAAACTCAAGGTAATCATGTTTTGAGGCCAGGGGAGTGTGAGCGCCTTGTGTTGTGCCTCGATAAGAGTGAACTGATACTGCAGCTCCCTGCAGGCCCCCTCAGACTCCACACTCACACTAGTATGGTGCAGTGTTTAGTGCTCGTGCTTCACACACTTCGAACCCGGGCCGGACGAGCCTTTCTGTGTGGAGTTTGCATGTTCTGTGTAGGTTTCCTCCGGGTACTTCCCCTAGCACTAAAACATGTGCAATAGGTGAATCCTCCAGCCATTAAAGTGACAGGTTTTAATGCTTTTGAAAATATTTCAGATCAAAAACGTCTGTTGAAAGTAATAATTATCATTTTATTTCAGTGAAGCAGCAAATTAATAAAAAAATGTTGGGAAGAAAAGTTATTTTTATTAGACTTTTTAAGCTGCTGACAGGAAGTGAAGTTTCATCGCAGTTGGACTCATTTCCCATTGACATAACATGGTCGGCACGGCAACAGTTTAAAATGGTTCGCCTCTATCTATGTCACTTCCTGTTAGCGTCCAATAAGGAAGTGAAACTATAAACATCACACAAATGGTCAAACTAAAGAAAGCTGGGTAACAACATCAAGCAAAATCTTAAACATAATTGTGTTAACTGTTGATTCACCCTTTTTTTTAAGTTTAATTAACTACCTGGATGACTGAGAAACTGTATTGTTTTAATTGTGTTAACTATGTATGTATGTATATTAAGTACCACCACCTGTCCACATACAGGCTCTGGGAAGATGTTGTCATCAATATTCTCACCCTTCATTCCATTGTAGATGAAGAATTTTATGCATTCAGTAAATAATGCAGTCGACACTCGTTTACTAGGGTAGAAATTGGATCCATAAACTAAAAGGCGACTACCCCCTAAGCCATTTAAAAATATTACACACTGTCAGAGGTAGGGGAAGTCGGAGCACCTGGAGGACAACGATACCGACAACAATGCTGATACTGGTCATGCCATATTGGTAAATGCACTCGAGTCAAATCAAATGTTGTCTTAGGAGCAATGTCGTCGGGTTCTTCGTGCCCTTGGTAGGGTCTCCCATGGGACACAGGTTCAAGCAGGTCAGAGCAGACTGTCCACGTCTGGGTGTCACCCATTCAACCACTTCTGCCAACTCAAACAACTGTAAGTGCTTTCCAGTCCTAAAAGATGAAGCGAGACATCACAGACCGATCCCTCTGCTAATTCATGCAACACCATGTTTGCCCCGTCGCCAAATCCAGGAAAAGCGACGTTTGAGTATTGAGAAAAGCACTACATAAGAGTGATGAACTATTATCATCACAGATTATGATGGATTCTTGGCTTTATTGTCTGCCAGGCATTATTCAAGACGCCCATTTACACAGCCTAATGAAGCACAGGGCGTGTGGAGGAAGCCTGTGCGGCGGTGGCGTAGCTCTGGCTGAGCCTTTTGCTGGTAATGATAATGAAGTGAGCCGAGGAGGAGGGGGGCAGGCAGATGGTTGGCCGGACACAGTGTTGATAATGGCGACATTAGTCTGTCGGGAAGCAACATTCAGCTCAAGGTCAATGGCAGCCGAAGAATGGATTTGGAAATGACTGAGGCCGCCGCACGGAACCGGATCTGTGTTTAAGGTTTTCAGGGCGTTTCACGAGCGCTCAGCGGCAGACCTAATATATTCAACCGCACATTAATCCATCTGTGTCAGCGCAGCCGCAACGGGGCAGAAAATGGCCTTCTTTTTATCTATGTAAATAGATTTTCACCTTACATGTGTCTGCTGATGTATGGACGACCTAAATGATGCGGGTGCAGTCGTGGGATGAATGGACTTGGCCACCAGGGTAAGTTGGCATCACAATTCCTTTAGATGCATTTAGGATATTTCAGAGGTTTCAGGCCACGAACCCCAAAATCAGGATCCATACTGTAAAAATAAATATGCTGCTTATGGTAAAATTAAGCAGTGGTGGAAGAAGCTTTCAATATTCTTACCTAAGTAAAAGTGCAGACACAGGACCAGAAATGTACTTAATCAGTAAAAACTTAGACGGCAGCCATTTTAGGTGTAGCTATGCCTCAGTCCTCCTAGGAACGCCCCCACCTCCTGGAGACGCCTCTGGACCTTTCGTCACCAGCCAAGCCACCAACCACTGCTCCTCAGCTCAGCAGAGCCCCCTCCCCGCACAGTAGTGTTGTTTAGATGCCACAGCAGTGTGCTGAAGGGGGCGTGTCGGAAAGCTTCTTAAAGAGACAGAGGCCTATTTCAAGACGTTCAGTACAGCCATTTTGAGAGAGCAATTTTATTCAAGGCAGTTATTTTAATTTACTGCATATACAGACCAACAGAAGGTTACGTCATCATTGTAGTATGCTATAGACTGGTGCTATGTGATTGAAAAAAGCATAATACCCCCTCTTTAAAGGTGCATTATGCAACTTTTTATGTGAAAAAAAAGATGATATTTATGCGTATTTGACCTTGTGGCCCAGCGGTGGTATGAGTGATCAGCATGGCGCCTTTACTTTCCATCACAGTGGCCTCTAGGATGCTCCAGGATCAACTGTTTGGAAGGTTTTAACTGCTGACCAGAAAATGCACATTTAAGTAAAAGTATCTGAAGTAAAAGTATAAAAATATGCATTGTAAAATGTACTTTATAAGTAAAAGTGTTTAAAGAGGGGGTATTATGCTTTTTTCAATCACATAGCTCCAGTCTATAGCATACTACAATGATGACGTAACCTTCTGTTGGTCTGTATATGCAGTAAATTAAAATAACTGCCTTGAATAAAATTGCTCTCTCAAAATGGCTGTACTGAACGTCTTGAAATAGGCCTCTGTCTCTTTAAGAAGCTTTCCGACACGCCCCCTTCAGCACACTGCTGTGGCATCTAAACAACACTACTGTGCGGGGAGGGGCTCTGCTGAGCTGAGGAGCAGTGGTTGGTGGCTTGGCTGGTGACAAAAGGTCCAGAGGCGTCTCCACGAGGTGGGGGCGTTCCTAGGAGGACTGAGGCATAGCTACACCTAAAATGGCTGCCGTCTAAGTTTTTACTGATTACTCAAAAATATGTGAATGAGCCAAGGCAACACTCCAGGCATGTGTTTAATGAGGGAATGACATAATAACATGATATAAAGCTTGAAAAAGTCGAGTTTACATAATACCCCCCCTTTAAGAGTTTAATGTGCAGGATTTTTTCAATCATTTTAAATCAAACCAGGTCTAAACGAGTAAACCACTAACTCAGGTCAGAAACAGGAACTAAACCAAGTCTAAACTGGGACTAAACCAGTTCATCATAGAGAGGTCACCTTGAAAATAAAATACTTTTAACCCAATTTAATAATGTAGTGTAGTAGAAAGTAAAAAGTATTCATCATAAAATGTACTATTTGTTACTTTGTTACTTTCCACCACTGATATTAAGCAGCAAAAACTTAATAACATCATGATCAATAATATAAATGTATATATTACATGCTTTACTTTGCAATTTAACCTTTATTCACAAATATGTGCTGTTTTCAAGTAAGAATGCCACTAAATATGGTGTCAATATCTTTATTGTTCTATCTATCTATCTATATCATCTCCATAGTGTTGCTCCCCTTCACTGTGCAGCTGTTTCAATGAAGAGAAAACAGAACAATAGCCCGTGCGGCTGTGATGAAGCTATGGCGCGTGTTTTTTTTAGTTTGCGATGAACGGCTCGAGCTTTGCAAGTGATCGAGTGAAAAGCATTTCCTGGATATGACCTTAGGACGAGCTGCCGCTGCCAAGGACAGTCTCGAGGGAGGAGTCAAAGATTACTCAAAGCTGCGCGAGTTGGTCGAAACACAGCTCCAGGTCTGTTCTTGATGGGAGAAAGTTCCTGCATTGAGAGACGAATTAAGGATCAAAAATCTGGACTGAATTATAAAAATAAACTACACCGTGATGCTTTTATGATGGAGATGTCTGTGAGCGAGCGATCCGAACAGGATTTTCAGTATTCTTCATGCAACCTTTTCAAACTGTTTATAATTCTATGATCTGTGAACCCGTTCGTTTAACCATTAAAAACTCTCCTGAACTCTACCAGGCTGCACTTTGGTGACACAATCTCTAAATCGTTTCCATTTTGCGCTCCCTCCCGAGGCTTTTTACTTTTTTTTGTTTTTATATCGCTGCTCTCCACAGGGATCAATACTCTCGTAGCGAGCCTTTATTGTCTCACTTTCAATTAAAACGATTAGCCGCACTGAGGCAAAACACACCCTTGACCGTAACGTCGAATCCCAGGGCAGGGATACTTACCCTCAGCCTTTTTTTTACTCCTCGGCGAGCGGAAACTATATAGAGCCACAGCCGCGGCCACGGGAGGCGAGGCAGAGGTTGATCCGGGGGGAGAGACGGCTTTTTTTTTCCCCTTTTGTCACTGAGCATTAGCATAGGCAGCAGGAGCCAGCCGGAGAGCCCCGGGCAGTCTGCTTCTGGAATATTCATGCACACATTTTGTACATTAGCAGCAGAGGGGCATAGTTGACTTACTCTTACTAAGTCGAGGTACGTGGAATGGGTAAAGAGTTGCCGTGAAACAGTTCAATTGGAATATTTTGTCGAGGGAGTGCGTGCGGAGGCAGGTTTTAAGCCGTTGCCATTTGCAATCGGAACTACAGTGAGAATGATGACCAGTGGTTCTTGACTGGGTTGAGCTCAAATACGGTGGGAGATTCCTTATTGGCGACTGAGAGCCTCCGCAAACGTTTAACCATATGTGAGGCTTAAAGGGGGGGTATTATGTAAAATCGCCTGGAGTGTTGCCTTGGCTCATTCACATATTTTGAGTAATCAGTAAAAACTTAGACGGCAGCCATTTTAGGTGTAGCTATGCCTCAGTCCTCCTAGGAACGCCCCCACCTCCTGGAGACGCCTCTGGACCTTTCGTCACCAGCCAAGCCACCAACCACTGCTCCTCAGCTCAGCAGAGCCCCCTCCCCGCACAGTAGTGTTGTTTAGATGCCACAGCAGTGTGCTGAAGGGGGCGTGTCGGAAAGCTTCTTAAAGAGACAGAGGCCTATTTCAAGACGTTCAGTACAGCCATTTTGAGAGAGCAATTTTATTCAAGGCAGTTATTTGAATTTACTGCATATACAGACCAACAGAAGGTTACGTCATCATTGTAGTATGCTATAGACTGGTGCTATGTGATTGAAAAAAGCATAATACCTCCTCTTTAAAGGTGCACAATGCGACTTTTTATGTAGAAAAAAAAAAGTTCATATCGGCTCATATGTGACCTTTCAGTGCGGATGCTTGTGTGGTTTGAACGGCCTGCTCACTGGCCTTTCTAAACGAGCTGTTAGAGCTGCAGAACATCCAAAACGCTGCTGCTCAAGTCCTGACCAGAACCAGGAAATATGACCATATTAGTCCAGTGCTCCGGTCTCTGCACTGGCTTCCTGTCGCTCAGAGAATAGAGTTTAAAACAGCTCTGTTTGTGTATAAATCCCTTCATTGTCAGGCACCAAAGTACATCTCTGACATGTTAGAGCCGTATGAACCACCTCGGGCCTTGAGATCCTCAGGGAGGGGTCTCCTGGTGGTTCCTATAGTCACCACCAAACACGGTGAAGCTGCGTTTCAGTTTCATGCAGCAAAAGTCTGCAGTGTCTGTCTCAGTGAGGACATGACACAGGCCTCAACCCTGAGTGTGTGAAAGGACACCTTTTTACTGGAGATTGATTGTATTTTAACGAATTTTAATATATACATATATATATTTTTTTTAATGTAATTGTATCGATTGATTTGTTTTATTGATTTTGATTGTGTTTTTATTTGTTTCATTGTGTTTGGTGTGAGGCACATTGAGTTGTCATGTACATGAAATGTGCCACACAAATAAACTTGCCTTGCCTTAAGCGCCTTTACTTTCCATCACGCTTCAGGATCTGTTTCCTCCAGTTTCCCCTACCACTAAAACATGTACAATAGGTTCCCCTCTGGGACCACGACTCCCCTTGAAATGAGATTCCTAATCTCTGTAGTGGGACTTTCCTGGTTAAATAAAGGATTTAAAAAAAATGTGTTAAAAAAAAAGATTAATTCTTCAAAATAGCCGCCTTTTGCTTTGATTATTACTTTGTAAACTTTTCTCAGTGAGCTTCATGATATAGTAACCAGTTCACAGACTGTCAAACCATTTCAGTTGACGACCTTATGAAGCTCACTGAGAAAAGGCTAAGAATAAAGGACGGCAATTTAGTAGAATTTCAAGACAAGTTATTTCACCCTTCTTTGTTTTCCACATAATCCCATGTGTTCGTTCATAGTTTAATGACTTAAGTCAATAGTGTTGAAATAAACATTGTTTATCTGCACATTCTTTCCGTTTATAAATACAAACGGCTGATAATCCAGTCAGAAAGTCTTTGGGTTACCAGATCTTAAACAGGGGAAACCTTTATGTACGCACTGCCACACATAAAGAGGAGGTATTATGCTTTTTGCAGGCGTTTGATAATAATTTCAAACACATTTTTATCTCTATCTAGAAAATGCAACTGAAACAAAATATCCAGAAGTTTCCCACCCCCTCCTCTTGCTCGTCTTCACTGCTCAGCTGTTCCAGTAAAGAGACAGTGTGACTGTAGTGAAGTCATGGCAAGGATTACATTTAAATTCGGCAGTCTGTGAACTATTGCACATGTTTTAGTGGTAGGGGAAACTGGAGTACCTGGAGGAAACCTGGAGGAGAGGTGCGGAAAGCATTTCTTTGATACATAGGACTTCAGGAGGAGCTGTTTAGGAGCAGGCGCCTCGATGCTAAGAACAGCCACTGGAGAAGATTCAAAGTTTACTCAAAGATGCGCGAGTGGGTAGAAGCGCTCAGTCTGTTTTAGATGAGAGCGAACATCGTAACACGGTTTAAGCTCTAAAAAGTGGATTTTAACTGTTATTTCACCTAAAGTCAGAAAGTCGGGAATGTTTAGGACAGTTTTGTGCGACGATGCAATTTAACCCAGGGAGAACAGATCGGAGAACTTCAACAGCAGAAAAAGAAAGGACCAAAGTGGACAGGATGACCCAAAACAGCGTGAATGAAGTGACTAATACTCCAGGTATGTATTTGATGAGGGAACGACTTTATAACATACTTTAAAGTTCATAAGAAGTTGATTTTGCACGATATAAGGGTGTGCTTATGGCTATTGGTGTTTCTGGTCATTTCCATCTCAATCATCATACAATATCTGACTTTATGGATACTTGATCGTTTTTTTCACAGACTTCATGACTTGATGTGAAAAAGGGAAACTTCAATAACAACAGGAACAACAATGCGTTTTCCACTTGTTTATATTTTAATCCACACTTTGTCTCTGTCACTTTATTCCTCTTTTCAAATCTTACAGTGGCATAGTTGAAAAAAATGGATTCAACCAGGAGAAAAAATATTAACAAACCTCTCACATCCTCCATAGAAAGCAAATAAATTACAGCAAACTGTACAAAATGACATTATTTATAGCATTGTGGCGACTTGACAAAATAACATGTGCGTGTTGGCCTTGTTTTACCGCATTCGGTGATAACCTCGCATTATGTAATAACATTTCAAAAAGTGATGTTTATTTCATAGTGTAATAAAAAGAGATTTTGTAATCATTTAAAATATTAAGGTTTTGGGCTTTCACTTAACACGTTTATTTATTGCACTGAACTGACATTTCTCCATAGATTTAAATCGAGAAATTGTAACTTCAAGAGCCGTTTTCTCAAAATAAATGTTTCTCACATTGTGGCGACAAAATCTGGACCTACGGGAACCAAACTTTACAGTGTTGCATTTGACACGATTTCGAAACATTTTGCCTTGTAGTTTCCCTGTTTCAAATTGATATACAGTACTGAGCCTGAAATCAGGTGAAATACTTATTTTTTAAATCTACATTTTTCAAAGACTAAACAAAGACACTCTATCCATTGTTCAGACACGTGTTACTACATTTATTGGCAATTTTGTCCATCTTTACGAATAAAATAAAAACGTCAAACATCTGAGACCAATTCTGGTTGGACCTCAGGCTTCTTCCTGAGTTGGCACACATCATCAGAGATTGTACATTTTACTGCAAATGTAATAATTCTAGATAATTATAACCTCAATATATAAAAAAAGCAGCATTGTACACTCCATAGACAGCGTCTCCTCACTCCTCCCGGTTTACCATAATAACTACGTTCGAAGCGAATGTACAGACTCCTCCTACCCAGCTCAGGCGGAGCATGTTCCTAAAAAGGGCATAAGGGCGGAATCGGCCTGTCAATCAAAGTCTGGCCCTCATTAGTATATGAGATTTCTAAAATGTTCCTTACAAAAACCCGCCTGGTCCCTGAAATTGTGCCTAACCCAGTATTATCACAGGAGGAATATCTAGCTGTAGAAAGTTTAGGAAAAACGTTTGTGTCTAAAGTGCAATGCTTTCTTATGGAGAACTAGCTTGTTTTGCCGGCCCTGTGTGAAAGTAATACAGCAATGGAGGGCAATGGCGACGCGTTTCTTTCTCAATTATAACCTCATTACCTCATTACGAAACAAGACCCTTCCGCTACGCGTCGGCGTCCAGTTCGCCCTGAAGGTACTTATTTTCCCGATAATGACCGGCGTTCTATACATTATCCCGCTTATTATACGGCTATTTGCCAACTGTACACACACAAATAAACGTCATACACTTTTATGAAGGCAGAAAGGTTTATTTAATGATTTCCGCAGCAAATAGTTCCCAAACGTTTGCGCGTTGCTTGGCAACGTTTGTTGTGATTCCAGGCCGTGTGGCTAGGCTAGTAGCAGCACGGCTAGCAGCAGCACGGCTAGTTACTTATTGCTAGCCTAGCTACTTAGTTGAAGGTGCAGTTAGAGAGGAGGAATGGTGGTGAATCTCTGGGTAAGTTGAAAGTCGGACTCCTGTTAACTTCAGGAGCGATTCCCCCAACTTCTCTCGCAGGGACGGGGACAGAGATAGTGTCCGCCTGTCCGCTGCTACTACTTGCGGAGTGATATGAAAGACCTGTATTACAAGCACGAACTCCGTTGCCATTGGCAGCGGTCATTATTTTTTTCAGAGGTCCTCTATCAGAAAATAATGACTGATAGAACGTTGGGAAATCACATTCAAGTCAATGGAGCGTTCTACTTGCATTGTGAAGGGCCGTATAATAAGTAAGGGATAATGCACGACGAGGTGTCCATTATAAGAAATAATTGGATGACGCAGAGGCGTGAACCGTCCGACGCAGAAATAACCGTGGAGTCCAGTTATTTTAATGGACACCTCGGAATGCGTTATCCCGCTTATACCATGGTCCCGCGAACTGAAACTGTTCATTGGGGCCTGTTTGCTTTTTTTTTTTAAGAGTCCTGGGCAGGAGTTATTTCACTTTTTAATCTGTTTTACGTGAAGCTAGTTCCAGCTCAATATTGTTTATAGTTACTATGGAAACAGCTGCAGTGGAGTGATATAGCCCGTGATTTAACTGTTATTTAACTGTTGCCGGACTAGGTGTTCATTATCACTTTATATGTGGGGCTCAATGAAAACCCCTGAAGTAGGTGATTATAAACGATTAACAAAAGATTAGGAACGCTTTGTAAATGTTTTAGAGCTGGTTAAATAAGTATTAAACGTAGAGTGCTCCCGTGAGTTTATAATAAGTTGAGGAAATTGTTACAAAATGCTTTTCTTACACAGTGAAGTGAAAATGTTAATGGCAGTGTTATTACATAATGCGGCGCTATTACAAACCGCGGCTCTACAGGCCGTACGTGACGCCGTGATCTCGACAGATGAATATTTACAGTGACACTCACCGAAGCAGGAACATGTCAGAGACGCTCCGCAAAATCAAAGGCCATAACGGTGATTTCTGTGTTGGTTTTTAATCCCGAATGTGAACTCATAGAATTAAAAAAAAAAGAAAAAGTGTCATGACGAACAACTAGTGTAAGATCAACAGCAATAATATCAATCAATGTTATTCCATAATTATGATAAATACATGTATTTTTCGACCGTTTTATTATTACAATCCCTGTTGGAGTAAAAAGTACATGAAACAGTGGAGCAAAAAAAAACAAAAACTGTCATGAAGTTAGATTCCAACAGTAAATACTTACATGTTATTTACACGCCTCGCGGCAAATAAAACAAAACGAAAAATAAATACTGTATAGGCTAATATACAAATCGCAAAGTGTCAGGGATTAACGATTATTACTCACCATTGTTCACGTTTAGCAAAGTATCTTACAGCAGTGATCACATTGAGCATAGTATTCAAGAAACAGAAACATCAACCACACACAGTTCCACTCGCTTGGATCGTTACGGCGGATCGGCTAAAGGGGTGCACCGATACCGATATTTCAAACCGATATTTTGGAAAAAACCCGATATCTCCCACGCATTATACAGGTCTGGTCGTTTGCAAACCAGTGATTTTTATGGCGTTAGGAGAACATTTTATTTAAAGAGGTGATATAATGTCCTTGATAGGTATAGTCATCCGTACTGGGTTGCTCTAGAATTTAAGTCATTCCGCCTTCCATCTGAGAAGCTTCTTCAGTTCCACACGTTGCTTCTGGTTTGTGAGTGAAGATTTTTAATTGTAGGCAGCAGTGGGAATTTGTAAAGCAGTACTAAGTAACTCGTGCCCCTAGAGGCCATAAGCGCCACTGCAGGTGTCGTAGCATGTTGCGTTTTTTTAAACTTATTAATTGTCCGTGAGAGTAAATACTACGCTGACAGAAAAGACAAAGGGACAGAGGGATATTGTACATCCAATTACACAATGGAGATAATTTTTTCACTCAAACTTGGCTGTAAATACTGTTTAAGTGGCGCTAGCCCGCAGTTAGCTTTGCCCGTTAGCCTGTTAGCTTCTTCTTCCTGATTCCATTAGTGTGTATTGGGGCCTCCAACCCGGAGGTAGGAAAAATGCAATTGTGGTTTCTGGCCAGAGACATCAGGGGGAGATGAAAGACCCCCCAATCATCCCATTAACACTTGTATTACCCCCAGAGGGACTACGGAAACAACCGCCTTAATCAAGTGTATCTTCTCCAGTTCAGCATCACCCAAATCCTATAGGCCAGTGTAACACCTCATTTGAAAGCTAAGACCTACAAAACCTACAAAACCATGATATTTTTCTTCGCGCTGTCGTCACTTTTTATTGTCGGGTTTTCATCACATTTTTGCCACATTGTCATCGCTTTTTGGCACTTTCTGTTGCTCTTTTGTCACATTTTCATCCTCGTCTTCGTGTCACTTTTGTTGCTATTTTGACACTTTTTTCCTGAAGCTTTTAGATTTGGGTAAAGTCGAACTGGAGAAAATGCACTCAAGTTAGGAGGTTAAAGGCAGGCTAATAAATCAATGATACCTTAATGAACACATTTTGGGTGTAAACTTTTAAGAGAAGTGCTAAATAGCGGGAGCATATAGCTATTAGTTGGCCTGTTGACACAAATTCACCATTTACAGTTTTAGGGCCCCAATTCTTGTATGTCAATGAGAGAATGCTGCGTGACTAAAGACTGTGACAGCGACAGGTGATTGTTCGCTCCGCCCACTGTCCACAGTGGTTTCATACAGTAAATGATACCACCATTCAAAATAAGTAGTTTATTCCTTTTTGTTTAAAACTGGTGTAAAAAGCAAAGAAATGGTTGATTTTAGTAGTAGAAGTTTATGCAATAACTTTTTCATCACAACTTTTGGAAAAATCTTTGAAATCAGGCATTTTAGCCCACAACAATCACATCAATTGCCCTCAAAATCCTGGAGAAGATTTATTTACTTATTTATTATAGGGACAATGCATATTAATATACATTATACATGTAAATATGCCAGAATGATCCTAAGGGCTATTTTTCACCTGTAATCCCTGGACAGTTGTTATGTGTCCTCCTGAAGGGAATAAAAGATTCCACATGAAGTCAAACTCAGGACTAAACTGAAAAATATTTTATCAATCCAGTGTACCATCCACACGACCCTGGCGTTTTGGGGGTCTGTAAACGAACATTTTTCAAACCAGGTTTGTTTACAATTTACTGAACGCTCTATCTACATCTTGTTCTATTATCTGTGGTAGCGCCACAGCGCCTCACACAGGCCTGGTAGATGTATCACAGCGGTTTTACAGACAGGACTGGCTTCATGTGGAGCTGGCTCTGTGTTTACAGAAAACGTTTCTGTGAATTATAAGCGTTTTGTCTTTGTGTGGATATACAGTAGTCTTGGAATATCCCCTTTAAATGGCCAATTGTACTTAACGACCCATTACAGATTTAGCTTTTTGTTGTTGTTGCTGCGATGGAAAACTGTATGAGGGATGACTATATTTTCTTTGTGCAGAGTGGTTTATTTTATTTGCAAAAGCATTTTCAAAGCATTGCATATTATTGGATAAATTGTATTGGAACACGGCATCAAAATCTATCTTTACAGATATCACGTCGAGTCGGTGCACCCCTAAAACCGCCAAATCAAAACTCGTCACGTCAGTCCAGCAACGGCAAAAGTCTTCATCTGTTTTTTTGTTTTTTTTACCGGATGCCATTTTAACCTTCGATACTCCTGAGACAAGAAGCAGGCGATGTGTTCCCCATTAGTCCTCAAGACTTTTTTGTGCTTTTTGTGTAAATTCTCGCTCGTTCTGGGCGTGGGGTGCAGTGCAACGGCAGAAACAATGGAACAGAGCTCACGAACTGAAGAGACACAGACAGTTGTGTTAGGAAAAAAAAAAAAAAAAACGAGGCCAGCCGCCATGAGGCAGTCACACGGATTGTGCTTCTGGGATGAGTGATTTCACAACGGAGCAACTCTGTGAACCCCCAAGTACATTCAAACACACAAGGTTGACTTAAATGACATGTTTTATCTTTCTCCACCTAATTGTTAAAGCCATACTGCAAAACATTCCACCAAATACTGAAGAACAAGAAACATTAATAGAGATATTACCTTACGGGTGATTTGTAACATCTGCTTGTCACTGTATCGGACTGTTGTGGTGTAGAAGTCGAGAGGTAAAGCTCTCGATTTACCTGTTCCAACCCTCACCTATGACCATGAGATTCGGATCAGGATTGGAAAGACAATTATGCTCCTGCTCCTCCTTCAAGTTGAGAGGAGCAGCTGATTTGGCTCAGGCATCTGTTACGTATGCCTCCTGGTCGCCTCTCTGGTGTGGTGTTTCGGGTGCGTCCCATTGGGAGGAGGTCCAAGGGAAGACCTAGAACCCGTTTGAGGGACTAGCTGGCCTGATGTCGCCTCGGGTTCCTCCTGAACAGATGGAGGAGCGTGGATGAACGTCTGGGCATTTCTGCTCAGACTGCTGCCTCCGCCACTGTGTCCCGGATAAAGCACGAGAGGATGGACGAGTGATTTTGAAGACTTTGTGAGTGGGCTCGCCTCTGCTCGCCTCTCAGACCTGACTCGAGATGCTGTTGATTTGGTTTAACTACACCCGATCCTATTTCAAATGCTCTATGTGATAACCAAATGACAGCATGTTTGGTCACATATCATGACTTTACAGCAGTTTACTTGCTCTAGTGATGAAGCAACCTGTAACTGGAAAGTTCTGCAGTGTGGCTGTAATTGAAAGCAATAATGAATCATTTTACTACACCTATTAAGTTAAAACTATTACAATTAAGTTCACTCAAAAGTTCACATCCTTATTTGACCAATGTCGAGGGCAGTACATGAAGATGGATCATTGTAGGGGGTCCTATTATAGTTTATTCTGGCTTTTTAAAAACTTTTTATCAGCTCAAGGTTGTCATTTCATGTTTTAATAACTTCGAATTAGGTTTATGTATGTAAATCAAGCAGCTCATTCAGCTCTTAATCTCCGTCTAATCCTCCTACTCGGGAAGACAGGCTTTATACTGTACATGTTGCAGTCAAACTTAAAATAGCAAAGGAGCAAATTCCATCTTCAAGTACAGTCCACAGATGGAGAAATCACTGGGCTGGACGCATTGCATTGTAAGTACACGGGACAGAAATATAAACGCTTTTGTTTTTTGCTTCCATTTCTCATGCGCTGAACTCAAAGACATGGAGCATTCTCTATATACACACACTAGACTAATTTCTCTAAAAATATTGTTAGTGTTGCCGAGAGAATCCATCCCATTATCATCGCAAAAGAGTTGATCAGGTTGTTGACGTGGACAACGAGACTTGTCTAGCGAAGATGTTTCACGTCTTCGAGTTTAGCGCATGAACAATGGCAGCAAAAACAAAAGTGTTGCGCTCAATAATAATGAATAGAATATGAGAATTAATTTCCCCCATCGATTTCTTCAGTTTGGTTTTGATTCTGAAATGTACTTTACTTTCACTGGAAAATGACCATCTTAAAGAAATAAAACACTTAAAATCACTCGACTTGAGAGAATCTACCTTGAATTTGAGTAGGTTTGGACAAAGATAAGATCATATATGTAATTGCCATTGGGGTTCAGATGACTCAAATTCATAATAAATTCTCTTAATTCCAGCAATTTTAAGAAATATATAGATTTTTTTTCTCGCGTTGGCATCATTTTGCACATTACTGCTTTTAACAACAGGCAACAAAATCTAAGGAGAAGCCGAGACTTTACTCCGGGTCCTCATTTATAAGAATAGCATTAACATTGAATGGGTTTTACTCTGCAGCTGTAAGCAGATATATGAGGCAATTTGGTTTATATGTTGCAGGGCATTTTCTGATTCACGGCTCACCGTTTGATGGCCTTGGCTCACAGCATCTACATCTTACTACTCACAACTAAGACTCGGCCTGCAGAAAAAAAACAACTATTAAATGTTAATTTGCTGCTTATAAATGCTTAAAGTGGACATATCATGCATAATTGTGGCTTAAAAGCATGCCTTTGGGCGCTACGGGATCGATATTATAACCTGAAATCATTTCTGTGCTGGGGAGTAATACAACAGTGCTGGTTTGCCTCTTAAAGTTTGGTTGGGGATGCTAACATCATAAACACGCCTCCATTTTGAACTAGTGACATTGTTAACCAGTCAGTGGTGCTGTAATAAACTGAATTTGAGCGCAGAGTAGCTCAAAACAGGTTTGGTGATGATTTATGAGAGACGATATTATAGATACAGTGGGCGTGGCCTAGCCGAGGGGGAATAGGAATCACAATTTTTCACACTTTTTAGCCGTTTTCTGGTAAATATATTTAACTCACACAAAGAAAATCAAGCCTAAATCGGGTCCTTATGGATGTTTTTTCATAGCCTGGCACGAGCCAGACTGATCCTCCATGTTAAGAGATACATGGGGATACAGTCTGGGATTGTGCGATTTGAATCTCGCTGACTCCGGCAAAACCAAGACGAGCCAATCATAGCACGGGAGGCGGGAGTTAACGGTGTGTCATCTTCCGCGCCAGGATTTCCCATCAAACACCCGGGCTCCTCTGGGCTGAAACCAAAACAGTGAAAATGGCGGCCGCGACACAACGATCTTTTACCAGTGCTATTTCTTCCGTTTTAAATGAGCTGGACTTGTCCTTAAAGGAACAGGCCACTGTTTTTACATACTGAGATATGCACGTGTGGACTACAAACAATCATGGAGGAGGACGTAAACGCAAAGCGCAGGTCGTTTTGTGTTTGATTGGTTCAAACTGCGAGCCCCGCCTCGAGTCTCGATTTGGAAATCGCGTCCTATTACCACAATTCCAGACTATCTTATTTATAAATAAATAAATAAAGTCAGTCTGGCTTTATGCCAGGCTATTTTTTTCACAGCAAATTGTTCAGTAGAAGCAAAAAACGGCACTCATTGCTAATGTTAGCACATGTAGCGTGAAGCCAACATTAGCTTCATGGTTAGCATTGTCCATTTTTAAAGTATTTTTTAAGTGCTCCTCTCCATGTCTCTGTATTTTTATTTAGTAAAAAATATAATTATATATATATTAATAATTCAGCATCTGTTAAAGTAATAAAGTAGTAAGAAAAATGGGAGAGTATTTGTTTTCCCCTCTGGCTGTTTCAAACATGACCGTACAGTATATGGGCGATTTTAAAAATGCTGTTTGTATCTATATGGACACTTCCAGATTCTATCATTTACGCGACAAAATCCAGAAAATCCAGATTGGAGAGCTTCAGCAGCAGAAGAAAAAACAACCAAAGTAAACGGCATGAATAAGGTAAAATAATCCTCCGGATATGTTTTTGACGACATGTCGAGTTTGCATGATATGTCCACTTTAAGCAGAGGACTCCAGGTGAGTAATGGCCTTTTGTAGCGCAGTGAAAGTAAAGAGGAAACTATTGCATTTAGGCACTATGAAAAGTGAAGTGGACCGCACAGCCTTGGACAGTATCAAAAGTGTACACGGATTACAAAAAGGAGAAAGCTATAGTTGAAGGAGCACTAAAACCAATGGTGACACTGAGGCAGCCAGAGATTGCATGTCTGCTGTCGGAAAAAGAACGAAAAGTTGTAAAGTCTAGATGAAGTACTCTTTCTTCTCCTCCGCATGGACGTGGTTGCCCTCGGCGTTGATGATGGCCGTGTCCGCGTCCGGAGCGTCCTCAGCGCCTTTGGCCTCGTGCGTTAGATACGTCCCTGAAAAACAAAACAAAAAATCCAGTAAAGACACGTTTATGGTGCTATTAGCAAAACGATTTGTGTATGCGTAAATAGAGGTGACCAATCAGGAAGAGGTGTTCAGTAGGCAAAGTGTTTCCTGACCAATGGGCGAGGAAAGCGCTTCTCTTTGGTCCTCAATGCAGTGAGGACCAATGGGTGAGCAAAGCACTTCTTTTTAGTCCTCTTGGTGGGGGCTGACATTACTGCAATACCACCCCCTAGTGGCAAGGGGTGACTCCAGAAGATTCAATTAGACATGGAAACCAATGTATGGACTTTATACGTGTCAAAAAAAACTTCAAAACCTGGCTAGACTTTTATTGTATTATTCTAAAAAATACAGTTCATTCCTGTGACAACGCTGAGAAGTGCGTAATATTTTTCACCACGCTGGTTTGTATATTTATTTTTAAAGCCTTTGCTATGGAGGCTTGTTTTTCACGCCTTTGTGTCCTTTTTTGGTACATGCTCTGTAGAAGGAGACTGAGTAGCCATCATGGATTCTCTCTCAAATGCAGTAATTCACGTTAACGGGGACGAGTGAGCAATGACAGTCTTTAAATAAATGTTTAAGCATTTTTTCAGATTTATTTCATTATTTGACAGCACAGGATAGGACTTGAAGCAGCCAACGACGGACATGAACTGCGAAACGTATTTACTCTGTGTTACTGCTGTGCATTGTAACATCTGTCTTAGTTGGAAATAGACTGATTCTGGCGATCGCAAAGTAACATTCTCCTCTTACCTTTATGTCTGGCCAGGTATCGTCCCAGCACGATTATCAAACACAAGGTGATGAAGACGACGACGGCTACGACTCCCCCGATCAGCGCGTGGTCAGGTCCGTGTTGTCCTAAAGCGTTCGGGTCTGACGGGCACAGAGAGGACGGAGAACAAGGGGAGACGGTCAGCACCAGTGTGGACGTGAGGGCTGTGGGATATGGCGGCTGAAATGGAGGGAGTGAACACTGGCAAACTCGGGAGGAAGCCACAATACGGTTTATAAGGCATACATATAAAGCATTTACAAAGTTAATCATGAACTAACTAATTATACAAAGGTATGAATGCAAGGACTTGAAACTATAACTATAAGTTGTCATTTGTAAACCTTTAAGAAGATGGGGCCTGTCTGTCCACAGTTAGAGGGACACTGGGGTTGGTTAAAACATACGAGCTGTGTGTTGGTGATAATTTATGAAAGCGATATATCCTTGGGCAAGACACTTTGACCATTTATTCAAAATCAAGTGCCTCATGGAAAACAGAGACTGGAAAATCCACTTAGCACAAAAACCTGATACAGAAAAATGTCACTTTCAGATTCTGCGTTCTAAATCACTTAAAAAATGTTAGACACCACACAAAACCCAGTGTGTAACCCAGTGTTCACTGCAAATAAAAGGTTTACAAATATCATATCACTTAAAACGTATATCATTATCTTATTGCCTGCAAACATTTATTCATAATGATTTCTTAGTACTTAGTTTTATATTAGTTCACTAAGTTCATTTAAGCGCACTCGCTCCAACTCTTCAGGAATGTCCCTGACAGACATAGGGGGTCATTTTTGAAGACAGACTGTATTTGTGGGGAAGTTGCACCTACAGTAATTTACCATATGAAATTGTTGGTGTTACAGTAGTCGGGCTCCAAATCTGATCCTATAGGTCCTCTCTGTCCCCTAGCTCAGCCACCCTCATTTTGACCGCTTGTATTGGTATTGTATTGGTATTCTATTCCTCTCGGTCATCTATAGGTGAGAGTATGAATGTACATCGACCGGTAAATCGAGAGCTTTGCTTTTCGACTCAGCTCCCTCTATAGCACACCAGCACGACACAGCGACCGCATCACTGCCGACGTTCTCTCTCAAGAACAAGCAGTCCAGACACTTGAAGTCCTCCACCTGAGCCAAGGACTCTCCTCCGATGATGAACTTGTGCTTGTGAAGGCTTTATATGTTTCCCTTATCATCGAGTGTCACCAGATTACGATATTCACAAACATAACACTGGATAAAAGTGACGAACTCCTCAAAAACATGAGCTTTGGGACACTGAAAAATGCATCTAACATGTGCTTATATATGTCCAATTATTATTGCATTTTCTCCTGTTCAGCTTTGCCCAAATCTAAAAGCCACTCGATTGGAGCTTACAGCCTACAGGCCGACTCATTTGAACTCTTTTTCCTTGTATTGTTGCCGTGTTGCTATTGCGTTTTTGCAGAGGTGGGAAGTAACGAAGTACTTGTACTTCGTTACTGTACTTAAGTACATTTTTCAGGTATCTGTACTTTACTTGAGTATTTATTTTCCTGACGACTTTTTACTTTTACTCCTTACTTTTTCAAAACGGGCTCGTTACTTTTCTTCAGAATCACGCGCTGTTTTTTTCCTTTTTCTTTCCCCCGCCGCGCGCCCCCGTCTCGTCAGCGCGCGTGCCAGAGCGCAGATTTGTTTTTTTGTCTTTTTGGTTTCGGTTTAGAAACAGACGGCATCTCCGCACACCGGGGGCAGCTAAAGTAAACGCGCTGCTGTCAGAGCACGGGCGCGTATAGAGCAAAGGAACCAGCGTCACCAGTGCGGAGGTGAGAGAGATGGACATGAGCGCGCACGTGCTCCTGCTCCGCCTGCAGCCATGGTACAGGGACCACAGGGACAGACAGCATGAACACCGCGGTCAAACGGGTCCTGTTGTCATTTTAGTGTGAGATCAGCTGCACAGGGCCAAACTGTTCTAAACTCCAAACTTCAGAAATAGAGACTAAGGCCCAATCTCAATTCTCTTTTCTACCCCTACCCCTACCCCTTCCCCTAGCCCTAGCCCTTGCCCTTTCCCTACACCCTGAAACCAAGGGCTAAGGGCGAGGGTTGAAAATACCACCCTAAGAAATGGGACAGCTCTCCATTTGACTGCATTTACTATTAACACAGATGATTAAGGTTATGTAAAAAATAAATAAACAAAATAAAAGCAAGCCTACTTGTCTATAGAGCATGTTTCTACTGAACCAGTAGAAACATGACTGACTGATGCTGTTTTGTAACACCTAAACAACAGGACTCGGTCTCAGCCCAAACCCTACAGATTTTCATCTATTTCTGCTACATTCTCCTTCCCCCTGTCCGTGTGTTGCTGCTTCTACCGCGGGTCGCTGTGGCTGCAGCCAGAGCTGCGAGAGATCAGCCCATCCGCTCAGGGTTGCCAGGTCCGCGGTTAAACCACGGAATTGGGCGGTTTTTTAACTCATTCCGCGGGTGAAAAAAACTGTCCGCGGTTTTTCACCTTGCTGTTTTCAATGGAAAATTGGCTATTTCTATCTTATTTTTGATCACTATCACTATTTCGAATGACACAATCTCAAATCCAAGGCTCTTTGAGCTGTCTTTTCAATAAGAGAGGGAGAAAGGGGCGGTTTCTCATCATCGCGGGAGCACATGGGCCTGTTTACTGGTAAACAATATTGAACATTATAGCCGCGCCATATGTCTGCGGTTTTTCAGATATTTTTGGGCGGGTTTAGCTGCCCAGACCTGGCAACCCTGCATCCACTCCTGTAGCGCACTCAGCGGGGACAGTCAGGCCGGACTCACACCAAGAGCGGCGGAAGAGAAGAGAGCGGCGAGCTTCCATTCATTCCCTATGCTGCCTGGCGACCTCCTGTGTACTTCCGGAGGCTTCTTTCCGGTCGCCAGGCAGCATAGGGAATGAATGGAAGCTCGCCGCTCTCTTCTCTTCCGCCGCTCTTGGTGTGAGGGCACCATCAGAGGTAGACCCGCTCGCACTGCGCACAAGGCGGGGACAGGCACCCGCAGCCTCCGCTCTGAGCCCCGGGCCTGAGCGGAGGCTGTCGAGGTGCGCTCAGACCGGGGACAGACAATCTCGGACCCGGGCTCAGAGCACAGCGGCGCGGGGAGAAATCGAGCACAGCAGCGAGGCACTGAACCCCGTGTGTCATGTCAATAGCGACGTATCGAAAGTTTGGGAGCGTTCGCAGCAGCAAAGCGAAAACGTAGAACTGACACGTTTATAGCAATGGACTGTTCTAATTGTTGCACAAAGCGAATAAAGTCATAAACGAAGCGTTCTGCAGCTTTATAAATGTTGTAAGAGTGCTTAATGATGATATTCGTGAATTCATTTGCAGCTTATTTCCGTGTTTTGTCAAACTCCTCCTACCCCTTCGTCTGTAGTGTGCATCTGAAAAACCCTCGCTGGAAGGGCTATGTGGCCCTCTCCCTCACCCCTACCCCTCAGCGCAAAATAGAATAAGCCAAATCAGCATTATCAGTACGCATGCGTGGTAATATTCCGGTCAAAGTTCACAACTACCCACGGTGTCAACAAAGCCCATTAAAACCAAACCATCATAGTGGAACAACCGGCTATTTAGTGACTACTATGACACTTAAAGTGGTTTTACGGCGATATGCCAGGTTCACATTCATTCTCCATTGCAATGCGACTGTCCTCATGGGCTTAATCAGTGTATGGAAGAGTTTTGCCCTATTCACGAGTGCAATAAAGGAACCTCACAGCGTTTTATGCGAGCCGCCATACGCACTCATCAAATTTCCTACTAAAAGAAAAGATCCAGAACGTCGTGACGAATGGATTAAATGTGTAAGTTTGACATAGTGACATAGCTAACTAGTAATGCTATTTGTAACCAATACGTCTTTTTGTTAATTCTCGAAGACACAGTCACTGATTACTATGAAAACGGACAGCGCCATTTTAGCGTGGTTTCCAGTTGCCTGACATAGCCATGGATCAATCATGAAATACCTACATCTGGCAGGGAAAGCGGTGCCAATTTTATCTACTAAGCGAAGCAAAGCTATAACTAGATAAACTTAGGCACAGCCGCGGTCTGCGGCAGGTCTGAGGACTAAACCAGGACGTAGACTACACCGGTTACAAATCAGGACTGAACCATGACTGAACAGGAAACTAGCGCTTTTAGACCAAGAGAAAAGCAAAACACAGCAGTGATAAGAAAGATATAGGCTATTTACCTTTAGCGACAGACCCAGAGCCTGAGCTCACGTACTGTTGTTATTAAGTTTACTCCAGCTGCACCGGAGGAGGAAATCAAAGACTTGTTTGTGGAAGAGTGAGTGCTCACTCTGTATTAGACATTTTTGGTAAAGTTTGGGTAATTTATTAGTGACATAGTGAGCCCTCGTACTGTGTAAAGATCTTTGACATGTGAAGTGCTTTTGCTTTGTCAGAGCGCAGTGTGTTTAGAAAAGTTTAGCTTATGGCTGAAAGAAAACAGTGTCATGATGTGGATCTGATCTGTCTCTGCCGCTCAGGAGGTAATACTGTCGTTTCTCTCGTTTTAATCACTGTTTAAATGGAAATTCCTCTCAAAACATGAAGTTACAAGTGACGCTGCTGCGGCCTGTTGCTTTCTGTTGTGCCAAAACCACGCTTAACTGGTTGCTACGTGTTGCTATGTCAGACTGCACAATGTCATACCTGATTTCGGCCATTTGTCATGTTGTTTTCCCTGCCAAATGTAGGGTCATTCTTGATTTATCCATTGCAATGTCTGGCAACGGGAAACACGCTAAAATTGCGCTGTCCGTTGTCATAGTAATCAGTGATTAAGTACACGCTGTCTTCGAGAATACAAACTGTTCTTTTTTATTTATTTATTGGTTTAGCAAGGGCCACAAGTTCTTTTTTCTCTCCCCAGTAACACTGTGTCCCTGTTTCTTTCAAAATTCTTTTAAAACATCGATTTTCAACGCTCAAAATAATCAATATCTGTGTCACACTCAGTCATGTACACAGTTTGGGATACGAGCTGGGTAGTCCTGACCTTTAACCTGGAGCAGCATGCTTTGCGCTCGGTGAAATGCTGAATCCGCTTATTGGGACACCCCTTCTCTCGTGAACGCGCACAACGAAGGGAAAGGGCTAAGCGGAGGGCTAAGGGGGAGAATTGAGATTGGGCCTTAATCTGCCTTTGGTCTCTGCTGTGAATATGAATCAAAGGCAGTTTCAGAAATACAGGCCATTGGCTGATATAAGCGATTTTGGGGCGTTTTAATTTGTTTTACTATATTAATTTAATCCTTTATTTATACAGGTTTGTCCTTTGAGACCATAGTTTGAGATGATATGACGTCTAATAAGTCAGAGAGACCTGTTTCAAACACATCAACCATATGGGCTCATAGGCTGCAGTTACATCGGCATCTTTTACTCTTTTTAAAAAAAATAATTAAATAGATGTTTTGAAAGCATAAAGAAAAAAGACAGGAAAAAACAACAAATGTTCGTACAGTGCAGCATTTGTTGTTTGTTCTCACATATAGCTTCAACCAGCACATATGAACAAGCTTAAATTGAGTAAAATAGAGCCTGAATAAGAGCCGGAAAGCCATCTGGATAATGTTTTTAATCACGTTTCATCGTCGGCTATTTTTACTTTGTACTTTAGTACATTTTTGATGAAGTACTTTTGTACTTTTACTTAAGTAAACTAGTTGCAGCTGTACTTTTACTTTTACCGGAGTAATTTTTTACCCGAGTATCTGTACTTTTACTTAAGTACGGAAATTGAGTACTTTCGACACCTCTGCGTTTTTGTCACATTTTTGTTGCTCTTCTATTGCTTTTTTGTCACATTTTTGTTGCTCTTCTATTGCTTTTTGTCACATTTTTGTTGCTCTTCTATTGCTTTTTTGTCACATTTTTGTTGCTCTTCTATTGCTTTTTTGTCACATTTTTGGGTAACGCTTTAGAATACAGCCCGCGAGTTCCAGGTGTAAGTACGGGTAACAAGAAAGTAATTACACATGTAAGTACAGGTACTCTTACAACGTGTAACAAGGGGGAACAATGTGTACCAAGGAAGTAGAAAGTGTAACAAGGGGAACAATGTGTACCAAGGAAGTAGAAAGTGTAACAAGGGGGAACAATGTGTAACAAGGCAGTACAACGTGTACAGTAACTACGTGTCAAGGTATAGTAAAGGTATTCTAAGAGCAATTAATGGTGCTGAGCTATCACATAGTTGTAGCAAAAGGGAATGTGGTATTATTAATAGTGCATTAATTTTAATGTTGCAAGACAACAGTATTACTGTTGTGAAAGTGAAGACATGACTCTCACTTCATTTTACAGCCCGTGCTGTCCTGTACACATTAGTTACAGTATTCATGCACATTGATAACGTGGTCATTTTCCTTGTTTTGCTTTATTTTGGAGTCATGTTTTCACTTTCACAACAGTAATACTGTTGTGAAAGTATGTGACAGCTCAGCACCATTAATTGCTCCGTTTCATTCATACTGTATTGGCTTGGCGGTTTTGTTGTGATTGTATGATGTCCTTTTGAATGAAATAAATAAATACAAAAATGAAAAAGATTACCTTTACTACACCTTGACACGTAGTTACACGTTGTACTACCTTGTTACACATTGTTCCGCCATGTTACACATTGTTCCCCCTTGTAACACTTTGTACTACCTTGTAACACTTTGTACTGCCTTCTTACACATTGTTCCCCTTGTAACACTTTGTACTGCCTTGTTACACATTGTTCCGCTTTGTAACACTTTGTACTTCCTTGTTCCCCCTTGTTACACATTGTAAGAATACCTGTACTTACATGTGTAATTACTTTCTTGTTACCCGTACTTACACCTGGAACTCGCGGGCTGTATTCTAAAGTGTTACCCATTTTTGTCACGTTTTTGTCACGTTTTTGTTAATTTTGTCACTCTTGTTGCTTTTTTGTTGTGTTCGTCACATTTTTGTTGCAATTTTTGTCCTTTTTGTTGCTTTTTTGTCCCTGGGGGTAAGGGGTTAAAATCTCCATTGCTTTATTATTGAATCCCATACACATACATGTTATACATGTGTTGTATATCCTCAGCTCTACATCCCAGCACCAGTACTGTTGCTTACGGTTTATTTTTGGTTTTTGGTTTTTCTCCCCCTTTGATTTGAACTTTATTCTCAGCGATGAGCGTTTTTCTCCACATTGGCCTTGTTGCACAGGTGTAGACTTTTACTTAACCGGGAGGAAAATATTTCCACTGCAATTACCCGGCAAACATCCAGACGTAGCTTTTCTTACAGGTGAACAAAGCGGCTTCCCAAATGAGCTCTCCCCGATTTAGAAACAGCACGATTTTTCAGACGCAACGAGAATCAATTTGAAGCATTGCATTCGACAAATCTCCTGCAAGAACAACAAAAACAACACACAGACTCCGCAAAACGGTCTCTTTACTGCTCCCGACGTGGAAGAACTTTATTTACAGTAAAACTATAACCGGGATTAGCTCTCATTATCTCGGGCTGATAAATGGGAGCTCCGTTTGGGAAAGTCACCCCGGGAAAATGATGATGGAAAAGGTGCGAAGACCTCAGAGCTGGGTAGAGTCGCCGGAAATCGCACTCAATCAGGAATATACAGTAAGTGACTTGAAAAGAATATAACTCATGTACAAGAGAAAAGAATCAGAATCAGAATTTCAATCTGAGTGCTTCTTCCATCGCTGCTTCCACCTTTTGTTATTATGCAACACAGCAACACATTTCGGCCTTTGTCGATTTTCTTCATCCCCTGCTTCTGTTGTCCACCTTTCCGTCTCTTTCGTTCGAGTTTTCATTCTAATATTACAATAGATCGATATATCGGGCGACCGATGTATTGGCCGCGATATTAGGGGATTTTACAAGAGATAGAGACTTCCCGTCAGGGCTTTAAAAGAACAGGCCACCGTTTTCCCATACTGAGATTATGTTCTTACCTGAGCTTAGACGAGTTGATACGTAGCTGTCTTGTCTTTATACGTGCGCTCAGTCACGCAAAAAAAAACAAAGATGTTGTTAGCATTTGGCCTCTCCCAACACACCTATTGAGAATGAGGAGTTGACGTCACGGCACAGAGCCCCCTTCCCCATCCCCCCCCGCCACCATATTGGCTGCGCTCCGGCGGCAATACACATCGTTTACGTGTGTTGTTAACGCCGTAGTAGCGGAGGTTCTTGCTATTCCGCACTGTTTTACCGCCTGGAAGTCACCGCTGTGTTAAAAACTGCTCCAATACCTCACACGATAGATATGGAAAACGTAGGAACAATGGGATACAGTTTTTTAGGCTACAGAAATGGACACAGCATCAAAGAGCGCAAGTCTCTGACCTGTCAAAACATGTTGGAAACGTTTGTGTACATTGAACATCTCGTAACAATGTAGTGTTTACGAAACACGCACTTTATTACTTTGTCATTTTGCTAAATGCAATGTAATTACAACACACAAACGCATGTGAAGTGGAGCTCGTGTGTTGTTTTGAATGTCCGCAAGCTTCTCCAAATACCGCTGTTTTGCGCTTGGTATGAGCTTGTTCCTGTAAGGTCCCTTTTCTTTCGCCTTATCTCTTTGCATTTTCTTTACTTTCGGTCTTTTCGTTGTCGTATTCGTAGATCTGTCTCCGTCTCGCTGAAAACGTAAATGCGCAAAATTTAAAGTGCTCTGGAATATGAGGAATGCGTGAAATTCTGGGGGCGTGCCCCCAATCCGCAGCCAATATGTCCGAAAGGCTCAGAGCCCCCCCCAAATCACCCCAACTCGGCACGTGACTCCTCATTCTCAATAGCTCCAAACAGGGTGAAGTTAGAAGCGACCAAGCTCTTCCACGGGCACAAAGACCAGACAGGTACGTATCAACTCATCTAAGCTCAGGTAAGAACATATCTCAGTATGGAAAAATGGTGGCCTGTTCCTTTAAAACGAGTCCTCCCACAACTTCCTAGGAATCAGGGGAACAAAGAAACACCGCAATGAAAATTGGTTAGCTACAAGCTTGACTAAAGTTAGCTCGTTTCACTAAACCTCATAAATGGACATGCTGCATGTCATTTTGAAGCTAAGAATCTGGAGAATTAAATCGCTGAGTTAGTTTTAACCTACGCAATTGTATTTTTGATCGCCGCGCGACTAGCAACAGTATGCTAACGCTAACGACGGCTAATCAAAGCTGGGACAGAAACTATGATTCAATCGCCTAAAGTAATGAAATAAAATCGCCCTCTGTTGGAGCGGCCAAGCATTTGTTTTTACAGGATTATAGACCAGACGTTTGGAAAATCAGCCAAAAATATCGGTCAAAAACATCGGTCGAGCATATCGGAATCAGCCTTAGAAAAACCCATATCGGTCGACCTGTATTGTACATCCTCAAATCCTCCATCTGACCAATCCTTCTCCGCTACTCTCTTCTCTTTGCAATGGCACTCAGGTTTTTGGGGCACTTGCAATTCTGCCTCAGTTCTCCCATGAGCCTTTACTGGGAGAATCACTTGGGGACCTTGGAGTTTGCAGAATTACCCTAAAGGTAAAAATCGGGGGGAATTTTTACCTTCCAAATGACTGACATGGCAGGACGTCAGTGATATTTACTTTTTAGGTATATCTAACCCTGTGCGAATACGGCTAAAGAGTAACTGGTTCTGGCATGATTAAACTACTCACAAAAGTAAATTCTTTAAAAGCCGCTGACAATGTTTTATCCTCTTTAAATAAGTAAAAGTACAAAAAAAGACACCAGAATCATGCGGTTTAGCTCAGTCCATGCAGTGCGAGGAGAGGCGGTGCGTCAGTCACTTTGGACTAATCACAGTGTGAGCAAACTCTCGAGCGGAGTTCGAATCGGGCGCACGTCGGCGGGCATTAAGATCTGCTCAGGCAATTCCACTGTCGACTCGGGACACGGGCAATTTTCACATCACAGAGCGCTGTACCATCCTACCGCCGCAGAGTTCACTGTGTCACCTAAACACTAGAGCGAGCGCTGGGGGATATTACAACGCTGACACTAGAACAGATCTCAGCTGCAGAAATAGACAAGAGACACTGGATATTTATATGTTTCCTTTTCACCTTTCCAGATTTGCATTTCAGCCTATTTAAGACAGATCTAGGCTATGTTTAAAGACCAACTGGCTTCTGTTTATAGATAAAGCATACAGGTTGTTTGTAAGTGCATACTGTATAATAAAGGAGCAAGGCTAACACTACTAGTTATTATAGAGGGGGTATTATGTAAAATCGACTTTTTCAAGCTTTATATCATGTTATTATGTCATTCCCTCATTAAACACATGCCTGGAGTGTTGCCTTGGCTCATTCACATATTTTTGAGTAATCAGTAAAAACTTAGACGGCAGCCATTTTAGGTGTAGCTATGCCTCAGTCCTCCTAGGAACGCCCCCACCTCCTGGAGACGCCTCTGGACCTTTCGTCACCAGCCAAGCCACCAACCACTGCTCCTCAGCTCAGCAGAGCCCCCTCCCCGCACAGTAGTGTTGTTTAGATGCCACAGCAGTGTGCTGAAGGGGCGTGTCGGAAAGCTTCTTAAAGAGACAGAGGCCTATTTCAAGACGTTCAGTACAGCCATTTTGAGAGAGCAATTTTATTCAAGGCAGTTATTTTAATTTACTGCATATACAGACCAACAGAAGGTTACGTCATCATTGTAGTATGCTATAGACTGGTGCTATGTGATTGAAAAAAGCATAATACCCCCTCTTTAAAGGAATAGGCCACCGTTTTTACATACTGAGATATGTTCTTACCTTAGCTTAGACGAGTTCATTTGTACCTGTCTGGTCTCCAGGTGTGCCTTCCATAACGTAAACACAGCACAGATGGCGTTAGCATTTAGCCTCTCTCTTCTCCTCTATAGCTCCAAACGAGGTGAAGATAGAAGCTACCAAACTCTTCCACGTTTTTCCCTATTTAAATATGGTTACGTGAAGTGTTACACCATAAAGTATAATTACACAAAATTAAACAATGTGGATTTTCTAAGCGGATAAAAAGAGGAACTATATTGTAAGGCGTAATAATACAAGGAATCCTTCGGCATCCACACAGTAAAGTGAAGATATCACTGTGCGGATGCTGAATTACTAGCTATAGAGAGAGGCCGTCTGTGCTGTGTTTACGTTACAGAAGGCACACATGGAGACCAGACAGGTACAAATGAACTCGTCAAAGCTAAGGTAAGAACATATCTCAGTATGAAAAAACGGTGGCCTATTCCTTTAACGCTATAAACATTTAAGCCAGCTTGCAGTTGTATGAGAATTTCCCTTGTAAGACAAAGGTTTTGTACTTATTGGACCTCGATTTAATCAGGAAAGTCCCACTGAGATTAGGAATCTCTTTTTCAGGGGAGTGCTGGCCCCAGGGGTGGAAACTATTGTACATATTTTTAGTGGCAGGAGAAACCGGAGTACCCCGAGGAAACCAGACACGGGGAGAACATGCAAACTCCACACAGAAAGGCCCCGGTGCACCATCTGTACTCTGCAGTGTCAATGTGGACATCCAGCACTACAGAGTACAGATGAACCCACTATTATGGCTTATAAATGAATTCACTTTGAAGAGATTCTATTGCACAGTGTTTTCCAGCTTTGCCCCCGAGCTGCTGATCTCGAGGGAGTTGCGGAATATTGAGATGATCAATTATATCCCCAGCTTTATCAGTAAATAGGTATGTGTTGTTAAACCCTAAAACCCTTTATAGTAAGATATACAATAACTCTCTTTTGACAAAAATGAGAAAGCACTTTCACATTCTTTGTAATCTGAAATAATCTTAAGTAGCCCCCGCAAAGTGCACCCAGAGCCCCTCGGGGTCCTGTATCCCGTTCAAATTATAAAGCTTTTTATAAAGGCACCAGACAGGCTATACAATGGGGGGATGGGGGCAGAATCCTATTTCAAGAGACTGAACTTTCTTATCAATATCCAAAATGTTTTCATAGTAGACTTTTTTTTAAATTATTTGTTTGTCAAGACTGTGCCTGTTAATGAACACACAGGAGACTCATGCATGTAAACACAGCATGCCGGATTGTACATTCATCCTGGCCTATTGCACATGGATTTGGATTTATTTTGCGTTTTTCAATGAGGATAACATTAAATTAGGCGATTGTGCAGAGGCGAATTTCTAGCAACCATCGCTCCAGTGTTTCGAAGGGTACATTGTGTTAGCGAATCTTGTTAGAGGGTAAATGATGATAAGAAAACCCTCGTACAATTATGCTAGCACTGCTGAACGCTGTTGTGCTGATTAGAGAAGATGTAGAACTTTGGAACGGTAGCGCACGTGTTTCTAGTGATAAGGGAAACCGGAGGAAACCTACGCAGACATGGGGAGAACATTCAAACTCCACACAGAAAAGCCCCGTCTGGGAATCGAACCTGGGGAACTGATGCCAAAGTTAAAGGGATATTTCGGGATTTTTGACATTGACATAGGGCCTCATTTCTATCCAGAGTGTTGTTGATGTCTGGAGATATTTTTTTCTTAAATTCATGCAGTTCTTATATTTGAAGAGTCTTGTGGTGCTAGGCCAGGGCAAGGCTAAAGCATTTCTATGGTATCAGTTAGCCTGCATTAAAAACAGTCTGACCCACTCCACAGTGCACCTGAGGTAAATCACTTATAACACCAGACTAACCATATAAATGTCTGTGTTAATAGAATAATGTTTGAAATATAACTGACCTTGTATCACATGAATTATGGACTATAATGGACTATAATGGACTATTTTCTCGCAGATCACTCCGCCGCTGCGTTAGCTTACAGCCACGAAGCTGATGCTGCTCAAATATAAGTTATTTTAAATGCAAAATGGTTATAATTATTCTATTAACACAGACATTTATATGGTTAGTCTGGCGTTATAAGTGATTTGCCTCAGGTGCACTGTGGAGTGGGTCAGACTGTTTTTAATGCAGGCTAACTGATACCATAGAAATGCTTTAGCCTTGCCCTAGCCTAGCGCCACTAGACTCTTCATATATAAGAACTGCAAGAATTTAAAGGTCCTATATCATGCAAAATCGACTTTTTGGAGCATTTAGCCATGTTGTTATGCTATTTCCTTCTCAAAAACACCCCCAGAGCGTTTTTGGCTTCATTCACGCAGTTCTAAGTAATCCTCCTGAATCCTGCTCTCTTAGCAGCTGCTCCGCCCTCTCCTGGTAAACGACTGAGCTGTTCAGTTGTGTCGTCACAAAGGAACAGAAGTGCTCTACGTCTGTAATGTAATGCCTTACAGCCTGATTTTAATTTATAAAACAGCTTTTTCATTATTTTTGTTGTAAGAGAGAAATAAAGAAAAAAAAAGTAAAAAAGGAACTCTCCGACGCGTCTGTGCTGTCCCAGGAGGGTAATCAAACGCACCCACGGCCGGAGGATCCATGGATCCGAGCAGAAGTCTTGTTTTTGAAGACTGAGCTCTTTCTAACCTACTCTGGACACGCCTGTTCTTTTTTCTTACCCAACGATAATGTCACGGATGCGCGTTTGGCTACGAGAGGAACAGGACTATTCAACCTTCCTAAAGAAGAGTGCACTCGCCAGAAGTTGGAATTTCTTTCCGGGATTCAGCGACTTTATCAACCAACCTGATGGATGCTTGGTGAACCTTGGCCAGAATCAAAGTGGATTAACTTTTATAACCAACGCGATCCCATAACCCGATGGGGACGCCATGCTGAGCGGTGAGTCAATCAAAACGTGTGTTAGCGTGTGTGTTAGCCATTTATGAAACTGTGTTGCACATGTCAACTCCTTATAACTGCATTATGTGAAGTAACTTCACTTTTTGCAGCGATATTTATATTTATAATACTGCAAATGTGGAATGAGCGGAGAGAGGGGCGGAGTTAACTGAATCGAAGCGTCTTGTCTTCCGGGTTTGAAAATACCCCCCAAAAATACTTATATTTCTCTCAAAAATGAGTACTCCATAGTGATAGAGGTACAATATATCATATAAATGCCTATACTTTACTTTGGAATGGCTAAAATAGCATGATACAGAACCTTTAAGGAAAATATCTCCAGACATCAACAACACTCTGGATAACTAGGAAATGAGGCCCGTCAGTAAAAGTGTCCAATTTGATTCCAATAGCTTTAACCTTGTAAAGCCCAAACCATGAAAAAATGTCTTTGGAAAACCTGACATGGCTCTATTTATTTACTGCGTGCTGTATGTTAATTGAAAATACAAAAATTATCGTCCAAAAGGCAATCAGTTACATTTTTTGAAAAGATATCTTTTCTCAAAAGATGCCCACTGTGTCCAATTGACCTTTCTGCTCCCTGGATAAGCTTTATGATACTGTTATAGTATATTTTTTCCGAGTTGTTGGGACTGCGTCTGGTCTGACCCCTCACACCATGCGAGCTTCCTCTACAGCACAGGAGTGTAGTGTTTAGCTGCGATGGAGGCGCGGCTGGTGCGTCTGTGCATGCTGATGGTGCTCGTCATGCTGTGGGGCAGGTGAAAGGGGCGCGAGGCCATGAAGCGGGCGGTCTGGCTTGGTCGGGCCGCCTCACGGCGGGGGAAGGGGGGGGGGTAGTTACCTGAGCTGGGCCCGGGAAAGTCTTTGGCTGTTGGTTGCAGACAGTGACAGCAGCGGGACGAGACGAGGGGAACAGCGTCGCCACAGAGAGAGCAAACATGAGACACAATATAGGAGCTGGTTCCTCCACAGAACAGCAGGGTCAAATCCACCCAAAAATATGAGGCTGATTCTGTGAATCACTCACATACCTGAAGATCGCCGGTTCAAAACCCACTAAACAAGCAACACTGAGGCGCTGCAGTCAATACCAAACATGATTCAAAGTAGCAAGATGGAGCACTTTACTTCACAGCACAGTAATAGCATGGTAGAGGAGAGCGGGGTAAAGTGAGCCACTTAAAGCTGGGGTACCTAACCTTTTGTTGCTGTAGAGTAAATGTATTTTACCACCTGAGATTATGTCGTGAACACGGGAAAACACATGCCTTGTAGCATTGTCTTCACCTAAAGTTTCATTGAGGAATGTGTGACAGAAGTAGAACTGAAATTAGTGCAATTTAGTTTCCTCACTTTGCCACCTCTCAAAGCTGTAAATGGGAGTGAAACATGCATATAATTAAATTCTTTGAACAATTCGGATACACAGGAGGGATTGTGAGAGCTAGAAACAAGTTTGGGCGAAAACAAAAATGTCACTGTTTGAACAGAACAACTCAGGTACCCCAGCTTTAATGCTTGGTGGTTATTGTGTAAAAATAATAAAACTCAGGATGTTTTCTAACGGGTTGCACCTCGAAAAACATTCAGAAACATATGGTTTGAGAGAAACTGGCTCTGAAAAAGGTCGTCTTGTGGGTTTCAGGGTGAGTTGAACCATCTAAAGCTAAAATGAATCCCTTCAATCCTGAAATCTTACTTTAGTCCCCGTAGGGAAGTTTGTCCTCTGCAAAACGACGTACAATAATCTCTGTATCTACGTCCCTTTATCTGCGCCACTTATCAGCCACTTGCACTATGACTGTAAACCTGCACTGCTAATACTAGTCTGTTTTATTATTTACTGTTTATACTTTTTGCCCGTCATTCGATGCCACAGTGCAGCGCCCGGAGAGCCAGGCTGATGGTCAGAATCACCTGGCTGGAGGATTCACCTATTGTGCATGTTTTCAGTGGCAGGGGAAACCGGAGGAAACCCATCCAGACACGAGGAGAGAAACATGCAAACTCCACACAGAAAGGGCCGCCCAGTCCGGGACATTCTTGCTGTGAGGAAAGAGCGCTAACTGCTCAGCCACTGTGCCATCTTTTACCTTCAGTGTTATGGTATGCTTTTATTGACAGGGACCGTGCACAACAACACACGGACCAGGACGAAAGTCAGGAAATGCTCCGTGCCAGGTATTAGCTCAAAATGCTACTTTATACCTGTAGTCCCTGGACAGGTTGATGATTAGCATGTGTCCAAATTGTGTCCAAAATCAAATGTTCATAAAAGGTGGGGTCACTGTCTATTTCACTCCTTTTTTTCTTCAAAAATGATGTAATGCTTTCATCGATAATGCTGCCTGAACATAAACATATTAAACTTCCAAAATGTAATGGGGGTTGACTTCACCCCACGGCTCGCTTTACCCCGCGCTCCTCGAATAAGATACACATAACATGGTACCTGAAAGTGTGATAACATGGTAATTACGCAGAGTCAGATACAAATTGAATCACTTCATGGTACAGTAATATGAATATTCATAACCATTACTCAGTATAAAGAATGTGAATTACCAGGAAACAATTTGTCTTAGAAATAACATGGAGGAAATGCAGGGAAATGCATCGTACCCCGTTACTTCTCACTATGGTACAGTTTCTCTCCATATACCATGATATTACTGTGCTGGAAAGTGTAAAGTAACATGCAACTTAATATTAAAAGCAGTGGATAAGGCCGTACATGGGTGATGAAGAACCAAGAATAGCAATAAGCTGATATTTACAAACCAAGAGTCAAGATCTCTCGTTTTATTTACCTAATTAAAACTGTATTTGTCAGTCCTACTAAATAGAGTAATACTTTATTGCTAAATGAAGGATACATAAGGTGTTCTTAGACTGTTCCTGGCGTCTCAGGGAAAGTCATTACTCCGGCTCCATACGACTTTATTGGAAACAGTACTGGGGGTAATAATAGTGCGCGGTGAGCTGTGACTTTTACTGCTCCTGTCATTAGTGAATTAGCCGCTGTGATGATCTGAGCTCAGCGATCGAGCCAGACCAGAGGATGGGAATAACACCTACTCTTTGTCTTTCCGATAGCCTTTACTTTAGTGATTGTTAGTAGTTTTAATGGAGTAATCTTGCAAACCTTTTTATCTGATTTTGAAAGGAAGCTGCAATTGTTTTTGTTTAAGGCCTTTTCACACCAACCTGATAATCTCCAGTCATTGATTGATTACTGAGTGGGGCCTCCTATAGTTTCATATTTTAGCGCCTGAAATGTCCAATCAAACGCAGGCAAGCACAAAAACACTAATTTTGTGTGCCTTACGGGCCTATCTCACCGGCCTGGAGACTAGTTGGAGACTCTAGATGTCTCTGAGACGTCCCTGGAGATAAGGCAAGTCTCCAGGTAGTCTTGGTGAAAACAAACTTGAAAAAGTAGTCTCAACCAGTCAACCAAAGAGTCGTATGGAGTGTCTTTGAGATCTCCTTGGTGTCTGACAGGTCTCGGAGACATTGTAGGGACATCACAGAAATGTCTCATAGGACAACAAATAGTGTTCGCTTGAGACTCAGAGACCATGCAGAGACTCTGCTGAAATGGAACCTGTTTGTTTTCACTGAGGGACGTACTACAGTATATAAGAGACATCTCCGTGACTAGTGGCGACTCTGGTCTCTAACTAGTCCTCCAGCTCAGTGAGATAGGCCCTTAAGTGCACAAACTACCAATCAGTAGACAATCAATCAATGATTGGTAACTCAATACAAATGTTTAACCATTTTTGAAGTGAACAAAACTATGGGGAAGTCACCAATCAATAACTCAAAAACAACGCTCGCACAAACGCTCATTTTGAAGGCCTAAAAATTGACACAGTTTTAGAGTGAATCGGACACTATGGGGGGCTAACTTCACATAAGTGGGCGGCACGGTAGTACAGCGGTTAGCGCTCGTGCTTCACAGCTAGAAGGTCCGGGTTCGATTCCCACCAAGGCCGGGGCCTTTCTGTGTGGAGTTTGCATGTTCTCCCCGTGTCTGCGTAGGTTTCCTCCGGGTACTCCGGTTTCCCCTACCACTAAAACATGTACAATAGGCCAGGATGAATGAGAGTGTGTTGAGAGTGCGCATGGGGGACGACGGATGGAAATTAGCCCAAGGCTACAATCCGGTGTGGCTTGTTCATTAACTTGCACTGTCCCTACCAAATAAACCAATAAACATAAGTCACTACCTGTGTCGGTCCTATAGAATGTACAATAACGATGGACTAAGTGTTTAGCAAGGCCAAACTGAAGCTCATTCATGCTAGCAATTGGCTGGGTTTTGGAGCCTGCTCCCATATTTAGACTAGAGCAAAAAGGAAAATGGCAAAGGGAAAAAAATACCACGATGTTGCACGTGTTAACACAAACACGTGGATGTACGAATGTCCAGCCTGTGTTCAAGAATGACTTAAAGAAAGGCTTTTTCAATGGAAAGTCCTTTAGAGCAAGGTCCTTCCGGAGCCTGACCCTACTTCCTATTAGGCTTCAGCAGCTAATACCAATACGACGTCCATGTTTTCACAGTCTATGGTCTTTCCTAACGACATAATGACAATATTGCACATGTGGCTTCTCTTTGCAGACTTTCTTCTTCAAGCAGGATTATATTTCCTGTTCCGACCTCTCGCTGCCGTCGGCTCTCAATGAATATCCTCTCAACTTATTCATACTGTAAATTCTCTCTCTCGCCTTCATCCTGACATTCAGCTGTGCCTTAACCCATCCCTTCAGAACCAAGAGGCTCCTCAGCCACTCAGAGTAATAATATTTCCCCCACAAATCTATCTTCATCTCCCTTTATCGCATCGCTGCTGTTTTCACCTGTTTCCAAACAATAAACCCAATCATTAGCTCACGTCTGCTTCAAAATAATAGTTAATTGACTAAACAAAGTATTACCTCGAGCAATCACATACATAAGCTTTTATTTAGACCAGTTCGCGCAGCTTGAATGAGCACAGCGTTACCCGAACAAAAGCGGCCTCGTCTACATCCGTCAGTGTTCGAAACCTACTTATTTAAATGTCAGGAGACCGGGGTCGTTTCCGAAAAGGGAACTATCCCATTCAAGCCTATATTCATCTTGTCACATGGATCGACACAAAAGTTGAGATTAGACGTTCGTGCAAAACAAACGTATTTATCCCGGCAAGTGAGCTCATGTTTAGGTGCGACGCAGGAGCAACCTGGATCTCTGGCTTCTTACTTTACGACACCTTTACTATATTTGTCTAACTTTGAATTTGAAATAATGGATGTAAAAGTGGTTTAACGACACAATGACAATGTCGCGCATGTGGCTTCTCTTTGCAGACTTTCATTGTAAGTTCAAGCGGGATTATATTTCCTGTTCCGACCTCTCGCTGCCGTCGGCTCTCAATGAATATCCGCTCAACTTATTCATACTGTAAATTCTCTCTCTCTCCTTCATCCTGACATTCGACTGTGCCTTAACCCATCCCATCAGATTAACAGTTTTGGGGATAAAAAAGCCATTTCAGAACCAAGGTGCTGGGGTTGGGTGCTGATGTTCATAGTGATGTAAAAAGTTAGGTGATGGATTTCCTAATACAATTGAATAGGCCCAGCTTAGCGTGGTCGGTCCGCTGTCCTCCCACTGCCGCCTTTATGTGAGGTGATGGTTGAACCTTTGTTTAAATTTGACAAACATATAAACTCTATCATCCACTCAAAATTAAACCCCTATCTTCCTTGAGATGATTTTAAAAAGGTTACATGCATTTGTGACCTCGCGTTTGGAATAATGCCTAGCAGCCCACCTCCTGACTAAAACAAAGAGGCGTGAACACTGGCTCCCTGTCAGCGTTCATGTTCATTTTAAGGTTTTGTTGATTGTTTTTTTAAATATCTCCACACCTTATTTGAGTGAGTTGTTGCGACCTTACACTTTGTCCAGAGCCTTGAGATCAGCTGACGGCTCCTGTTGGATGTCTAACAGAAGAGATAAAGCCTTCTCTGTGGCAGCGCCCCGACTGTGGAGAGTCTTCCCATATCTGTCAGGTCTGTTCAAGTCCAGACTGAAAACACACTTCTTTTCCCTGGCCTTAAATACGAGCTAGCTGAGTGTATCTTGGTCTTTTATCTTTATTTTATTGTTATGTGACGAATTGTTATTGTGAAGCACTTTGGTCACCTGAAGTTAAATGTGCTATACAAATAAACTTGAATGTAACTGAATAGCTTTGTTAAAATGGATTACTTACAAGTCTTCTCTCTAGCAGCTACTCTTCTCTGCTTTATTTAAACTGCTACATTTTTTAAAGTTATAAAATGTGAAATAACAATGTAGAGGCAGCCAAAAGCATGTTTATAGACCACATGTTTCAAAATGATTGAGAAATGACCGCATAAACAATAAAGATGGAAGCCACGAGTGAATGAAACAACTTATTTGTGAGGAATACAACGGTAACATGGCTAAGAACATCCGAAGTGACTCGATCCCCACCGTATACAAAGAGGACGAACTCGGCGCGGCCCGTGCCCAGGTCGTTGCTGGCCTCGCAGCGGTACGTGCCGTTGTCCGTCTGTTTAGCGTAGTGAAGGTGAGCTCCGTGCCCTCCACGATCATCCGATCGGTGTCCGGGAGGTCCCCGCCGTCTTTGAACCACTGGATCGGCTCTGGGCTGGGGACGCAGGATATCGTCACAAACAGCGAGATCAGAAGCACTTATTTACATCAAAGAAATTGAGTTTTAGAAGAACATTCGATTATCTTGTTTATCTAATAAGAAGATTGCTTGATGTCACTACTAACTTATATTTAATGTTATTTTTATGAGAAAAACATTACGTAATTGTTCAAATGGAGGACATTATTATAATTGTGACGCTCTGAACCTTGGGAATGGCTGATTTAGATGTTATTTAGAGGAGATTGTGGAAGCTATACAGTACATGAGACACACTCACAGCGCTGTCTTCATCATCATGGCCACCGAGGGACCCTCCTCTGCCCCCCTATGTTTGTATAATGCTGTTGTCTTGTTATTTCTTTATGGTTTAACCTGGTATTCTTTTTGTCCACTAGAGGTATTCTGTCAGACCTCTTTTAACACTATTCAGTCTTGGGACCCTTGAGCTTTTATAATCTGTAAGTTGGGTAGTTAGTAACATTATTTTGCTCATGTTCTTATATTTCTAGTAACTTTTGTGAAGTTTATTTGTTTAAGAAAATCGTTTTTGTGCTAAAGAGATGAGCTAAGTCAGTTAGCCTCTGTTGTTGAGTTACCAATCCTTGGTGTGTAATGCCGGGTGTACACTGCGACGAACGATCTAGAAGATTTAAAATAGAACCGTCGTACGACCAAAAGATGAGTTACGACCGACCTCAGGCAGGATCTGATATTTAGGAACACTTGTCGCAGAGTGAGCCATTCTCTCACTGCGATCTCTGTCAAGTGCCTCGTCAACACAACAGCGCAGAGCCACAACCAACAGAGGCCAGCCGCGAGCGGGTCCCACTCCGCATTTTACCGGACTTTCCCAGCACTTTTCCGAGAGAATAAACCCCACTAGCATGCGGCACTTGCCTCAGCTAAACACACGCCTCTGGAGCCTGAAACTGCTACGACGAAACTTTGATCATAGCTACGATTGTCTCTTTGAACAATCCAGAGCCGAGTGCAGCTCACGATTTTACAATCCCCAAGACATATAAAAATCTTTTAAAGAGGGGGTATTATGCTTTTTTCAATCACATAGCACCAGTCTATAGCATACTACAATGATGACGTAACCTTCTGTTGGTCTGTATATGCAGTAAATTAAAATAACTGCCTTGAATAAAATTGCTCTCTCAAAATGGCTGTACTGAACGTCTTGAAATAGGCCTCTGTCTCTTTAAGAAGCTTTCCGACACGCCCCTTCAGCACACTGCTGTGGCATCTAAACAACACTACTGTGCGGGGAGGGGGCTCTGCTGAGCTGAGGAGCAGTGGTTGGTGGCTTGGCTGGTGACGAAAGGTCCAGAGGCGTCTCCAGGAGGTGGGGGCGTTCCTAGGAGGACTGAGGCATAGCTACACCTAAAATGGCTGCCGTCTAAGTTTTTACTGATTACTCAAAAATATGTGAATGAGCCAAGGCAACACTCCAGGCATGTGTTTAATGAGGGAATGACATAATATAAAGCTTGAAAAAGTCGATTTTACATAATACCATTATTATTCCTAGTGTTTAGCTCACTGTCTAGCCATACACTTGACTGAGGGCAGAGGAGACCCTATTGTCAATGTTTAGTAGTAGGGGTTGAAGTTTTTATTCATGAAAAGACTCTCACGCTGTCGTCTATTTTACCTTTTCTCTTGTACAGCGCCTATCTGTGAAAAGCATTTTAGAAATAACTTATAGTCACCATCCATTTGTATTCACTCTGTAACACTGAAGCTTCATTCATGATCAATACTCAGTTGGTAGCATGGCGAGCTGTTTCATGCTCTTCTGCAGTCTATGTTTAATTTAGAGCCCATTTATTCTTTTATTGTTTGTGCTTTTTATGGAGTTTGTCCTCGTTTCGAACTTAGTCAAGGTTCAGACATACAGTATATTTTAAAGTTGTTTCCACCCCCATGAAACATTTTTTATAGAACAATCTAAAAAAAATCATCGATATACTGTCACTTGACCGATGGAACAGAAGACCGCAAGGGAGTCAGCCTTGTACCGTATTCCAGAAACGGACCGGTGTAGAAAAATTCGAAGACCTGTGAGACGTCTTACATTGGGTTGCCTTTGTTCACGCACTCCAGCTTGAAGTACTGTCCCTCCTGTGGGATTCTCTGCGAGTTTTGGATCTCCAAGTGTGGCGTGTCTGCAGGAAAAAAGACAAACAATACAAAGAGATGGGAGAGCGGCTTTAGACCAAACCCCGACAAAGAAGACGCCGGTAGTCGTAGCTCTTCCCCCCCATCGGGCATCTCTCAGCCCCGGCCCGGATCCCTGTGTTCTGCCTTTCTAATCCCTTACCTGCCCACTAATCCCGCACTAATCCTGCTTAAATGCAAACTAAAGCCCGCAGACATAGAGGTAATCTGGGCTCTCGTGTCTCCCCTGCTCACTGCTGATCCGGCGCTGGGCGGGGTGACTGTGCGCCCGTGCGCTCCTGTGCGAGTTAAAGGATGACACAAAGTCAAATATTGCCGTTTGACTACTGTGCGAAGACATGTTTTGTTTGCTGGCCAAAAAAAGGTCATACTTTCATATTTCTTTGGATTCGCTTTGATTACGGCACACATTTGCTGTTGCATTGTTTTTCGATAAGCTTATGAGACTTATTTCGGTCCAGTCTTGCATTCATTCTTGTATTGATGATGTAGGACCACCCTGCAATAATCCTCTCCAGCACATCCCAAAGAGTCCCAATGTAAAGATTTAGGGGTTAAGGTTTATATAAGAAGGCTTTTTGTAGCTTGTTTGGAATGAGGCATAGAAGACTTTGGTTGTGGCCCTTTAACAGTTTAAATCCCTTGTCAAGAAGTATCCACCATGTAAATGCTCTTGTTTTAAGTATTACACTCTCGGGACACCGACATGGACAGTGACTCAAGTACTTAACTCACATTTGACCAATAATTAGAGCTTCTAAAAGCCCATAATGCTTCAGGAAGAACATGGTTAAGTTTTCAGACGACACAGTCCTGGTGTCCTTACTTTCAGGATCTGAAATGAACCACAGCCCTGCATTGACGGAGTTGGTCCAATGGTGTGACAGCAACTACTTGGATTTAAATGTCTCAAAAACCAAGGACATGGTTATTGACTTTAGACGCTCCACAGCGCCCTCTCTGGGCAGCAGTGTCATTCATGGTGGAGCGGTGGAGAAGTACAAATATCTTGGTTCTTGGATGGATAACAAGTTGCGGTTTGACGCAAATACAGACTCCATTTTTAAACGTGGTCAGCAGAGGATCTATCTTTTAAGGAAGCTGAACTCTTTCAATGTAAATAAAAGGATTCTCTGCAACTTTTACTGCTGTTTCATAGAGAGCCTGTTAACTTTTTCATTTGTTTGCTCGTTCAAGGGTTTGTCTGTGAAAGATAAAAACAAACTGCAAAATATTGTCAAAATTTGCTCTAAAATTATTGGAGTTAAACAAAGAGACCTACAGTCTCTATGGGAGGAGCAGGCGCTAAAGGCTAAATGTATCTTGGGTCAGCCTCTCCGTGCTCTGTCCTCTGAGTTTTCGCTCATGCCTTCTGGACGTCGTTTTTATGTTCCCTTTCGGAAAACAAATCGTTTTGCTAACTCTTTTGTTCCCTCTGTCACTGAACTGTTGAATTCTGAAGGGAGTGTCTTTACTAAGTGACATTGACCTTTTGAAATGTGTCCTTTTTGTTATACTATCTGCTATTGTCTGTACCGTTGGAAGTGACACACAGTGAATGTGATGTGTTTGTTTGTGCAATATCTGTTGGAGGTTGCAGCAAATTAATTGCCCTTGAGGGATCAATAAAGTTTTCTGAATCTGAATCTGAATGAGGCTGTGCGATGTAAACGAGGAAAGGAATGTGAGGCTGCTATAGGAGAGCAGTGCTCAGTGCTTGTAATAAGCAACGCCCTCTCGCCAGTGGCGCAGTCAAATAGCGCAACAGCAAGATGACGCCTGTCTAACGTCCTTGCCCCAGGCGGAAGATCTGGCCCAGTGTCTCAAGAGTCTACCTGTAAAAATAAAGAATCAACTAAATTGTGACCGCTCCATTTTTTATTGTTTGACTTCTGGGCACGCACATGAACAAAACCAATGTCTGCTGAATTCGCAGCGTGAGTCTTTCAAATTATTGCTTAACAAAAGAAAAAAAAAATCAATCACAGTGCAAACCTTAAGGTCAGCAGAGGAGATTGAATTGAAGATTGCTTAAAAAAGAAAAAAATTACTCGCAATTATCCGTGAGCGCAACAGCATGATTGCGCTTCATTGTGAAATCTGTCCCGTGTGTGTGTTGTGTGAGGACAGAGTTTGCACTCACAGTGGACCTCCAGCACCTCCGTGGTCATGTAGGGTTGGACAGGGACACATGCTCCACGCTGCAGGTGTAGGCCACGCTGTCGTCCCGCCGGTCCACCTGGAACTGCAGACTGCTCTTCACGGTGAACGAGCGGCCCGTGGCGTTGATCTCCTTTGAGCCTGCAACCACAAAGATACAAAGATACTCAATCTGCCTCCGTCTTAGTGGTGAATGTTTTAACGATTTATCATTTGTACTGAACGAGATTAGAAATAAAAGGTATTTTGAATTTTGATTTAAACAGATCTTTATCTTAGATGCGCCGCAGGTGAATCAAAGCTGCAGTAATGTAGTTCTGATCAAAAAATATCACAGTAATAAAGTCAGAAAACACCAGCGGCTCATTCAATCAGATATTTAACAGCAGCATTTCTTCCAAAAAAATCACACACATTTAATCAAAATCTGTGTGAGTACTTTGATTTTTTTTTTAACTTAAAGTACGATTGCGAATACTTTTACTTAAAATTAGATCGGGATGGGGTTCAATATGTTTTACTTCTCCCCACTCCATTTCAAGCATATGAGTCATTTTTCATTGAGGGCCGCAAATTGAAGTGAGTAGAATAGGATGGAGGGACAAAGATTGGTGTTCAATGCCGTCAAACATTCAACTGGGTACATTTAAGAGCGGTTTAAACCATTCCCCACACCTTTATTTAGGCTCGGAACCAACATGCCAGCGCTCTCTCACCATAAAATGTTACTTTTTAAGGTTTTTATTCCGCTAAATTAACAAACTTGCAGAAAAAGTACCCTCTCTGGCGATGTGTGTCTTGTTGACAAGAAACCCGAGGCGCCAACCCATCCGGACCCAAACCTTGGATCTGAACTTTGGACCTGAGCATGAATCCCCTCAGATGGGCGGCTGCAGGTGCTCCCTCTCCCTCCTCTGTAACTACAGCCCAGATGAACAGATACAGAGAAACATCTGATCTTCATGACACTTTATACATTTCAAAAATGGCTGCGGAATGACTGAAATACGGCTCCCTAATAAAAAACAAAAAAACAAAAACAAAAACAGAGGACACCCTAATTAAATATGCACGCGCTATCGTAATCCGCAAAATAGCACCGCGGTTTTCCGATCGGCAGCGAGCTTGTCTGAACCAGGACTAAACCAGGCCTGAAACTGGATTAAACCAGTAATAGGTATAATAAAGGCTTAAAAATCCTCATATAACCATAATTAACCCCGTATGTTCCGGACTTTTGCTGGACTTTTTTTATTTTTATCAATTCGGACGTTGGTAAAAATTTATCTCGTGACCCCTGGTGTAGCCTGTCCTTTCTGTTTTGTTCTTGGCACACTATTTGCATGAAATAAATGAAAAAAATACTTTTACTTTGAGAGCTTCTTCCACCACCGCCATCAGTACCGTGATCTAGATCAGGGGTTCCCAAACTTTTTTGGCTGGGACCCCAAAAATTGACACATATACATCTCGGGACCCCCATTGCATAAAGTTATTGCCTCTTATGCTACTTTAGGCCAGAAAAACATCAAGTTAATATGTATTTAAACTGTTTATTTTGAATAATAATGGATTTTACTAATTATAGGCTGTTTTACACTCAAAAATATGCAAAAAACAGTAGAATTTTTCTTTTTGTTTCATCTTGAAATCATCTGGGGACCCCCACCCTAGGCCTCGCGACCCCCACTTTGGGAACCACTGATCTAGATGTATATATTTATGTATTTGTGATTTGTGCAAGACAAAGCTGTATCCCACAGCAATATATGATGGTGTAAGGATGCTTGAATTTTGGCCATATATTACACAGGGATAAACGAAGTCCCATTCATGGTAATCGGCCAATGTGGTGTGTGGCATTAACATGGCGCACCTTGCTCAACGCCTCAAATAGTAGTTACACCACTTACTCCTACTTTTTTTTACTTTCTTACTTCCTAATTTACAAACATTCGAAACATTGCATTAAACCAAAAAACCTGCTACTGCACGAGTTGTTTTGGAAATACACTATTCCTTTTGATGGAGGCAGACTCTGCACCTTCCCCGTGAGAAGGCGCGTAAATGCCTTCATCTTTTGGTTATTGGGTTGCAAATTTCAATTTCCAGTTTTCTTTTATTCCCGGTTTTAGAATTTGGTGCACGACATCCAGGCTTTTCGGCGCTGATTGTTGGCTGCTGTTTTGACACTGACAGTTTGGGTGTTGTTGTTTTGGTGCAGACTCCTTTGAGGCGGGCTGGCGGTGCGGAGGAGACCCGAGCGGAGGGAACTGCGCGGGGGGGGGGAGCGTGGACGCGGTCGGCTGGGTGAGCTGGCTCCTCCAGGACCCGGTCTTAAAAACGTCCAAACAGCCTTGCCCTGACGAGAGTTAACAAGGACACGTTCACTATAGTTCGCCCACCTTAGAAGAAATGAGTTTAGCTCCATGAATGCAGTGACGAGTGGATCCTCATGTCTAAATGTATTCATACTGTCATGACACGCTCTTTTCAACTACTTTATGCCCATATACTTATTATTTTTTGTAGTATAGCAATATCATGATAAATTCACTAGAGTGTGTTAAATTGTGTGAGAAATTCAGTTGCTTATCCGGTGTTCCTGCAAAAGGAGGAAAAAAGCTTTATTCATATTGTCACGACACGTTCTTTACAACTACTTTATGCCCCTTATCCTTATTATTTTTTGTAGTATAGCCTTTTATTTTGCTTTTTTTTTTTTTTTTAATATCATGATAAATTCACTAGAGTGTGTTAAATTGTGTGAGAAATTCAGTTCGGCTCCTGCGCCCGATGCTCCGTGTCTGTGAGAGCAGCATTAGCATTAGCATTAGCATTAGCTGCTGTCACTGTGAAGCTACAAGAGGAAAACTGAAGCTGTTGAGGCCAACGTGACCGGGATGGACTTCATTTCAGTCATGGGCTACATGTTTATGGAAGCTTTCAAAAGAATGTACTTTTGTGTGGGATAAGAGACTTCCGTGGAGAGTAAAAAGTGTTTTCTGGCGTTAGCTTCTCCTGCTTTAGCTGGGGTGCGTAACTATGTTCCCCCACTCCTATTGACGGGTGCTTGTCATTTAGCCTTGTTTTTTAGGCTATTATTTCCAATAGGTCATGCGAACAGAAGCAATTCCACCATAAATCCTACATTAAGCCTAGTTGCCTAAGTGTGTTTTGTAAAATGAAAAATTATTTATTTATGCTATAGTCTACTTTTTTTTTAAATCGCATTTGTAATCTTGTGCATAATTTTGTGCGTAATGATGCGACTCGTATAGGCCTACCTATTGCTATTGTCGTTTGTAACCGACTCTCTGCTGAAATGAACAATTAAACAATATCGCATATGTTCTCTAGTTTCAGCTGTGCTCTGTTGTCTGATATTTGATGGAATATCCAACCTGGGGGAACATATACCGGGGAACATAGGGTTGGCCCCCCTTTAGCTACAGCTACAATATGACACAACCTCGACAGCTCAGAGTTAGCATTAATATGGACGAGGTTTAGTTCTGGTTCAGTCCCAGGTTTTCTTTGTTAAGTCCAAGTGTTGTATTGTTCCAGTTTAAACCCTGTTTTGGACTTGGTTTAGTTGCTTACGTTCCCCCTAAATATTAGGCCTAATTCAATTGTTGAGTTTTGACAGTCAAAAGTCTTAAAGGCAGGGTATTATGTGAAATCGACTTTTTCAAACACATGCCTGGAGTGTTGCCTTGGCTCATTCACACATTTTTGAGTAATCAGTAAAAACTTAGACGGCAGCCATTTTAGGTGTAGCTATGCCTCAGTCCTCCTAGGAACGCCCCCACCTCCTGGAGACGCCTCTGGACCTTTCGTCACCAGCCAAGCCACCAACCACTGCTCCTCAGCTCAGCAGAGCCCCCTCCCCGCACAGTAGTGTTGTTTAGATGCCACAGCAGTGTGCTGAAGGGGGCGTGTCGGAAAGCTTCTTAAAGAGACAGAGGCCTATTTCAAGACGTTCAGTACAGCCATTTAGAGAGAGCAATTTTATTCAAGGCAGTTATTTTAATTTACTGCATATACAGACCAACAGAAGGTTACGTCATCATTGTAGTATGCTATAGACTGGTGCTATGTGATTGAAAAAAGCCCTCTTTAATACATCTCGTACCTAAGCACGCAAAAGGCTGTGTGTAAAAATGTGGGGTATATGTTTGTGTTTATATGTTTATGCAGGTCCGTGATAAAGAATAGAAAATATCATGAGCTTCCCATGTTTGAAAGACCACCAGCTGGCAATGATGTGTTTAGAAAATACTGGTGATGTGGTGATATTGTACGGTGCAATAATCCTAAATGCCAGCAGAGGGTGCACTTTCTCCTTTTGCACACTGGTGATCAGGAAAGCCATGGCCTAAAATGTTGCTTTCTCTTTTTCACTCTGAGGAGGTGAGCAACATGGGACATACTGACCTTTATCATTTCAAAACTTTTAATCAATTCTTAAGTAAAAACACACATGTTCATTTAGTTTATCTATTAAATATCTAATTAACTTTCCATTTAATTTGAAATGAATAGGCACAGAATGTTTTAGTGTTTATTTTTGTAGAAACAAATTAACTATTGATTTGTTAGCCCCGTGTTTACCCAGCACTGATCTGCCTGCCCAAGTTTATTAGCAATTTAAACATAATTTCAAAGGGAACGTGGGAGGTGCAAAGCTGCGGCTACTCCCACATGGCTCCATCCAGGGAGTCCGTGTGGAGGTGGTGGAGGAGAATAAACTGGACTGGAGAAAGAATGGACGCAATCTCTCTCTGTGCCATGAAATAAGTCAATATGTAGATTTTAATTCATATGTACTTATATTTTATTCTTAAAGGGACTAGATGTTGCTTATTTTTATACTCACTACTGCCACCTCTGGTCTAACGTGGAACTGCAGCTTCTATACCTTTTTGAGTGACAGTGCCGGATTTTTGAGGCAGTTGTGGTGAACATGTCTGGGCTCATTCTACACATTAGGACATGGCTGGAACATGTAGGGGGAGGAAAATACTTACTTTTTAAATTTTTAAACTCTGTATAGTCCCTTTAACGGGTGCCATTCATTCTGACAGGTCTTGGTTTGTTGAGTTTGTTCAGATCAGTACAACGTCATAAGATATTTGACCCTCCAAGTAACACCAGACCTGGATTAAAATCCAATCAGAGCTGAAGCTGGACTGAATAATGTCTAAAATAGGTACAAACCGAGTCTTAAAGAGGGGGTATTATGCTTTTTTCAATCACATAGCACCAGTCTATAGCATACTACAATGATGACGTAACCTTCTGTTGCTCTGTATATGCAGTAAATTAAAATAACTGCCTTGAATAAAATTGCTCTCTCAAAATGGCTGTACTGAACGTCTTGAAATAGGCCTCTGTCTCTTTAAGAAGCTTTCCGACACGCCCCCTTCAGCACACTGCTGTGGCATCTAAACAACACTACTGTGCGGGGAGGGGGCTCTGCTGAGCTGAGGAGCAGTGGTTGGTGGCTTGGCTGGTGACAAAAGGTCCAGAGGCGTCTCCAGGAGGTGGGGGCGTTCCTAGGAGGACTGAGGCATAGCTACACCTAAAATGGCTGCCGTCTAAGTTTTTACTGATTACTCAAGAATATGTGAATGAGCCAAGGCAACACTGACTGAGAGAATGACATAATAACATGATATAAAGCTTGAAAAAGTCGATTTTACATAATACCCCCCCTTTAAGACTTAACTTAAAAGCATGCACGATGACCAGTGAAGAATCCCAAGTACCGTCAGTAGAACACATTTATTTCATTGTAGTTTTTTTGTGATTGTAGATGTGTGTCGTAAGTTCGACTGTCGAGAGCCCATCCTGTCCAGGCCCGCTGATGAGATATTGGTTGGTGATCAAAGGAAAACAGTTTTATAAAATCCTCATAAATGATGTCAGCGGGAGCTAGTACTGGTTGTGAGTTATCCTCGGTTTAAGCTGAGCAACGTTGTGTTTGCTCAGGGTGTTTGATGGACCCCTGTTGATACTGTGGCGCATGAAACTGAAAATAAATAAAAACGGCACGGTTGGCTAAGGCAAGGTAGCCTGGCCAGCCATACACGCTTCTTTCTCTTTAAGTTAGAAATAGATTTGAAAGAAAGTCTTCATCCCGCACCCGACTAATCTCTGTCTGGCGCGAACAATAAGTTTGAAGCTGTTTTGGTTTCCATTCTTTCACTATATTAGCCTACATGATTGTTCATAAGTTAAGTCCCCGATTGCATGTGTGAAATAGTGAAAATGAACTCGATAAATACATGAATAAATAGTAAATAAACACATACCACAGTTAGTGAACCATTGGCTTAGAAACTGTATATCATTAACGTTATTCTTATAAAATATTCCTTCCTTGTTGAGATTTTTGTCTGTAAACAAAAATAAATTCCCTCCTTCCTTTCAGTCCATAAAGTTAACACAGTCTCTCCATCCAATGTTTCCTCAGGACAGAGGTACCGACAACAACTCAGCTGTCTGTATGATGGAGTTTTCAGACTCCTCCGGTCGCTGCATAAATTTAAACAATAAATGTCTCAGCAGTGCCTCGCAGGTGGGAATGTGAGCGTCCACAAACAACTGACTGGCAGTGTGCCACCTGGGCACCCTCGTCAACAGCCTGAAGGTGTCAATGTTGGCCACGTTCAGTCGACGAATGGCTTAGTCTTGATTCATTTCCGCACATACACACTGCCTGGACCCATAGACTTAATATTTATAGACTGTCATTGCTCACTCCTCCCCATTTACATTAATTACTCCATTCGAGAGAGAATCCGTGATGTCTGCTCAATCTCCTCCTACAGACCAAAAAGGCGGGAAACTCAAGCCTCCACAGTGCTCCAGGGCCTGTCAATCAAAGCACACAGCTAAGACTTTACAAATAAATAAAATATAAAACCAGCATGGTTAGAAATATTTCTTTTCACAGCGTTGGGAGGAAACCTTTAGAAATAATAAAAGTCTTTGGAGCCAGGCTTTTAAGTTGTTTTTGAGACATGTTAAGTGCCCATTGGTTTCCTTACATTATAAAATCTCCTGGAGTCACCTCTAGCCACTAGGGCAGGGGTAGGCAACGTCAGGCCCGGGGGCCAAATCCGGCCCTCCAGGACAGAACCTCTGGCCCCTAAGATGATTTTGGGAAATATTATTATGCAAATAAAAGATCAAATACCTGTTAAAGTACTCTAAAAATGTGAGAAATAGTGTTTAGAAATAGTATTTTTAAAATGTCCTGGCAGAACATCCCACTTAGTCATATGTAACGTAAAACAGTGATTCTCAACTGTCGGGACCCAAAAGTGGGTCGCGGAACCATTTTCAGTGGGCATTTTCAGTAATATTATTGGGTTGTTTTGATCTCTTAAAAGCATATCGGCTGCTTGTTCAATAAAAAATTGGTTGCAAATACAATATTTTATACGATATATGACAAATTACAGTTGTATTTGGGTTGTGGCTTGTCATCCGAGGGTAATGGTGGGTCCCAAAGCCAATACCACTTGAGAACCAGTTGGCATTTGCGGGAAAAAAGTTCTTTACTTTAGGCTACAATGGTGAAGTTTGGCCCTTGGTGTTTTGGCAATGAAGAAAATCGGCCCTCCACGACGCAAACTTGCCTACCCCTGCACTAGTGGGTGGTATCGCCAAGAGTGGTATCGACAAGAGTAGAGGGTCAAGATCAACAATAGTTCTATCACAATAAAGCAAATAGAGCACATTTAAAATGGCCTATATTACATTAATAAACACGCTTTCTTCAGAATTCAACAGTTCAGTGGCAGAGGTGACAAAAGAGTTGGAGAACCTATTTAGTTTCCGAGGAGGTACATACGAACAACGTCCATA